>CM024755.1:136887618-137552699 GCA_014218235.1 Colocasia esculenta
ACCGAGGAGAGAGTCGGGTCCGACGTAGAGTCTTATGATGCGTACCTACCGTCCTTCACCTTGAAGTATGGGGCGAGGGTCTACAGGGCGGTAGACGACAGGTATATATCTAGACTCAGACCTTGTGATTTATTTCATTGAATGGATTTGACACAGTTTGATGATTTGCAGGTGAACGTGGCCGGGAAGATCGCCTCGCTCCATGCTTTACTGCACTCCACCGTGCAGAACCGGGATGTGGCGAGGAGGGAGATGGAGCAGTTGGTAAGTACTTACTCAGACTCCAGTATCTTACCGAATCTTTTAGGTTATTGAGGAACTGACAAGGGTTCAATGTGCAGTGTGCGGAGTTGACGAGGCTGAGGGTACCACAGGCAAGTGCGTCCTCATCTTGGGTAGCAGCAGAGATGCCCCAGTCGGATCTAGAAGACCGACTGGCCAGTGCCTTGAGGTGGGCGGAAGAGGCGGAGATGACTTTGGAGGAGCCGGTAAGTGTAACATTGACCTGGTCTTTAATTGATTTAGAATTGGAAAACTAACATGTTTGACACAAGTGGCAGAGCTGAGGACCGCTACCAGCCAGGTGAGCCACCGGCGTGATCAGGCCGATGCGGCGGCAGTGTCGATCGGCCAGTGGCACCTCTAGGCGGAGACATTAGCAGTAGAGGCGGACCGGTTGTGCACACAAGCAGAGGAGCTGATGAGGGAATTGGTGACGCTGCGTACACAAGGTCGTCAGTGGACAAGGCAGAGCTGGCTCGACTATGCACTGAGACGATCGTACAGCAGGGCCGGATTGAGGAGCTCCAGAGTTGCATGGCGATGATGAGCCAGACAGTTCGGAGCAGGAGCAGGAGCGGTGCGAGCGGGGCCTTCGTCAGGCAACATTTAGCTGGTTCCTCCAGTTGTCGGAGGAACGAGGAGGAGGAGAGATTCCGGGCAGGAGATACGAGTGCCCGGAGCGGTAGGGGTGCTAGCGAGATGCCACCCCCACTCGAGAGGAAGGAGGGATCCAGAGAGAGTGGTGGTGGACAGTGAGGAGTTTGTGAGCCACCTCCCCCTTATCTTTATACATGATGCTTTTCATTAGTGGAACTTTTTACTTTTGTGCCAATGTTTGTGATTGAATGAATTGTGATTGACACGAGTGAGACATGAGATCTGAGTGAGCGAGAGAGAGAGAGAGAGAGAGAGAGGATACTGAGTACATCATTACGTTGCTTAAAGATTTTTTGTCCCTGCACACTTAGCAAAACAAGTTAGATCTGCTCTTTGGCTCAGCCCCATTCTTTACGCAAGGAATGACTTTAACTTCATAAGAGTCAAGGGGCTGAACCTTATTATACAGGCGGAAAGTAAAAGGAAATAATGCATGCTAAAAGAAAAAAACAATATGTACATCAATTTTTTTTTGGTTTTGGAATTTTCTATTTTTTAGATTTTAGATTTTCTCATTTTTTGGATTTTGGATTTTATGATTTTTTTGATTTTTGGATTTGCTGATTTTTTGGATTTTTATTTTTTTATTTTCTAATTTTTTTTGAAATTTTGGAATTTTGAAATTTTTTATTTTTTTGGATTTTGTTTATCTATTGAATTTTTTGGATTTCGGATTTTCTCTAGCGAGACCTTTGTACTTGGTCAATTAGTTATGAAACTCACCTCCCATCTTACGCTGTCAAATACCCCCTAGGTGCAGTGTGCTTTTGTTTTTTTTTTTTTTTTGGCTTCCCTAAGGATGATTGCCCCTAGTCGCTAGTGTTCCTGTGCAGACTAGGTGTGGGAGTGTTTCGATCATTAGTGGGGATAGGAAGACTTAAGGGGATAAGACTTGGCATTGGTGCTTGGGACACTGACTTGTTTGACTCTTGAGGGTGTATCTCACATGGATTCCGTCTGTTGTCTAGAGACTTTGTGGTCATTGCTTTTTATTTGGGGAATGCGTACGACCGGACTCATTTTCATGTCGCGGGGACTTTGCCACTCTTTGCCATGCCCCTATTCTCATTTTCATACTCATTTGTTGTTATTTTGTTATTTATTTCTTTTGGAAAATTAGAATTTGACTGTCTCTATTTGAGTTTTCATACACACATGATCTATGCGCCCATTTGTCTACAAGTCAGCATCTTTTTTTCCCTAGACCTAGTCAGAGCAAGAAGGGAATAGACCTACACTCTCCTACACTAGGGCTAAGTAGGAACACCTTTGTCTAAGGGAAATTGACCGTGGGTTGCCATGTTCTGTGTGTTGGCTGAACCCAGGGGTTATCCGACAACAATGAAACGGATGTGAGACTCATGACTGGTAGCATTCCTTTGCAAAATATTGCCGCTATCGAAAATCTTTTATTAAGGGTAGAATCTTTTAATGTACAACCCATTCCATGAGTGAGAGAGCTCCTTACCCTCGGCATTTACTAGCCTATATGCATTCCCAGGATACGCTTCCTTGATGACATATGACCCTTCCCAATTAGCTTGCAATTTCGACCTAGGACCTCCAGGTTTTATGAAAATTTTCTTCAAAACCATGTCTTCTTCTTAGAATTTACATTCAATCACTTAATTTTGAAAAGATCTTGAGTGTCTATTTTGATATGAAAGCACATGATCGGTTGCGGCCAGACGCCCCTCGTCTAGGAGTTCCAGTTGTGTAAGTAATGCCTCTCGACGTTCATCGAGATTAAGTTCTTTGTCTAGATGTACCCTTAGCGAAGGAATGAGAATCTCATGTGGGCATACTGCCTCCATCCCATAAGTGACTGAAAAAAGAGTTTGCATTGTGGGCATGCGGACGGAGGTACGGTAGGCCAATAGAGCCTCAATCAATTTCTCAGGCCAATCAGCAAACTTATGAGACTCACAATTTTTCTTTAAAATATTAAAATGTGTTTTGTTTGTGGCTTTGGCTTGACCATTGCCTTGTGGATAGTACAGAGATGAATGATGCAGAGAAATGTTGAATTTCTTACATAGGTCCTGAAGCTCTTGAGATATGAACTAAGGTCCATTGTCAGTGACGATGCCGCTTAGCACTCCAAACCGTGAGATGATGTTCTTCATGATGAAATGGCACACGGTTGAACCGTTGATTTCCGCAAATGCTTCTGCTTCAGCCCATTTAGTGAAGTACTCAGTGGCAGTGAGAATGAATAATTTTCGTTTGACTTGAGCTTTAGGATCACCATGAGGTCCAATGATATCAAAGGCCCACATGGAGAATGGCCAAGGGGAAGACAATGGATGTAAGGAGGAAGATGGAGCATGGATCTTATCGGCATGAAGCTGGCACTTGACACACCTACGGACGTAGATGGCACAGTCTTCTTCTAGAGTTGGCTAGTAATAGCCCTGCCTAAGGATTTTCTTAGCTAGCATTTGACTATTCACATGCCCTCCACACTCACTAGAGTGGGCTCCTTCCACTACCTTCCAGGCTTCTTCGTCGGGCAAGCATCTAAGGAGCATCCCGTTTAGAGCGTGTCTATACAACACTTCTCCAACAATGGTATATCTTAGCGCCGCTCTACAGATGGCTCTCCTATCTTCAACCTCAACTTCTTCTGGGATGGTACCACCTTTGCAATACTACTCGATCTCTTGGTACCATGGCCTTTCTTCTTCCATCATTTATCCTAACTCCATAAGCATCACTTCCTTCGCTTCTCTTTTTTCTGCCTTCACGACTAAAGAATTCCTGACGTTATCGAACCAAGGGTCCTGAATGGAAGGTCCTTCTAACCTCTGGACGATGATGGTCTCAGCACTGCAGTTGAGAGGGAAGGAGAGAGATGAGGCCTGAGATGCTAGGGCATCGACCAAGATGTTCTTAGAGCGAGGAGTGTAAATGTAGATGAGCTTGCGGAATTGCTTAACTAGGAGTGTGACCAGATGTTGGTAACGCTTGAGTTTAGAGTTACGAGTGTGGTAAGTAGAAAGGACCTGCCGAAGGACGAGTTGAGAGTCTCCTATGATCTTGAGATGATGCGTGCCTTATAGATAGGCATGTTTTAGACCAGCTAGGAGAGCCTCATAATCAGAAATGTTGTTGGTGGCAGGGAATTGGAGTTGATAAGCCAGTGGAACGGTGATCCCTTCTGGGGTGAGCAAGACAGCACCTATTCCCTGTCCCTTAGAATTGAGAGCTCCATCAAAATGGAGTGACCAGAAGGAATCACGAGAGATGAGTGACAGGTTTTCATTAGGGAATTCTTCTTGAACCGTGTCACTATGAGGAAGAGGAAGGTGAGCAAGGTGCTCAGCAATGGCATACCCTTTTATAGCCTTTTGGACTACAAAAGTGATATCGAACTGAGATAAGAAACACTACCAATGAGCTAGTCTATCGGCGAGGACTGGCTTCTCTAGGAGATACCTTATAGGATCCATTCTAGAAATCAAGCTCACCTGATGAGCTAGGAAATAGTGCTTCAATTTCTACACTACCCACACTAGCACTGCACATGTTTTCTCCATTATGGTGAGCTTGAGCTCGGAGGGATTGAATAGCCTAGATAGGTAATAAACTGCCCTTTCTTTGCCAGTATCATAATGTTGTGCAAGGACAGCTCATAGGGAGTCCTCAATAGTTGACAGATATAGGATAAGGGGTTTTCCTAGGACAAGCACCTACAACACAGGCGGATTCATAGCATAACTCTTGAGCTCATCGAAGGCTTCTTGGCATTTATCATTCCATTCAAATTTGACTCCTCCTTTTAATAGTTCATAGAAAGGACGACATTTTTGAAAATACTGAGATATGAATCTCCTTATGAACTATAGTCGACCAATCAATCCTTGATGCTCAGATATGTTCTTAGGAGTGGCATCTCATTTATTGCCTTGGTCTTATTTAGGTCTATTTGAATCCCCCGCTTGCTGACTATAAACCCTAGCAGCTTGCCTGAGGAAATCTGAAATACGCACTTCTTTGGATTCATCTTTAATTGGAACTCTCGTGCACATCGAAGCACTTTGGCAAGCACGGAGGAATGTTCACTTCGAGTCTGAGACTTCACCACAATATCATCCACGTAAACCTCAACATGAATATGAATCATATCGTGGATGATTGCTAACATTGGCCTTTGATAAGTGGCACCGACATTCTTCAATCCGAACGGCATGACCACATAACAATAAGTTTCCCAGGGTGTGGTGAAGAAGGTTTTCTCTTCATCCTCCGAGGCAAGATGGATTTGATTATATCCTGAGTAACCATCCATGAATGAAAGGGTTTCAAACCCAGCGGTGTTATCAATTAAAACATCCAAGTGAGGTAATGAGAAATCATCTTTTGGACATGCCCTATTTAATTCCCGGAAGTCGATGCAGATTTGTACTCTTCCATCCTTCTTCATTATCGGGACTATGTTGGCCACCCACAAAGGAATGAGGACTACATGGATGAACTCAGCCTTGTGTAGTTTGTCGATCTCCCCCTTCATCTTCAAAGCAATGTGTGGGTAGAATGTTCTCAATTTTTGTTTAACGGCTATTACCCCTGGCTTCAAGATCAACCTATGTTCCACTAACTCAGGGTCAATGCCGAGCATGTCATCATATGACCAGGCAAAAGAATCTTTGTACTCCCTCAACATCTCTATAAGCACCTCTTGTTCTTCGAGAGGGAGATTGGAAGCTATGGTCAAGAGCCTGGGTTCTTCTTCTATCCCAATATTTACCTCTTTGGTGTGTTCGTCCATTGCTGATGTAGGTTCATCAAATCTCCTCATGCCACTGGCATACATTTTGGCAGCGTCTTCTATCTCACCGTCTTTTTCATCCACTGGGTCCTCCTCAACTATGATTTCATAAACCCCAAATCCATCATCTAGCCCCACCTCTTCATGCTGAGCTTCTATGTTCAGGACGATTGCTTCTTGGACGAACTCTTCGACAGCCAGAAGAGCGCCACACCTTTGCACCAGATCTACTAAATATCTACAGGGTATGCCACTATCCTTTCTCTTTCTGGACAGGGAAGGGGACTTGCTAGATCCTACCCTTGAACCTAAACCAGAATTAGTATTTACAGGGAACTCTATAAAAGCATCAAGAGGTGTATTGGAAAGGAAAGGAAAGGGTGCGGCACAGCCGTAGGGAGCCTCCGATGGATCTGGAGGTAGAGGCAGGCCACTCGAGCTCAGGGTGCCTACAGCTGAGTCGGGGTGTAGGGGAATAGAAGGGCCCTCACCCAAGGAGTCCAAAGTGACCATGCTGGTCGATGAGCGAGGATCGACTCAAACAAAGGAAGAAAGCAAGGTAGGGATTGCCACCGAGGAAGGAGGAGTGCGTGGGTGATGGGGATCGCCGTCAAGAGTAGGGAAACACGGAGATGGGGATCGCCATCTGAGAGTTGAAGGCAGGGGGTGACGAGGATCGCTGTTAGAAGAGGGGGAGCGTGGAGTGACGGGGATCACCGTCAAGAGTTGATGATTGTAAAGGGTCTGAAAGCGGGGATTGGTGCTTGAAAGGGAAGGATGGGGATCATTGTCCGACGAAAGGGAAGGGAAAGACGGGGATCGCCATCTGAAGAAAAGGTAGTAAAGGCGGGGAACGCCGTCCAATTATTGGGGGGAATGAGAAGGAGTGGAAAGTTTTTTTTTTAATTAATCACAACATACTAAAGTAATAAGGAGAACAAACTACCCTATATCCGAAGGCATCGGGGGAAGGAGAGAACCGTGCCATCGAACGTAAGGGTGAAGTGGGATGAAGAAGTGATTAACGCTTCGAGAGCGTCAAGGGAGAATTGAAGAATAAGAGGAGGAGAAAGGGGGATGAGAGAAAATTTAGAAACAAGGATTGAAAACAAAAAATAATTAGGGGGCCGGGGATGCCCTGGCCATAACTCGTCTACCGGGTTGTTGCTGACTGGATTCAATTATTCAATATCCTCACCGTTCCCAAGCAACTGTCACTTGGAGGTAGTTGTTGATGATGGTCTTGCTAATTCTTCCACTGCCGGGGTCGTGTGAGATCAACATCCCAGAATAGGAGACTGAGAGCTATCACGATGCCTTCTATGTCTGACTGTTCTGCCTCTACTTCTTCTATTTTCTTCTTCTTGCCTGGCCGCTGGGCCTCCAGAGCCTGATACGTAGCTGTCGGTGTCACATGGTCTGCCTCTATCATGATAGTGTTGTACTCAGGCTGTATCGGTCCTCTGACAAAATGATCGTATAACGACCAGGTGAGAGGTTCTTGCTCTGACTTTGCAGTAGTTGAGTAGGTTGTCCACGACTTGAGTTCTTCCTTATATCCTAGGCCCCACCTTATGATCTGCTTGGAATTGGCGATGACCTGCATTCTTCCCTAGAGGTGGGCTCCAAGACCCTTTCCTGGCTGGTAGCCGATTTTGAACATGACATTCCAGCCCTTAGTATCTAGTGGTATGCCCTTTCTGACAGCAGCCAATGATAGGGACACCATCTGGTAGCCAAAAGAGAAGGTGTAAGCCCATGGGTAATTCACATCAAGTACAGAAATAATGGGCTTATTAGATGGCCAGACTGCCGGCATGATCTTCTCGATAGCTTCCACGGTGTGGGTGGTCGCTGCACTCTTGACCTTGACTATACGTCCTTGGAAAGGAAATTTCAGACATTGGTGTACTATAGAAGGGACTGCCCCTAGTGCTTCGATCCAAGGCTGACCCAGGATAGCTTTCAAAGCTGGGTCAATGTCAAGTACATAGAAACCAATTGTCATCACGAGCGGGCCTAGTTCTGCCTATAAGGAGACAACACCGTGGCAGGTCCACTTGGAATTATCATAAGCCGCTATGGTAGTGGGAGTTTGTTGTAAGCGGCGCTCAGAAATGTTACACAACCGCATAGTACCGAGGAGGCACACATTTATAGACATCCCTATATCAGCCAAGGCGGCATCGATGGCCACCTTGTTTATGGTCACTGTCACACATAGAGGCATCCTTCTAGCCTCTGGGGGAGCTAGCTCTCTATCCGCAAAGGTAATTGTCAGCCCCTTGTTAACAATGGATAGGGCCGAGGGTAGATTGTCAGGGTTCATATCTTCATTCACCATAACTCTTTGCAGAAAAGCCCTTAAGGCATCTTGGTGGGTCTGTGACTTCTTGATCAATCCAAGGATAGATATCTTCATTGGAGTCTGGTCCAAATGCTTCAATATATCATATTGGGTCCTCGGGACCAGATCTATCTCCAAGACATCTTGCTGCTGTTGTTGGTTGTTGTTGTTGGAGTTTTGGGTCGGCTGACCCGACATAGACACGGATGCATTAGGATGCATCCGGTGGGACATCCGTCCACTCCGTAGGGTGAGGTTGTGGTGAAGTGGAGGTGGGGTGGTGTCGATGATGGATGGGTTGGCTATTATGGGTGCTGGCATAGAGGGAGACTGGGACGTTAAGAGGTGATGGACTAATGGGCAGTATAAAGGGGGTGTTGTAGAGTGGCGAGGTTATGGTGGCAATGGTGGGTGTAGTGGAGGTGGTGGTGGTTTGGAAAATAGCCAAAAGTTGGCCTACTTCATGCTCATCATCGTAGGCCGATGCAGCGGCTGGTGGTGGATGGTGGATGATGGGATTGACTTGAGCGGTTGGAGGAGGTGGTGGAGTAGGTTGAGGATTCGGAGCGGGCTGGTGCTGCGGCATAGGATTGCGGATTATGCTGAGGTAGTTTGTTGCTTGTTGTGGCTGTTGTAGCTGCTGTTGTTGCTAGTACTACTGCTGGAATGGCTACTAGAACTATTGTTGCTACTGTTGGAACTACTGCTGCTTCTGTGGTTGTTGTCGCCTCTGCTACTGCTGTTGCTGCCTTTGCCTCTGTTGGTCCCTCAGGGTCTGAATTAGCCTCTTCATTTCTGCCCAGTCGATTTGTTGTTGCTCGTGGAGGTCATATATGATGTCCGTGAACTGAAAGTAGTCCGACACATTGTGCCCAGGATGACGGTGGTATACACAGTACTTCATCTGATCCGATGCCATGTTCCAGTTTGCCTTCTTTAGAGGGAGTCTAAGGGCATTAAGAGACATAAGGGCTGCAAAAATGTCGGCTGGACTTTTTGGAAGGGGAGGGTATTGAGCTCTTTTGGGTCCATTGGGCTTCCTAGGGTCATAGCCATTTTGAGGAAGAGGGACTTGGTTATATTAGTGCTACTCTTGTTGAGGGTTTTGGGCTTGAGGTGGTGGTTGCATGTTGTTCCATAGCTGCTGAGGGGATTGATTGAAAGGTGACCTCCCTACCCAACCTTGGGGGTTATTGACTGCACCTACTTGCTCGTTGGTTTGGACCCCTTCAGTGACCGGACCCTGAGGTTTCTTGGGATAGCAGGACTTTGGGGTTTCAACCATAGAATTAATGGGCGATTCCTTAAGTTGGGTCTGAATGAAGCGGACTCGGCTGTAAAGTTGGTGCATAGTGGTGATGTCATTCATGGCTAAAATGGCTCAGTAGGTTGGGGTGGCATTGGCAATTAACAACTTAACCTTCTCCTCCTTAGGCATAGGGCAGCGGACCTTCGCAGCTAGGGCACGCCACTTGTCAGCATAGACCATGAATTCTTCATCAGCCTTCATTGTTTCAGCTACTAAATCAACAAAAAAATACTTGGGTCCATCCCAATCTTGGAATTGCTGCAGGAACCTCTCTTAAACAATTTGAAAATCCTTGGCTTTCTCAAGGGGCAGAGATTAGAACCATTCGACGGCCGATCCGTCTAAGGACTTCTTGAATAAGTACGCTATGAGGTGGCGGTCGTACTTGTGAGGAGCTGACTCATACACAAAGTCTTTTATATGTACATAGGGGTCTCCTACTACAGAATATCATCGGTAGACAGGGAGCCTGAACTCTCATCTCAAAGCAGAACAGGGGGAAATCGAACTAGACTTCTTCAATCTGCAATTCAATTGTTCTGTCTAGTTCCTTACTTAAAACTCATCTCCTATTGTATGTTTTGTGAAATTGGAGCAACTCTTGTGCTCAATTTCACGTGTGTGGTCAGATCTGAGATCTCTGTTATCTCAGAGTGTGTGTGTTGTAGTGTGACCTACCTGGACTTGCGATATAAGCCACTTTGTGTGTGTGTGTGGATGGTGGAGTGGGTTCAGAGTGGGTTCTCATTGCACTTGCTATGTGTTTGATATAGCAATCAAGAGTTTTTGCTATGGAAATCACTAAGGGGTTTATGGCTGGGGGTCACTCAGTTACTAGACCTCCATTTTTCGATGGATCTGACTATTCTTACTGGAAAAATAGGATGCATGTGTTTTTAATAGCTTAGGACTATGAACTCTGAAAGATTGTTTATAAAGGACCTACTGAACTGCCAGAAGATGAAGATCTATGGACCAAGGAGCAAATCAAGAAGTCCACACTCAACTGGAGTGCTATGAATATGATGCAGTACGCCATACATCCCAAAGAGTACTCCAGAGTTTCGTCATGTAAGTCTGTGAAGGAGATGTGGGATAAACTTCGACTGATATATGAGGGAACTTCTGAGGTAAGGGAGACAAAGGCAAGTATACTAGTCTCTGAATATGAAATGTTCAAGATGAAGAGTGATGAGACCCTTTTTGAAATGTTTGATAAGTTCATGCTTATTGTTAGTGGTCTTAGAGGTCTAGGAAAAGATTATTCTAACAATGATCTTGTTCGAAAGATACTTAGGTCTCTTCCATCAGCTTGGCACACAAAGACCACTGTTATTGAGGATTCAAAGAATTTATCAACCATGCAATTAGATGAGCTGAGAGGATCATTAATGACATATGAGATTATTTTGAAAAGAAATGCATCTGTCATTACTTCTAAGAAACCTATTGCTTTGAAAGCCTCATCTAGCTCAAAGAATGTGATTGAAAATTCTAATGAAACTGATGAATCTTCTGATGAAGATGATGATTATGAATTGGCCTTATTGACAAGGCAATTCAAGAAATTCTTGAGAAAGAAAGGAAAAAGTAAATTCAGACCTTCAAATAAGAAAGAATTTTCAAAGAAATATGATTTTAATAAGAAAATTGAAATAAACAAGATGACTGATATAATTTGTTATGAATGCAGGAAACTAGGACACATGAGAGGAGAGTGTCCTGACTTGAAGAAGAAGTGGAAGAATCAAATGTTCAAGAAAACTAGAGCCATGCTGGCCACATGGAGTGATGAAGATGAGGAAGAGCAAGAAGGAAGTGAATCTGAAGAAGAAGAAGTTACATCCCTCATGGCTAGAAATGAAGAGAACAATGAGGTAAATTCTTCATTTAAAGATTTTTCACCTGATGATTGGGAAGAAGCATATGCCACCTTATTTGAAAATTTGTGTGAATTGAAATCTGAAAACAAATCATTGAAAAAGAAAATTCACAGCATATTGCATAATTCCCAAGAATCTGAACAAGTAAATCTTCTGAATAATGAAATTGTTAGCTAGAAAAGGGAACAAGAAAATTTGAATGAACAACTTGATCATGTCAAAGAAAGATGCCAAAATATTGAAAAAGAGAAACAAATTTTGATCGATGAAAATGAAAAACTCAAGAAAGAGAGGGAGGTGATTCAAGAAGAATTGAAAATTGCACAAAAGGAATTAAATGACAAGAAAGAAACTCTGTCCAAATTTGTTAAAGGGAAAGAAAACCTGGATGCTATATTGGGAGTTTAGATGAACACTACTAAACATGGTTTAGGTTTTCAGTGAGAGAACAAGAAGAAAATTGGACAGACTTTAATAACATCATTTGTTAAAGGAACCACCTCTCACAATCGGTCAGAAAAGAACATTCGGGGAAAGCTACCAATGAACTCAAAATCTAAAAATCAGAATCAATTGAAAATTTCCAAAACACAATCCAAGCAGGAAGAGTTCAAATTAATAATCAACAGAATTTGAAGCCAAATGTTAGATCTATGTCATATCTAAAAAACAACAAAAAATTCACAGTTACATATAACTCTCATTTGAAAAGCAACAAAAATTTCACACCACACAGATTAATGACATGCACAATTTGGAAGAAATCTGGACATACTGATGACAATTGCAGATCAAATGTGAATGTATGTAGAATGAAACAAGTCTGGATTCCAAAACAAATTGGTATTGAATTGAGAAAACTGATGGGACCCAAAGCAATTTGGGTACCAAAATTCTCTTTCTAAATCTCTTTGTAGGAATGTCTTACAACCCATAAGAAAGACAAATGGTTACTTGATAGTGGCTGTTCAAGACATATGACTGGAGATAGGGAGAAATTCTCTTCATTAACTGAGAAAGATGTTGGGCAAGTGATCTTTGAAGGTAAAAACAAAGATCAAATCATTGGAACTAGAAACGTTGGTATGAATCCTTCAAGTGCTATTGAAAATGTCTTGTTAGTCGAAGGCCTTGATCATAACTTACTGAGCATCAGTCAACTTTGTGCCAAAGGCCTTAAGGTAATTTTCAGTTCTGAATCATGTGAAATTGTTGAAAAGGATTCTGGAAAATTAAAGTTTCTTTGTCACAGGATTAACAATGCTTATCTAGTTGATCTGAATGAACATCAACATGAAAACCTTTGTTTAGTTACTAGCCAACATGATCTATTTCAATTGTGGCATCGTAGGCTAGGCCATGCTAGTGAGAATGTTTTGAATAAATTGATGAGACATGCTCTTGTGAACGGTTTACCTAAAATGACGAGAAAAAAAATTTCAATTGTTTGCTCTGCATGTGCTCAAGGTAAACAAACTAGAAAATCATTCAAGTCTGTTGCACCTTTAATAACTTCCAAACCCTTTGAATTGTTGCATATGGATTTATTTGGTCCTACTAGGACACTTAGTCATAGGGGATATAGATTTGGGTTTGTGATTGTTGATGATTTTTCTAGGATTATCTAAGTATTTTTTTCTATCTCACAAGAGTGACACATTTGATAACTTTTAGAATTTCATTAATAAAATTGAAAATAGAAAAATAATTAAAATCTACTTCATACTTACTGATGGTGAAGGAGAATTTGACAATAATCTATTTTTTGAATTTTGCAGAGCAAAAGGAATTCATCACATATTTGCTTCCCCAAGGACTCCTGAACAAAATGGAATTGTTGAGAGGAAAAATAGGACATTGGTTGAGATGGCCCAAACTCTGTTGATTGAAAGTCAGCTCCCAAGGAGCTTTCGGGCAGAAGATGTCAACACTTCATGGTATATTCTCAATAGAGTCATGGTAAGACCAGTCCTTAAGAGAACTTCTTATGAGCTCTTAAAAGATAAGAAACCACACATTGCCTATTTTAGAGTCTTTGGCAGTAAAGTCTTCATTCATAATAATGACAAGCATGATCTGGACAAATTTGAAAAGAAAAGTGATGTAGGCATCTTTCTACGATCTTCTGAACACTCAAGGTCATATAAGGTATTTAATAATGAATCAAGAACTGTGGAAGAAACCCCGCATGTCATCTTTGATGAAAATTGCAAAAATCCTAATGACTATGATTCTTGCAGGAACCAAGAAGAAGATGTTGATATCCTTTTAAAAGAATCAAATTAACCACTGGAGAATGAAGAATTTCCTGAACAAGATGTGTTGACTCAACAATGCATCAGGTCGACACCAGATCAAATCAATACAGTAACAAGAGGTATCTTCAAATAATCCAAAGATCATCCAGTTAAGAATGTTGTAGGTAATGTCAATGATAGAGTTCATTCTAGGTCTCATTTTAAAAATATCATTGAACAAGACCAAATGTCATTTATATCTCAAGTGGAACCTAAAAACATTGAAGTAGACTTGAAAGATAACTATTAGGTAGAAGCAATGCATGATGAGTTGAATCAATTCAAAAGGAATAATGTTTGGAGTCTAGTTCCAAGAGATCTTGAAAACTCAATAACTGGAACTAGGTGGGTATTTAGGAATAAACTGAATGAAGAAGGAACAATTATGAGGAATAAAGCTAGATTGGTAGCAAAAGGATACAATGTGTCGTCCAGAGAATTACGCAGTGGATATTAATGATGCGGAACAATTTGAGTCGATATCAAGAGACGAGAACAGCCGGCAAATAAGCCTCTAGCTAGCACGCGCTAGATGTATAACAACATACATCATCATAGGGCCCAAATATTGAACTCAACTAATCTTGTATTCAAATCTCAACTCAATGTATTCCAAATGGAAACTATTACAGGACTAAGACCCAATAAAAAGGAAAAGTGCATTTTATTCCTCACTTCCTACTACATGATTCTAACACTCAAAGCAAACTACTATAACTAGACTCATAGTTGGGACGCTCATCACTCGGACGCATTCCCATCCTCGACTTGCTCCTCCTCTTCGACATCATAGTCACCTAGATTGGGTAAAAGTAGGGGATGAGCAAACTAGCCCAGTAGGATTTATATCTCAATGTGTGGGCAATGATATAAGTGATTAACAATTTAGAACTAGGTAAGCACGATGAATGTCATGATATGCATGTACGAATAAAACTCATTAAAACATGATACATGAAACAAGCTAGAGAGAGAGAGTGATCATGAAAGAACGAGATCTAAAAGGATATAACGAGATGGAACTAGCAATAGATCACTTTGTACAAGCACGCAAGATTTCACTTGATGTCAATAGCTTTCAAGAATGCAAGATATCACTAATTGCAATAAATGCAAGATGACCATATCACGCAAACAAGCAAGCACGCACGAGCACGATAATGTAACACTAATCAGGCACATAGGCACTAATGTACTCCAAGAAAAGATGCATCAAGAATGTACACCAGGACACGTGTATGTGGTTATTGTATCTATCATTCAACACGCACGCACGACTCCCAGCGCAGATGCAACGCCAGTAATCATTATACCCCATGGTTAACAGTATATTTATGACTCTCCGTCATTGGGGCTAGACTGGAGCCCTTGGACACTCGCCGTGCCCGGTCAGCATCTCACTTAAATTTTAAATGTAGATACCCACAGTCATTAATAATGGCCAATGAGAGTTTCAATAAGTAAGCATGTGTAAAGTCATGCTCATGATGATGATGAGAACTAGTAATAAGTAATTGAACATGATTTCATGATAACAATGGTCAAGAGATAAATTTGACAACATAACGGTATGATTTATAATTTAGTTCAATCTTTACATTAATGGCTTTAGTCTATATTGTAAATCACACTCACGAGAATAAGAAGAGAAAGGAAGTGCACACTATCTCTAGGGAACTTCAATGGTACAACCAACTCGTCGGCCATGTGGGAATCCATGGTTAGAGGAGATTTACGGAGGCCATGGAGAAAAGGTCACTAGTCTACCGATTTAGAATGACCAGTAGAGAGTATCCAAATCCCCAAGAAAGGGCCGCCTAGATGTGCAAGTGTGTAGTGATGTACGCGTCTCAATTCTTAAACCATCGGTCTCAAACTCGCGAAAAGCACTTAACATGATGGCATGCAATGAACAATGCATTTAACAACACATGGGTTTGCAAGATTTTAAGATAATAATTATCATTTTAATCAAGCTAGAACAGTAATAAGAGCGAATCAGAAGTTTCATGAATGATTACATCATGAAGAGAATAATTAGAATACTATTCATGTAATTATAGTTTTTAAATGGGTTAATCACTTTTAAGCCATTAACAATCATCATGTAATGCAATTTACACATTAAATACCATATTAAACTGACCTCGGGTATAGCAGTAAGTTTTTCAAAAGAAACAAGTGGGGTTTCATGCAAAATTCTAAGAACGCGATGCACCCGAGTAAGGGTCGCGATGGGGTCGGGACAGAACGCGACAAGGGTATCTACGGAACGCGACAAGGCAGTCAGATCAGGCAGAGAGATAGCGACGGTGCGCTCGTCGCATTCATAACGCGACGGGTTTGCTGTCGCGACAAGACCTTAGAACGCGATCTATCGGGCCATCGCGTTCATAGGGTTTGCGCTTGAATCCGACAGAGAAAAGACATGTTTATGGATTGAGGTCCAAAATTTCCTTATATTGACACATGGTGCTTCAAAAATAGAGAACAAATTGTACAGTGCATGAAAAATCACGAAACTAGTTTTAAACCAACCTAGACATGTAAGGGTACTTCCATTAAATTGTAATTAGAAAACACTGATGGTTTCGACAGGCTTTAATCAAGTCTAACATGAGGTATAGAAAACTATGGATAGTTAAATGCAAGATTTGCTTTGCAAGGTATGATGCCAAAATAATTAGGGCTTTTAGGAAAAAAGTCTCATCATGAAAGTTGTTGGGAACATGGAATAGATGTAGACTATAATTTTTAAATAATTTTAAACGACCTCAAGATACATGATAATTCAACACAACATAAAAGCCAAGTGCAACCCGAAAATGCAGTATCATGCTGTGACCCTCTTACCATGCTTATAACTCTCTAATTGTTGATATTTAGAAAAATGTTCAACACAAAACATGACGAGGACAACAAGTAGAAGAACGTTTATGTTGTGTGTTTGCTCTAATTCGGTTTTGAATCACATGCAACATATAATGAATGGGAAAAGCCCTAACAGTGCGCGACTTGGGGAAAACGCTTATAATTCAAAATCTTCTCATTGGAATTTAATGCAACTAGTGGAAAACAAAATCTAACTTGATGTTCTACACATTGGTATAGGATATGTTAAGGTTTGGCCCAAGAAAACCTACCTTCTGGGTTGAAGAAATCCCATTTTTCCAGAAAAATTGTGTTCAAACCACTTTTTGAAGAACACTTAATACTCTGTGTATACTGCATGGAATTTGGGTATTCCACTTGGGTTAGAATGTAGACTTGACTCTCTTTCCAGGGGTATAAGCCTTGCAAGGGTTGGTTATAGTTTGACTCTCCTTTGGTCAACTCTAAGATGACTCTCTGTGCAGGTCGCAGCAGATGCAATGGGGAAGAAGAATGGCTTGGTGTGGGCGATCTTTTGCTCCCCAGCTGCCAAGAACTCCTCCACATGACCCCAACACGATGTAAAGTCATCCCCAAGAGTTTGGTGAAGAGTATTTAAGAATCCATGGTGTTTAGGAGTCCTATTGTGACCAGGAAAGAAGAGTTGCGGTTTTGGCTTACTAGTTTCCTATTATGAGGATTTCTTCCTCCATTAGAGTGTGTGAGGCTTTAGGAAACCTCCCACCATAGTTCAGCACAAATTTGGTTTGCCAAGAAAGCATGTTCTCATCCCAATTCAACTGTAATTGTCTCTTTCTAATTTCAGCCTATTTATGGTTACTAATTTCCATGTATTTTCTAGCTTTGTTAGATTTTTGGGCCAAATGCGGTCCATTGGCCCAATTAAGATATTGGGTCATTAATACATAATGTTGGATGTTTCTTCAACACTTTTATTTAATTTTTGGTTGCGTCGTATTTCCGTGTTAACGGTTTTCTGACTTCTTTCCTAATTTGGATAATCGATCACAATAACTCTTAAACCTAGACCAATTAATTTTTATTTACACAAATTTCTTGTTGAGTCATTAGAGGATATTATTTGAAGTCCGTATATGAATTTTATTTAATTTTCCGACTCATCCAAGTACGTGTGATAATGATTTTTCGACTTATTTATAAATTACGATAATAAATCGCAAAACGCTTTAAACTTGGCTAATCCGATTTTTTTTTGGCACAAATGTCTTTGTGGAACATTTAGTAATAATGTGTGAGGTTGATTTATATTTTTTACGAAATTTTCCGATGTGTTTTAGCACACACGATAATGCTACATATGTTTAAATACGCTGATATTATGGAAATTATTTATTTTCATTTATTTGAGTTTTTATGTGAATAAAATTTCGTGGGTGCTACATACAATCAAGAGTTTGGGGTGCAGATTTTGAAGAATTCTTTGCACCAGTAGCTAGATTGGAAGCTATAAGGATTTTGTTGGCATATGCATGTTCCAAAATTTTTAAATTGTTTCAAATGGATGTGAAAACTGCTTTTCTGAATGGTTATATCAAAGAAGAAGTGTTTCTTGCACAACCACCTGGATTTGAAGATCATGATAAACCTAACCATGTTTATAAACTGCACAAAGCTCTTTATAGATTGAAGTAGGCTCCAAGAGCATGCTATGACAGGCTGAACAGTTTTCTGGTTAGTAAAAATTATTCCAGAGGTAAGGTAGATCAAACTCTTATCAAAAAATCTGTCCACAATCACATCATTATAGTTCAGGTTTATGTGGACGATATCATTTTTGGTTCCACTAATCCTTCACTGTGTGAAGAATTGTCACATCACATGCACAATGAATTTGAAATGAGTCTTATAGGAGAATTACAATTTTTCCTTGGTTTGCAGGTCAAACAACTTGAAGACGAATTTTTCATCAACCAAGCAAAATATGTCAAAGAGTTGCTAAAAAGATATGACTATGAACAAGCCATGCTAGCATCCACTCCCATGAGTACAAGCATCAAATTGGACAGTGATGAAAAAGGTAAAATGGTTAATGCAAAGCAATACAGAGGTATGATTGGATCACTTTTGTATCTTACTGCAAGTAGACCTGATATTCAATTCAGTGTTTATCTTTGTGCTAGATTTCAGTCTAGTCCTAAGGAAAGTCACTTGCTTGCTGTTAAGAGCATTTTTAGATACCTCTATGGTACATGTGAATTGGGCTTATAGTACCCAGTTGGTTGTCATGCTGATTTAATTTCATATTCTGATGCTGACTATGCCAGTTGTAAACTTGATAGAAAGAGTACTAGTGGTTATTGTCAATTCTTGGGTAATTACATGATAACATGGGCATCCAAAAAGCAACACTCAGTTGCACTCTCTACTGCAGAAGCAGAATATGTTGTTGCAGGGAGTTGTGCAGCTCAAGTCTTGTGGATCAAAAGTCAATTACTTGAAGGGTGTGGGGAATCACCTAAAGCAGTAATCTAGAAGGGGGGTTGAATAGATTACTCCCAATTAAGACAAATTAACCTTCTTTTCGATTAAGACAGACTTATCAAGGATTAATTAAACTGATTTGAACTAGATATGAAATTCACTGTGTGTGTAGGGTGTGCTTTGGAAATTAACAACATGATGAGTGTGTGAACAAACAATCATGCCTAGCATACATCTAGCATCAACTCATGCAAACCACAGGACATGATGATTTAAGGTGGTTTGGACTACACAACTCGTGTATCCTTCAGAGCGTTCATCCAGAAGAACTCCAAGCTTCACGTCGATGAAGATCAAATGATGGTGACGAAGCTTGACTTGAGGACGAACCGGCTTCAACTCCTCGTACGAGACAGATCTCTCATTGAACAGTCTGGAGTCTTAAAGTAGAGCAGTAGGGAAAGCCTTCTTCTTGATCTTTGCTTAGGGTTTTCATGTGGAGGCTTCTAGCATTGAAAATAGGTCCATATGATCTATATATAGTAGTGTTCAAGTCCTAAGAATCGTGTCAAACGAGAACACCCTAACATAGATCACATGCCTATCATATGTCTTGACTTATCCTGCGGCTGTCGACAGACGACTTATGGCTGTCGATAGGTACTGCTGCAAACTAGGCTTCCATAGGCATGTTCGTTACTAGAACCCTAGGCTATCGACAGGTGACCTGGTGCTGTCGACAGGCATCCCTGATCTATCGACAGATGAGCTTTGTTTGTCGACAGCTACTGCTTTTTCTTGTCTTCCAGTAGGTTGTTTATTGCTGTCTTAACTGGCTATCGACACATGGCTTCTGGCCTGTCAACAGATCAGTACTTTATGTGTATTCCCAGTTCTTTTGCACTTTGGTTTTGTTGCTTGTCTTGTGCTTTCATTCACACCTACATAAAAGACATTCCAACTGAGACATCATGAATGCATAGATGGTCATAGAGTCATTTTCATTTGATCATATCTTCTCATGTCTTGATCATGTCTTCACAATGTTTACAACATCAATTATGTCAATCATCAAAAACATTTAAGCATTCAAACACATTCAACCATCAAGTCAATCATCATACACATTGTAACCCAACATTCTCCCCCTTTTTCATGATGACAAAACTACAATTGATGTTCTCCCCCTATTGGCAACATTCAAAAAGATAACTCATGCACAAATGGAGATAAGAAAACAATTGTAATTTCATTGATACTTTGTGAAGTGCACACAGTACAAAAACATCCATGACAGTGCAAAAGCACAAAGGGAAATAGAAAATTGACATAACTGACAAACCCATAAACCCAAACTAGGAAGGACTGAACTATATGACCCCACAACGCTCATGTGAACCCTAGACAAACTAAGGATCGTCATTCCCAGGAGCAGTGGGATGACGGAATCCATGAAACTAAGTAGTGAGTTGAGCAAGCTGCATCTGGATCTGAGCTTGAAAATCTGCAAGAGTGTCCATCTGAGTGTTGAGCTAATAAAATCGTGCAGTAATAAGCTGGGTCATCTGAGCCATATGATCAGCCATGAACTCCCGAATGTCTTGAGCTACAGCCTGTGGAGCTGGTTCATCAGGAACATCCTCAGCAGCACCACCTTGAAAATCCATGGGCTCCAGATGGGAATCTTCATCATTGTGCTCAACATCTTCAAAATCATCCTCTTCTTCTGGTTCTTGACCCTTGAGAGTCCAGGTTACTTGTCGAACAACCAACTTGTAGCCCATCCAATGGGCAGTGGTGATATCATAAGCGTTGTGGGTTTTAAGAGGGACAAGCTCACTGTCAGGGATTTGAATGCCAAGGAAGGACAGGAGGGAAGTGATATGGCATGCATAGGGCATTGACCCCTTAGGATTGTGAAAGCATTTCTTGATGAGGTCAAGCATGAGATGTGGCAGATTTATCTGCTATCTCTTGAGGAAGAAAAAGAAGGGAGACTTGTGAACTTCAATCACAAGCTCCCGACTGCCATTCTTTGGAGCTATGAGAGTGGTGAAAATATGGTGAATCATGCGGTGAAGTGGGGGAAAGGAGTTGGCATTGAGTTTCACAACCTCCTTGGTGGAATCATAGGGTTGGATGGTAATGAGGGTGAAATACTCTGAGGCAAGAAGATGGTTGACAAGAATGTCAGCCTGGGAGTATGGAATCTGTATGGCACGGCTGAAAAGATTTATAGTGACTTGAAAGTAGTACCTTTAACAGTGGTGTAGAGTACCTCATCCACTGTCATCCCCATGTTGTTGAAGAACTTCGTCACAGCGATCGGGGAGTACCGCTTGTGGGATTTGAGGAATGTGGTCCAGCCCTGGGTGTCGAAGAAGGTCTCCAAACCCGCGAACATGTCCTCCTAGGAGACAAAATCCACATACCATGGCTAGACGAACTTCTTGAAAACTCCCTGAACCCTGGTGAGGTGCAGATTCGTGGGAACGAGGAGTTCCGGAAGGTGATCATCCCAGTGCTTGCTCCGGCGCTCTGCTGGAGCCCTAGAACCTTCGCCGACTTCGGGTGAGGTGTAACGCTGACAAGATGCACGAAGCTTTCAGAGGGTAGCCATGGGAGATCTGATGCAAAGGGATGAGAGGAGCAGAGGAGAGGAAGAAAACAGGTGGAAGAAGTATGAGGAACAGAGGGAGGGTTTGTGAGAGGGCAGTTGTGGAAAAGAGAGGGTTGGGGTTTAAAATGGAAGGAGGCACCTCTTGAGGGAAGTTGAGGGGGTGAAGGGTCGTGGGTTGCCCTTTAGACATATTTAGGAGGGATTTGAAATAGAAAGGGGCCCACAAAATCGGACAGAATGTGAACCGGTTGAACTTCGGAACGGTTCACATTTTCGTCTATCGACAGGCGCAGTGCATCTGTCGACAGATGCTGTGCAGAAGAGTTCCAGAACAGGATTTTAACAGAATTAGGTGGGGAATGAGTGTTCAAATGGCATTTTGAAGATGAGAACTGGTATACACTCATTACAAAGTGTCATATACATAAGTATTAGGACATTTAATTGTTCTACAATGGTCATGAGATAACACTCCAGGAATCTTAAGTTGTAGCATGTAGAATACACCTTACAAATGCATATGAATATAAAATAACCCCTTGAATAAAACAATTGTAGAGTGACTTATTTCTTGGTGGTGTGATGTTCAGTTGATGATTGAAGATAACATTCAAATGAGAAATTGACAATAAACAAAGATGTGATCTTGATTAAAATCATGGAGGCTTCACTCTATATCATGTGATGAATGAATTTGTATGTTGATGCAGGGTAAGTGGTAATCAAGTTGACATGCACCTTTTGACGTGAAGTTAGACATTTGTGATGCATGTACCCCCAATTACTCCGTGTAAGTAATCGTCATACCATTGTGCAGAGATGACATGTGGACTTTTTGACACGAAGACAGACATTTGTGATGCCCATGTCCCCGGTTACTCAGTTATGCTAATTATTGCTCTGCCTTTGCCCCCATTTTTTTTAAAATTTTCAATAATTTAGAAATAGGTAGCTTTTCTCCATTTTTTTTAAATTAAAAAATCACGTTCAAGAAGTCGTTTAAGGTCAAAAGCCGATGGAGAACATTAAGTCCAAGAACCTTCTTACTTGTCAAACCA
Organism: Colocasia esculenta; assembly: GCA_014218235.1. Lineage (NCBI taxonomy): Eukaryota > Viridiplantae > Streptophyta > Magnoliopsida > Alismatales > Araceae > Colocasia > Colocasia esculenta. Next base: position 136,910,177 of record CM024755.1, read on the forward strand.
TTTCAGAAATATGATCATGCACAAAGGAGTTATTCAATTGAGTTATGTTAAGGCCATTAGATTTGTTCAATGTATTCTAGATGATACAACCTAGACTCATACACAGAATATTATTTCAAAATCATTGTGATCAAGGCAATGTCTATGGTACTATGTGAGTATGAAAGGTTGTAACGAAGTATGAAGGCCCAATTCTCCCCTTGCACAAAAGTAGTGAACAAACTCATGACAATTGAGGATAATGAACAAGAATGCATAGTAGAAGGTCATCCATCAACAGCTGAAGGGTGTCTGTCGACAGTTACTGTGAAACAGCAGATTTTCAGTTCTGGAAGGGGGGATCTGTCGACAACTGATGTCCTGGCTGTCGACAGCCATTAGAAAAACAGTGTTGATGCTTTGAATTGAGGGACATGTGGACAATATGATTGAGATATGATGACAAAAAGATCATGAATGGTGTCCCTCAAGCATCTCACTCAAACTACTTAGACTTACTCCCCCATAAAGTGTGCATGGTGTGCGTGGTGTAAAGCATCATTCAAGCAATTCAAGCATTTCATGGCAACCAATTTGCACACAATAAATACAAACATGATATTCAATGAATTTTGCAAAGCCCAAGTTCCTTTCTCAATGATGTGAATCTATCTTCTCCAAAGGGTTTAGTGAAAATGTCAGCCAATTATTTTTCAGTTCGAATAAAATTGAGTTAAAGATTTTTATTGGCCACTACATCTCTCAGAAAATGATGTCTTATCTCATTGTGTTTAGCTCTAGAATGTTGAATTGGGTTCTTTAAGATATTGATAGCACTAGTGTTGTCACATAGGATAGGTGTGCATCCAATATCAATGTTGTAGTCACACAATTGACTTTTGATCCACAACACTTGAGCTGCACAACTCCCTGGAGCAACATATTCTACCTCTACAGTAGAGAGTGCAACAAAGTGTTGCTTCTTGGATGCCCACGAAACCATGCAACCCCCTAGAAATTGGTAATACCCACTAGTGCTTTTCCTATCAATTTTACAACCATCATAATCAACATCAGAATATGAAATCAAATCAAAACTACTACCAGCTGGATACCACAAACCCAAATCACATAATCCTGAGAGATATCTAAAAATCCTTTTAACTACTATCAAATAGTTTTCCCTTGGACTTGATTGATATCTTGCACAAAGGTAAACACTAAACTGCATATCCGGTCTACTTGCAGTAAGATAAAGGAGAGAGCCAATCATACCTCTGTATTGTTTTGCATCTACTATTTTACCTTTTTCGTCACTTTCCACTTTTACACTCGTGCTCATTGGTGTAGAGGCTGGCTTGGCTTGTTCAAAATGAAATCTTTTCAGTTGCTCCTTGACATATTTCTCTTGATTGATGAAGAAGCCATCTTCAAATTGCTTGACCTACAATCCAAGAAAGAATTGTAGCTCCCCCATCAAACTCATCTCAAATTCACTGTGCATATGTTTTGAAAATTCTTCACACAGTGAGGGGTTAGTGGAACCAAAAATAATCTCATCCACATGGACTTGAACAACAATTATGTGATTGTGAACGCATTTAGTGAAAATAGTTTGGTGCACTTTACCTCTGGAGTAGTTTTTACAAACTAAGAAGTTGCTCAATCTGTCATACCAAGCTCGTGGTGCCTGTTTCAAACCATAGAGAGTCTTGTGCAATTTATAGACATGGTTTGGTTTATCATGAACTTTAAATCTAGGTGGCTGAGATACATACCCCTCTTCTTTGATGTAACCATTCAAGAAGGCAGTTTGAACATCCATTTGAAAAAGTTTGAATTTGTTAGAGCATGCATATGCTAACAATATTCTAACTGCCTCAAGTCTAGCTATTGGTGCAAAGGATTCTTCAAAGTCTACCCCAAATTCCTGATTGTATACCCTTTTGGAACCAATCTAGCTTTGTTTCTTACCACTTTTCCTGATTCATTTAGCTTATTCCTAAACACCCATCTGTAATCACAGGGATTGGCTTCCCCTCGACACGGACATGGATATTAAATATAATAGCATAGAAAATAGGATGTGATCGCCACCTAGGTAAGTTGCCTAATGATGTGAAAAGACAATGGCTAACTTAAACTAGGAAAAGGAAGAGAACAGGAAGACTGACCTGGTGTCGCGGTCGTCATGGCCGCCGTGTCTCTGCTATCGCGTCAGTAGGGATCGACGCGTCTTTTTCGCGTCACCTGAGGCCGTCGCATTCTCTGAATGCGAGAGATTTGTTGTTGTGACCTTCTTCTAGTCCTCCAGCCGGCCAGAGCACCAGAGCTCCTCGTAGACGTTGCTTGCTTGCCTGCCAATCAAAAGGAAAACACAAAAAAAAGACCCTATTAGAACATGTAAAGTGTAATATCTATTCTAAAAGATGTAATGAGATGGGAGATCATGGTGGGAACGCACCTGGGGTGGTTTTAAACCCCTGTGGGTGTGGGAAAACGTGGGTGGATGATAAATGTGCTCTATCTAAAATAAACATAAAAATGCATGTAGAAACAGGGAGAAAGGAGGGAAGAGATGATGAGCCCCATTAGGGCGACTTCCTGGCGTGGATGCAAGTCCAATGATGTGCCAAGAGGTCCAAGAGATTGCTGAAGCCGCCCTCTTCACATTCCTCGCTCCATAATGGTGAAATGAGTGAGTGTGAGGAGTGGAAGGTGAAGGGAAGTGAGTGGAATGAGTGGCTGCGTGGCTAAGTCTTGTTTAGAGGAGATTTTGGCACCCTTCTCATCCTTCCTCCTGCGATGGCACCCAAATCGAAGCTTCTCGCTCGCCGTCGTCGCGCTCCGACGGACGCCGGAGAAAGCTCCAGGGCTCCTTCTGAACGCCGCAGCAAGCATCGTGAGGATCGGTTGCCGGAACTCATCGTTCCTCAAGGTCTCCGTCTTATCCGACCCAACGGCAAATTCAAGAAGATTGTCCAATCCCGGTATGTGGACTTCAAGTCCTTAGCACCGATGTTCCCCTCACTCCTACCTATTTGACACTCAAGGGTGGACATCCTTCTTATACTCCCACTTGCAATACTCTCCAATTGCCGTATCCGAGTTCTACAATAACTTAGGGCTTTCCGATCAGGGAGATATCTACTCTTCGGTGAATGGCACTCGTTTTCGCCTCACCGCAAATCTTCTCTCCACAGCCCTTGAAATTCCAAACTCAGGAGTTGAAATCTTCAACTACAATCCCTCTGCTTCTGAGTACTATGAGCTTCTCACGTTGGAACCTTATGACACTACCAAGGAGATTGCTCGTCTCAACGCCAACTCCTTTCCTCCCTTGATCCGGATGATCCATCACATCTTCACTACCTTGATCGTCCCGAAGGATGGAAGTCGAGAGTTAGTCACCGAGGTCCATAAATCCCTATTCATTTTTTTCCTCATGTGTCAGGAAATCAATCTTCCTAAACTCATGATAAGCCTCATCCGTCGGTGTTTCTCTAACACCAAAAGATCAATGCCATATGCTTGCCCCATCACTTCTCTTCTTATTTTCCTTGGCATTCCTATCCCTCCAAGTGAGCTCATCTCACTACAATCCCGAAGTGCCTTTGACCTCACCGCCGCCAACCGCATGGGCTACAAAATTGTAGACGGCGTCGTCACAAGGACTCTCAAGGGAAAGGAACCACAAGGAGCTGAAGTGTCAACCGATGAAGAAGACAATGAAGATGTTGAAGCAAATGAGGGCAGTGATGAAGACCCTCAAGATGAGCAAATGCCTGACCAAGCTCAGAGTTTGATGATGTACCTGTGCCTCCACAACAATCGTTCATGATTACTTGGCACAAATCCATCAAGAAATGATTTCAGGATTTGCTCGGATGACGTCAAGATTTGATCAAGTGGACGCTCGCCTCAACACTTTAGATGACCGTCTTGACCACCTCTACTCCGAGAGAGATGGATCCCGTCACCCTCCTCCTGCTGGACATGACGATGAATAGAGGGTCTCAGGGTCATTAGAGGTCACTAAGAGTCTTAGATGGAAATTTGTCTCACTTGTCTTGTCGTCTTTTGCTTGTTCATGTTACTTCCCTTTCTTGAGAGTCATGTAATCATTATCGCATGTACTGTGAAATTTCAATGATCATCAATGAAAACTCAGTTCATGTTCTTTTGTCTCTAACTGTGCATGACTTGACTTTTTGCATGTTGTCAAAAAGGGGGAGAACATCAATATATGCATCAATTGAATATTTTTGTCATCATCAAAAAGGGGGAGATTGTTGGGTTTTCCATATATCATGTTTTTGATGATCACATTAACATCTTGAACATTGATTTAATGCAAAATTGATGTGTTAACTAACATGAAAAACACCATGAAAGTGATTGAGTTAAACATTGCTAAATCATACAATGTACATCACTAACAATGTATTTGCATGTAGGTGTACAAGCATGAAAGATGGAACTTTGAAGAGGCATTGAAAAGATGAGCAAAAGGCACAAAAATCTGTCAAAGAGGTGCATCTGTCGACAGATGAAAACTGCCTGTCGACAGATTCACACAGTCATTCTCAGACAGAACTCAGGTTTGCATCTCTGAGTGCATCTGTCGACAGATGCAATGTACCTGTCGACAGATACACACAGACAACCCAGGACAGAGCTCAGGTTTTCAATTCCTGAGTGCATCTGTCGACAGATGCAAACTGCCTGTCGACAGATACACTCAGAAACTCATTTTCCTGAAACCCAGTTCTCAGCCTGAGTCTGCCTGTCGACAGATGCAAGTGCACCTGTCGACAGCCGACGGAAACTTCAGATTTTGGGTTTCCAAATCCGGCCCCACTTGGGTGTTTCCTTCCTCCACGACCCCCACCTTTACCTAACACTATATAAGCATCCTTTTGGAGCCAATTTCGCAGAGAGAGCAGCCTCCCATCCAAGAGCCTCCAAGGGACCAAGAGGAAAAGCCCCAAATTGCTGCTCTGCTTCAACTTTCCGCCCAGATCGACGTGGAATCACCATCTATGCGGAGCTGAAGCCGGATCGTCATCAATTCAACCTTCTACATCGATCAATCTACATCCAATCGAAGTTTGAAGAGCGTTTGGACGATCCACGAGAAGAATTCCAACTGGATTTGTTCCCTAATTCCCAATTCTTCTCCATTTCATAATTTCCATCCATCGTGTGTGTGTGTGGTTGTGTTTCGAGCATCCCTTGTGCTTGATTCACGTATTTGTGGTTGTTCTGATCGTGTTCATCAGACAACGTGTGTGTGTTTGAGTTGTAGTGTTGAACTCGCTCATAAGCAGTCGTTTCTGCGTGTGTGTGTGGACGGTGGATGTAGGATACACGAGTTGTGTACTCCGAACCACCTTAAATCATCGTGTTCTGTGGTTTGTTCGCGTTTTGCGATAGATGATTGGTAGGCACGGTGTTCATACGCACGTTTGATTCCCTGTTTTCTCTTAAATCAACTCAAGCGGTCTCACACTTAATTGAATTTGAATCAAATTCATTAAGATCGCTGTAGCATCGAAAAGAAGCCATCAATAGTTTAAAATTGCCGTAATCTATTCAACCCCCCCCTTCTAGATTACCGTATTGTGTACTTCCGCATAACTCTTCAATTGGTATCAGAGCGGGTTTCTCCGATTTACTGTTGTTCGTCATTTGATCTAGCGATCAGGAGATTTTCGATCTTATGGATTCTAGCAAAGGGTATATGGCCGAGGGACATTCAGTAACCAGGCCACCCTATTTTGATGGCACTGACTATCTTATTGGAAAAACCGTATGCAGGTATTTTTGAGAGCTCAAAATTACGAGCTGTGGAAGATAGTCAGCAAGGGACCATACGTGTTGCCCGAGGACGAAGACACCTGGACGAAAGACCAAATAGCTAAAGGAACTCTCAACTGGAGCGCACTAAACATGATGCAATGTGCGGTGCATCCAAAGGAGTTCTCAAGAGTCTCCACATGCTCAACAGCAAAAGAGATGTGGGACAAGCTTGAACTCATTTACGAAGGTACGTCCGAGGTAAGGGAAACTAAAGTTAGCATGTTAGTGTCTGAATATGAAATGTTCAAGATGAAAACTGATGAAACCGTATCAGACATGTTTGCAAGATTCATGCTAATAGTTAACGGGCTAAAAGGTCTTAAGAAGGAATACTCTGAAAGTGACTTAGTAAGAAAGATCCTTCGTTCTCTTACTTCATCTTGGAATACTAAGGCCACTGTCATTGAGGATTCCAAAGACCTTTCCAAAATGAAATTGGATGAACTAATTGGCTCTCTAATGACATATGAAATCAACATCAAGAAAAGAATTAGAAGAAAATCCTAGGAAGTCAATTGCTCTAAAAGCATCCAATAAAACATCAACAAGCTCCAAGAAATCTATTCAACAAGATAGTGATGAGCAAGAAACATCTAGTGAGAGTGATGATGGTGAAATGGCAATGCTCACTAGACAATTCAAGAAATTTTTGAAGTTCAAGAGGAGAGACACAGGTAATTCCAAACCCTTTCCTAAGAAAAATTTTTCACAGAAATATGAGTCAAACAAAAAATCTGACATTGTTTGTTATGAATGCAAGAAACAGGGGCATATGAGAGGAGAATGCCCGGAACTCAAGAAGAAGCTGAAGAAAGACAAATTCACCTCCAAAAAGGCCAAAGCAATGTTGGCCACCTGGAGTGATGAAGATGAAGATGAAGATGCACAAGAAACATCCGATGATGAAGAAGTGAAATGCTTGATGGCCAGGAGTGATGACTCCAGCGAGGTAAATTTCTCATTTGATGATTTCACTGCAAGTGAATGGGAGGAAGCATACACTACTTTATTTGAAAAATTTCGTGAATATAGATCTGAGAATAGAGCATTAAAAAGAAATGCAACTCCCTTGTGCATGATAAGAACAATGATGAACGAATTGCATTCTTAACAAAAGAATTAGAAATGATGAAATTGATGAAAAAACTCATAATGAAGAAATGGATTGCTTGAAAATGAAATTGCAAGAAACACAAAAAGAAAAAGACTGTTTAAGCCATTCTATTGAATTCCTTCAAGAAGAACAATTGGAAACAAAGAAAAAGTTGGAACAAACTGAAAAGGAATTGAAAGAAAAATCTGAGGACTTAATGAAATTTGTAAAAGGGAAGCAAAATCTAGATGCAGTTTTGGGCACCAAAATACATGTAACCAAGCATGGGTTAGGATATCAACCAGTCAAACAAAAGAAAATAGGAGAATCATTGATCACCTCCTTTATTGATTCTAGCCCAAGCACAAGCAAGCATGCTCCCACAAAGCATAATTCAAGAAAGTCTCAGACCAAGCCAATATTACACAAACAAAATGTTCCCAACAAACAAAAGAAAAAGCCACCTGTCGACAGATACAATGGTGCCTGTCGACAGACAAGAACAGTTTCAATGAATAAACAGTCTATCAAGCAACAGAAAATTGAAAAGAAAATTCCTTCATGCAATGTGTGTAAAAAGATTGGTCATGATGAAAAACAATGTTGGAATAATCCAAAGAAACAAAAAGTCAAACAAGTTTGGATTCCTAAACATCTACTTTGTTGCATGAATGAAATTTTGGGACCCAAAGTAATTTGGGTACCAAAACCTCTTGTCTGATCCACATTTGCAGGAATGCCTAGCAGCCCAACATCAAAACAAATGGTACTTGGATAGCGGCTGTTCGAGGCACATGACGGGCGACAAAGGTAAATTCTGTTTCCTAGTGGAGAAAGACGGAGGACAAGTCATTTTTGGAGGTAACAACAAAGGCCAAATCATTGGCACAGGTAATGTTGGTAAGTGTTCCTCCAATTCAATTGAAAATGTACTGTTGGTTGATGGCCTTAATCACAATTTGCTTAGCATAAGTCAATTATGTGATAGAGGTCACAACGTCATTTTTGAATCAAATTCATGTCAAATTGTTGATAAAGAAACAGGAAGTGTAAAATTTTCTGGAAAAAGAGTGAATAACATTTACTTAGTTGATTTAGATGATCCAGAAAATGACAACTTGTGTCTTGTTGCAAATAGACAGGATGAATTGACCTTGTGGCATCGTAGGCTTGGCCATGCGAGCTACAACGTGTTGCACAAGATCATGAAGCTCAAATTGGTAAGTGGACTTCCTGACATCTCTTTTAGCAACAACGAAAGTTTTTGTGATGCATGTGCACAAGGAAAACAAACCCGGAAGTCTTTCAAATCTAAAGCACCGGTAAGCACATCTAAACCATTTGAACTGTTGCACATGGACCTGTTTGGACCAACTAGAACTCTAAGTCTCAATGGCAAACGTTTTGGTTTTGTCATTGTAGATGATTTCTCTAGGTTCACATGGGTCAAATTCTTGGCACACAAAAGTGAAACACTCACAATCTTTCAAGAATTCTTTAACAAGATTGAGCATGGCAATGTGAATAAAATATGCTCAATCCGCACCGATCACGGGGGAGAATTTGATAACAATGCATTTTCTGATTTTTGCAGGCACCAAGGGATTGAACATCTGTTCTCTTCCCCAAGGACTCCAGAACAAAACGGAGTAGTGGAGAGGAAAAACAGAACATTGGTGGAAATGGCTCGCACTCTTCTGGTTGAAGGCCAACTCTCCAAAAGATTTGGGCAGAAGCAGTGAACACTTCGTGCTACATTCTAAACAGAGCCATGGTAAGACCTGTGATAAAGAAAACCCCCTACCAGTTATTGAAAGGTAAGAAACCCAACCTTGGGTACTTCCGAGTTTTTGGCTCAAAGGTATTTATTCACAACAATGATAAATCTGATTTAGATAAATTTGAAGCCAAAAGTGATCAAGGTGTTTTTCTAGGCTACTCAGAACACTCTAGGGCATATAGGGGTTTAACAATAAAACACGAACTGTGGAAGAAACTCCACATGTCATTTTTGATGAGACTTATGCCAAGTCTAACAGATTGAATGTTAACAGGATTGAAGAAGAGGATGAAGGAACATCGCTTAAGGATCTACAAGTCAAAGCAAAAGACAAATCTGAAGTAGATCCAAGACCAAAGGTGGATATCTTCACAGGGACTACGATGAAGATGATGAAATAGCATTCAGAAAACAAGATGAAACACTTGAAGAGAATCCACCAGAAAGTGAACCTCCTGAAGAACAACATTCACAAGATCAAATTCCTCAAGGACAAGATACTCCCGGCCCTTCAACAATCACAAATGTGAGGTATTCCAAAGATCACCCACTTGATGATGTGATAGGTAGTTTAAATGATTCTGTTCAAACGAGGTCTCAAGTAAGAAAAATAATTGAACATGATCTTTTTGCTTTTGTTTCTCAAGTGGAACCCAAAAATGTTGAAGAAGCCTTAAAAGACAACTCATGGATTGATGCTATGCATGAGGAACTTGGTCAATTTCAAAGAAACATGTATGGAGTTTAGTTCCTAAAACCCCTGAAATCTCTATCATAGGAACTAGATGGGTGTTTAGGAATAAACTTAATGAAGAAGGAAAAGTGATAAGAAATAAAGCAAGACTCGTAGCAAAAGGATATAGTCAAGAATTTGGTGTAGACTTTGAAGAGTCCTTTGCTCCTGTAGCCAGGTTAGAAGCAGTCAGAATTTTATTGGCATATGCATGCTCCCATAAGTTTAAACTCTATCAAATGGATGTTAAAACTGCTTTCTTAAATGGCTATATCAAAGAAGAAGTCTATGTCTCTCAACCACCAGGTTTTGAAAATTCTGAAATGCCTAACCATGTGTATAAATTGCACAAAGCTCTTTATGGTTTGAAACAGGCACCTCGAGCTTGGTATGATAGACTAAGCAATTTTCTGGTAAGCAAGAACTACTCAAGAGGTAAAGTAGACCAAACACTCTTCACTAAGAAGGTTCGCAATCACATAATTGTTGTTCAAGTTTATGTGGACGATATAATATTTGGTTCTACTAACCCTTCACTGTGTGAAGAATTTTCTAAACACATGCACAGTGAATTTGAGATGAGTCTAATGGGGGAGCTTCAATTCTTTCTTGGTTTGCAGGTGAAACAACATAAAGACGGATTCTTCATAAATCAAGAAAAGTATGTCAAAGAGCTTCTCAAACGATTTCAATTTGAGCAAGCTAAACCGGCCTCCACCCCAATGAGCACAAGCATCAAATTGGAAAATGATGAGAAAGGTAAACCGGTAGATGCAAAGCACTTCCGAGGTATGATTGGCTCACTCCTTTATCTTACTGCAAGTAGACCGATATTCAATTCAGTGTTTGCCTTTGTGCTAGATATCAATCTAGTCCAAAGGAAAGCCATTTAATTGCAGTCAAGAGAATTTTCCGATATCTCTCCGGCACATGCAATTTGGGTTTTTGGTACCCAGCAGGCAGTAGCTTTGATTTGATTTCATATTCTGATGCTGACTATGCTGGATGTAAAATCGATAGAAAAAGCACTAGTGGATATTGCCAATTCCTTGGCGGTTGCATGGTTTCGTGGGCATCCAAGAAACAACACTCGGTTGCACTCTCCACTGCAGAGGCAGAATATGTCGCTGCAGGAAGTTGTGCAGCTCAAGTGTTGTGGATCAAAAGTCAGTTAGCTGACTATAATGTTCAAATTGGATGCACACCTATCCTATGTGACAACACAAGTGCTATCAACCTTTCAAAAAACCCTGTCCAACACTCACGGACTAAACACATAGAAATCCGTCATCATTTCTTGAGAGATGAAGTTGCCAATAAAACCTTGGAACTTATTTTCATTCCCACAGAAAAACAATTGGCTGATATTTTCACCAAACCCTTGTCTGAAGATAGATTCACATCCTTAAGAAGAGAATTGGGTTTGTGTAAAATGCAATGAAACTAACTCTCCATATTGGAGTACATGCTCTTTATGTGTGAATGACTATGTGGTATATCAAATGGTGAACTGTGGAAGAACAAGTTCGGCTTGTTTGGAAACTATCATCATGCGTGAGGAAATATTCTCCGCCAAGTATCCATAGTCCCATTACATATAAAGGTCCTGTACTTCACATAGGATTTTTAGTTTCCTTACATTTTATCATGTTAACTCCATTAAACAATGCTTTTTCTGTGATCATGTGCTTGTGTGTTACTTTCTTTAAATGATCATGTTTGTTTTGTATCAAATGCTTGTGTGAATCCTTGCTTAGATGTCGTGTCAACACGTGCACACACTATGGGGGAGTAAGTTAAGGTTTGTTGAGTATTTTCTGAGGAAACTCATCATACATCTACTTGTTGAATTCTCACTTCCTTGAACTCAAGTGCAATCAATCTGAAACCAGAAAAATCCACTCTGTTCATATCTGTCGACAGACACATTCCATCTGTCGACAGATACAATCAGTCTTGTTCTGACAGAAACCTCAATTCCTCAGTCTGTGTGCATCTGTCGACAGACAGACTTCTTCTGTCGACAGATACACACATTCTTCTTATTTTTCAAATCCTTCTTCATACTTTTCAAGAAAAGTGTTCCTTACTTGATTTAAAGGTAAACCTTGGTTTGTTTGTGTGCAATATAACCCTTCATATCCACTTCATGTCAAAGTCATGAACCAAGTCTAAATGTTTTTGATGCATAACCTGATTAAGGTCTTTTTAGATCATTTTGAACACAATGAGCAAACCAAATGATTTTTAAACATCTCCTTTGAATAACTCCCTTGTCGTTAAACATGAATCTAAAATGATTTGAATTTAAAATTCAACTTGCCAAAATGTACTTAATAATAAAAAAAGGGGAGAAAAGCTACCTATTTCTTCGGTTCAATCAAAGTTATATTTCTTTGTGGGATGGAGGTAGAGCAATGATGAAAATCACTAAGTAACCGGGGACATGGGCATCACAAATGTCGGTCTTCGCGTCAAAAGGTTGTTTCATTATCTCTATACAATGGCTTGATGGACACTCACATTGAGTAACTGGGGGTATTGGCATCACAAATGTCTACCTTCACATGAAAAAGTGAAAGTGCTCCTCATTGCCACTCTTTTCCATCTTCGTTGTTTAAAGATTCTAAAATCATACCAGAAATAGAGTGAAGCCTCCGAAATTTTTTGTGTCAAGTCCAATGTGTTTCTTCGGTAAGACGTTCTTGTGGCCATTTAATTCAATTGTCATCTGACTATCATCTCTATTTAAATGCATGTTTCTCTTCAACGGCCTTAATCAAAAGAGTTATTTAATTTTCACTGGTTTTGTGAAATGTGTTCCTCATGATCTAATTAAAGAACTTATCATTTTTAATTCAAAATCATTTTAGATTTGTGTCATGTCTTCATCTTAATGGATATGAATTTTTGTCTTGCACATACACCCTCTTTGCCTTAAAACAACAAATGAACACTTGTCCCTTTGAAAATTTTTGTCAAAAATCAAGTTTTCACCAAAAGGAGTATCTGTCGACAGATAGACTTGCATCTGTCGACAGACGACGGCCCAGATCCGTTTTTTTAGAAAACCCTCGCGCCGGTTCACCTCCTTTTTGTGGGGCCTTCCTTTTAAAACCCTCCAAGTCCATTCTAAGGCCACCCACGACCCTTTTTCACCCTCCTCTCTTGTTCCTCCTCCTCCTCTCCAAACCCCCTCTCTTTCCCCCTTCAGGGCTCCGTCTCCGACGATCCTGCTCCTCGTCTGGGATCCCTCCACTCTCCCTTCACACCATTCTCATCCTTCCTCCTGCGATGGCACCCAAATCGAAGCTTCTCGCTCGCCGTCGTCGCGCTCCGACGGACGCCGGAGAAAGCTCCAGGGCTCCTTCTGAACGCCGCAGCAAGCATCGTGAGGATCGGTTGCCGGAACTCATCGTTCCTCAAGGTCTCCGTCTTATCCGACCCAACGGCACCTTCAAGAAGATTGTCCAATCCCGGTATGTGGACTTCGAGTCCTTAGCACCGATGTTCCCCTCACTCCTACCTTATTTTGACACTCAAGGGTGGACATCCTTCTTATACTCCCACTTGCAATACTCTCCAACTGCCGTATCCGAGTTCTACAATAACTTAGGGCTTTCCGATCAGGGAGATATCTACTCTTCGGTGAAAGGCACTCGTTTTCGCCTCACCGCAAATCTTCTCTCCACAGCCCTTGAAATTCCAAACTCAGGAGTTGAAATCTTCAACTACAATCCCTCTGCTTCTGAGTACTATGAGCTTCTCACGTTGGAACCTTATGACACTACCAAGGAGATTGCTCGTCTCAACGCCAACTCCTTTCCTCCCTTGATCCGGATGATCCATCACATCTTCACTACCTTGATCGTCCCGAAGGATGGAAGTCGAGAGTTAGTCACCGAGGTCCATAAATCCCTATTCATATTTTTCCTCAAGTGTCAGGAAATCAATCTTCCTGAACTCATGATAAGCCTCATCCGTCGGTGTTTCTCTAACACCAAAAGATCAATGCCATATGCTTGCCCCATCACTTCTCTTCTTATTTTCCTTGGCATTCCTATCCCTCCAAGTGAGCTCATCTCACTACAATCCCGAAGTGCCTTTGACCTCACCGCCGCCAACCGCATGGGCTACAAAATTGTAGACGGCGTCGTCACAAGGACTCTCAAGGGAAAGGAACCACAAGGAGCTGAAGTGTCAACCGATGAAGAAGACAATGAAGATGTTGAAGCAAATGAGGGCAGTGATGAAGACCCTCAAGATGAGCAAATGCCTGACCAAGCTCAAGAGTTTGATGATGTACCTGTGCCTCCACAACAATCCGTTCATGATTACTTGGCACAAATCCATCAAGAAATGATTTCAGGATTTGCTCGGATGACGTCAAGATTTGATCAAGTGGACGCTCGCCTCAACACTTTAGATGACCGTCTTGACCACCTCTACTCCGAGAGAGATGGATCCCGTCACCCTCCTCCTGCTGGACATGACGATGAATAGAGGGTCTCAGGGTCATTAGAGGTCACTAAGAGTCTTAGATGGAAATTAGTCTCACTTGTCTTGTCGTCTTTTGCTTGTTCATGTTACTTCCCTTTCTTGAGAGTCATGTAATCATTATCGCATGTACTGTGAAATTTCAATGATAATCAATGAAAACTCAGTTCATGTTCTTTTGTCTCTAACTGTGCATGACTTGACTTTTTGCATGTTGTCAAAAAGGGGGAGAACATCAATATATGCATCAATTGAATTTTTGTCATCATCAAAAAGGGGGAGATTGTTGGGTTTTCCATATATCATGTTTTTGATGATCACATTAACATTCTTGAACATTGATTTAATGCAAAATTGATGTGTTAACTAACATGAAAAACACCATGAAAGTGATTGAGTTAAACATTGCTAAATCATACAATGTACATCACTAACAATGTATTTGCATGTAGGTGTACAAGCATGAAAGATGGAACTTTGAAGAGGCATTGAAAAGATGAGCAAAAGGCACAAAAATCTGTCAAAGAGGTGCATCTGTCGACAGATGAAAACTGCCTGTCGACAGATTCACACAGTCATTCCAGACAGAACTCAGGTTTGCATCTCTGAGTGCATCTGTCGACAGATGCAATGTACCTGTCGACAGATACACACAGACAACCCAGGACAGAGCTCAGGTTTTCAATTCCTGAGTGCATCTGTCGACAGATGCAAACTGCCTGTCGACAGATACACTCAGAAACTCATTTTCCTGAAACCCAGTTCTCAGCCTGAGTCTGCCTGTCGACAGATGCAAGTGCACCTGTCGACAGCCGACGGAAACTTCAGATTTTGGGTTTCCAAATCCGGCCCCACTTGGGTGTTTCCTTCCTCCACGACCCCCACCTTTACCTAACACTATATAAGCATCCTTTTGGAGCCAATTTCGCAGAGAGCAGCCTCCCATCCAAGAGCCTCCAAGGGACCAAGAGGAAAAGCCCCAAATTGCTGCTCTGCTTCAACTTTCCGCCCAGATCGACGTGGAATCACCATCTATGCGGAGCTGAAGCCGGATCGTCATCAATTCAACCTTCTACATCGATCAATCTACATCCAATCGAAGTTTGAAGAGCGTTTGGACGATCCACGAGAAGAATTCCAACTGGATTTGTTCCCTAACTCCCAATTCTTCTCCATTTCATAATTTCCATCCAATCGTGTGTGTGTGTGGTTGTGTTTCGAGCATCCCTTGTGCTTGATTCACGTATTTGTGATTGTTCTGATCGTGTTTCATCAGACAACGTGTGTGTGTTTGAGTTGTAGTGTTGAACTCGCTCATAAGCAGTCGTTTCTGCGTGTGTGTGTGGACGGTGGATGTAGGATACACGAGTTGTGTACTCCGAACCACCTTAAATCATCGTGTTCTGTGGTTTGTTCGCGTTTTGCGATAGATGATTGGTAGGCACGGTGTTCATACGCACGTTTGATTCCCTGTTTTCTCTTAAATCAACTCAAGCGGTCTCACACTTAATTGAATTTGAATCAAAATTCATTAAGATCGCTGTAGCAGTGAAAAGAAGCCATCAACAGTTTAAAATTGCCGTAATCTATTCAACCCCCCCCTTCTACATTACCGTATTGTGTACTTCCGCATAACTCTTCAAAATAGGATGTGGTTATAGAGGCCAGAGATCTCGGTCCTTGTCGCGTCAGATCGCGGGGTCGCGACTAGAGACGCGACGGTGCGGGGGGTCGCGATAGTGTTGCCCACGTGCATGGGTAATGCATGGGCTGTCGCGGCGGCCTAACCCGTCGCGACTAGAGTCGCGGCGCCACGATGCGTCGCGACAAGGAATCCGAATTATTTTAGATTATTTTCTTTAACCACATGCTAAAATAGGAGTCAAATCCTCTAAGGACTCTCTCAAGTGATTGATTCCGGGATTTCAAGGCATTTTTAATGGATTAATGGGCTCAAATCAAGGCGAATGATGGGCTCAAGGTGAGTGACCAATTAGGGGCCCACTAAGATAGAAAGAAATGTGGTCCAACCCATTAGTCAGAATCGGGTGTCTACACCATCTAGTTCCAATTACCGAGATTTCAGGGGTCCTAGAAACTAAGCTCCAAACTTTGTTTCTTTGAAATTTCCAAATTCTTTATGCATGGCATCTATCTAATAATTTTCTTTTAGAGCTTCTTCAACATTTTTAGGTTCCACTTGAGAAATAAATGCTAAATGATCTTGTTCAACAATGTGTCTAAAGTGAGACCTAGTGTCAACTCTATCATTTACATTTCCGATGACATTCTCAAGTGGGTGATCTTTTGAGTACCTTATATTTCTTATTGTGGACGGACCCTGTTGAACTTGTTCATGAGGATGTTGCTCTTGAGGAATTTGTTCATTTGGTTGATCTTGAGGGATTTGATCATTTGGTTGATCTTTTCTAGGTCTGTCGACAGCCTTTTCTTGGTCTGTCGATAGATGCTTCTCAGCTTGTTCTTCAAGTATTTTTCCTTCTTCATCATCATACCTGGAAGCATTTGAATTGTTAGTTTTTGCATGAGACTCATTGAAGACAACATGTGGAGTCTCTTCCATAGTCTTGCTTTTATTGTTAAACACTCTATAGGCTCTAGAGTGTTCAAAGTAACCTAGAAAAATATCTGGATCACTTTTGGCTTCAAAATTATCTAAGTCAACCTTGTCATTGTTATGGATAAAAACTTTGGAGCCAAAGATTCTGAAGTACCCAATACTGGGTTTCTTACCTTTCAAGAGCTCATATGGGGTTTTATTAGGATGTTGCATGATGTGCAGAACATTGTAGCTTACATGGCCTAGCCTACGATACCATAATGACAATTCATCATGTCTATTTGCAACAAGACACAAATTTTTATTTTCTGATTCATCTAGATCAACTAGATAGATGTTATTGACTCTTTTTCGATAAATTTTGACACTTCCTGAAATTTTATCAATGATTTGGCATGCATCTGAATCAAAAATGGCTTTATGGCCTTTATAACACAATTGACTATTGCTCAAGAGATTGTGATTAAGACCATCAACTAAAAGCACATTTTCTATGGAGTTTGAGGCATACTTACCTACCTTATCTGTGCTAATTATTTGGCCCTTATTGATACCTCCAAACAAGACTTGACATCCATCTTTTTCAACTAGTAGACAAAATTTTTCTTTATCGCCTGTCATGTGCCTTGAGCAGCCACTGTCCAACTACCACTTATTTTGAGTTTGGACTGCTACGCATTCCTACATAGAGTGATCAGAACAGATGTTTTGGTACCCAAATTACTTTGGGTCCCATTCTTCCAATCATACTAGAAAGTAAATGCGTTGGAATCCACAGTTGCTTGCATTTCAACATGTTCAAATTATTCTAGCATTGATGTTCATTATGGCCATGTTTCTTACAATAGTTGCATGAAGGAGTTTGAATTTTTTCAATTCTTTTACTGTTGTATGGAGCTTGTGAATATTTTTGTCCTTTTTGTTGCTTAGTTGGCTTTGATTTTTTGGAAGATTTCCAGGCCTGTCGACAGTTCACTTTGACTCTGTCGACAGATGCCTTTGCTTGTTGAACATTTGAAGTCTTTTATTTATTTTTCAATTCTTTGCTTTTAGCTTGAACTTGTTTACTTGTACTTGGACTGCAATGAACAAATGATGTGATCAATATTTCTCCAAGTTTCTTTTGATTTTCAGTTTGAAATCCAAGCCCATGCCTTGTTATGTTTGACTTGACTCCCAAAACAGTATCAAGATTTTATTTTCCTTTTACAAATCTTGAGAGATCTTCATTTTCCTTTCAGTTCCTTTTGAACTTCTTCCATCTTTTTCTGAATCTCATGATTTTCATTTGAAGAGTTTCAATAGATTTGGTTAAAATTTGTTTTTCTTTTTCATTTTCTTGAAGTTTTTCTTTCATGCATTCCATTTCAACATAATGGCTTTCCTTTTCAATTTTCAGTGACTCTATCTCTTTGGTTAGGATTGCAATTTATTCATTATCGCTTGTGCTATGAACAAGAGTGGTGATTTTCTTTTCCGTGCTTTGTTTTCAAGTTTATAGTCGCAAATTTTTTCAAATATCAAAGTGTATGCCTCTTCCCATTCTTCAACAATGTAGTTTTCAAAGGTAGAGTTTACCTCATTGGAGTCCTCACTTCTTGCCATTAGGCACTGGATCTCTTCATCATCAGAACTTTCTTGAGTGTTCTCATCTTCATCACTCCATGTTGCCATCATGGCCTTGGCTTTCTTGAATGTAGACTTGTCCATTTTCAGCTTCTTCTTGAGCTCTGGGCATTCACCTCTAATGTGCCCCTGTCTCTTGCACTCATAGCAGACAATCATGTCAGATTTCTTGCTTGAATCAAATTTATTTGTAAAATCTCTTTTTGGAAGAGTTTTGAAGTTACCTGATCCCTTCTTTATGGACTTGAGGAATTTCTTCAATTGTCTAGTGAGCATAGCCATTTCATCATTCTCACTTTCACTAGATGTTTCAATTCCATCATTTTCCTGTTGAATCTCTTTCTTGGAACTTGTTGAAGCTTTGCTAGAGGCTTTCAGTGCAATTGATTTTTATAGTATTGACCTCAGTTTCTTTTCTTTTTAGATTAATTTCGTAGGTCATCAGGGATCCTATTAGCTCATCCAATTTCATCGTGGACAGGTTTTTAGAATCCTCAATGACAGTGGCCTTAGTATGCCAAGAGGATGGAAGAGACCCAAGTATCTTCCTTACTAGGTCACTCTCACTGTATTCCTACTTCAGACCTTTCAAACTGTTAATTATTATCATGAATCTAGCAAACATGTCTGGAATTGATTCTTCATTTTTCATTTTAAACATTTCGTATTCAGAGACAAGCATGCTAGCCTTAGTTTCCCTTACCTATGACATACCTTCATATATCAGCTTCAATTTGTCCCACATTTCCTTTGCTGACTTGCATGTGGAGACTCTAGAATATTCCTTCAGATGCACGACACATTGCATCATATTCAACGTGCTCCAGTTCAAGGTTCCCTTACGTATCTGTTCCCTTGTTCAGGTGTCTTCATCATTGGGCAGCTCATAGGGTCCCCTACTAATGATCTTCCATAGCTCATAGTCTTGAGCTCTCAGAAACACCTGCATTCCATTTTTCCAATATGTGTAGTCAGTACCATCAAAGAAGGGAGGCCTAGACACTGAGTGTCCTTCAGCCATGAAACCTTTGTTGGTTTCCATTGAACAAAATCTCTTCTGATCGTTAGATCAAGCCATTAAAGTTGAAAAATCAGAGAAACCTCCCTCTGATACCAATTGAAAGGTGTGTGGAATCACCTAAAGTAGTAATCTAGAAGGGGGGGTTGAATAGATTACTCCCAGTTAAGACAAATTAACCTTCTTTTCGATTAAGATTGACTTCAGAGGGATTACTTTTACTAACATGAACTAGATATGAAATTCGCTGTGTGTGTAGGGTGTGCTTTGGAAATTAACAACATGATCAGTGTGTGAACAAACAATCGTGCCTAGCATAGATCTACCGTCAATATGGAGGCTTCTAGCTTCGAAAATAGGTCCATATGATCTATATATAGTAGTGTTCAAGTCCTGAGAATCGTATAAGAGGAGAATACCCTAACATAGATCACATGCCTGTCACATGTCTTGACTTATCTTGCGGCTGTCGACAAATGACCTATGGCTGTCGACAGGTACTGCTGCAAACTGGGCTTCCAAAACCATGTTCGTTACTGGAACCCTGGGCTGTCGATAGGCAACCTGGTGCTGTCGATAGGCATACCTGATCTATCGACAAATGAGCTTTGTCTGTCGACAGCTATTGCTTTTTCTTGTCTTCCAGTAGCTTGTTTGTTGTTGTCTTCACTGGCTGTCGACACATGGCTTCTGGCCTGTCGACAGATGAGTACTTTATATGTATTCCCAGTTCTTTTGCACTTTGGTTTTGTTGCTTGTCTTGTGCTTTCATTCACACCTACATGAAAGACATTCCAAGTAAGACATCATGAATGCATAGATGGTCATAGAGTCATTTTCATTTGATCATATCTTCTCATGTCTTGATCATGTCTTCACAATGTTTACAACATTAATTATGTCAATCATCAAAAACATTTAAGCATTCAAACACATTCAACCATCAAGTCAATCATCCTACACATTGTAACCCAACATTACTTGACTATAATATTGATATTGGATGTTAATCTATTATGTGTGACAATACTAGTGCTATTAATCTCTACAAAAACCCAATTCAACATTCCAGGACAAAACATATTGAAATTAGACATCATTTTCTTAGGGATGAAGTGGCACATAAGAACAGTGAACTGGAATTCATTCCTACTGAAAAACAAATTACTGACATTTTTACAAAACCATTGGCAGAAGATAGATTCACATCTTTGAGAAGAGAACTTGGAATTTGCCATATGCAATAAAAATTGAAATCAATTACGATTCTTATGCAAGGATCAAATTGGTATATCAAATGGTGAACTGTGGAAAGAAAGTCAGGCTTGTCTAGAAACTATCATTATGTGTGAGTAATAACCTCCGCTAAGTACCAATGATCTTTCTTGTCTAAGAATCATTAATTTAAAAAAAAAAAAAAATGAAATTGATTATGTTTGAAACATGTCTGTTTGTTAATGTTCATATCCCTCATGCTGATCATGCTTGACTGAATGTTGAAATTGAGTGCTAAATTGATTGTACATCTTTGAAAACCATTTGTTTAATTAATGCATATTTTGAGGGGGAGCATTATTTTTAAGAAGAGAAATTGAGTTTTGAAAGGAGGCTACAATGGTATCAGATTGGCACATGAAGTATTTGAGAACAATTTCCAGTGTTTGATCAAATTTGATGGGGCAATCAGTGCATTTGCTAAGCTGTCAGGTCGACACACAATCAGTGTAGTGTCGACACTAGACCATTGTTCCTCAGTTGTGAGTGATCTTTTCACAGATTCTGTGTCAACACATACCCATTTCTGTGTCGACACATTTCTTCAATACCATTTTCAAACCTTTCAATCTGAGTCACATTCACTTCATTTAACTTCTTGTGAATCCCATGATTGAAGAAGGACTCTCTAATTTTTTTATGAAAATTGATCAGGTCAATAATTCAAGGGGAGCTAAAGGCTTCACTACATTTTCTCTCATCAAACCAAAACCAATTTAGTGATTTGATGAATATGTAATTCATAACCTGATCATTAATTCTTCTAAAAACAACCAGGAATGCACTCTTAATAGTCCTAACATATTCTTCAAGTCAATATTCTTTTAATTTCTGAAATCTTAAAGTAATTTGATTCATCTAGTTGAGAAATGTTCAATTCAGTATTGTCCTTACACATTTCTTTTGAGTTTTATAAAGGTTAAAGTTGTGTCAAATTCTTGATGCTCATTAAAACAATTTGTTTTCTGGCAGAGCAATGGCATGAAGACTGAGAAACTGCACACCTTCACAAAAAGTGATGAACTATGTATGTCATGAAGTGTCATGCTATCTCTGTTCTAAGGGGTTAAATCAAAATATTTAAGATCAATGTTAACTGAGTAACTAGAAATATTGGTGTCTGATAAACGTATATTTCCATGTCAAAAGGTTTTCATTAACCCCTTAAGGCAGAATATTAGTAAATCTTCAGTAACCAGATACTCTGGTGTGTGAAAAACATGTGTACTTGAGTGAAAAAGGTTTACTATATTTGAATGCTCATTGCCTCTATTTCAAGAAAAATCAATCAAACAAAATGGACAACTTCTTGCCTAACTCAGACTTTTTAAGGATGTTTAACTTCAATACATATTGCATTTACACTGGTGAAATCAACTTACTTTGGTTTAGTAAGGTTTAAAAGAATGAATTGCTCTGAAGATAATATTTTAATTCAATTAAGTTGTAGTCCAAGTTATTCAGAATTACTTAATGATCAAATCTTGTATGGTATTCCTCAAACCAGTAAATTTGCGAAGGCAAGATGATGAGAATTTGGATGTGAAATATTTAACATGTTAAAAATCCTTGGATAATTGATTTTAGATCTTTTTAATCTTAATAAAGATTTTCCTTCTTATCATTTTTCAAAAATTCTACATTTCTTATCAACTCAGGTCGACACACCTTCCTCTTGTGTTGACTCAAACTGATCTCAGGTCGACACATATCTGTTCCTGTGTCGACACAACATGTTGTCAGGTCGACACATATCCTTTCTGTGTCGACAAAACTACACCCAGGCACGGCTCAAGTTTGGGGTAAATGGACCTGTGGTTCATTTTATCTCCTTTCTTTTTGTGTCGATCCTATTCTTAAAAGCACCCACTTCTAGGTCGACCCTACTTTTTAGTTTCCCAACCTTTCAAACTTCCCTCTTCTCCCACAACCTTGGACGAACGATCCTCTGCATTCTCCAAGGTTCTTCATCCTTCTTCTGGGCCTCACCATCTCTCTTCATCTCAGGCATCCATGGCACCCAAGCAAACTCCAAAGCGTGGAGCCAAGTCCAGGGCGGCTGCAAAAGGTGTGGTTATCGAAGAACCACCAGTGGAGAGAAGGAGCACATTCCGCCATGATCCTTCCAAGAGAAAATCAGATTCCATCCATTATGGTACACCCTCCAAGCGGGGCAGATCAACCCCTCAAAGCAAAGGCAAGTCTCCTATGCCATCTCGATACCCTAAGAGGAGGATTTTGCAAGACTCAGATTCTTCTGATGAGGATGGTTCATCATTTTCTACCAGTACATCTTCCTCAGACACATCTCAGACTCTGGTAGCAACACCCTCCAAGTCCTTTTCATCTGAAGGGAGATGTATTTTGAAACCTAGGGCTGTTGATCTCTCTGATCAAGAACTTGCAGATGCTTTTCCTGAATTTGTACTTTTCTTTGAATTTCAAGGGTGGCTTAAGTTCATATATGAGTTCAAAACATTTTATCCTTGGCTAGTTCAAGAGTTTTATCTTAATATTGAGGATACAGAAGAAGGGTTTAAGTCAGAAGTCAAGGGTGTTATGATTCTTCTCTCTTCAGAATTGATATCTCAATTGTTTCACATACCTGACTCTGGTGAAGATTATTGCACCTATCAATTTAATCTTCATGAGGCATATACACTTCTCACAGGCCTCCCTCATGACAAGAAAAATTCCAAACAAACCAATGTCACTAGTTTCAACACCAACACTTTCCCTCCTCTACTCAGACTAGTGCATCATGTTTTTACCACCATTATCACTTCTTAAGGTGGTGGCAGAAATAGGCTTACTGACATTCAAAGGTTTGTTTTGTACTGCATAAAGAAAAATATCAAAGTCAACTTAGTTTTGATCATGTCTCAAATCATCTATGAGACAATTAGGAAAGAGCTTCACAGATCTCAGCCTTATATTGCTTATTTGACTGCTGTCTTTGAGCATTTTGGTGTTTCTTTCCTGAATGAAAAAGTGCAAAAGATTCCTTAAAATAACATCTATTGTTTGCACCATGTCAAGAAATTTATGAAGTTCAGAGTTGAAGGGGATCAGGTCATTAGAGGGCCAGTTGTGGAACAACCAGCAGAACAATTAGAAGAAGAGCCTATTCTAGATGTAGACTCCAGTGGAACAGCCACACCTTGAGCCTGACATCCCTCAAGATATGCCAACACAACCCACTCCTCAAGACTCTCCAACTACTCAACATTTGCTTGTTCCTTACAATTTTTTCCAGCAACATCACAGTTCAGCATCCACTTCATCTGGTGGATCATTTGTTCCTCCTGAGATTTACAAATTCCTTCAAGTTCAGTTTGACAACTTGAATTCTTCTATGAGGGAGATGTCTGCCAATTTTGAGCTCAGAATTTAAAGGCTAGAGAACACTGTGAACAGTCAATTTCCGAGACAACAGAGTTAGCTAAGCATGCTACAAGAAGATTTAATAGACTTGTTGGAACTTTGAGTGATGCTTCCACTCAACTACAGTGTCTTCAATTTGTTTTGCAAGTTGTACTTTCTAACATTCTTGAGCATACCCAACAAAGAATTCAAACTGGACAGGATGTCGTGGCTCAAGTGTCAAAATGTAGATTATCATTTGCCCATTTTGTTGAAGATATGGAGCATATGAAAGCACATACATCTCATATTGATCAAGAAATTGCAGATCTCAGAACTGATTTTGAAAATATATGGCAGATAGGCAATGCTGCTAGTTCGTCAACTGCTGCTCCTCTCATGTCTCAAGGCTTTACTCAACTGCAAGCACATATCTCAAAAAATGTACAGAAAATGGAAGAGGCACTGCACACAAGACTAACTTCTGTGCAATTCCAACTGTGGAATAATTTTGGTGTTTTGGAAGCACAA
The DNA here is from genome assembly GCA_014218235.1 of Colocasia esculenta. Taxonomy (NCBI): domain Eukaryota; kingdom Viridiplantae; phylum Streptophyta; class Magnoliopsida; order Alismatales; family Araceae; genus Colocasia; species Colocasia esculenta. Next base: position 136,934,515 of record CM024755.1, read on the forward strand.
ATGAAGACTGTTGAGGACAAGCTGCCTCCTCCTCCTCCATCTCCATGATGCTCTTTTTCTGTTGATGATGTCAAAGGGGGAGAAGGGTGTAAAGGGTGCTACTTTAGTTCTGCTACTTTAGTTCTATTTAGTTCTATTTGATGGTTTAAACATTGAATGTTATGTCTGCTCATTTTGGGATTTGAACATTGAATGGTATGTTTGCTCTTGATGTGATGTGAATTTGTGATGTAATTGTCATTTCTGTATGCAATGGAATGATGTACATGATTGCCTTAAAACATCCTGTTTGAGTAGACAAAAAAATGATCAATGAATCATAGTTGCCATCATAAAAAGGGGGAGATTGTTGGATCTCTTGTATTGATGATGTTTAACTATGATCCATACAAATGTAAATATCTTGCATGAATCATATCTAACATTATTTTCCATGTTTAGTTGACAGAAATGTTGATATGATGCCAACTGTGTCGACACAGGTTCATCATGTGTCGACACAACATTATTTCACAGAAGCTTTTCCAGAAATAAAAGTGATAGTGGTGTCAACACATGTTCAGTGGTGTCGACACATCCCATGCATCTAGTAAATAATGATGTATAAAGGGGGCAGTGGTGTCGACACAAGTTGGTTGTGTGTCGACACATTTTATGTATCCAGAAAGAAGTCGGAACTTAAGTGCCAGTGGTGTCGACACAAGATGATTGTGTGTCGACTCATCCTTTCCCTCCCAAAAGCTTGTTTTGTAGTTTGTGGCCAAGTGTGTCAACATAAGTGGAAAGTGTGTCGACACAACTCATCAGTCAAAGTTGCCAGGACATAAAGCCTGGAACATGTGTCGACACACATCTCATGTTGTGTCGACACACTTCAACTATTTTTCCAGATCTAATTCTAAGGACACATGGATGATTTTGGATGAAGGCTTTTGAGCAGGAATTTTTGTGCCCCCAAATTTCAAGGCATTTCGTGGGTACATGGGACTGTAAATGCCCATCATCCACTCATCTTTGAGGGAACACACACCTCAGTTTCCTCAACTCCCAGAAGAAGAACGCAATATCAGAGAGAGGCTTCATCTTGGAGAATTGCGCCCAGATCTAAAGAATTGGGGGATCCAAGTACCTTGGCTGATCAACCACGGTACTTTGTGTGTGTTATAGTGTGACCTACCTGGACTGGCGATATAAGCCACTTTGTGTGTGTGTATGGATGGTGGATGTAGGATACACAATTGTGTAATCCAAACCACCCTAAATCCTTGTGCCATTGTGGTTTGATTGTCTTTGCGTTAGATGATTGGTAGGCTCGGTGCTATCACATCATTTAATCTATCTAGTTTGCTCAGATTTATGCTTAAGTCTGAGATTTAAGCTTCCCATTAGTTTCTTTGAGTTTCTAATCGAGTAAATCTTAAATTCAGTTGAAATCTAATCAACCTCCCCCCCCCCCTTCAAGATTTCATCATACATGTTTTCCACAACATTTCATCTCTAAGTCTCAAGAAAGGTTGAAGAGATCCGGCAAGCATCTACGAGTTGGAAGGGAATGCTTCTGAAGGCTGAAGGCGTCTCCAACGTGCTTGTGCCATTGGAGATCTGCTGATCAAGGATTTTACCCCGGAGAGAGGACTATCCTGGTTGGCCAAGGCGGGCTTCATCGGCTAAATTCGTAGATTCCTTAGTGTTTCAGAGGCAAGTAACCTAGGGATCGGGTTTCCAACCTTAGATTCTACCTTTTTACAATTTTCCCATGATTTTAAAAAACATTAAAACAACAATCGGATTTAGGGTTTATATGAGTTCCGGAAGGGTGCTGGTTTTCTGTCAGGTTAACGTCAACCTTGACTGTCGTCAAGGATAAACTTAACGTCAACCTTCTTGCCGTCAATTAAAGTTAACGGCAATAGTGTTGCCGTCAAGTTCTTATGTTCATCATTTTCACCTATTTTTACATCTGGATTTATATTTCTATGTTCACACTTTGAATGGACTTTCTGTGACATGTGCATACGTAATTAGATCATCTTTTTGCCATACTGCAAATTGGGTTAATTTTTGTAATTATCATGATTTTATGGTAAATTTCTGAATTCTGAAATTAAGCATAGATTTAATAGAAAATTTTATATTTGATGCAAGTTTGTGATAAAAATTGTGATTTCTATGTAGAAATGCATGTCAGGGATATATTCATGCTGATTTAGATCTAAAATCTGAATTTGATTGTTTTCTATAATTTCCATGACTGAAATACAAAAAATAGTAGCACTATTTTAATTTTCTAAATAGTTTTTGGATTCCAAAATTGTGAGATTTTGAACAGTAGTTTGTATGATTATGATATACACTCAATAAAAATATTGAACCATGTTGATAGATGGTTTCATTGTGATGAATATTTCTCTATTTATATCACTGATTTCATTACTGCAGAAATTAGAGTATATGCTAGAAAATCATGAAAATTTACTATTTTGATTCATGACAATAGGGACACGTTTTGAGAAAATATTTTTGTATTTGTGATGTCTATAACTATTTTTAGTTTGATTATCATCTTGGGAAATGTATTCTATTGAAATGAATTGTGGTAAAATTTTAGAAAATACAGCATTTGATAAATTAGAAATATCTCTTCGTCGGCACCTAAATATATGTATATGATTTGGCAGCATGTTATGTTGCATTTGAATCTGGAGAAATTTGTATATGATTTTGTATTCGACCAATAAGACACTGTCACCATAGAGGTAATCTTGAACATGACCATAGTAATGCCCCTATGGAAATGTTCAATATGTTATGTGTTTGCGAGGGCACGGGATGAAATCCTGGAGGTGGACAAATACCACCGGTTAAGGTGGGGAACTCCCCTAGTATTGCGCTATAACCAAGACTTTTTTTTTCCAAGAAAGGGGCAGGAGGGTCCCTGTCCCAAATTTATATAATGGAATAAAAGAGAAAAACACCAAGGCATACCCCTACAAAACAAATACTAGCCTAGCCGAACATACGGAAAACCAGTTTTATCCAAGACCACTGAACCCCTACAAGCCAGGGGCAGCGTGGAGAAGGATGTAAAAACATTATTCTCAATTTCGGAACAAGCATGTGATGCCAGTGCATTAGCTACATAGTTCACTTCCCTGAACACATGATAAATATTGGACCCATGTCTATGAAAAGTAGCTAAAGAAGACCGCCACCATCTTGACACCTCCTAGCCAGGTGGGAGTTTAAAGTGAACGATCTAACAAGAATAGCAGAATCCAAATAGATCATAGAGATCTGAAAACCATTTCTTCTACAAACTTAAGACCATCGTGAAGAGCTCTGACCTCAGCCTGAAGACTATTACCGAAACCATAGTGAAAAGTAAATGCCAGATGAATCACCTTCAGAATTTCTAACATAGCCACTCCACCACTGATACCAGTGGTTCTTTAGAAGCACCATCCACAATGAGCAAAGCCCATGTATCGGTGGATCTAGTGAATTAGCTTTAGCCTAGTTTTGCTGGCAGTGAAGGTGAAACCAAAAGAGTGAATAATGGCTGTTGATATGCATAGCAGGGATTTTGAAGTTGGACTGATGATTGCATGAGAAATCTGAACTTTGATACTCTCAATGATGATACTGCAAGATCTAGAGGCCTGATCGTAGCATCTTGCACCATCCTTCCAGATTTCCCAAGTGATAAGAATGCTGCCATATAAGGAGATAAAACCAAAGGGGGATGAAAGCATGGAATTCTGAATAGTCCTTCAACATCAAGTTGTGAAATGGTCACTTCTAAAAGTAGGAGTGGATACAAAAGGCATAAACCAACTCCATAAACTAATAGCAAGATCACTCTTACTAAACAGGTGATTGATGTCTTCATACTGGGGACTGCAATAGCAGAACAACTTGAAGCCAAATAAATACCTTGATCTAAAATCTAGAGTCAATGGGACTGTCCTGTTGATCACCTTCCAGTAGAAGAGGGATGCTTTTCTAAGGAAAAGATGATGCTTTCTAACCAAGACTATATCACTATTTGCCTAGGTGATGAGTATGTTCATATGTTCCTCTGACTTCTAGTGGGTGGTTTGGGCTGTGTCTTGGCAAAATTTGTACGTATGTATATGTATGCAAAATGTGTTTTCAGCTTTATAATGATTTTGTGTAATACTTGTCTTATTTCCATTCGGATGAATGTTTAGTTCTCATGCTTAATTATGCAAACTCTTGAAAATGTATGACAATTGTACATGTTAATACTTAAACTTATGTCATCATGATCATATCTGAAATCTCATTGCAAAACTATACATTATGAAGTTAGAATTATCTTAAACTCATGCTTTATTCAAGTACAATTGTATACACTTTTGACTTAAGTATAGTTAGTAAATAATTATTTTGCAAGTATATGATTGCTGAAATCTATATGCAAAACATGTTTTCAAACCATTATGTATATGATAGATTGTAATCAATTTTGGGTTGCTTGCTTAGTCTTTGTTGTAGACTCATACTTGCTTAACATTTAGGTGAGACGGCAGATACCGAGACGTTAGTAGCGAGATTGGATTCAGAGCGTGAGGATTATTTTGTGATTGAGTGACATTTGTATGTGAGGATTTGCTTATGTTATGAACATTGTAATTGAACTATATAACTATGGTTGACTTCTTTGATGGACTATGGTCTTATATTAAAGTTGATGAGATGTTCTTTATTTCCGCTGCACTATATTTATTGTGAATGAATCACCTACAATTGATATATGTTGGGGTGTGTTCTCCATGTAGCACACTCTTGGACTCGATGAGAGTTGGTATAACTGGACCGGTTTATGGTGTGTACACATCAATGTATCAAATCGACTAGACATAAAATAACGTTGTCAATCAAAGTGAACTTCATATATAACTTCAGATATGACGAAGTTATCATCGACTAATCACGACCAAAATGAAGTGGACTTCATATATGATGAAGTTGAACTTCGGATATGACAAAGTTAAACTTCGGATATAACAAAGTTAAGCATCGACTGATGACAACAAAAATGAAGTTGACTTAGTATATGACAACATTGGACTTCGCATATGACAAAGTTAAGCTTCGACTGACCACACCCAAAATGAAGGGGGCTTCGTATATGACGAAGTTGGACTTCGGATACGACGAAGTTAGACTTCGGATATGACGAAGTTGGATTTCCATATGACAAGTTAGTTTCCACTGATCATGACCAAATGAGTGGACTTTGTATATGATAAAGATAGCTTCAAATTGTTCCTGACCAAATCGTATGACTTCGAATATAACGAATTGGGACTTCATATATGATGAAGTTGCATAATAAGAAAAAGCGGGTTTTCCGACGGAATGCTGGGACTTCATATATGACGAAGTTTCACAACAAGAAAAAGCTGGTTTTCCAAAGGAACAATTCCGTCGGAATCTGTTGGAAATCCATCGAAAACAGTCCTCCGACAGCTTTCCAGTGAACGACCGTCGGAATAAAGCGTCAGAAATTACCGACGGAAAAAAATTAGTCAACAATCCGTCGGTATTTCTGACAGAAATATTAGTCGAAAAAATCCATCGAATTTTTGACTAATTTACTGACAACATAAATCTGTCGGCAACCTCCGACAGATAGTTCAGTCAAAAAAACCATCGGAACTTCTGACAGATTCAACTACAGAAAACCATCGTTAGGTAACTTCTGACGGAAAATATCTCCGGTAAATTGTCAGAAAATCCAACCATTTTTCCGACGGAAAAATTCCATCGGCAGTCCTGTGTGCTGACGTTATTTCGGTCAGATTCTATCCGTCGAAAAATCTTTCAGAAATTGCCCACTTATTTTTTTAAACATAATTAAATAGCAATGATAAATTACAAAACCTGCTAAAAATAATATTCATACGAACATCCACAATAAATAATAATTAACATAAAATCATCAATCATAATAATATGAAAATTACATAATAATAAGAAATAAAAATCAAGAAAGGTATGTTGGATTGTCTGTTGTCCCCGCCTCATGATCGTCAGGTGTTGGAGGTTCCTATATTAAAATTAATAATATTCAAAACATAAATAAAAATAATATACAAACATTATTTTTCAAAAATATAAATTTAAAACAAATGAATATTCACTAAGTTTAATTAGAAAGTATTTCTGATCCTTTACACTTGAATTTTGTGTTGGATTAGTGGTTTGAGCGCCGAACCCAATCTAGGAATCCGAATAGAATTCTATCAATTCTCACACATCAGCCTCACCCACCCGGACGTGTCGGAGCGAACAGGACGCCGATCGGATCCCTATTTCTAATTTTCAACCCTTAGGTTGCGTGTTCTGATCCTTTCCACTTAGGTTTTTTTAAGATTAGTGGTTGAGTGTCGAACCCAAATCGAGAATCCCATTAGGATTTCGTCAGATCCCACATGTAACTCTCACCCACCGAGTCGTGTCTGAGTGAACGACATGCCGATCGGATCCCTATTTCTGATTTTGGACCTGTAATGACCCTCCTTATACTGGTATGATTATACCAATCCACATCGATATAAAGGGCATCATTACAGTGGGACATTTACCCAACGCTACACAATAGGTAGAGATGTACATAAATAACAAAAGAGTATAGCGGAAATAAAAGAGAAGTCTTATTCCATCATCATTCACATAATTCCACAGCCTATAAAGCAATAAAGAAATAACAAATGTCCACATATTACAAGTCCATATGAAACATTGTTCGCAGACTATGAAAGAAAGTGTAAACTACGCAGCACTCCACAAATGCAGCTACTTCTCTCGCTCTGAGTCGCTCCTCACTAAGTCTCGTCAAGTACGGGAACACCTGTCTCACCTGTATGTTAAAGCAAGTATGAGTCTTTCAACAAGACCCAACAAGCACCTAAAGGTACATCCTACACATATCACATACACATGCTAGACTTTTAAACAATAAAAAGATTACAAGGCACATGCTCATGACAATAAACATAATAACCTACACATGCTTTCTACACATAATATGTAACATGATTCATGGTTTCAATTTCTATTCATGTCATTTCACACCTCTACACAATTTGATTACGGAATTATGCACAAAGTAATTAACAATCCTACCATGATATCTAATCATTTTCACATGCTTTTAAAAAACATACACAAATCTTTACCTTGTTGTTTTAACATGAATAATTCTCATTTACATGGTTTCACATCTTTCACTGTTATCACATCACATAACACTATCACATATCCACATTTCACATATTCACATTTTTCACACTTTTACACTTATTCGCCGTGACACATAGTCCGAACCACTATAAAGAAGGACACACTTCACTTAACACATACCCGTCACCTAGGCAATATAGTGATGAATCATAGTAACTACGCAGAGCCGGGAGAAGCCCTCTCCACCCTAACCAGTGGTACTTGTCCACCTCCAGGATTTCATCCTGATGCACATAGGATATCACACATACACAATGAGCCTTCCCATAGGGACTTTTCTATAGTACGGCTCCATAGCCTTCTATGGTAGCAGTGTCAATCTCGCCACATATTTCACATTAACACTTATTCACATGGTTTCATTCACTTACATACACTCTTTAACTCATTCACATGCACTTTAAACAAATACACATGCTTCAATTTATAAAACTCAATATGGCTATCCACATGTTAAATTAAGCAGAACAGGGCCCTAACATGCTGCAATTCTTTTTGAAATTACATGATTTAAATAAGCACACTTATCATGGCTTAAATACTCTTTCAAAAGACTAACCATACTCACTGTTGTCAAAATAGTATCAATTTTTTTTCGCAGACTCCATAGAGGTAATATATCACATGTCTAATTTTTTAGATTTTTCGCAATAGTAACACTTTAACAATTTAAATAGATTTCTTGCATATTTTAGTGAATATTCACCTAACATGTTAGACAGTAAAGTAGTTGGTTCTAACAGGTCCGAAACACGTAAACAGTCACTATAAGATCATGGAAATTTTTTATGACATTAACATGTAGTAAAATGAATTTTTCAGAATTAAACACAGTCCTAACATGATTATCTCTTATACCAGAAATTAAACTAAATAATATCATGCTCAGAAATTTGACAGAACCTCATGATATGACCTAGAGACCATGCCTGACAAACCCTAATTTTTACAACATGTACATACATCCAAAAGTCCAGAATTTATCACACAGATATGACAAACAAGGTTCTGTGAAAACAGATGAACTTGGCGACAAGGGCCTTGCCGTCAACATGGGTTAATGGCACAAGATGCTGCCCTCCAAACTCTTCGCAGCACATGCTTTCCGTCAACCTCCTATCTACAGAAGTGCATATCGAACTCAAATAAAAAGGTGAATTGGGGGTTCCAGAACACGAAGAAAAATCTGCAAAATTCTTGAGACCTAAAGGACATGTCTAGGGATGTTAACCGTTGATTACTTGCCTAGAAATAAATCTAAGAAGATCAAATTTTGTGAAGAAGCCCTCCTTGGCCAAACCAAGAGGGTGCAGAATCCCATACCAAATCCTTTTTTTTTGCTGATGCAGATGGATCTCCGGAGTCGGGGAAGATTCCTCAATAGTTGGAGCACCTCCCAGTCGAAGTAGATCGCCGGAAGAAGCTCTCCAGTCACCGGATCAAGCTTGCAAAAGTCTGGTTTTCCACAAGAAACCCTGGGTTTTTCTTTGAGCAAAAGACCTAATCTGGCCGAAAACTGGATGTTTTATAGGGCTATGAGTCAAGGTGCGCCTAAGATTAGGTTTTCCTACTGTTTAGGTGGGTTTCCTAATTAGCACCCAGAGAAAACGCAGCCATTTTCAGATCTGGAATCGCAACATAACCGGAGAAGTAAACGACCACTTTGTTGCCGTTAACAGGAAGTAGGTGTCCATCGATCTGGACGTCAATATCACCTGGCCATGAAGTCAACGGCACATAGGTTGCCGTCAACCTACCCTTAACATCAAGGGATGTTGACCTTAATAAGGATTTCGGTAGAAAATATAAATATCAATAACATTCATGCACATAATAAATACATACAATATGCACAACATTATTTAAATGCAATATGCACAGAATTAAACAAATACAATATGTACATAAATAAACATGTATATACATATGCACATAAGTAATTAAATAATTATAATATGCATAAAATTAAATAAGCATAATATGGACAAATTAAGGGCCTTATAGGACCCCCGGGTTGCGTGTTCTAATCCATTCAATTTAGGTTTTTTTTATTAGTGATTGAATGTCGAACCAAAACTGGGAATCCGATTAGGATTCCGTCAGTTCCCACACGTCACTGTCACCCACCCGTTATGTCAGAGTGAACAACACACCGATCGATCCCTATTTCTTATTTTGTACCCTCGGGTTGCGTGTTTGGTTCTTTACGTTTAGGTTTTTTTTTAGATTAGTGATTTGAGCGCCAAACTCAAATCGGGAATCCAATTAGGATTCTATCAGTTCCCACATGGCACGGTCACCCACCCAGTCATGTCGGACAAACGGCACACCGATCGGATCCCTATTTCTAATTTTGGACCCTCAAGTTGCGTGTTTTGATCCTTTCCACATGTTTTTTTAAAATTAGTGGTTTGAGTGTCGAACCCAAACAAGGAATCCCATTAGGATTCCATCAAGTCCCGCACATCACTGTCACCCACCCCGTCGTGTCAGAGCGAACGGCATATCGATCGGATCCCTATTTCTGATTTTAGACCCTCCGGATGCGTGTTTTGATCCGTTTCATTTACATTTTTTTTAGATTAGTGATTTGAGCGCCGTACTCAAACTGGGAATCCCATTAGGATTTTGTCAGTTTTCACACGTCACTATCACCCACCTGGTTGTGTCGAAGTGAACGACACGTTGATCGAATCCCTATTTCTGATTTTGGACCCCCGGATTACGTGTTTTGATCCTTTATAGTTATGTTTTTTTAAGATTAGTTCTTTGAGTGTCGAACCCAAACCTAGAATCCCATTAGGATTCCGTCGTTTCCATACATCACTGTCACCCACCCAGTTGTGTCGGAGTAAACGCACACCGACTGGATCCCTATTTCTGATTTTGGACCCCCGGTTGCGTGTTTTGATCCTTTTCATTTAGGTTTTTTTTAGATTAGTGATTTGAGCGCCGAACTCAAACTGGGAATCCCATTAGGATTCCGTCAGTTCTCACACATCACTGTTACCCACCGATCGTTTCGGAGCGAATGGCAAGCCGATCGGATCCCTATTTCTGATTTTGGACCCCCGGGTTGTGTGTTTTGATCCTTTACACTTATGTTTTTTTAAGATTAGTGGTTTGAGTGTCGAACCCAAACCAGGAATCCCATTAGGAAGTTCACACACGTCACTGTCACCCACCCAGTCGTGTCGTAGTGAACGGCACACCGATCGGATCCTTATTTCTGATTTCGGACCCCCGAATTGCGTGTTTTGTTCCTTTTCATTTAGGTTTTTTTTCACAGATCTTTTTTTTATATATACATATCAGTGGCTTTTTTATCTTTCCATAAGTCGATTGTATAAAGGGGCCTTCCTTTTAGGCTTCTTAATTTGGATTTCTTTTTCCCTTTTGAGCTCTTTGGACACCGACTCATAAATTGAGCTGGGTGGCCTCCAGTTGTATGTGAGGATAGATATCAGAAATGTCTTCAATGAGTTTTAAGCCATGGGATGATGGGAAAGTCTTATTATCTGCCGTAGGTTTAGAGAAGTAGGTGAAAATTGAAAAATAGATTTTAATAATGAAATATTATTATTTTTCACTCTACGTCTTAAACAAAACATAATAGTATTTTTAACTCTACTTCTTAACAATAATTGGGTTTTTTTTAGATATTAGTTGTTTGCGTGTTTTAACAGTTTAGATTAGTGGTTTCATTTCATTCAAACTATATGAAATTAATAGGAATACTGACCTAAGGGGCTTGCTGTGAGGGGCCTGCTCCTTGGATGGCAGCGACCAGCTACTCGACCATGGCGCCAAGGTGCAGCAGCAACTGCTGCAATAGCTCTTCCTAGAAGAGGGTTTTAATGTCCTCTCCCCACACTACCGGGCGTTGCAGCATGAACTCGCGTAGACCAGAGGAGAGACTGAACTCGCATATGAGGACAACACTGGAGTATTATCCAAGCTGTCCTAAAAGCCATACACTCGACCCTCCTGCTGCGTCGACCCAGGCCTCTGGATCCAAGTCTTGCTGGGGAATGCCCTCTGCATAGCGATCCGCCATCATCCTGTCATAGGTCTCCTGCATAACAAATAAAAATGTATTATTCAAATTATATTTTTTTAATATCTAAATTGAATTTAAAAATTATATTTTGACTTATGGCAATTGTGTGAGAACTCTCACTGACATAGTCATCCGTCCCGTTCCGATTATGAGTCCGATCAAATAATTCGCAAAATGTAGGGGCACGCTCGAGCTCGTGACGCTTACATTCAAGAAAAGTAGTTAGTTTCACAATAATAATTAATGTATTAAGCATTGAAAGTTAATATGCTTACCATTTCTGGCTGTGGGTCTCATAAGATACTGACCCACTAGTATGAACATTCTTCTCCAGATGAGCTGCCCGATTATGTTTAGCCTCTTGTGACCTCTCCTGCCATGGTCCAGTAGCCCAACAATGACAAAGGGACTCCCAATAGTCCCTCCTCATCCACACCAGGCCGTAATCCATCCAGCCGTAGGATCCTGGCTACCTGTGCTCTTCGCTGCCTTGTCCCGGACCTCCCACATCGACTTTGTGAAATTAGTCTGGGCATAGACTCCCAAACGACTCGTGCTCGAAGGAGATCCTCCGTCTCGTGAACATGTACCTTCGCTATTTAGAAATGAATTTACTCAACTTTGTGCACAAACATAGAGAGATAGTAATTAAAGAAATGACTTCAAATCAGTAAAAAATAATAATACCGTGAACATGTCAAATAACAAATCCCAGACGGACAGGGGAAACTCTTTCCATGAGTCCACTGGTCCTGGAATGTGTGCGTGCAGCAACAATGTAATTAAGCGGTAAGCAGGTCCTAGATCTATCTTACCCCTGCAATTGAACATTAATTTTCTACATGAACTATATAACATAAATAATAAATACAGTAAGTTTGAAGTGATCAAGTTTACCCAGAAATCCAGCATGGCTAGCATCCAGCTGGCTGAGCCACTTCTCTGCCACTGGATGATGGCACTCTACCTCTAGTGAAAAAATTAAGTACACTATTATTAAAAAAATTGGAAGACAAAAAACGTACTAAAGTATGGAAACATGCATGTACCTGCGACTGAATGGGATGGGACAGGTGACGCTACTGGGCAGGAGGCGGACCCTGCAAAATTATATGCATGTTAGAAAATATAAAGTTAATATGAATAGTAATATATAGAGTTTTGTGTTTGGGTACATATATATATACATGTCGTCGGGACAACCGCCATAGTAGGGGTGGCAGACCCTACAAAATTATATGCACATTAAAAACATAATTTAATATAACAATAATATATAGAGTTTTGTGTTTGGGTACATATATATATACCTGTCACTAGGACAACCGACATAGTAGGGGAGGCGGACCCTGCAAAATTATATGCACGTTAGAAAATATAAAGTTAATATGAACACTAATATATAGAGTTTTGTGTTTGGGTACATATATATATACCTGTCACCAGGACAACCAGCGTAGTAGGGGAGGCGGACCTTGCAAAATTATAACCACGTTAAAAATATAAAGTTAATATGAACAGTAATATATAGAGTTTTGTGTTTGCGTACATATATATATAAGTGTCGCCGGGACAACCGGCGTAGTCGGCAGGGAGGCAGGCCCTGCAAAATTATATGCACGTTAGAAAATATAAAGTTAATATACACAGTATACTAAAATAATTGAGTTGAGTACATATATACCTATCGGCGTAGTCCCTCGGCCTACAGAAGTAGAGGGTGCACGGGACGAGGTGGACCCCATCCCACTACGTCGTCCACACACCATATCTCTATTGAGAACAATAAAAATATAACATAGCATCAGCACTCAAATTTGAAGTAGCTATTTAATAACATATAATTAATAAGAGCACTCAGTTCTTATAAAATTTATAATATTATCTATATTCATCATCAGATGCTGAAGATATGCCTAATGCAGCATCATCTTCATCATCCTCTTTGTCCTCATCATCGGTCCACTCTTCCTCCTCACTAGACTCCACCTTCCGCTCAACAACATGATCGTCAAGGGCATTTGGGTCAACTTCTTCCTCTTCGTTATCCTTATATAAGCAAATTGGTTCATTTATATCATCTACCCTAAACTGTGTAGAAGGAGCGAACTCTCGTACGTCACTCCGATCTGATTGGAAAAAAATGTCATTAACATCTTCGAGCTCTATATTAGCGGGGAGAAGCACATACTTAGGGAATAGCCTTGTTTTCACTCTACAAGCAACCCACCAATCTCTCAATTTGATGGACAAATAGTTTGAATAATAAACTTGTTGGGCCTGTGCCGCTAGAATGAATGGCTCATACGTACTCAACTTGGACTTATGTTTGACATCGACGCTCCCATATGTTGTGTCATTACGAATAGAGGTCGGATCGATCCAATGACACTTGAAGAGAAATACATTGTTGCCTTGTCCCAAAAATTGCAGTTCAATGACTTCTTCGAGAATGCCATAATAGTCTACTTCATTTTCATTCTAGGCACTTCCCTTCACACATACGCCGTTCTTCATCGTAGACTTATTTCGTCCATAATCTCTCGTGTGAAATCAGTATCCATTCACAATGTAGCCTAGATAGACACGTACAATCTTCGAGGGCCCATAACTGATCTCTTGTACTCTTGAATCAATAATAAAGTCTTGTTCAACCTATTATTAAAAAAAGGGATAGACAATGACAAATTACAATAACTTATGCATAAGAACATAACACTTATGCATCAAATATAGACACTTACTCGATATCTTAACCATGTAGCAAAAGGCTTCTCTCGTTCCTTTTCAACCTGCACGTCAGTCAGACGTATATTCCGTTGCAGTATGACTAAGTCAAACTCTCTGCAATGAAAATGCAACACAACCTCTAAGTTCTGTGATTTGCAAGAAAATGAGGTACATACATAAGGGCATTAGTGTTGAGAGCTTACTCAATGTAAGGGTCTAGTTCTGCGTAATTCATGATGATGTAGATCTCCATAGCTACCAACTCTCTGTCTTTGAGTGCACAAGTAGAAGAATATCCGAACGCTCGTCCGGGACACTTGAATATAGAGAGTCGGTTAGACACATTAGAATCTTCACCATCATCATTACGGGGTTGAGTGTGTCGAGTTCGTATTTCTATGTCCAAGTACATTGAACAAAAGTTCGATATCTCTTTAGTAAGGTACGCCTGGGTAATGGAGCCTTAACTTGTGCTTTGTTGCGGACCTTCATCTTAAGATCGTGCATTCACCTACGAAGGCAACTCAATGAATACATATGAAATACAAAAGATCGTCGTAATGTGAATAAATTGAGACATAGGAATATACCTCTCAAATGGATACATCCATCGAAATTGTACTGGTCCTCCGACTCTAGCCTCATATGGCAAATGGATGATCAGGTGCTCCATTGAATCAAAGAATGATGGAGGAAATATCTTCTCTAATTTATAGAGTGTCGGTATTAAATTTTGCTCGATATTTTGCAAGTCATGAAGTCTGAGTTCTGATGCACATAAAATCCTAAAGAATTGACTCAGCTCGGTAATTGCACCCCATATCTACTTCGGCAACAACTCACGGGAAGCAATTGGAATCAATCTTTGCATGAAAGCATGACAGTCATGACTCTTCATTCCGTATATTTTCCCCTCGTTGACATTTACACAACGGTCAATATTCGAGACATATCCATCCGGAAATCTCAATTGCTTCAACCATTGACACACTTCCTTAATCTGTCTGGCCCCAAGCACATATGGAGCTTTAGGTTGAACAACTTTTTCTCTAACATACTGCAGTTCTAGTTCTAGACGTTTGCAAAGTACTTTCAAATCCATTCGTGCCTTGACGTTATCCTTCGTTTTGCCTTTAACGTCCATAATTGTGTTGCACACATTATCAAAAACATTCTTCTCTATATGCACGACATCTAGTTTTGCCGTATCAAAAGTGTTGACCAATAAGGAAATTCCCAAAAGATACTTTGCTTCACCCAATTGTGATCCTTCCCAAACCCTGGGATTTGTCGGTACTACCAGCCAGTTGTGATACAGTCGATAAGTTCTAGACCCGCCTCACCATGTTTCCACCAACACTCATTCCATATCTACCTCATCCATCACAATTGTATTTTTCATAAATGAATCTTCTGCTTTCGAAAAGGATGGTCACTCAGTAGAAACCGATGATGACAATCGAACCAACATGCTTTTCCCCATATTTCAACACGAATGATTTTGAATCCTCCATACAATAAGGACATGCCAACCCCCCATGTGTGCTCCAGCTAGATGACATGTCGTATGCTGGAAAGTCACTTATTGTTCACATTAATGCACTCAAATGAATATTTGATCGCACTCAAATGGTCATTTACTATATGTTAGTACATTTTGCTAAAAATTTTAGTAGCATCTCCCCACACCTCTTTGATATACCAAAATATTTATTGATTAAGAAATTTTCTTATACACTTTTGTCTAAGTGGCTAAGAAAATATTCAAAATCAATAAAGGTATACCAGAGAGGAGTGAGAAGATGCAACCAAAATTTTCAACAACTCTACAAACACATATAGTAAATAACCACCTAACTGCGATCAAACATTCTAGACTGTCCAAACGGGACAATTCAAGACTTTGAATTAGATATACACGTTCTCATCATTGAAAATAAGACTTGTGCACATCAATCCGAAAGTCTTGAACGGAAAGGTTCATTGACACGGGCTTAAAACGCTCTCGTGAAATGTGTGCAATGATAATTGCTATACATGCATAGATCAAATTAAAATCACATAGATATGAAAGGAAAATGTAAACAAATATTACATGTGAACAGTGCAATATTAAACAAAATTCACACATACATGTAAATGAATTACATTAAATTAAGAAGTGCAATATTAATCACTAAACTGAAAATAAAGAATTAAATGAACATGTAGAGGGATGAGAAAGCTATCTAATGCAATAAATTTGGCTTGATTTGGAAAACAAAGGTATATGAATAACACATGCATAGACACTTCGTAGAACAGAATATGCAAAGCTAAATTAGCATAAACTAATTAAAATCCTAATCAAACAATAATAGAATCGAACCAAATCACTCCACAATGAAAATAGACTTGCAGAAGTAGATATTAGAATAATAAAGAGATTTTTTTGCACAAATATTTCAAAATGACAACTATGTTCCAAAATGTAGCACATCTAATTAACAAACATAACTAGAATAATCTAATGCAAACTCTGCAAACCTAATAGAGGGGGCAAGAGCGGCGCATCCACTGAAGTCCCAAGGTCCTGGTAGATGAGATTTTTATGACCATCCTCGCAAAGCCTTTTTTAAGTTTTAGGTTCCATTATAACATGTGATATATATATCATAGCTCTTACAATGTGTCATAACATGTGATACATCATATAGCTCTTACGCAGAGCCTATTTTTAAGTTTTGATGTCCAACAAGCAGACGATGGGATTATAATGACGATGGAGCAATGCCAAGCACCCGGTGCCCGAGTGAATAGCATTTCCCATCTCAGTGAATGGTAATAACTGCTAGCCCCATCTTTTTAATAAAATAATCATTCTAGAGATGATCAAAGAGATGTGGAACTCCCTGAAACACCCATACTATAGAGAGACGAATATTTCTCATATCTATAATCTCTACTCCAAATTGTTTGAAATCAAATAGGATGGTCAAAATATTGCATAATACTTCTCAGACGTACTAGGATTATGGAGTGAACTCCTTCTGTATCAGCCTATTACCACAGATCTCACAAAAATATAGAAGCAGTGTGAAGTATTTATTGTTGCAAAATTTTTCTAAACTTGATGACAATCTCTAGCATGTTCGAGATAATTTGTTGGTTGAGACTGATATACCATAGCTGGCGGATGCATTCTCTCATGTGTCATGGGCTAGCACGATACCTCATATTGAAGCTAAAATTCTACTGTTGGGCAGACAACTAGAGATGCAAGAAGCACGTCTGCATTGGCCTCTAGGGACATGATCAATTGCCGCCTAATATTTATTGGAAACAAGTACCATTGTGTAAGACCCGGCCCCCTTGGGTCCTTTGGCCGCGTCCTCAGGGTCGCTACAGGTGCCCTGGTCGTGACGTGGTCACTCTAGAGAGGCCTACCACGATAGTTTCGGGTCATGACAAACCCGTCGTCGCCTTCTCGTTGCGACAGGGGTGGCCGTCGCAGTGTCCGACGGCGTCGCGACTGCTTTTCTAATAGACGTGATTGATGTCCTTTCTATCAGAACGGCTTTGTCGGGTGTCAGGCACACACAGTATTAACGCGACCTGGTCAGCCGTCACATTTGCTTTTCCGGTCTTCAAGGTTTGACCGCCTTTTTGGGGTCGCGTCGGGGGCTGCCATCGCGACATGCTAGTTGTTGCACCGGGTCGGCCGGTCGCGTTCTGGGGTCGTCGGTTTAAAAACCGAATGTCGCGCCCCATTCTCCCCTTTCTCTCCTTCTTCTTCCCCTCTGCTTCCCTCTGCGCTCTCTTGCGTTCTCTCGTCCGTTCTCATGCTCGAGGTTTCGTGCTGAGGCAGTGTCACATTGGTCAAACAGGGGCTGTGTTCCTGTTGCGTGGAGCGAGGAGGAGGTGGTCATTCCTAGTGAAGGCCCCAACGGGTCAGCTCTACACGTGGAGGTAGGGACTCTTGATCCTCTTGCTCTAAGCATGCTCCCTTCCCCCTTTAGATCGGTTTTTTCCCGGTGGTTTGGGGCTTGGGAGTCTGAGGAATCCATGCTCGAGGTTGAGTGAGGTTTTCCTTCGAGTGTAGATTCATGTGAATCCATGTTTGTGGGGCCTAACGGTGGTTTGAGGGATATACAGCTTTCATACATGTTGCACATGCTCCCCTCCCCCTGTGGAATGTTTATTTCATGTTTTTGGGGTGGTTTTTTGGTGGACTGCTCCGGAACCCCCCTCTGCTGAAGATGCGACCACTATAGAGGTCGCGATTTGGTTGCGATAGCCTATTAGTCGCGACATGATCGTGATGCTCTTGGTGTCGCGACCTGGTCGTGATGACAAGGGCCGCCGCGATAGTGTCGTGACAGGGAAGGGCGTTGTGACAAGGTCACGATGGCCTGATGCGTCGTGACTACAACCGAGAGATAGGTTTGGGTCTTCGTCGTTTTCGTTTCTTTTACTGCACTCTTAGCACCTGTGCTAGTTTCCTAGTACGGTACTACACTAGTCGTTTGCCCGGTGCTCGGCACTTGATGGCTTGTCCTGTGTGAGAGGTTGTTACCATTGCCTGAGACCCCTGTCCTCGGGAGCCTGTTGAGCGAGTACTCCGGGCTACGAGCGTGCTTGTGTTGGCAGCTCAGCAGGCAGACTCTGGAGCTGAGGGGAAATTTGTGGTTAGGACAGCAGCGTTAACTCGTTTGCTGAGCTCTCGTGATTGGTCTGGGAAGTCGAGGACGGTTAGGAGTTCTATCCGGCACAGGCCAGCCATTCTTGTTTCTCACTGCCTCGCTCTTGTCGCCCCGGAACCACTTGGAGAGGCCAGGCATGGGACCATAGTCCGACCAGACTACGGCGGTTACTGTTGTGTGCTTGGTGTCCTACCTCGCTCTGACGAGATGTGAGGGTTAGGACCTGGGTCGAGGATAAGACGTCGGTGGGCACACCTAACCTTTGACTAGTGGTAGTGTCTTCCATAACTAGTGCACCTTGTCCAGGCGGGGTATCTCCCTATCTGTGTTTACTAACTTTGTGGTGGTCACGACGAGCAGTCGTACGGAGTTTTCGACGGTGTTGTGTTTCCGTACCGCGCAAGTTGTAGCTTCGCTTCCGCACTTCAGGTTGTAGGTAGAAGATATAAATTTTTGTTATTTATTTGATATATATTCTTCTGCCTGTTAGAGCCAGTAGGTGATTGGTAGTGCCTACTGTGCTTCTATTGTGAAGCTCATCCCTTTCTTTCCCAGGTGAGAATTCTCAGCAGCGGTAGGGCGCGTGCCGGGCAGACGAGACGTGGCGGTAGTGGAGGTTCTTGTAGCTAGCAGTGGTTCCCCTTTCTGAGTATACGTCACCCTTGGGATATGCCCCAGAGATCTGTTTTTCCTCTGCCTCTTACTTGTACTAGCGTGCGTGCATTGGGACTGTACATAGAGCGGTACACAGCGGTCTCGCTCTCTTTTCTGTTTCTGCTTGTCTGCTTCTACTTTAGTAGTTGACGTTTACTTCCGTTACATATCGTGTTAGATATATATTATAGCCCTTCTGGGTCTCTGGATCTGTGGGCGGCGATCACGAAAATCGGTCCTCGGCATGGGCCGAGGTCGGGTTCTCAGGGTCGTTATAGTTGTATCAGAGCTAGAGTCTGACAGACTTGTAGTGGATTTAAACTACAACATAAAGTTCCAACAATAGTACAAGTACACTGCTGCCGCCGCCTAGTGGTATTGTTAACCTTTTTGATTGTGTGTCTTACAATGACATGGCTCTACGTCGACGAAGTAGGCCCGAGAGCTGATTGAGCAGGAGGATGAGTCCGAGTTGCCAGAGCAGAGGTAGGTCTAGGAGGAGGTGTCCGTAGAGGAGTCAGTGGCACACCTCAGGGTGGGGCGGCAAGCGGGCAGCAGTAGCGGCAGGCGAGTAGCAGCAATAGGAGTACTAGCCTCAGTTGCAGCAGTACGCAGACTGGTTTCACTTGGCAGAGCAGTTCTTCAGGAACTTGTACCAGAGAGCGTGGCAGCACGGATAGGCGGCAGTAGGTGGTCAGCCTCTGGTACCTCCCCCAGCGGTACCGAAGCAGCAGGCATATCTGGAGGTGGAGCAGCCAGCAGTTCACCAGATGTCGGGTACAGGAGCACCTGGGTAGGTCGGCGGAGGATGATGAATACGGAGGACAGGACTGTTCTCCTTGAGTGGTTCCTACATCTCCGGCCACCGATGTTTCTCGGAGAGTATGATCCATATAAGGCAGAGAGCTGGACACATGAGTTGGAGCGCACGTTCGAGACCATGGAATGTGCCGAGGAGGACCCGGTTAGACTGGCGGTGTACCAACTCCAGGGAGCAACCCATGAGTGGTAGAGAGTTCAGAGGCAGACTCACTTCCAGGGGCAGCGGTTGGATCAAATCACTTGGCAGCGTTCTTAGAGATCTTTCACGGCGAGTATTTCCCCGACTACGCTCGACGTGAGAGGCGAGACATGTTCCACGAGTTGGTGCAGGGCGATCTCACTATTTCTCAGTACCATCAGAGGTTCGTCCGGTTGTTGAGGCATGTTCCTCATGTTGCATGCAGTGAGAAGGCTTGTGCAGAGCGGTTCATCACAAGACTGAGACCAGACCTAAGGTGGGGTGTGACGGCTCATATGTGTACCACCTTAGGAGAGGCCGTGGCTAAGGCCACCACCTTGGAGAGGGAGACTTGGCAGCCCTAGCAACAGCAAAAGCAGCCGCAGCAGCAGTAAAGGGATGAGCCTCTTCCAGGTCCTCTCCGTACCAGCGTCCCGCTGGGAGCTGTGGTAACATGACTTCTTCTTCTCTTCAAGTTCGGGCAGCTCCGGCAGCTCTGGAATTCGCTCAAAGTTCAGACAGTTTTTCTACTCGTGGGACGGGCGGAGCCGGCAGCAGAGGCGTCAGTCCATTCGCAGAGTAGTCGTGCAGCAAGGAGCCGAGCAGGGTAGACAGGAGGCAGTTTGCTACACTTGTGGATTGCCGGGCCATTTCTAGAGGGATTGCCCGATGGGGCAAGCTCCTTAGAAGCAGCAAACAGTACAATACGCACAGCAGCTACGTCAGTACCAGTACCCTCCCCAGCAGCAGGCACCTCATCAGCAGTAGCAGGGGCAGCACCAGCGGCAGGCTTAGCAGTTTCCGCAATTTCAGCAGCCACAATAATACCAGCCGTACCAGCAGCAGCAACAGTTCCCTCAGCACCAGCAGTCGCCACAGCAGCATCAGCCCCAGCAAGCGCCGCAGTGTGGGTGTGGTCGTGGTCGTCGAGCGTAGTCGGGGAATACTGAAAGGCGTGTGAGCAGGCAGAGGCATCAAACCTAGTTATAGGTACCCTACCTATTATCGGCAGAGCTTCTCGTGTTTGGTTGACCCCGTGCTCCTTTGTGTTTTGCTTCCGAGGATTTATTAGTCCCTGGCTTGTCACACACCTGAAAGGCAGTGTGACATGATGGTCAAATCTCCCGTCTGGTGGCTACATGCATTCTTTTGGTTACTTGGAGGGTGTGGCAGTCGAGGTTGAGGGGCACCAGTTGCCGGCCAGGTTGTACGTGTTGCAGCTTCGTGACTTTGACGTCATCCTGGGCATGGACTGGTTGGAGGCTCACTCAGCCGTGGTTGATTGTCAGTGGAAGACCGATCGGTTCGGGATACTTGGAGCGCCCATTCTCTGCTTTTGAGGTATCCGGTCTACCCGTCGGCCATTCATTTCCTTGTGTAGAGCTCGTCGTTTGATCCGTGATGGCTGTGTGGCGTACCATGCTTCTGTTTGTTCCTTAGAGCCTAGCGGATCATCGGTTTTTGATGTGTCGGTTGTTTCTGAGTTTTTTTATGTTTTCCCAGAGAATCTACCTTGTTTTCCGCCTGAACGGGAGGTAGAGTTCTCCATTGAGCTTTTGCCCGGTACGATGCCTTTATCTAAGGCACCCTACCAGATGGCTGCGGCGGAGTTGCACGAGTTGAAGTGCCAGCTACAAGAGTTGCTTGAGCTGGGGTTCATTCGCTCGAGTCGTTTGTCGTGGGGAGCGCCTATTTTGTTTGTGAGGGAGAAGGATGGTTGTCTGCATTTGTGCATCTATTATCGGCAGTTGAACCAGGTTACTGTGAAGAACAAGTGCCCGCTGCCGAGGATCAATGATTTGTTTGATCAAATGCAGTCGGCCAGAGTTTTCTCGAAGATTGACTTGAGTTCCGATTACTATTAGATGCGGATCAGAGAGTCAGATATTGGCCTGATAGCTTTCCGTTTCAGGTACGGTCACTTCGAGTTCGTCGTGATGCCATTTGGGCTGACGAACACACCTGCAGCATTCATGGATCTGATGCATAGGGTGTTCGGTGAGTACCTAGAATGTTTTGTGGTTATTTTTGTTGATGATATTTTGGTCTACTCGGATTCTAAGGAGGAGCACCTGAGGATCGTACTGGAGACCCTGCAAAGTCACCACCTTTATGCCAAGTTTGACAAGTGCAAGTTTTGGCTGAGGGAGGTGCACTTTCTCGGGCATGTGATCTCAGGATCTGGTGTTGTAGTGAATCCTGCCAAGGTGGAGGTAGTGCTGTCATGGGAGCAACCCACGTCAGTGTCAGAGGTTCGCAGTTTTCTGGGCTTGGATGGTTACCACCGGAGGTTCATTCAAAATTTTGCAAAGATTGCAGCGCCGTTGACCAGGTTGATGAGGCTGGACGTCAGGTTTGTTTGGTCAGTGGACTGTGAGTTGAGCTTCTGAGAGCTGAAGATGAGGTTGATTTCAGCGCTAGTGTTGGTCTTGACATCGGGTAGTGGCGGTTTTGTAGTCTACACCGACGCGTCGAGATCTGGTTTGGGTGCCGTGCTGATGCAGCATGGTGGGGTCGTTGCCTATGCTTCTCGGCAGATCAAGAAGCATGAGGAGAACTACCCCACCCACGACTTGGAGTTGGCAGCAGTGGTGTTCTCTCTCAAGTTATGGAGGCACTATTTGTATGGATAAGCGTTCGAGATCTTCACCGACCATCAAAGTCTGCAGTATATATTCACCCAGAAGGATATGAACTTGAGGCAGCGTAGATGGAAGGAGTATTTGAAGGATTACGACCTTACCCTCTCCTATCACCCAAGAAGGGCTAATGTCGTAGCCGATGCTTTGAGCAGGCGCATTCACTTGAGTTCACTGATGGTCAGAGAGTGGAGGCTGTTTGAGGAGCTATCCTAGGGAGTGTTCTACCCTTCGAGGTGCAGAGACCTTACTGTAGCGTCCAATTTGTCAGTTCGACCGTCAGTGTTCAGGTAGGTGTTGCAGGCACAACAGGTAGACTCACAGTTGGCCGCTTCTATGTTCTCGAAGAGGCGTGCAAGGCGCTTCTGTCAGAGGCTCATAGGTTGAAATATGCTATTAATCCTGGCTCCACCAAAATGTGCCATAGCTTGAGGAGGTTCTTCAGGTGGCCAGGGATGAAGAGGGGCGTGGCGGAGTTTGTCGCTGGGTGCCTTACTTGTCATCAGGTGAATGCTGAGCATCAACCTTCTGGTGGTGAGCTACAGTCGTTGCCCATTCTCATGTGGAAGTGGGACGACATCACTATAGACTTTGTAGTTGGGTTGTCCCGCACTCCGCAGAGGCACGATGGTATCTGACTGATCGTGGACCATTTGACCAAGTCAGCACACTTTTTGCTAGTCAGGATGTCTTGGTCAGTGGACAAGTTAGCCAAGCTATACGTGGACAGAATCATTCCATTGTATGGCACTCCTATTTTGATCATCTCCGACAGAGATCCGAGGTTCACGTGAGGGTTTTAGTGCAGTCTGCATAGAGCACTTAGCACAAAGTTGAGGTTGAGCACAGCGTATCATCCGCAGTCAGATGGGCAGTCAGAGAGGACCATTTAGACTTTGGAGGATATGCTGAGAGCGTGCTGCTTGGACTGGAGTGGCACCAGGGAGTCACACCTTCCGATGGTAGAGTTTGCCTACAACAACAGCTATCACTCGAGCATCAGAATGGCGCCATACGAGGCTTTGTATGGTCGCCCGTGCAGAACACCCCTTCACTGGTTCGAGGTTGGTGAGAGGCAGCTTTTGGGGCCAGAGTTAGTGCAGCAGTGTGCAGATACAATCAGGCTGGTCAGGTAGAGGCTTCAGACAGTATAAAGCCGACAGAAGAGCTACGCAGACAGTCGCAGGAGACCGTTATAGTTCAGTGTAGGTGACCTTGTTTTCTTGCGGGTCTCGCCGACCAAGGGTGTTATAAGGTTTGGCAAGAAGGGAAACCTCAGTCCCAAGTACATTGGGCATTTCCCTATCTCAGAGAGGGTCAGCAAGGTGGCATACAGGTTGAGTCTTCCGGCAGAGTTTGCAAGCGTGCACAGTGTTTTCCATGTTTCGCAGCTCAAGGAGTATGTCGCAAACCTTCGCACGTGTTAGACTACTCACAGCTTGAGGTAGCGCCAGACTTGTCAGTGCCAGAGTACCCAGTCAGAGTCATTGACCGTAGGGTGTAGTAGTTGCATCAGAGGCAGATTCCGCCGGTGAAGGTAGTTTGGCAGAACCGTGTTGGTGGCGAGGCCACCTGGGAGCGCGAGGATGAGATGCAGGAGCAGTTCCCATATTTGTTTGATTGATTGGTATGTTACTTCTCCATGTACTGTTTTCCTGGTTGAGGCCGACTTGTTTTCATTTCGAAGACGAAATGTCTTAAGGAGGGTGGGATGTAAGACCCGCCCCCCTTGGGCCCTTTGACCCCATCCTCAGGGTCACAAAAGGCGCCCTGGTCATGACGTGGTCACGCCAGACAGGCCGGCAGTGACAGTTTTGGGTCGTGTCAAACTCGGTCATCGCCTTCTCGTTGCGACGGGGGTGGCCGTCGCATCCTTATCACAGCGTCCGACGGCATGACGACTACTTTTCTGACAGACGTGACCGATGTCCTTTTTGTCAGAACGGCTTTGTCGGGTGTCAGGCACGCACAGCGTTGACGTGACCTGGTGAGTCGTCACGTTTACTTTTCCAGTCTTCGAGGTTTAACCACCTTTTGGGGTTATGTCGGGGGCTTCCGTCGCGACATGGTCACGATGCCTAGGGGTGTCGTCACACTCTAGTTGTCGCGCCAGGTCGGCGCGTCGCATTCTGGGGGCCGTCGCTTTAAAACCGAATGTCGTGCCCCATTCTCCCCCCTCTCCCCTTTCTCTCCTTCTTCTTCCCCTCTCCTTCCCTCAGAGCTCTCTTGCGGTTCTCTCGTCCGTTCTTCGCACTCAAGGTATTCATGCTGAGGTGGTGTCGCCTTGGTCATGCATGGCTGTGTACGTATTGCGTGGATCGAGGAGGAGGTGGTCATTCCTACGTGAAGGCCCCAATGGGTCAGCTCTACACATGGAGGTAAGCACTCTTGATCCTCTCGCTCTAAGCATGTCCCTTCCCCCTTTAGATTGTGTTTTCCCGGTGGTTTGGGGCTTGGGAGTGTGAGGAATCCATGCTCAAGGTTGAGTGAGGTTTTCCTTCGAGTGTAGATTCATGTGAATCCATGTTTGTGGGGCTCTAAGGGTGGTTTGGAGGGATTTATAGCTTTCATACATGTTGCACATGCTCCCCTCCCCCTGTGGAATGTTTATTTCGTGTTTTTGGGGTGGTTCCTGGAGGGATTCCTCTGGAACCTCCCTCTACTGAAGACGTGACCACTATAGAGGTTGCGATCTTGTCGCGACAGCCTGCTGGTCGCGACATGATCGCGAAGCTCTTAGGTGTCGCGACCTGGTCGCGACGGCAAGGGAAGGTCATCGCGACAAGCTCGCGACAGCCCGATGCGTCGCGACTACAGCCGAGAGACACGTTTGGGTCTTCATCGTTTCCATTTCTTTTACTGTACCCATGGCACCTGTGCTAGTTTCCTAGTACGGTACTGCTGTAAGGCCCCCGGTTTTTCGTCCGTTTCTTTTATAAGTACCTTATTGTGCGAATGTTTAGGTGTCATGTATGTAGCTAGATATACATATGCATATAACTTGTGCGTGTAACTAATCGTATGCGTATACATATAAAACTTTTATTTTATGCATGCATGTAAGTATGTATGTATACATATATGCTATCTATGCTATATATATATATATATATGATATTTACTTAAGTGGTAAATTAGGTGTATGATGTGTTGCTCATATTATATATGTTGTATTAAATGAAGATTGGTATAAAAGTGTGCATTTGTGTGTATAATTATATAGTAAGTGTTGTTCATTTCATTGTGAAGATAGTATGTGCATTATACCGAGCACATTATATACCGTCTTGACTATTTATGAATACATGTGTGTACTTAGTTGTATATATATATATATATATATATATATATATATATATATATATATATATATATATATATTGTTTGGTTGCATGATGTAATTGGTGTGTACATTATACCCTATGTATTGCATACATGTACATAAGAAGGACTAGGGTTTCTGTGAAATTTTATGTTCTGGCCGAAGACCATGTTGACGGCAGCATATGTGGACGTCAAGGACAAGTAGGTGGCGACATCGATGGACGCCAACTACTATTATGGACGTCCGTTGATGTAGACGTCTACTTCCCTGACAATTTTCTGAGCAGCTGCATGGTGTGCCATGCCTCCGATTGGGGGATGCCAACCACCCCCAACGGCTCCTTCGCCCCTGCCAAGATAGACCCCATGTCTTGTCTATATGACCACCTACCCCTTGCAACCTAGAAGTCCCTTTGGCCCTTGCAAGAGGGGAAGAAACTCTGGCCCCAAAAGGTGAGAAAACCCTAAAACCCTGAGAGCTGTGAGGAAACCCGAACTTGGGAGGCTTTGATCCAGCGGTTTGGAGCTTCTTTCGAGATCTACTTCGACAAGGAGGGAGTCTATACAAAGGAGAAGGCTTCCCCAACCTTGCTTTGGAGTCTTCTTCGACCTAGAACCCGTGTGAGGGAGGTTTTGGAGGCTTCTTGGCTCTGCCGAGGAGAGCTTCTCCGGCCTTTTTGATCCCCTTGGAGGTTTTTTCCTAAGGCAAGTAACCCTTGCACCTTGTCCATGTATGTGTCTAGGTGGTTTCTATCATTTTTAAGGATTTTTCTCGTGTCCTGGATCCCCTACATTCACCATTCTTTGGAGCTCGGACTGTGTTTTTGCACAGGCCGAACTTGACGGCAAGATCACTTGCCGTCGAGATCTTCAGTTGGCGGCCAACGATAATGCCGTTAACCCCTTCTGGACGGCCAGACTATGCCGTTAAGTTCTTCAGGGCAGAACAATGAGCTGTTCTGCCTTGTATATGATTAAATTCCGAATGTTTTCGCATGAGGATATATTGTAAACACTATGTGTTATGTATTATGAGTAATGGGATATAATGTGAGACTTCCATGCATTTTTGTAAATCATGTAAATTGTTAGGATATTTAAAATGCATGTTAAATAAAACTTGTAACATGTTAAATTGCTGTTTGTATGATCCATGAGGAAATTAGATGCCATAAATTTTCTATGACATGTATATGTATGTCAGTCCCTGCCCCGAAAATTTGGAAATTTTCCCTTGGCCATGCAATTTGTTACAATTCTTGTATTGGAAATAGGAAGCATGTGTAGATCCCTATAAAAATCCTAGTAAATAGCATGATGTGAGATAAATTTGGGAAAAAATTTATGTGATGTTATGAATGTTATGTACATGACTGTGGATTTTCAAATCAGACTTTGATGTGGTGCTTCCATGATAAATTGATTTATTAAGAGCATGCAAATGAGTATTCCATTTTCTATAAATCTTGTATAGCTCATAAAAACATGAAAATTTGCATATATGTTATGAAACCCGAAAACAACATGTGATTAAAATTTCAGGTGATTTGGATAATAGTAGCTTACATTGTGAGATTTCCATGTGAATTGTGCCATATAAATCATGATTATGCTAAATGATGTGATTTTTTTTCCAACCTAATTAATGTGAGTTACTGAAGGTTAATTTCTGTCCATAATAGTATCATGTTTAAGAAAACTGATCCATGTATTGATAGTAAAGGACTCAAGTTATGTGTAAAAAAAAAATCGTGCGTGTGTTAAAAATTGGAAAATGTGTAATTTGTGCCGTGTGTGACACTGCTTCCATAGAGGGCCTTGGAACCGTATCGTGGTAAAGTCCCCACGGGAAGGTTCAATGTGTATGTGTATCCTATGGGCATTAGGATGAAATCCTGGTGGCGGACAAGTACCGTCGATAGGGTGGAGAGGGCTTCTCCCGGTCTGCGCAGTACCAAGGCTTATCACTATATTGCCTAGGTGATAAGTATGTGTTATGTGTTATGTGTCCTTCTAATGGTGGTTTGGACTATGTCTCACGGCATATAAATGTGAAATGTGAATGTGTATATGTGAAGATTGTGTAAGTGCCATGTGGACATGTGCAAAGTGAAAGATGTGTACATGTGAATGTGTAAATGTGTAACATGTGAAACCAATGTGTTAAAGTGTAAAAACTGTGATTCCTAATGTGATAATGTTAGAAACATATTAGAACAGCAAGCTAATTAGATAAGCAATCATGTTATTGTGTGCAAGAATGTCTATAGAATCCATGCTAGAACCTTCCTTTCATGATGTGCAAAAACCATGCCTAAATCACTCTCATGATGTGGTATGAATGAGACAAGTTCTTAATTGAGTTCATATGTTAAAAGAATGAGAAAAGAACATGTGTTAGATTAGTTGTTTGTTTGAACGTAATTCATATGTTGTGAAACTAGTAGAAGCATTATGCTAGACTTGTCTTGAATAACAATAGATATGCGTAGAAGGTGTAAGAGAGTGAGCCATGTGATGTGAATATGTTAGAGTGTGAAATGAACTTGCATGTTATGAGACTTTTAATCCATGTCAAAACAGCAACCTGAATGCATGTAAAATGATAGTTAGCATGTTCTACCATGTGTAGAAACCATGATGGTAATGTTCCTTCCATGCATATGAGAACCTCATGTTTAGTTGCTTTCATGTTCTAGTTAATTCAAAGTGTAGCTTTCATGTGATTGGATGAGTTGAAACATGTGATAGGTAGTTTAATTTGAAAGGTATAAATCATGTTCCATGTGCTTTAAATTTTGTAGAAATACCCTGACAGGTTGTGTTGATATCACATAGCCTTGCTACATGCTTTGAATGAATACGATTGAATGTGAATGCCTATATGATGTATGCATGTATGAAGTGCATGGTGTTATTTGCTGAGTCTTTTAGACTCACTCCTTGCTTCGGCGTACAGGTTTAGTAGGTGACCCTACATCTTTTGGAAGAGACAGTGGAGAGCGACTCCGAGCGCGGAGAGTAGCTTGGCGGAGTTGTTATTGTTATATTTCGCTTTCATAGTATGTAATTTGAGGCATTGCATTGAACTATTATGTAATTGTGAACAAACTATGTAATTTGATGTTAGAATTGTAGTTATGTGGACAATGTACCTTGTTTAAAATTTCAGTTAAGTAAACTTTAGCTTTCCTTTATTTGCTATATGGACTGTGGATGTCAATGTGGATGATGAAATGAATGACAGTAGTTCTTTTCTTCCGCTACTCTGTACTTATATTTGTGTACATCTCAATCGAATGATAGTGTCGGGTAAATGTCCCGCTGTGGTGATCTTCGTCGTGCCGACGTGGGTTGGTACAACCGTACCGGCATAACGAGAGTCGTCACAACTGCACTAGACGTTCGCACGGTGCTCGGCACTTGAGGGCTTGTCCCGTCTGAGAGGTTGTTACCGTTGCCTGGGACCCTCGTCCTTGGGAGCCTGTTGAGGGAGTACTTCGGGCAACGAGCATGCTCGAGTTGGCAGCCCAGCAGGCGGAGTCTGCAGCTCAGGGGTGGTTAGGACAACGACATTGAGTCGTTTGCTGAGCTCTTGTGGTTGGTCTGGGATGCCGAGGACGGTTAGGAGTTCTACTCAGCGTAGGTTAGCCCATCCTGTTTCTCACTGCCTAGCTCCTTGTGGCCCTAGAACCACTTGGAGAGGCCAGGCATGGGACCGTAGTCCGGCCAGACTACGGCGGTTACTGTTGTGTGCTTGGTGTCCTACCTCGCTCTGACGAGATGTGTGGGTTAGGACCTGGGTTGAGGATAAGACGTCGGTGGGCGCACCTAACCTTTGACTAGTGGTAGAGTCTTCTGTAGCTAGTGTACCTTGTCCAGGCGGGGTATCCCTCTATCTTTGTTTGCTGGCCTTGTGGTGGTCTCGACGAGCAGTCGTACGGATTTTCCAACCGTGTTGTGTTTCCGTACTGCGCAAGTTGTAGCTTCGCTTCCGCACTTCAGGTTGTACGTAGAAGATATAAATTACTGTTATTTATTTAATATATTGTAACACCCCTCTTAGATCCAGTATAGTTACACCAACTCACATTGGATCTAATAAAGGTAGTACAGTGGAATAATCCAACATTAGACGGTACAGATTGAAATATACATAAATGTCAATTCAATTCCAACAATATGCAACGAAATATGGGTCCAAATGTTTGTAAACAACATCATATTCAAATGTAAAGTCTAAACATAAAGGAAAGATAACAATAGTCCAAATTAAATACATCTCCTGATCTCAAATGCACAAAATAAAGTACAATTTATTCCTCACATATAATAACACTCAATCTCTCAAATAAAGCTAAGCCTCCACGTCCTCACGCTCTGAGTCAGTGTGCACTAACTCCTGAGTGTCCTCTGTATCTCCTGAAATATTAAACAAGTATGAATCTACAAGACTCAGCAAATCACATGAAAAACAGTTCAAGATATTATGTGTAGAATAGATTTTAAATGTGGTAACATATATCATTTACATCTTTGATATCATATAGCTTTTCCTACTAACATGGTTCTAAGTCTGTTGACAATCACATCTCATATTCTAACAATTGAACTAACATGTTCTTATAAATATCATGCAATAAATTTTCATGGTATATGCTCATTGTCATGCCACATATAACTAGTTTTCATGTAGCAAGAAATCCTTTAAACATGTAGCAAATATTACATATAACAAGTGACATGTAGCATGTAAAACAATTTCATATGGATCATGTAGCATGTAACATGTAGGCATTTATCATGTAGACATGCAGCATGTAGTCATGTAGTCAATTATCATGTAGTTGCCAAGACATAGCCCACACTATTAATAGAGATCATGTAGTCATATAGCATTCACTTATCACCTAGGCAATACAGTGATGAAGTCATGGTATTTGCGCAAATCTGGGGAAAGCCCTTCCCACCTAAGCCAGTAGAACTTGTCTACCTCCAAGATTTCAATCCGTTGCCCATGGATTCAATAGGTCATTTTCATGTAGGTGAACAATTACCATAGGGGCATCCAAGGTGTAGTTCCTTGTAGGAAATCTCTATCATAGCAATGTCTTTATTCGCCAATTTGTGTCAAAATATGCACTAACTTGTATGCAATCATTTATTCTACATTTTCATGCAATTCTATCATGCTATTTCATGCATAATTTATCCATATAACAATGCACTATCATATAGCTTGCTTTTCTCAGTTCTAAATCTTAACTTTGCTGTATAACAGAAACCTATCAGAGTACTAATCATATTACACCCATTCATGCACATAATCTTATGTTTATTTGAATTCTATATGCAATGTATCAATCAGAAATTCATAACAATACACACAGAAGTCTAAAAATCTCGAAATTTTGATAGTAATTTAGATTTCGATTATACTATGCACATGTAAAATTTTACATTTTTCTGATCTCCTTAAATATTTTTCATAATTAAGTTCCATCGGTTTAAGCTAACTAACATAGTACAACAGTGAGGAATTCATGCAAATCGATACAGGAACTGAAATACAGTAGATTTGCAGTACTAACAAATCAATAGTATAGTTTTTTTTTATTTCAACAATGCAACGGAAATCATGTTCACTTCTTTACAAAATTCTTTTGCTACTTCAATAAAATTCAAGGGTAACTCATGCATTTAGTCTATCCATTACTGTCATGACCTGTCTCTAGTTAAATAGTACTAAAAACACATAAAACATTATCTGGCCGAAACCTCATACAAGCATGGATCACAAATAAGCAATTAAAATCAGATTTTCTGCAATTCACTGTACTGATAAACTTAACGGCAACATATGTGGTGTTTACCTAAAGTAGATGTCCACATATTATGTCGTTAACAACCAGCAGATGGTGGCACATAGCACCGTTAACATATATTAAAAGTTGTAAAAGAACATGTCG
The DNA here is from genome assembly GCA_014218235.1 of Colocasia esculenta. NCBI lineage: Eukaryota > Viridiplantae > Streptophyta > Magnoliopsida > Alismatales > Araceae > Colocasia > Colocasia esculenta. The sequence continues at coordinate 136,966,845 of CM024755.1, forward strand.
TTTAAAGAAACTAAACGGCAATCGATATGGTCATTTACAAAATCTAGATGGCAAGTGATATTGACGTCAAGTTCGTATGCCAATAAAATGCAGAAAACTCTACATAAAATAACGAAACTTCTACCCTTTCCCACATGTTATTTTCATGCTTTAAAGAATCTGTAAAAATAATAATTATATAGTCTAATCTATCCTAACCAAACCCCCATGTAACTTGCCTCTATCCCTCCTTCTGGAGTGACAAATCAAAGCCCGAAGAAGCCCGCCTTGGCAGTAAGGCAGTCCCCTTCACCCGCTTCAAATGCTTCAAATTTTCCTCCAACGCAGCTCTTCTGCTTGGAGAAGCTTTAGATATCATTACTGGATGTTCCACCTTGGTCCAGGAACCTTTAGATCGCACGCACGATGTAACGTTGCGTGCCTTTCGGATCCATGCGGATCATGTGTGTGTCGGTTGTGTGGCCGTGGTGAGTCCAATGTGAGCCAGTTGTGTGGAATGTGTCATGTGAATGTGTGGTTTGAGTAGGTGAAGAGCAGGGTTGGTCCTGAAATGAAACAGGACCTGCTGCTGTTCAGTTGGAGTTGGCGACCAGGGGTGGCCGTTTACTGGTTGGCGTCCAGGTTAGTGGACGTTTACTGCTTGAACTTGGCGGCAGTTGATGTGGACACTAAGGGTGGCGGTTGTTGTTGGCGGCATGGGGGTTGACGCCAACCTGAGAATTCTGCAGGTTATAGGCTCACCCGAGGGCAGCTCTCTCAGCTCACTCTCTTCCCCTCTTGCCCCAGCTTCGCGCCCCGGTGTCTTTGAAGCTTCTAATAGGTACCGAGGAGTGGTTGGACGATCGTAGAACGTGTGGCGTCGCTGAATTGCGCGAGGAAACGTCGTATCGTGGTGCAATTCCCGTGGGAGCTCGCGGAGGGCTTACCGTGAACCGGGAGATTGCGGGAAGTTCTAGCGTGTTCTAAGGTAGGGGATGAACCCGTTTAGCTCCGTAGAAACATTAAAACATATCATAACCACTTGAACCAGCATGATAATGCATGTTTGGATAAAGTTGCACCATACAGGGATAATGGGTGGTTTGAGTAGTTTAATGTATGAGGCATGTTGTAATGGGTTGTATTGGGTTCTGGCATGCTAAAGAAACTACATTTATATGTTTTTCTTTAGTTAGAACGGTTAGAAAGCCTGCAGAGCCGGATTAGGGTTTCTGCAGGGTTTATGGCCGGAGAACTTGGCGTCAACATCGTTTGTCCCCAAGCTCCTCAGCCAGGATGTTAACGGCCAGGTCCCTTGACGTTGACTTGTTGTAAGCGGCAGTCGTTGTTTCCGCCGACTGGTTATGAACAGAAATGACTGAATTATGATATTTACTGATAATGCATGTGTGTTGACACATGAGGTGCACTGAGTGCACTTGGTTCTCGTGTTTAGCATACAAGGTATGCAGTTAGTTGCTTAGTTCAGTGACTACGTGTTGTTTACGCGAGTCAATTGGGTTCACGTGTAGTGGACCGTGGTTACTTGTGGTTTACGTGAGGTTTCACGTGGTTTGTGTGTGACGTGCACGTGGTTTTGTGTATGTGGCGAGTAGTATGATGCCTACCATGGTTACCTCTCCAGTTGGGTGCCCCAGGTTCTTTGTGAGCCAGACTATTAGCTCGGGGATTTGTCCTGGTACTTGTGTTGTACCGTCGAGGTCTGTGTCGTCTGACCTGGACACCCTCACTCTTGTGTTTGAGTTGCACGTCCGGCTGAGGGAAAGACGACAGTGGGACAGTGACACTTGTGTTTGTCTTTAGTCACTTGTAGCGCTCTCGTAGTTGGGGGTACGGACACCAGTAGACGTACTGGACCCCAGCTAGTCCTTTTCCAGTGCCTCACTCTAGCGAGCCCAGGCCAGGGTCTCTGGAGGTGCCAGGCATGGGCCTGTGACCGTGTGGTCTGCAGGTGGTGGTGTTTAGTTAGTCTCCACAGTTGCTTGACCTTTTTACGTGGAGCGGCAGCTGGACCTTTCGTCCGTGGCTACGAGACTGAGAGGTAGACCTGTGTTAGTTGTCCGAGTCAGTTTCTAGTGTCGCGAACCAGTTCACGTGGCTCGTGTTGGCTGTCTCTACTTTAGCTTGTACACCTGTACTGGTTTGCTGTTTAATTATTACTGTTGTTTCTCGTAGTCGGCAGACGGTGAGTACTTTTACAGCTTTACTTACCTGCTTAGCTGTTATATAAATTGTTGGTGCTGTTTACTATTCGTACTTGTGTGTTGGTTTGCTCGATTTTGGGGGAGTTCCCTACTGAGCCAGTGACTAGAGAGGCTCACCCCTACCCCCACAGGTGAGAGCGAGGAGGACGTCTCACGACCGTCGTCTAGCTCAGGGCCGCGCCGTAGCGGTGCAGGGTCAGTACCTCCAGCGGTGTAGTTCCAACTGTAAAGTACTCCAGCAGTGTAGTTTGGCTAGTTGTTTACTTTCATCAGTTGTACCTCGGGGTATGCCCCAAGCTCTTGTACTTCATTTCTGTTTTGTGGAAATTTGGCTATGTAAACTTGTGAATTATATATAAAATGTGGTGTGTTCCTTTGTGTTTACACGGATATGTGGTTTGGTATCCCTTGCGAGGCTTCGGCCCATTCGCGGGAGGCGAACTCGAATCAAGTACGTTATTGGTTTAACGGGCTTGGCCGAGGCGTTCCGTCACAGTTGGTATCAGAGCAAGGTCTGTGTTAATATAAGGAATTAGAAAGATACATAGGCTTATTTCGGTCATTATACACTGCTGGTATGGACCCTGGTTTTTGATAATTGGTGGTTTTGATTTTTGTCTGATGGTTTGTGCATGTAGAAATTTCTGAAATGGCTGATAGGAGAGATTGGGGTGGTGGAGGAGATGATCCGGAGGAAAGCACCCAGTGAATGATAGAAAGAATTTGGGAGAGCCTCACGGATATTCGATCAAGAATGGATCAGCAAGCGCCAGTACCACCGGTTGCAGTGCCACCTGGGGATGGAGAGGCAATACCTATTGCTCCAGTTCCTCCGAGAGTGGAGGTACATTTTGTAGCACCTGTGCCCCCACCACCACCAGTATTGATAGCAGAAGAACCAGTGATGCAGGTGGAGAAATTTCTGAGATTGCAGCCGCCTACTTATTCAGGAGGGCCGAATCCAGATACAGCTGAGCATTGGGTTCATGAAATTGAGAGGGTTTTTGCGACTATGAGGTGTCTGGCAGCGGATAGAGTGGTATTAGCTGCTTATCAGTTGAGAGGTTTTGCCTTGGAATGGTGGCGATTGAAGATGCAAACCACTTTTGCAGGCAGGACGGAAGAAGCTATCACTTGGCCGGAGTTTCTTGATGTGTTCAATGATACATTCTTTCCGATCCAAGTGGAGCAAGTAAAAAGAGAGCAATTCCGAACTCTCCAGCAAGGTAACTCTTCAGTCTTAGATTACCAAATGAGATTTATGGCACTTAGCTGTTATGCGCCATATGTGGTTTCAGATAATAACATGATGGTTGAGTACTTTATCAGAGGATTGAGAGTTGAATTGCAGGATGTGATAGTACCTCTTATGTGCAAGACAGTGGAAGAGGCAGTGCAGAGGGCAGCTACCTTGGAGAGGTCTATCCGTACTCGCCAGGCGGGTGAGTCAGGTTCAGGTAGTTTTCGGCTACCGCAGCAGACAGTAGGTGCAAGCAAGGGCAAGGCACCAGCAGGACCTTCTACATCAGGCTCTAGTAAATGGGGCCAGAAATTAAAGCAAGCACTTAAGGGAAAAGGAAGAGGATGGGGAGGTCGTCCGCAGTTCCAGCAAGGCCGTGGTAGGCCTGAGGTGGAGGAGTCGCAGCAGAGCACTGCCAGGCAGCCTATGGTTCCTCCAGGGTATAGATGTTATAATTGTAATCAGCCGGGACATTTGATCCGCAATTGTCCCTATGCAAGAGAATATGGGTATGGCAGAGGTGTGCAGCAGCAGCAGCCTCAGCAGTTCCAGCAGCCACAGGCAGGTCGTGGCAAAGGAGCACCATAGCAGCGAGGGAGAGGCCGGGTTATGGCTATCACCCGAGCCCAGGCAGAGGCGTCAAATATGATAGAAGGTACTTTACCTCTTTATGAATATTCAACAAGAGTCTTATTTGATTCGGGTGCCTCGCATTCTTTTATTTCTGAAGAATTTCTGAATTGCATAGCTCATCCTTTAGAAGAGAAGTCTTGTGAGTTAGTGGTGGAGGTTCCTTCAGGTGAGTTCTTGCTCACTTCAAGCTATATAGATGAAGCTCCTATTATGATTGAAGGGAACCAGATGTCGGGTCAGTTATATGCCCTGCAGTTGTGAGATTATGATATCATTTTGGGTATGGATTGGCTTGAGATGTATGGAGCAATGTTAGATTGCAGAAAGAAAATGATCAGATTTTGTCATCCTAATGGTGCAGTGTTTGAATATTAAGGTATGCCTTTTTATACCTCCAAGTTTCTAATTTCTGCAATTAAAGCTAGAAAGTTAATAAATGATGGGTGTGTGGCTTATTTAGCTGAATATTAAGGTATGCCTTTTTATTCAGCCAGTAGAAGCAGTTCCCGTGGTTAGGGAATTTGCTAATGTTTTAACGGAAGATTTGCCTGGTTTAGCTCCACATAGAGAGGTGGACTTTTCTATTGAGTTGCTGCCAGGTACCATGCCGATTTCTAAAGCTCCATATCCGATGGCACCAGCAGAACTTAAAGATTTGAAAAAGCAATTAGAAGTGTTGATGCAGAAAGGTTTTATTAGACCGAGTCATTCCCCGTGGGGAGCGCCGGTTTTATTTGTGAAAAAGAAAGATGGAAGTTTTCAGATGTGTATTGATTATAGAAAATTGAATGATGTGACCATCAAGAATAAGTACCCGTTGCCGAGGATAGATGATTTATTCGATCAGTTGCAATCAGCAAAGGTGTTTTCTAAGATTGATTTGAGGTCCGGGTACCATCAGTTGAGAATTAAAGAGGAGGATATAGATAAGACAGCGTTCAGAACTAGATATGGTCACTATGAGTTTGTGGTAATGCCTTTTGGATTGACTAATGCTCTTGCAGGTTTTATGGATCTGATGAATAGAATTTTTCATCCATATTTAGATCAATTTATTGTGGTCTTTATTGATGATATTCTAATTTACTCACATCTGAAGAGGTGCATGCAGCTCATTTGAGGTTTACCTTGCAGTTGTTAAGAGATAACCAGCTGTTTGCTAAATTCAGTAAGTGTGAATTCTGGTTGAAGGGAATTCAGTTTTTGAGTCATGTTATCTCAGCTAAAGGAATAGCAGTGGACCCGAGTAAAGTGGAAGCTGTGTCAAGGTGGGGAGTGCCTAAGACAATAACCGAGATTAGAAGTTTTCTGGGGTTGGCAGGTTATTATAGGCGCTTTATTCAAGATTTTTCTAAGATTGCAGCACCTACGACTAGATGTTGCCCGGATGGCTAACCCAGAGGGGGGGTGAATGGGTCTTTAAAATAAGTTTATCTGAGAAAAACCTGAACTCAAATTAACATAAAAAGTTCTTGAAAGGGATTAGTAATGGTTAGTAAAAACAACAATCACACAAAGAAGACAATCACACAACACACAGATTTATCCTGGTTCGGATCTCCTCTCCTTAGGAGTCCTACGTCCAGTCCCTGAGCAACCCTCAGGATTTCACTAACTAGGGTACAGTCCCCCTATGGACAAAAACAACCACCCAGCTCAGCTGGTCTTCCTTCACCCCTGAAGGGAACACAACACCCTGGTAACACCAGGTCTTCCTTTACTCACGAAGGAAAAAACACCACCCTGGAAACCACCAGGTCTTCCTTCACGCACGAAGGGAATAACACGGAAAGTTCTTGAAAGAAAAAGACTAGCCCCTAGATCAAGCTTTCACAAAACTCAATCTGAAGCTACAAGCACTGAGAGTCGAAGATCTACACAAAGTGCACTCTCTCAGAACTAAACTAGCTCTTCCTTAATTTTTCTTCTCACAGCACAGGGAGCTAAGAGCCAAGATCGAAAAGAGTGAATTTCTGGCTCTAGAGAACTTTCGAAGACTTGAAAGCTGCAGAGTTCTAGCCGCTCTTCAATATGAATTCAATTCTCTCGCTGTTTGTCTTCAGAGCTTCATCTTGTATTTGTATCTCCGATTTGAATGAGGACAAGGAGATGACCGTTGTCTCACAGCTTTGGTGTACGTTAGACTGAAGGATTTGTGGAAGCTTCCTGTCAACAGTCTTTTGTTCTTTGGAGCACGCAAAGTGATAAGATCTTCTGAGTTTGCTTGTAGTTCCTTCTGTGTCCGTTGTTGTAGGATGGTACATCCTTAAGGTTCTGCAAGGTTGAGCTTTAATGGTAGACAGCTATACTATCTCCAGATGTCAATCAACGTCAAAGCAGATAGACACAAATATAGTAGTAACACTTTATCGTTCCAAAAGATGCATGCAGAGAATACACGAGAATGGAAGATATGTTCTGTGTCCATGCAGAGATACGTTCAGTCTTTATTAAATGCATGGCAGTCAATCAGACGAGATGCGACTTTGACTATTCAACGTAGATTAAAAAAAACATTTAATTAATGGAAACATGACTTATGCAGTCGTTGTGAAAATCTGATAGAATCGTTATGGTCAAGTTGCTGTAGACTGATAAGAAGTCGTTATGATAACTTATGAAATCGTTACCACAACCAAGTCGTTCTATAACAGATGATAAAAGAAATCGTTATGAAACATGGCAAGTCGTTATAACTTTCTAAAGAAATCGTTACGATGACTTACAGAATCGTTATGACGAGCAAGTCATTATAACTTTCTAAAGAAATCGTTACGATGACTTACAGAATCGTTATGACGAGCAAGTCGTTATAACTTTCTAAAGAAATCGTTACGATGACTTACAGAATCGTTATGACGAGCAAGTCGTTATAACTTTCTAAAGAAATCGTTACGATGACTTACAGAATCGTTATGACGAGCAAGTCGTTATAATTCTCTAAAGAAATCGTTACGATGACTTACAGATCGTTATGACGGCAAGTCGTTATAACTTCTAAAGAAGTCGTTACGATAACTTACAGAGTCGTTATAATGAGCAAGTCGTTATAACTTCTGAAGAAGTCGTTACGATAACTTACAGAGTCGTTATAATGAGCAAGTCGTTATAACTTCTGAAGAAGTCGTTAATAACTTACAGAGTCGTTATAATATCAACTTATTTGACATAGCAAGGTTATTCAATCTTTCAAGTAAATCGTTGTTCTAGAGAGGAAATCGTTATAGTTAATGAAGAAATTATTATGGCTCTTCTGAAAAAGATGTATGTAAGACTTACCACAAATGCTTGACTTTCTTTGGGTAATTCCTGTGCTTATGGCTAGATAAACAAGGTTAGAGAAACTTTTGACAGTGTTTTGTTTATCACCAAAATAGGCAAGTAATTAATTAAAAGTACATGGGGATGGACTGTTCATCAATCTCCCCCTTTTTGGTGATGACAAAACTATGATCAATATTTAAGTAGTACTGAGTATTAAACATGAATTAAAGTACTTGAGTCATGATTCAGGAATGTGTCAGACACAAGTAGGTAATCATTCTCCCCCTTTTTGTCATTAAGCAAAAAGCAAAAGGAAAGAGACAAAGAATAAGAGACAATGAGGAGAAGGAGCACAATCCATTCATTAGGATTGAGGAGGTACAGGCAAATAATAAGCAGGAGAGAGAAGGGAGGCATAATGAGAAATAGCTTCCCAGGCTTGCTCTTCCTGACGCTTGAAGAATTGCCTAAAGGCACCACTCTCAATGGAGAAGGATGGTCCCATGATTGGAGCCATCTTGGATAGATAGAGGCTGCGCTGCTTGGTAAGAAACAGGTCATACTCGTCTGGATCCATGGAGGAGCAGGTGATGAGTGTTTTACCAAAACTTGCACAGGCAAGAAACTGATCCATGGTGACAGGGTAGAAAATCTGTTTGTCCTTGAGTTCCTGGCGAAGAGCTAAAAACACTTTGTATCTTTCAGCCCAAACTTTGTAGGGATCAAGGACCAGCTGGATTGAATTCATATCCAAGAAGGTTGCAGGAGAGATAGGAGCTTTTCCTTCCCTGGCTTGAGCAGCATTCAGATGTGCTAGCTGCTGAGCAGACAGAGAGTAAAGCTTGGACCAATCGGAGGCATTCAGCCTTTCACATTCTGAGAGGAGAGGGGCAAGGACATCAGATTTGACAAACCCTCTATGGTATTCCCGAAAAGAAATCTAGGAAAACCAACTTGAAGGCCTTTCTGAATCTTGATTCTGCCCATAACTCTTGCAAAACGCTCAAAAATGATTGAACCAACCGAAGATTCCATAATCAAGAAATGAATCTGAGGCAGGAAAATCTCTTCAGGTAAATGAAGAGTTGCAAAATCTACTCTGATTTCCTCAGACTGCTCAGAGTGGGTTAGGACCTTGATGGCTCTCTTGAACTGGCTGAGCTGAACTTCAGGTAAATTGTTGAGATACCTGTAGTTGTTGAATGTTTGGAAATGCCTGACCAGCTTGATGAGCTTCTGAATGGCAGGAGCCCAGGTGTTCTGGTGGTGAAACTTGAACCACTCAGAAAGGGTCAAGGAGTGATCCCTGGGTGGAAACCTTGCTGCCTTAGCCTGAAGGAAGCGACTGTACAGATCTTTATGAGATTTAGCCCATTGCTCCTCAGTTTTGGAGTGGGCTGAGGAGAAGATTTTGGATTTGTCGGCTTTAGACAGAGGAGTATAGGGAAGAATAACATCTAAATGGTCAGAGAGGTTAAGAAAAGGAAGATTGTGAAGAGTGGCAAAGACAACCTTTTGAAGGTATTCTTTGTACAGAGAGGTATGCTTGTGGGTGACTGTAAGAGAAAACCACAAGGGAGGGTAAAGAGGAGATGTGGAGGAAGAAAGCTTTCGTTTCTTGGAGACAGTACTGGAAGAGTCTGTCTTGGAAAGGTGGTCTCCTACCTTTAGCACAGATCTAAGAATGACCTCTTCAAACTCATCCTTGATTTTATCAAGAAAGGGTGAGTCGACTTGGACATCTGTAGGAATAATAGTGATAAAGGAGGGAGGTGCAGGGGGGTTTAGAAATGCATCAGAATTGAGAGATCCTACTTCTGGAAGTGAAGATGTACCAGAAGAGGATGAGGCTCCAGCTGAGGATGCTGGAGGGGCCTCAAATTCTTGAGCAGAGGAAAGATGAGAAGTAGAAGAAACAGGAGAGGATGTGATGGGATGAGGAGGAAAAGGTGTGGGAGAGGAAATGGGCCTGGATCTGGGCTTTTTGAAGGGAGGTGGAGCAGGTGGAGCTGTGGAGTTAGTGGGTGGAGAAGGAGGAATGGGAGTGTTGGTAGAAGTGGGAGCAATGGGTGGAGGATCTGAAACCACTTCTTCAGGCAAGGGAGGCAAAGGATCCAACACTTCCGGCCCTGGTGGCCCTGATTCCATCACAACTGGCCCTGATGGCCTTGAATCTTCAGCTGGCCCTGTTGGCCCTGACTCTTCAGCTGGCCCTGTTGGCCCTGACTCTTCAGCTGGGGCTTCTGCTGCTGCTGCTGACTGCCCGGAGGGCTCAGGTACACTTGAGTGAGGCTCCTGAGCTGCTGGAGGAGCAGGAGCTTGAGCTCCAACTGCCTGAAGGATGTCAGATAGCATATTCTTCATGGTCCCCATTTCCTGATGGAACCATGTCATGGCAGAGCGAATCTGAACCAATTCCTTGCGGGCTGAAGCTTGGCTTAGAAAGATGGAGTTCACATCAGACTGAAGTGAGCAAAGCAGCTCACCCTGAGCATCCAACCTCTCAATCACAGGTTTTAAATTGATGACAATCTTTTGCTTGACCTGTCTTTCAAATGGTGCATCAGCTAAAAGGGGTACTTCAGGAGCTATATCTTTCTCTTTGCCCTTTGTAGCTGGAGGAGGTGGATTATTGTCCTCATCAGAACTTGATGAACTAGCTGTCTCCCCTTCTCTGGCATCCAAATTTTCAGACTCTCTCTGGTCTTCCTCCTGATCGCTGGTGGCTGGAGGTGCATCAACTGGTGACTCTTGGGATTGCTCCCCCTCAAGTGGAGCATCTTCTGCAACTGCACCAGTCTCCCCCTGACAGGGAGCATCCATTTCCATCGAATTATCCTTAGGATTTTGCTGCTCTTCTTCTACTGGACCTTCTTCAAAGATGTGGCCTGATGCCACAGACTGCTCCATAACAGGCAAGATGTCTTCAGGAAGAATGTCCTCAATTCTCCTTTCAGCAGGAGGCACAACTGGATCTGCTGTAGCTGGCCTGTCTTCCTCTGCCCTCACTGCTGTTGCTGCCTCTGATTGATTTCTGGCCATAGATGGCCCTTCCTGCTCTGTTTCTACAAAGACTGGAACAGAACCTGATTCCAGTGGCAATTCGGGCATCACAGAATCTGCCTCCAACTGGGTTTGAGCAACTGAAGGCTCACCAATGAGTCCTTCACCTTCTGCAACTGAGGCCTTGAACCAGACCCCATTGACTACTGAAAAACCACTCTTCTTTAGATTTCTGGACCTGATAGCTTGGCCCATCTTCTCCACAACTGCCCCTGAGACATCTACACCGAAGTGTCTGAAGATTCTGGTGAGTAAATGGGCATAGGGCAGGGACACATTCAACTTGCTTTTAGTGTCCCAAATCTGCTCCCTGGCAAATTTCATTCTCTCCATCATCACTGCGGCCATATTGATTTCCTCATTTTTAATGGCCCAGTACATCAGGTCGGAGTCAGCCTTAGTGCAAGAGGAGAAGGTTGCACTTCGGGGAACCAAAATCTGACAAACAATAAAGTGAAGGAGGCGGTTGAAGGCACTTAACTGATTGATATCTAGCTTGCCATCCCTCATCTTGAACCCTGGCCCAACAATCCCCAAACCCTTTTCTTGGGTTTCTACTGAATGAATTCCACTGAAGCCCGATATGCTTACTCCAAATAGCATCCTAAGCAATTCCTGGTCGATTCTGATTAGGGTGCCCTTGACTGAAGAAACGAGGGCCCCATCTTCTTCTGTTCTTAAGCACACAAAGAACGCCTTTACCAGGTCCGGATAACTTACCTCTGAGCAAGTGGTAAGCCCTTTCCACTTCATCTGGTTGATCTTCTCAATGATGCTGCTCATTCCATTCTTCTGCAGATCTGAAACATCTACTTCCTTGTGACCACAGAGCTTTGTCTTCACAAAGGTGAAACGCTCCTCCTGCGCTGGGGTGAGGTATTCGGCGCTGTAGCCACCCACACTTCCGGCAATAGCTGGTGCGGCCATGGATTCAGGTGGGAGAAGGTTTGAAGGGTTGAAGAGAAGGGTGATGAGAAGAAACCCTCAAACGATTTCGCGGGAAGGAGATGGAAGCTTCAAATTTGCAGAGGGTAGAGGCAAGAGTCGCTAGGGCATCGGCTCATGCGTCGGGACGAAAGAAGGGAAAAAGGTGAATGAGGAAGAGGAATCGTTAACGCATCGATTTAAAGAATATAAATGCTCCAAAAGGTGAGGCGTCAGAAAACGACAAGCGAGGTTGACCGCCTTGAAGGACTATGACTTATCGGACGGAACGCTTAAACTGAGACTTTTGAATTGATTTTGACACAAAAAGAGAGAGAGAGAACCTTCTTAAATTCTGAGAATTTTTATACCAGCTTTAAATGAAGATCTTTTCACAAAATACACATGCCTAACTCCCTTCTAAGAGATGTAAATCTCTCTTCAGGTAAGGCCTTTGTGAAAATATCTGCTAGCTGATTGTTTGTATCAATAAACGATATTTCAATATTGCCATTTGCTACATGATCACGAATAAAATGGTATCTGACCTCAATATGTTTGGTCCTGGAGTGCTGAATTGGATTTTTGGTGAGGTTGATAGCGCTGGTGTTGTCACATAGCAGAGGAATTTTCTTGACTTTGAGTCCAAAATCCTCAAGTTGTTGCTTTATCCATAAGAGTTGTGTACAGCAACTTCCAGCAGCTACGTACTCGGCTTCAGCTGTAGATAGTGCTACTGAATTTTGTTTCCTTGAGGACCATGAGATTAAACACCCTGCAAGAAATTGACAGCATCCACTGGTGCTTTTTCTATCTACCTTGCATCCAGCATAATCAGCATCAGAATACCCTACTAATTTTACATCACAGGAGTTTGGATACCATAGTCCTAGATCATGAGTCCTGGCTAAGTATCTGAAAATCCTTTTGACAGAAATTAAATGTGATTCTCTAGGGTCGGCTTGATATCTAGCACACATGCATACACTAAATAATATATCAGGTCTACTTGCGGTTAGATAAAGTAATGAACCTATCATACCTCTGTAGATCTTTTGATCTACCTTCTTACCATCCTTGTCATTGTCCAACCTAGTTGATGTACTCATTGGTGTTGACAGTGGCTTGGTGTTTTCAAATCCAAATTTCTTTAGCAGTTCTCTGGTGTACTTTGCTTGACAGATGTGAGTTCCTTCCTTTCCTTGTTTGATTTGAAGTCCAAGGAAGTAGTTGAGCTCTCCCATCATACTCATCTCAAATTCTCCCTGCATTAGCTTTTCAAAATACTTGCACAAGGATTCATCAGTAGATCCAAAGATGATGTCATCCACATAAATTTGAACCAACAGTATATTTTTGCTTTTGTTTTTATAAAAAGAGTGCTATCTACTTGACCTCTATTGAAACCATGTTTTGTGAGAAAAGAACTAAGTCTTTCATACCAGGCTCTAGGTGCTTGTTTTAAACCATATAGAGCCTTATGCAACTTAAAAACATGATTCGGAAAGTCTGTATCATCAAAACCCGGCGGTTGTTCCACATAAACTTCTTCTTTTATAAAACCATTTAGAAATGCAGATTTAACATCCATTTGAAATAACTTTAAATCTAATGCAGAAGCATAAGCAAGTAACATTCTAATGGCCTCAAGTCTAGCCACTGGTGCATAGGTTTCATCAAAATCTATGCCTTCCTCTTGACAATAGCCTTGAGCCACCAGTCTGGCCTTGTTTCTTAGAATTACACCAGATTCATCCAATTTGTTTCTGAACACCCATTTAGTGCCGATCACAGGATGGTCTGATGGTCTAGGAACAAGTGACCATACTTGGTTTCTCTTGAATTGATTTAATTCATCTTGCATTGCTATTATCCAAGATTCGTCAGTTAGGGCTTCATTGACTGTCTTAGGCTCTAATTGAGAAACAAAAGCGAGGTAATCACAAGGAATCAAGTTACCTCTTGTTCTTACCCCTACCGATGGATCACCAATAATGTTTTCAGGTGGGTGATCTTTCTTGTATCTCCATTCCTTTGGAAGAGTTTCATGAGAAATTTCTTCTTGTTGCATTTCTTCCAGAGGCGGATCATCCTTATCTTCAAGTGATGTGTCTTTCAGTTTATTGGACAGTTCATCTGCGTCATCGTTATCACTCTCTACTTCCTTTCTCAAGGAGGGATTAGTTTCATCAAAAATAATGTGTACAGACTGTTCAATCAATAAGGTACGTTTATTAAATACTCTATAGCCTTTGGGTTTAGAGGTGTACCCCATGAAGATGCCTTCATCTGATTTGGCATCCAACTTACCAATATCCCTTTTTCCGTTGTTGTGAATAAAGCAAGGACATCCAAAGTTCTGAAATGGCTGATCTTTGGTTTCTTCCCTTTAAACAGCTCATATGCAGTCTTCTTCAGGATTGGCCTGATCATGACTCTGTTGACAATGTAGCTGGCTGTGTTGACTGCTTCTGCCCAGAAATATCTTGGTAACTCATATTCACAAAGCATAGTTCTTGCCATATCCAAGAGAGTTCGGTTCTTCCGTTCGGCTATACCATTTTGCTGCGGTGTCCTTGGTGCTGAGAAATTGTGCTGAATTCCTTGATCATCACAGAATCTAGCAAACTTTTCATTTTGGAACTCACCACCATGATCAGATCGAATGGATACTATGCTGAACTTCTGATCTTTCTGGATTTTTCTGCTGAAACTAACAAAATTATCAAAAGTGTCATTTTTATGTTCTAAGAAAGATACCCATGTGAATCTTGAGTAGTCATCTACTATAACAAATCCGAAATTCTTTCCTCCAAGACTGGTAGTTCTCATTGGCCCAAATAGATCCATATGTAGGAGCTCTAAGGGTTTTGAGGTGGTCACCACCGTCTTTGACTTGAAGGAACTCTTAGTGTGCTTTCCCTTAGCACAAGGTCTGCAAACACTTTCTAATTTACCATTGATTTTCGGTAGTCCTTCCACAAGGTTCCTCTTTCTGAGCTTGCTCATGCCATCCAAGCTGCAGTGGCCTAGCCTTCTGTGCCACAGATCAGTTGATTTGTCTTTGCTGGCTGCCAGACACACATTTTGCTCTTTGAGTTCTTCAAGGTAGAGCACGTACAGATTCTTCTCTCTATTTGCTTCAAAATGACTGCTCCATCCTTTAGTATGCTGCATTTTGACTCTTGAAATTTGATTTGATGTCCTCTATCACACAGCTGACTAATACTTATGAGGTTGTGCTTTAAACCTTTGACTAACAGCACATCTTCTATGACTGTTTTTCCTTTGCTGTTTACTGATCCACTGCCTACTACAGTTCCTTTTCCATTATCTCCATAAGTGACTGTTCCTTCTTCATCTTGGAGATGGGAGAAAAGCTTCAGGTTTCCTGTCATGTGCCTTGAGCACCCACTATCCAAATACCATTTGGATGCTCGAAGGTTAGCCTGAAATAAAGACATCAAGATTTAGGTACCCAAGTTCTTTTGGGTCCTGATGGGTCAGTATCATTATTTTTACTTTTTATTATCCACTTCTTATGTCTTGTTGGACAGGTGGATTTTAATGTCCTAGCTTATTACAGTGATTACAACATGATGTTATTGTTACTCTTTCTATGTATTTAAAATTCGCTTTATATGCCACATCTTGTTCTGGAGTGAACTTAGGAGTTGGATATTTTTCTGGATAGATTATTTCTTCTTCATTTACTGGAGGTATGTAACCTAAACCTCGTTTATTCTTACCAGATCTTCTAGCACCTTTTAATAATAAGGAATTCTTTCCATTTGTAAACTTTTCTAAGGTGCTTGCTAGTGTATTGTTTTCTTCATTTAATTCATTTACCGTTTTTCTTAAATCATCTGAGCTTTCCTGTTTTTCTAGGTCAATGATTTGTCTGTTCTTGTCTTTTAAGTTTTCACATAATAGTTCATTTCTTCTCTTAAGCTCAATTATTTGTTTTTCTAGTTCTTCATTTTCAGATTTTAAATCTGAGTTGGTATTTTCGAGACAGGTGATATTTTTCTTGCTTAGCTTAAGTAGTTTACACACTTCTTTATACTTATCGTAGAGTTCATTAAATGCACTTTCCAAATTATCCGAATCTGAGTCATTACAGGAATCGAAAGAGGAATCAGATGTTACCTTATCCTCGGTATTTGCCATGAGAGCCAGGTTGGCTTCTTCTTCTTCACTGCTGGAGCTTGACTCACTGTCTGAGTCGCTGCTGTTTTCCCATGCAGCTGCCATGGCTTTCTTTTTGAATCTTCTGAACTTCTTGGAGCTGTCCTTCTTCTTGTGATCATTTTTCTTTAGCATTGGACAGTCTGCCTTGATATGTCCAGGTTTCTTGCATTCATAGCAAAGTGGCTCATTTCTCTTCTGATCTTTTCCATCTGGTCTCTTGAGATCTTTGTTTTTCTTGAAGTACCTCCTACCAGACTGGAACTTCTTCTTCTTTGCCAAGATTCTCTGCAATCTTCTTGAGAGCATGGCTTCTTCATCATCACTATCTTTGCTATCTTCACTGTTATCTAAGGATTCTTCTGATGAGTCCCCATTAGCTTTAAGCGCATTTGACTGCTTCTTTCTACTGGAGGATTCTCCTAATCTTTCCATGTTTATTTCATGGCCATGAGAGACCCGATGAGTTTTTCTACTGACATTCTCTTAAGGTCATTAGCTTCTTCGATAGCTGTGACCTTTGCCGTCCATGAAGATGGCAAGGATCTGAGAATCTTCCTTACCATGTCTGCAATCTCATATGACTTTCCTAGACTTGCTAGACCATTAGTGATGTCAGTAAATCTACTAAACATTTGGGTAATAGACTCACCTGTTGCATTTGAAATCTTTCATACTGAGTGACAAGAATGTCGATTCTTGTCTCCTTTACTTTGTCTGTACCTTCATATGTAATCCTTAGCTTTTCCCACATTTCCATGGAGGATTTGCATGCTGAAACTCTGTTGAACTCCTTCTTGCTTAGAGCACAACATAGAATGCTCTTGGCTTTACAGTTCAAGGAGATTTTCTTTCTATCTTCATCTGTCCATTGTGCTTTCTCATTTGTGACGACCAGATCACCTTCTTCCACTATAGACCAGATTTGATAGTCGTGGCCTTGTAGAAAGTATTCCATCCTGGTCTTCCAATACGTATAATCTTCACCGTCGAACAAAGGAGGTCTGTTGACAGACTGACCTTCGAAGTGACCTTGGGCTGCCATGGATCTTTACTCTTCAGATCGTTGGATCTTGTTCTTTGTCGAAGAGACGAGCTCTGATACCACTTGTTGCCCGGTTGGCTAACCCAGAGGGGGGTGAATGGGTCTTTAAATAAGTTTATCTGAAAAACCTGAACTCAAAAACATAAAAAGTTCTTGAAAGGGATTAGTAATGGTTAGTAAAAACAACAATCACACAAAGAAGACAATCACACAACACACAGATTTATCCTGGTTCGGATCTCCTCTCCTTAGGAGTCCTACGTCCAGTCCCTGAGCAACCCTCAGGATTTCACTAACTAGGGTACAGTCCCCCTATGGACAAAAACAACCACCCAGCTCAGCTGGTCTTCCTTCACCCCTGAAGGGAACACAACACCCTGGTAACACCAGGTCTTCCTTTACTCACGAAGGAAAAGAAACACCACCCTGGAAACCACCAGGTCTTCCTTCACGCACGAAGGGAATAACACGGAAAGTTCTTAAAGAAAAAGACTAGCCCCTAGATCAAGCTTTCACAAAACTCAATCTGAAGCTACAAGCACTGAGAGTCGAAGATCTACACAAAGTGCACTCTCTCAGAACTAAACTAGCTCTTCCTTAAATTTTCTTCTCACAGCACAGGGAGCTAAGAGCCAAGATCGAAAAGAGTGAATTTCTGGCTCTAGAGAACTTTCGAAGACTTGAAAGCTGCAGAGTTCTAGCCGCTCTTCAATATGAATTCAATTCTCTCGCTGTTTGTCTTCAGAGCTTCATCTTGTATTTGTATCTCCGATTTGAATGAGGACAAGGAGATGACCGTTGTCTCACAGCTTTGGTGTACGTTAGACTGAAGGATTTGTGGAAGCTTCCTGTCAACAGTCTTTTGTTCTTTGGAGCACGCAAAGTGATAAGATCTTCTGAGTTTGCTTGTAGTTCCTTCTGTGTCCGTTGTTGTAGGATGGTACATCCTTAAGGTTCTGCAAGGTTGAGCTTTAATGGTAGACAGCTATACTATCTCCAGATGTCAATCAATCGTCAAAGCAGATAGACACAAATATAGTAGTAACACTTTATCGTTCCAAAAGATGCATGCAGAGAATACACGAGAATGGAAGATATGTTCTGTGTCCATGCAGAGATACGTTCAGTCTTTATTAAATGCATGGCAGTCAATCAGACGAGATGCGACTTTGACTATTCAACGTAGATTAAAAAAAAACATTTAATTAATGGAAACATGACTTATGCAGTCGTTGTGAAAATCTGATAGAATCGTTATGGTCAAGTTGCTGTAGACTGATAAGAAGTCGTTATGATAACTTATGAAATCGTTACCACAACCAAGTCGTTCTATAACAGATGATAAAAGAAATCGTTATGAAACATGGCAAGTCGTTATAACTTTCTAAAGAAATCGTTACGATGACTTACAGAATCGTTATGACGAGCAAGTCGTTATAACTTTCTAAAGAAATCGTTACGATGACTTACAGAATCGTTATGACGAGCAAGTCGTTATAACTTTCTAAAGAAATCGTTACGATGACTTACAGAATCGTTATGACGAGCAAGTCGTTATAATTCTCTAAAGAAATCGTTACGATGACTTACAGAATCGTTATGACGGGCAAGTCGTTATAACTCTCTAAAGAAATCGTTACGATAACTTACAGAGTCGTTATAATGAGCAAGTCGTTATAACTTCTGAAGAAGTCGTTACGATAACTTACAGAGTCGTTATAATGAGCAAGTCATTATAACTTCTGAAGAAGTCGTTATAATAACTTACAGAGTCGTTATAATATCAACTTATTTGACATAGCAAGGTTATTCAATCTTTCAAGTAAATCGTTGTTCTAGAGAGGAAATCGTTATAGTTAATGAAGAAATTATTATGGCTCTTCTGAAAACAGATGTATGTAAGACTTACCACAAATGCTTGACTTTCTTTGGGTAATTCCTGTGCTTATGGCTAGATAAACAAGGTTAGAGAAACTTTTGACAGTGTTTTGTTTATCACCAAAATAGGCAAGTAATTAATTAAAAGTACATGGGGATGGACTGTTCATCACTAGATTGACCAGGAAAGGAGTGCCTTTTGTGTGGTCCGGTGAATGTCAAAGAAGTTTCATGGAATTGAAGAAAAGACTCACATCAGCACCTATATTGACATTACCGTCAGGGAGTGGTGGATTTGTGTTGTATACTGATGCTTCAAGGAGAGGACTTGGTGCAGTGCTTATGCAGCATGGTAAAGTGATAGCTTATGCGTCCAGGCAATTGAAGCCAGCAGAAGAAAATTACCCCACTCATGATTTGGAATTAGCTGCAGTTGTGTTTGCTTTAAAAATGTGGAGGCATTATCTGTATGGCGAGAGATTTGAGATTTTTACAGATCATAAACGCTTGAAGTATATCTTCTCGCAGAAAGATTTGAATCTTCGCCAACGCAGATGGGTTGAATATCTGAAGGATTATGATTTTAGTTTGGCTTACCATCCGGGTAAGGCCAATGTTGTAGCTGATGCCTTAAGCAGAAAGGTATATATGAATCTGATGATGATTAAAGAGTGGAAGTTATATGAAGAAGTAGCAGAGAATTCCTTGTATGTGCCCAGCAGTCAGCGACGGGCAATTCTAGCTGCTAGTGCAGTAGAGCCATCTTTATATTGGCAGATCATTGAAGCTCAGAGAGTAGATGCAGGTCTACCTAAAACTGTAAAAATGGAAGGAGTTTCTATTGATGATAATTGTGTGTTCAGGCTCAGGGGCAGGTTGTTTGTTCCTGCAAAGAGAGAGGTGAAGCAGCGAGTTCTGGAAGAGGCTCATAAATCTAGGTCCACTATTCATCCGGGTAGTACTAAAATGTACCATGATTTGAGAAGGCATTTATGGTGGCCTCATATGAAGAAAGATATAGAAGAATTTGTAGCAAGGTGTGCTATCTGTCAGCAAATTAAAGCAGAGCAACAGAAGCCTGGAGGTCTATTGCAACCGCTGCCTATTCCACAGTGGAAATGGGATGATATTGCAATGGACTTTGTGGCAGGTTTACCAAGGTCAAGTTCCGGGCATAATGGAATATGGGTGTTTGTTGACAAATTGACTAAGGTATACAGATTAGTGGCAGTAAGTATGTCTTGGACAGAGGACAGATTGGCAAATATTTATGTTGAAAGGATTGTTCCACTGCATGGTATTCCGAAGACTATTGTATCAGATAGAGATCCAAGATTTACCTCTGGTTTTTGGAGAAGTTTGCAGAAAGTGATTGGTTCTGAATTGAGGTATAGCTCCGCTTATCATCCCCAAATAAATAGTCAGACAGAGAGGACTATTCAGACAATCGAAGATATGTTACGGGCTTGTTGTTTAGTTTGGGGAGGTAGCTGGGAGCATCATTTGGGAATGGTTGAGTTTGCTTACAATAATAGCTATCATACCAGTCTTGGGATGGCACCATATGAAGCTTTATATGGAAGGCCATGTAGAACCCCATTGAATTGGCATGAAGTAGGAGAAAGGCAGTTAGTGGGTCCTGAATTGATTCAGCAAACCACGGAACTGGTAAAGCTTATTAAAGAAAAATTACAGGCAGCTCAAAGTAGGTAGAAAAGTTATGCAGATGTGCGGAGGAGACCACTTCAGTTTGAGGTGAGAGATTTTATTTTTCTGAGAGTTTCCCCGAGTAAAGGTATTATGAGATTTGGTAAGTTTGGAAAGTTGAGTCCAAGGTAGGTAGGACCTTTCCAGGTGATTGAAAGAATTGGGGAAGCAGCTTATAGGCTGGATTTGCCAGCCGATTTTGCAGATGTGCATGATATTTTCCATGTCTCCATGTTGAGAAAATGTATTGAAGATCCAGCTCAAATAATTAGATATCAAGGTGGTGACCTGAGGCCGGACATGACTATGCTAGAGTATCCAATGCAGTTCACAGATCGAAAGATGAAGAAGCTGAGGAATAAAGAAATTGAGCTAGTAAAAGTAAGATGGGCAAATAGGTTAGGTGGTGAGGATACCTGGGAGTTGGCCGCGGAAATGGCTAAAGGGTATCCCTATCTGTTTGAGTAAGCTTGTGTATCTTCTTTTTAGATGATAGTACTTGTAAAGGTATGTATGTATGAAATGTTTAACTTTGGATTGTGTTATGAATTTCGAGGTCAAAATTTTCTTTTTCGATGATAGTAATGTAACGTCGCGTGCCTTTCGGATCCATGCGGATCATGTGTGTGTCGGTTGTATGGCCATGGTGAGGCCAATGTAAGCCAGTTGTGTGGAATGTGTCATGTGAATGTGTGGTTTGAGTAGGTGAAGAGCAGGGTTGGTCCTGAAATGAAACAGGACCTACTGCTGTTCAGTTGGAGTTGGCCACCAGGTTAGTGGACGTTTACTGCTTGAACTTGGCGGCAGTTGATGTGGACGCTAAGGGCGGCGGTTGTTGTTGGCGGCATGGGGGTTGACGCCAACCTGAGAATTCTGCAGGTTATAGGCTCACCCGAGGGCAGCTCTCTCAGCTCACTCTCTTCCCCTCCTGCCCCAGCTTCGTGCCCCAGTGTCTCTGAAGCTTCTAACAGGTACCGAG
This sequence comes from Colocasia esculenta, assembly GCA_014218235.1. Taxonomy (NCBI): domain Eukaryota; kingdom Viridiplantae; phylum Streptophyta; class Magnoliopsida; order Alismatales; family Araceae; genus Colocasia; species Colocasia esculenta. Next base: position 136,987,970 of record CM024755.1, read on the forward strand.
GAGTGGTTGGACGATCGTAGAACACGTGGCGTCGCTGAATTACGCCAGGAAACGCCGTATCGTGGTGCAATTCCCGTGGGAGCTCGCCGTGAACCGGGAGATTGCGGGAAGTTCTAGCATGTTTTGAGGTACGGGACGAACCCGTTTAGCTTCGTAGAAACATTAAAACATATCATAACCATTTGAACCAGCATGATAATGCATGTTTGGATAAAGTTGTACCATACGGGGATAATGGGTGGTTTGAGTAGTTTAATGTATGAAGCATGTTGTAATGGGTTGTATTGGGTTTTGGCATGCTAAAGAAACTACATTTATATGTTTTTCTGTAGTTAGAACGGTTAGAAAGCCTGCAGAGCCAGATTAGGGTTTCTGCAGGGTTTATGGCCGGAGTACTTGGCGTCAACATCGTTTGTCGCCAAGCTCCACAGCCAGGATGTTAACGGCCAGGTCCCTTGCCGTTGACTTGTTGTAAGCGGCAGTCGATGTTGCCGCCGACTGGTTATGAACAGAAATGACTGAATTATGATATTTACCGATAATGCATGTGTGTTGACACATGAGGTGCACTGAGTGCACTTGGTTCTCGTGTTTAGCATACAAGGTATGCAGTTAGTTGCTTACTTCAGTGACTGCGTGTTGTTTACGCGAGTCAGTTAGGTTCACGTGTAGTGGACCGTGGTTACTTGTGGTTTATGTGAGGTTTCACGTGGTTTGTGTGTGACGTGCACGTGGTTCTGTGTACGTGGCGAGTAGTACGACGCCTACCGTGGTTACCTCTCCAGTTGGGTGCCCCAGGTTCTTTGTGAGCCAGGCTGTTAGCTCGGGGCTTTATCCCGGTACTTGTGTTGTACCGTCGAGGTCTGTGTCGTCTGACCTGGACACCCTCACTCTTGTGTTTGAGTTGCACGTCTGGCTGAGGGAAAGACGACAGTGGGACAGTGACACTTGTGTTTGTCTTTAGTCACTTGTAGCGCTCTCGTAGTTGGGGGTACGGACACCAGTAGACGTACTGGACCCCAGCTAGTCCTTTTCCAGTGCCTCACTCTAGCGAGCCCAGGCCAGGGTCTCTGGAGGTGCCAGGCATGGGCCTGTGACCGTGTGGTCTGCAGGTGGTGGTGTTTAGTTAGTCTCCACAGTTGCTTGACCTTTTTACGTGGAGCGGCAGCTGGACCTTTCGTCCGTGGCTGCGAGACTGAGAGGTAGACCTGTGTTAGTTGTCCGAGTTAGTTTCTGGTGTCGCGAACCAGTTCACGTGGCTCGTGTTTGGTGTCTCTACTTTAGCTTTACACCTGTACTGGTTTGCCGTTTATTTATTACTATTGTTTCTCGTAGTCGGCAGACGGTGAGTACTTTTACAGCTTTACTTACCTGCTTAGCTGTTATATAAATTGTTGGTGTTGTTTACTATTCGTACTTGTGTGTTGGTTTGCTCAGTTTTGGGGGAGTTCCCTACTGAGCCAGTGACTAGAGAGTCTCACCCCTACCCCCACAGGTGAGAACGAGGAGAACGTCTCACGACTGTCGTCCAGCTCAGGGCCGCGCCGTAGCGGTGCAGGGTCAGTACCTCCAGCGGTGTAGTTCCAGCTGTGTAGTACTCCAGCAGTGTAGTTTGGCTAGTTGTTTACTTTCTTCAGTTGTACCTCGGGGTATGCCCCAGGCTCTTGTACTTCTTTTCTGTTTTGTGGAAATTTGGCTATGTAAACTTGTAAATTATATATAAAATGTGGTGTGTTCCTTTGTGTTTACATGGATTGTGGTTTGGTATCCCTTGCGAGGCTTCGGCCCGTTCGCGAGAGGCGGACTCGGATCAAGTACATTATTGGTTTAACGGGCTTGGCCGAGGCGTTCCGTCACACACGAGCTCTGCAAAACCCTTCCTCGGCGCTGCTTTCTCTGTTCCAAAACCAGGGAGAAAACCACCCCTAACTGCGAAATCCAGTCTTATAAAGATCTCCCACGCGTAGCCATAACTCAATCCTAGCTCTAGGATCAGAAACGCACGGATCTAGCCCATTAAATGCATGGAAATGGCCAATTTATTCTCACCCAGAATGGTAACAATAAAAATAGGCAAGTAAGGTTAACGTCAACAGAAGTTTCCGTCAGCTATGATGTAGACATCTATCGACTGTGTCGTCCACATTCTTGCCCAAAAACCTTATATTTTAGAAAATATTAAATGACACAAGAAGTTGCCGTTAATAAGAAACAAAAAAGCAGACAATCATGCCGCTAACAAGTCTTAACGCCAAGCAATGTTGACACCAAGTTCAACACAGAACAACACTCAAATACATGCAGAATTAAACATACATTTGCAATATAAATTTCAAGAAAATTTCTAGGGCACTACATCCTCTCCCCCCTAAAATAATCTTCCTCCTTGAAGATTGAGTTAGAACACTCACCAAACAAGGACAGATAAATCTTCTTCATCCTTTCTTCAAGCTCCAACGTCGCTTCTTCATGCGAGAAATTCCTCCACAATACTTTCACAAAGGGAATAGGCTTCGATCTCAACACTTGCACTTTCCGATCCAGAATCTCCACAGGCTGCTCCGCATAGGACAAATCTGGCTGAAACTACACTGGCTCATAACTAATCACATAAGCCGGATCTCTAACATATCTCCTCAACATGGATACATGGAAAACTGGGTGCACAGCTGCCAAAGATGGTGGCAAAGCTAGATAGTATGCCACATTCCCGATCTTCTTCAAAATGTCAAAGGGACCAATGAACCTCAGGTTCAGCTTACCTCTTTTTCCAAACCTCACTACACCCCTAGTTGGCGATACCTTGAGAAAAACAAGGTCTCCTACCTCAAAAGCCAAGTCATATCCCCTTGTATCCGCATAACTCTTCTGACGATCTTGAGCTGCCTTCAATCTCTGCACAATCAACTGGATCTTTGCTGAAGTGTCCTGCACCACTTCTGGTCCAACCAGATGCCGATCTCCTGCTTCTTCCAAACACAACGGGGATCTACAAGGTCTCCCGTACAAAGCCTCAAAGGTGCCATACCTATGCACGAATGGAAACTATTGTTATATGCAAATTCCACCAGAGCTAGGTGGCACTCCCAATCTCCTTTCCACTCCAGAACACAAGCCTTAAGCATATCCTCCAATGTCTAAATAGTCCTCTCTGACTGCCCATCCGTTTTTGGATGAAATGTCGAACTCAAATTCAACTAACTGCCAAAAGCCCGCTGCAAGCTCTTCCAAAATCTAGAAGTAAACCTCGGATCACGAACTGAGATAACCGACTTCGGAATCCCATGCAGCTTCACAATGCCATCAATATACAATCTGGCCAAGTTCTCTACGGACTGCTTTTTCTTCATAGCAAGGAAATGAGCACTCTTCGAAAATTTATCAATAATCACCCAAATGGAATCATTTCCTCTAGCCGATCTAGGCAATCCAAACACAAAATCCATGGTCACTTGCTCCCACTTCCACTAAGGAATGTCCAACTTCTACATCAAACCTGAAGGTCGCTGATGTTCTGCCTTCACCTGTTGACAAATCAAGCACTTCGCCACAACATCTGCAACATCCTGCTTCATGCCAGACCACCAAAAAGAACGCTTCAGATCGTTATACATCTTCCCACTGCCCGGGTGAATAGAGAAATGTGATCTGTGCGCTTCCTCCAAAATCTCCTTCCTCAAATCCGCATCATTAGGGACACACACCATATGATTCAAAAGAATCACACCATCTTCATCTCTAATAATGCCAGCCTTTCTAACTAACTCCTGCAATAAAGGGTCATCTTTTTACAAAGCAATAACCTGATCATGAACAGAAGATCTAAGTGTCAACTGAGCCATGAACATGCTGCACAACTGCAGTTCCAACATAGCCAACGATCCTGAAGAATCTTCCATGTAGCACCCCAAAAATTTTAATTGCATAAAAACTCAAATAAATGGAAATAAATATTTCCATAATATCAGAGTATTTAAACATATGTATCATTATCGTATGTGCTAAAATACATCTGCAAATTTCGTAAAAATTATAAATCAACCCCAAACATTATTACTAAATGTTTCACAAAGAAATTTGTGCCAATAAAAATTGGATTAGCCATGTTTAAAGTGTTTCGCTACTTATTATCGTAATTCATAAATAAGTCGAAAAATCATTATCACACGTACTTGGATGAGTCAGAAAATTAAATAAAAATCATATACAGACTTCAAATAATATCTTTTAATGACCCATCAAGAAATTTGGGTGAATAAAAATTATTTGGGCTAGGTTTAAGAGTAATTGTGACCGATTATCCAAATTAAGAAACAAGTTGGAAAACCTTTAACACGGGAATACGACGCAACTATAAATTAAATAAAAATGTTGGACAGACTTCTAACATTATATATTAATGACCCAATATCATAATTGGGCTAATGGACATCATTTGGCCCAAAAATCAAATGAAGCAAGAAAATACATAGAAATTCGTAACTTTAAATAAGCTGAAATTAGGAAGATGTAATTAAAGTTGAATTGGGAAGAGCTCTTGCAATCTTGGCAACCCAAATTCGTTCTTAACTATGGTGGGAAGTTTCCTAAAGTCTCACATGCTCAAATGGAGGAAGAAATCCTCAAAATAGGAAACTAATATGTCAAAACCGCAACTTAGCTTTCCTTGTCACAATAGGACTCCTAAACACCATGGTTGCTTAAATACTCCTCACCCAAACCCTAGGGACGAGTTTTAGAACTTGCTGGGGTGGTGTGGAGGGGCTCTTGGTGGCTGGGGAGCTGTGGATCGACCACAAGAAGCTCATCTTCTTCCACTTTTTGTCTGCTTTAGCCTGTGCAAACCATCCTCTTGGAGTCGACCAAAGGTGAGTCAAACCATAACCAAACCTTGCAAGGCTTATACCCCTAGAAAGAGGGTCAAGTCTACTTCCTAACCCAACTAGAATGCCCAATTTTCGTGTAGCATCCACATAGTATTAGGCGTTCTTCAAACAGTGGTCTGAACAAGGGATTTCTGAAGAACGAGACTTCATCAACCCAAAAGGTAGGCTTTCTCGGGCCAAACATTAACAAATCATATATCAATGTGTAGAGCATCAAGTCTATTTTCATGTCTAATTGGTTTCATCGAATTCCAATGAGTAGATTTTGAATTATAAGCATTTTGCCAAAGTCGCGCATGTTAGAGTCTTTTCTTATTTATGTCAATTTATCACGCATTTTAAAATTATTTAAAAATCATAGTTATCTCCTTTGTCATGTTCCCAACAACTTTCATGTTGAGAATTTTGTTCGAAGAGCCCTAGTTTAGGTGATATAAGCGTTGCATGATCGAACCCCCCTGAGTGTAGTTTTTTCTGGGTTTTCGGTCTGACCCTGAACCGCGTCCAGGCAGGTGGACGCGATTCAAGGGCCTGGTATCGCGCCACCCAGGGGCGACGTGATCCCATGAAAGGCGTCTGCACCCCCGGACGTGATTTGGGTGTTGACCAAGTCTACGCCTCACGTGGGTCTGCTTTCTCGCCCAGCGATTTCTTTAGTGTATTTGCATGAACGCGTCATTTTGCCACAAGGCGACTCGCTCTTGAAGGTGGCCACCAGTGTGGATGCGATTAAGTTTCTTCACAGTTTCACCTATTTTATCTGTTTACATCGTTCGGAATTGCGTCCTCTGTGTTGGACGCATATTTACATGCTTACTCGAGGTCTGTTTAACATGATATTTAGTGTGTAATTTGCATGTCTTGGGTCTGATCATTACATGATGTTTACTTAATGGCTTAAAAGTGTTTAACCCTTTTAAAAGTTATAATTACGTGAATATTATTCTAATTTCTTTCTTAATGACGTGATCATTCATGCAAATTGTGATTCACTCTTGTTACTGTTCTAGCTTGATTAAAATGATAATTATTATCTTAAAATCTTACAAACCCATGTGTACTTAAATGCATTGTTCATTGCATGCCATCATGTTAAGAGCTTTCCGTAATTTTGAAACCGATGGTTTGTGAATTGGGACGCGTACATCACTAGACACTTGCACATCTAGGCAGCCCTTTCTTGGGAAATTGGAAGCTCTGTATCGGTCATTCTGAATCGGTAGACTAGCGACCTTTTCTCCAAGTCCTCCGTAAACCTCCTCTGACCATGGATTCCCACATAGCCGACAAGTTGGTTGTACCATTGAAGTTCCTTGGAGATAGCGTGCATTTCCTCTCTCATCTTGTTCTCGTGAGTGTGAATTACAATCTAGACTAAAGCCATCAATGTAAAGATTGAACTAAAGTATAAATCGTACCGTTATGTTGCCAAAATTATCTCATGTCCATTGCTATCATGAAATCATGTTCAATGACTTATTACTCGTTCTCATCATCATCATGAGCATGACATTACACATGCTTACTTATTGAAACTCTCATTGGCCTTTATTAATGACTGTGGGTATCTACATTTAAAATTTAAGTGAGATGCTGACTGGGCACGGCGAGTGTCCAAGGGCTCCAGTCTAGCCCCAATGACAGAGAGTCATAAATATACTGTTAACCATGGGGTATAATGATTACTGGCGTTGCATCTACGCTGGGAGTCGTGCGTGTCGTGTTGAATGATAGATACAATAACCACATACACGTGTCCTGGTGTACATTCTTGATGGATCTTTTCTTGATGTACATTAGTGTCTACGTGCCTGATTAGTGTTACATTATCGTGCTCGTGCTTGCTTGCTTGCTTGTGTGATATGGCCATCCTGCATTTATTGCAATTAGTGATATCTTGCGTTCTTGAAAACTATTGACATTAAGTGAAATCTTGTGTGCTTGTACAAAGTGATCTGTTGCTAGTTCTATCTTGCCATCTTGTTCAAAAATCTTGTTCTATCGTGATCACTCAATCTAGCTTGTTCATGTATCATGTTTTAACGAGTTTTATTCGTACATGCATATCATGACATTCATCGTGCTTACCTAGTTCTAAACTGTTATTCACTTATATCATTGCCCGTACATTGAGATATAAATCCTACTGGGCTAGTTTGCTCATCCCCTACTTTTACCCAATCTAGGTGACTATGAAGTTCAAGAGGAGGAGCAAGTCGAGGATGGAAATGCGTCCGAGTGATGAGCGTTCCAACCATGAGTCTAGTTATAGTAGTTTGCTTTGAGTGTTAGATTCATGTAGTAGGAAGTGAGGAATAAAATGTACTTTTCCTTTTTATTGAGTCTTAGTCATGTAATAGTTTCCATTTGGAATACAATGAGTTGAGATTTAAATACAAGATTAGTCGAGTTCAATGTTTGGGCCCTATGATGATGTATGTTGTTATACATTTAGTGTGTGCTAGCTAGAGGCATATTTGCCGACTATTTACGTCTCAGGATTGTTGCCCTGTTGACAAGCCCAGAGGGGGGGTGAATGGGTTTTTATAAATTCAGTCTAGGAGATACCTGTAACCAAAAACAATCCCACAAACGATCTTCGAACAATGTTAGTTACTTGTTAGTTTAAATAACAATTACGCAATGAAGACAATCACACAACACAAGGATTATCCTGGTTCGGACTTCCTTTTTCTTAGGAGTCCTACGTCCAGTCCCTGAGCAACAACTCAGGATTGCACTAACTAGGGTACAGTCCCCCTAAGGATGCTACAACACCCAGCTCAGCTGGTCTTCCTTCACATACGCAGGGAACAACACCCTGGATGCCACCAGGTCTTCCTTTACAACCAAAGGGAGCAACACCCTGGATACCACCAGGTCTTCCTTCACAACCGAAGGGAACAACACAGAGAAGAATGAAAAAGACTTTCACGCCCCTAGATCCAGCTTTTGATAAGAGAGGATCTGAAGCAACTAGAACTGAGAGCGAAGAGATTAAGAACTATTTACACTCTCAGAACTGAACAGGCTCTCTCAAGATTTTCACAAGAACTAGCAGAGAGCAAGAGAGCAAAAGAGCAAAAGAGCAAAAACGGAGTGAAGGATCTTGGCTCTTGATTTTCTTCAGAAGAATTTGAAAAAATAGTCTCTCGATTTTTTATTCTTCTATCTTGTATATATATCTTCAATTTGAAATCTAGTCGTTGAAGAGATCGTTGTCTCTCTCTTGAGTAGCCGTTAGACTGAATGACATCTGGAGTCTTGGAAGCTTCCTGTCACAGTCTTTTGATCACTTGAGCACGCAAAGAGATGAGATCTTCATAGAGATCCGTTGGCTTCTATTTCTCTAACGTTGTACAATGAAGCTACATCAAAGGTCTGCACAGATGTCAAGCTCAAACAGCAGACAGATAGGCTGTCTCTGATATCAGTCAACGTCAGTAGCAATAGTCAAGAAAATAGTAATACCAACTGGCTTAAGTCTAAAGGACGTTATCAGAATAAGCACGATAAAGGAAGATATAGTCTGCATGCATGCAGAGATACGTTCAGATCTCATAAATGCAAAAGCGTCAGAGAGATGTCTACGTGGATTTTGACTGGTCAATGCTTTAAGATGAATAAGATATCAAAATATGAAGTTGAAGACTATATGACTTATGAAATCGTTATGAGTTATAGCAAATCGTTCTATAATAGAGAATATAAGAAATCGTTATGAATTATGGCAAGTCATTTTGATTCTAAAGAAGTCGATATGAAACACTTAACAAATCGTTACACGAAGCAAGTCGTTATGAATCCTAAAGAAATCGTTGTGAGTCATGAACACTTATCAAGTCGATATGAACTCTAAAGAAATCGTTGCGGCTAGCAGGTCGTTACGAGTATCAAAGAAATCGTTACGAGAACTAAAGAAGTCGTTGCGGCTATCAAGTCGTTACGAGTATCAAAGAAATCGTTACGAGAACTAAAGAAGTCGTTGCGGCTATCAAGTCGTTACGAGTATCAAAGAAATCGTTATGAGAACTAAAGAAGTCGTTGCGGCTATCAAGTCGTTACGAGTATCAAAGAAATCGTGACGAGAACTAAAGAAGTCGTTGCGGCTATCAAGTCATTACTAACTTCAAACAAATCATTGTGATAACTTATGAAGTCGTTACAACAAGCAAGTCGTTGCGTGTTCTAAAGAAATCGTTATGATCACTTATGAAGTCGTTATAACAAATAAGTCGTTGCGAGTTCTAAAGAAATCATTATGGTAACTTATGAAGTCGTTACAACAAATAAGTCGTTGCGAGTTCTAAAGAAATCGTTATGATAACTTATGAAGTCGTTACAACAAATAAGTCGTTGCGAGTTCTAAAGAAATCGTTATGATAACTTATGAAGTCGTTACAACAAATAAGTCGTTACGAGTTCTAAAGAAATCGTTATGATAACTTATGAAGTCGTTACAACAAATAAGTCGTTGTGACATCGACTTGATTGAAGCGACATGACTTTTTAGTCTTATAAGAGAATCGTTATGAACTTTAACAGAAATCGATATGGACTTAGAGAAATCTCATGTTGAAAGGATTAAAGCTTCAGAGTAGTAATGCATACCTTTATTGGCTTGTTTGACTTCGGTAATTTTTCCTGTACTTAAGACTTATGAGATATTCAGCAGATATAATTGATAAATTCTTGTTTGGTTTTGTTAATCATCAAAATATGTATATATATACAATTAATTAAAATTGCTTGGGGACAGACTGAACATCAGGGATATCGTCTCGAATTATTCCACACTATTAATATCCACTGCGTAATTCTCGGGACGTGACATTCCAACATCTTCCAATCTTGCCGCATCATTTGCCTCTTCCTGCTCAACGCATCCGCCACAACATTGGCTTTCCCTGGGTGGTAAGAAAGCTCAAAATCATAACCTTTAGGAATTCAATCTACCTCCGCTGCCTCAGATTTAACTCCTTTTAGGAGAACAAATATTTGAGACTCTTGTGGTCTAAGAAGAGCTCAAATCTGACTCCATACAGATAGTGCCTCCAAATCTTCAAAGCAAAGACCACCGCTGCCAGTTCCAAGTCATGAGTTGGATAATTGTGTTCATGCTCCTTAAGTTGCTTAGAAGCATATGCCACAACTCGACCTCCCGGCATAAGAACACAGCCAAGCCCAATCTTCGAAGCATCCGTGTAGATAGAGAAAGAATCCACACCATTGGGCAAAACAAGCACTGGCGCTGAGGTCAAACGAGGCTTCAGCTCCTGGAACGCCCTTTCACAAGCTTCTAACCATTCAAACTTCACTCCCTTCCTAGTCAGCCTCGTCAAAGACGCTGCAATAGAAGAGAAACCTTCAATGAATCTTCTATAATAGCCAGCCAAGCCAAGGAAACTCCTGATGTCAGTAGATGATCTCGGTGTCTACCAGTCAAGGACAGCTTCCACTTTGGCTGGATCCACAGATACACCTTCTCCAGAGTTCACATGCCCCAAGAAATGGACCTCCTTCATCCAGAAGTTGCACTTACTGAATTTAGCATACAACTTGTGTTCCCTTAAGATATCCAGCACAATCCTCAAATGCTCTCTATGAGTCTCCTCATCAGGTGAGTAGAACAACACATCATCAATGAAAACCACTATAAAAGAATCCAGATACTGCCGAAAAACCCTGTTCATCAAGTCCATGAAAACTGCTGGGGCATTTGTCAAACCAAAGGGCAAGACAAGGAACTCATAATGACCATATCTCATCCTAAAAGCCGTTTTAGCAGAATCCTATGGCTTAATTCAGAGTTGATGATAGCCAGAACGAAGATCGATCTTAGAAAACACCGAAGCTCCATGCAACTGGTCAAACAAATCATCAATACGAGGTAAAGGATACTTGTTCTTGATAGTCACCTGGTTAAGCTTGCGATAATCAATACACAGCCTCATCGACCCATCCTTCTTCTTTATAAAGAGCACAGGTGCTCCCCATGGTGATACACTCGACCGGATAAAACCCTTATCAAGCAATTCTTGCAGTTGCTTCCTTAATTCATCCAATTCCGTTGGTGCCATACGATAAGGAGCAATGGAAATAGGTTCTGTGCCAGGTACTAGCTCAATGCCAAACTCAATCTCCCTTGCAGTGGGGAAACCAGACAAATCCTCGGGAAAGACATCGCTAAAATCTCTGACAATATCAATATCCTCAATAGACAAGACCTTCTTCGAATCCTCAGACACAACCATACTAGCAAGAAAGCCACTATAACCCTTACTCAACATCTGAGCAGCCTTCATAGAAGAAATGACAAACTTGCCCAACATGTTCTTGGGTAATGGATGAACAAACTCCTCCTTACTAGGAATCCAAAAAATAATAAGCTTCTTCCTGCAATCTATAAGAGCATAATGCTCCTCGAGCCAGTCTAAGCCCAAGATAGCATCATAATCCTTCATCATCAGCAAATAGAAACTACCAGGCAAAACTTGCTACTCAATGCTCACATGAAGTGAAGAAAGACACTGCCCAGTCAGAATAGTCCAGGCTGGAGTATGAACAGACAGAGGAACCTCCAATACTTTTGGAACCACACCATTCTCCTTCATCAAAACCTTTGCAAACTTTTCGGAAATAATGTCGAACAAAACTCTAGCATGCATTCCCATAATCAAAACCGTACCTTCTGTAATGTGCTCCGCCAACTCTGCCTCATCTCTCGCCAAAGCGAACACTCGAGCCTGAGCCCTTGGTCTCCCCGCTGCTCTCGGTGCCTGTCTAGCTGCTGCTGCTTCTGCAGTCTACTGCACCATCTTCGGACAATCTCTAATCTTGTGGTTCTTATCACCACGCCTCAAGCATCTCCCAAAAGTCACCCAACAAACCTCACCTCCATGGCGCTTCCCACACTAAGTACACAAAGGCTTCTCTACAACTGTGTCTCCGCCTGGTGTCGATGCAGCCACTCTCACTGGTACCACTACTCTCTGCTGAAAAGCTGGGGCCTTCTTCTTTCTATCCTGCCGTTGGAAAGCTGATGCTGGCCTATTCAAAGAAGCCCTCTTCTCCTCTAGGTACACCTCCATCTCTGCCTCCTGCATGCAAGCTATTGACAAAGCGTCCTCCATGGAACGATGCCCAAAATCCAACAGTCTCATCCTCAAGGACGGCTTCAACCCCATGATAAACTTCTTCACTTTCCTCCGCTCATCTTCCACAATGTGGGGCGCATACTTGGACAGCTCCACAAATCTCGCCTCGTACTCAAGCACACTCATTGACCCCTGGGTCAATGTCAGAAACTCCCACTCCATGCGATCCTGCACATGCTCCGGAATGTACTTCGCCCTGAATAGATGGACGAACTTAGCCCAAGCAACCTCTATAGCTCCATCTCCAAACTGTGTGCGTAGCACTGACGACCACCACACATCAGCACGCTCCTGCAAAAGAAGGTAATTACTTCTAAGGGTACACCCCCAACAACGATCATAACCTTCTTAAACCAAATCTTTACTGTAGCATATATGTAGCTAAAGTCACCCTCTCCTCTTCTGCGCATCGGATAGCACGAAAGATCTTCTCCATCTCCTGAATCTAACTCTCTACCAAGATAGGATCACTCCCCCCCTTAAAGAAAGGTGGGGTCATCCTCCTAAACCTCTCCATCATGGATACTCCTCCAAAGCCTGCCTCTTGAGTAGGTGCCTGTGCCTACATCCAAGTCAAGCTCTTAGATTATTTTTTTTTCTATTTAACACCTTGAATAACACTTCTTATCTACCAACCAGAACCTAAACTTGTCCCTGCAAAGCCGCTGTCGTCTGAGCCTGAGTCTGCATCGCGTGCACCAATCGTTGCATTAATGCTTCATAGTCCATAGGTGGTGGTGGGGACGGTAAGGGTACACCAGTCTGGTCCTACGCCTGCTGAGTTGGAGCCTGCGACCCTCCTGCTGACTCATCACCCTGGGTCGGACCAGCTCCTCTACGTCCACGAGTCACCATAGTCTGCAAAACAAGCATATATTATAATACCTATTATTCTACATAGATCTTGGACTAATTCTTTATGCAGACTTAAGATATGAACACAATGTTGATATTCCATTTATGTACATGCTCAACTTGGAACGCTCTGATACCAATCTCTGTAACGCCCCTCTTAGATCCAGTATAGTTACACAAACTCATATTGGATCTAATAAAGGTATTACAGTGGAATAATCCAACATTAGATGGTACAGATTGAGATATACATAAATGACAATTCAATTCCAATAATATGCAACGGAATATGGAACAAAATGTTTGTAGCCAACATCATATTCAAATGTAAAGTCTAAACATAAAGGAAAGATAACAATAGTGAAAATTAAATACTGATGATCAGTTTATCCCCATGTAATTCAAAGTAATTACATATTTATTTTGGTGATTAACAAAACTATAATAAAGTTTATTCTAACATGTTTTCTATGAGATTTGAGCACAGGAAATGAAACAAGGAATAACAAGCTAAATGTGTAAGTAGTATTTAACCTATAGCAATGTAAGTTCAAAGCATGAAATTTTCTAATTACACATCAACTCTCTAGTTGTTATAACCATTTCCTTATAATCATAACAATTTCCTCATTCACATTGATTTTGGTTCTATAACGATTTCATAAGTCATTGCTATTCTATTATAGTCTATCTCATGACAATTCGCTAAGAGATCACAATGATTTGCCTCTCATAACGATTTTCTAAGAGATCGCAACGATTTGCCTCTCATAACGATTCGCTAAGAGATCGCAACAATTTGCCTCTCATAACGATTCGCTAAGAGATCACATCGATTTGATTCACAACGATTTGGTTATTCTATCGATTTCTTAAGTGAGAACAACGATTTGCTCTCGCAACGATTTCTTAAGTGAGAACAACAATTTGCTCTCACAATGATTTGGTTATCATATCGATTTCTTAAGTGAGAACAATGATTTGCTCTCTCACATCGATTTCTTAAGTGAGAACAATGATTTGCTCTCACATCGATTTCTTAAGTGAAACAACGATTTGTTCATAACAACTTGGTCACAATGATCTGCCTATACCGTCATAACGATTTGATCCTGTTAACGATTCGATAAGTTACACAACGACTCTATCACTGTAACGATTCATTTAGTTACAAAACGACTTGGTCGCCGTAATGATTCAATATAGCAAACAATTATTTTCTCACATCGTTTTATCTCTGACAATTTGTTCATAACGATTTGCTTATAAAGTCATAACGATTTGTCTATATAACGATTTGTATGTGAATCGGTTTGCTTATAAGTACACAACGATTTACATGGATATCAACTCATTTGCATAACGATTTCATAAGTCATGCATGTAACAATTTCATGGAATATAACGATTTGATATTTGAACTAATTTCTGAGTTCGTTGAAAAGTCAAAGTTTTCACGTACATATTTCTAACATCTATGCATTTATTATGACTGAACGTATCACTGTGGTGCATGCAAATGATATCTTCTATTTCCGTACTTATTCTGTAAATATCTTTTTAGAAGAACAGAATGGAACTTCTATTTCTATATAAAATCAATCTAACGTTGACTGACAACAAGAGACAGCCTAGTTGTCTATTGTTTTAGCCTTTAATGCATGCAGGTCTCTAACAACGCATCTCAATACAACATTGGGCAATATGGAAGATAATGGATATCAGAAAAGATCCTCTCTCTCTCTTGTTGCCTGCATGGAAAGCTAAAGACTACTCTACAGTGGCATGCAGTCTAACGTAAACAAAAGTTTAGAGACAACTGGCACTTCAACATTCAAATTTCAAATAGAAGATATATATAAAGAAGACTGAAGCTCCAGAAGATCATACTGTGGATAGAGAATACCAACGACAATCTTTTACAATCTTTTCTGCGAGCGTCTAGAAGAGCCAAGCCTCACTCCTTTGATTGTTTAGCTCTTAGCTCTTTGCATTCATTGTGTTAGTCTTGAGAGCTTCTGTAAACTGAGAGTGTTCCTCACTGTAGAACTTTCCCTCTCAGTCTTAGCTTCAGATCTAGCATTGTATAAGCTTGATCTAGGGGCTTGCTTTCATTGCCTCATTTCTGTGTTCTTTCCCTTCATGTTGGAGGAAGACCTAGGGGTTCCTGGGTGTGTGTTCCCTTCAAGTAGAAGGAACACCTGGTGGTATCCAGGGTGTTGTAATTCCTCTTCGGGTTGTGAAGAGAAGACCAGCTGCGGTTGGGTGTGTAAGGGTCCATAAGGGGGATTGTACCCTTGGGTAGTGAAATCCTGAGTTATTGCTCAGGGACTGGACGTAGGACTCCTAAGGAGAGGGGATCTGAACCTAGATAAATCCTTGTGTAGTGTGAATGCCTTTGTGTGTTTGTTGTTTATCTTTACTAACACTAACATCTATCGAAGTGTGTTTTTGTGACTGTTTTGTGAACATATTTTAGGCTCTAAATATTTTTAAGAATCCCATTCACCCCCCCCCCCCTCTCTGGGCTTGCTAGTTGGGCAACAAGTGGTATCAGAGCTAATCTCTCCGACAAAGAAGAAGATCCAATGATCTGAAGAGAAAAGATCAAATGGCAGCCCAAGGTCACTCCGATGGTCAGTCAGTCAACAGGCCACCGCTGTTCGATGGAGAAGATTACACCTATTGGAAAACATGAATGGAGTACTTCCTACAAGGTTTCGACTTTCAAATCTGGTCAATTGTAGAAGAAGGAGACCTTCTAGTCACTAACGAGAAGGACAAATGGATAGAAGAAGATAGAAAGAAAATTTCTCTCAACTGAAAAGCTAAGAGCATATTATGCTGTGCACTAAGCAAGAAAGAATTTAACCGAGTTTCAGCCTGCAAATCAGCGATGGGGATGTGGGAGAAGCTAAGGATCACATACAAAGGTACTGACAAAGTAAAGGAAACCAAAATAGACATTCTGATGACACAGTACGAGATGTTCCAGATGCAGTCAGGAGAAACCATTACACAGATGTTCAATAGATTTACAGACATCACCAACGTGTTAGCAAGATTAGGAAAAAGCTATGAGATGGGAGACATGGTAAGGAAAATCCTTAGATCTCTACCATCCTCTTGAACTCCCAAGGTAACGGCTATAGAAGAAGCCAATGACTTGAAAATGATGTCATTGGAGAAGCTCATTGGGTCCCTCATGGCCAATGAAATAAACATGGAAAGATTGGGAGAATCATCAAGTAGAAAGAAGCACACGAATGCTCTCAAAGCAGTAGAAGATAGCTCTGGGGAAGAATCGGAGAACGAAGACATTAGTGAAAATGGTGAAGATGAAGAAGCATTGTTATCAAGAAGACTACAACACATCTTAGCCAAGAAGAAAAAGTATCAATCTACAAGACGTTACTTCAAAAAGGGCAAAGATTTCAAGAAAACTGAAGCAAAGGACATCAAGAAAGGTGAGCCAAATTGCTATGAATGTAAGAAGCCCGAGCATATCAAGGCAGAGTGTCCAAAACTCAAGAAATCTGAATTTAGAAAGAAGAACAGTTCAAGAAAACCGAGAAGATTCAAGAAGAAAGCCATGGCAGCAGCATGGGATAACAGCACCGACTCTGACAGTGAGTCGAGCTCAAGTGAAGAAGAAGAAGAAGAAGCCAACCTGGCATTCATGGCCAACACAGAAGACAAGGTAACATCTGACTCATCCTTTTCTTCTTGTAATGATTCTGATTGAGATAACTTAGAAGAAGCATTTAATGAACTATACTGTAAATATAGAGAAGTATGTAAATCACTAAGAGCCAGTAAGAAAAATCTCGCATGCCTAGAAAATACTAATTCAGATTTAAAATCTGAAAATGAGCAAATGGAAAAACAAATTAATGAACTAAAAAGGAGAAACAAATTACTGTGCGACGACTTGAAAAATAAAAATGAACAATTAGCAACTATGGAAAATCATGAAACAGTAAATAATTTAAAACAAGAAGTCAACACATTAACCACAAAAAATGAAAAAATATCAAGCACTCTAGAAAAATGTACAAACGATAAAACTAGATTAATATTTAAAGGTGCTAGACGGTCAGGTAAAAAGAAACATGGATTAGGTTATACACCCCCCGATGACGAAAAAACTAAAGTTTATCCTAAAATATATCCTACACCTCAATTTGTACCTGAACAAGACACAACATACAAGGTAAATCTTAAATACATACCAACTGAAAAAGTAACTAAGATGTCTTGCTGTAGTCATTGCAATAAGCTAGGTCATATTAAAGTATCATGTCCTACTAAACATAAAATATGGGTAATGAAAAAGAAAAATGATGACACTAACCAACCAGGACCCAAAAGAATTTGGG
Organism: Colocasia esculenta; assembly: GCA_014218235.1. NCBI lineage: Eukaryota > Viridiplantae > Streptophyta > Magnoliopsida > Alismatales > Araceae > Colocasia > Colocasia esculenta. The sequence goes on from CM024755.1 coordinate 137,005,247, forward strand.
TACCTAAAGTTTAATGTTTTTAATGCAGGGAAACCCTCGAGCATCCAAATGGTATTTAGACAGCGGTTGCTCAAGGCACATGTCAGGGACCAGGAAGCTATTTTCCCATTTAGAAGCTGAAGAAGGTACAGTCACGTATGGAGATAATGGAAAAGGGACTGTAATAGGTAGTGGGTCAGTAGGCAGCAAAGGCAAGACAGTCATTGAAGAAGTTCTATGTGTGACACCTCGAAAATTTAGTGATTTAAAAATTTTTAGAAATAAGGGGAATAAATAAATTCTGCAATTATTGGAATGATAAAACTTACATACCATTATCGTACGAGAGAAAACATATCGATAAATTTTGTAAAAAAAAATTATAAATCAACCCCAAATATTGTCCCTAAGTGTTCTACGAAGGAATTCGTGCAACGAAAAATCTGATTGGTCGAGTATATGTCACACGTGACCAAGTTACCCGAATTAGGAAACTAAGTCAGAAAATTGTTAACGCGGAAAAATAACCTGACCATAAATTAAATAAACATGTTGGAGAGACTTCCAACATCATGTATTAATAACCCATTAACAAGATTGGGCCAATATAGCACATTTGGCCCAAGGATAAAAATTGGGACAATAAAATACCCAGAAATTCGAGTATGGAATTATGCAAAAATTAAATAGGGCAATTTAGGGTTAAAATTAGGGTAATTAGTCATGTAAGGTAAGCCAAAACTTGACCCAACCCTAAGAGGTGGTTTCCTAAACCTTTGCTACCTCCTTTGGGTGAGAGAATCCCATATTTGGGAAAGTAGGAAGCAGAATTCGCAGCCTCCTTTCTAGTTCCATTAGGACATGAATTAGAACACTAAAACAATAAGAACTCCTCACAAAACATTTAGGGAAGGGTTAGAAACATGTTGGGGTCGTGAGCAGCAAGTTTGGGGCGCTGGAGGAGTGGAGAACGGCTGGAGAAAATGTGGTCTTCCTCAACCTGCTTTGCATCAACCCAGAAATCTGTAGGGAGTTCTTAGCATTCAAAGGTAGGTGTTCTCGGGCCAAGAGTAAAGAAAGCCAACACCATCATATAGATCTTCGAGTCTAGGTTCATTTGCACTTGATTTGACTAATTTTCATTGAGTATACATTGTGTATTAGTTGTTTTCCCTAAGTCGCGCACAGTTAGGGATTTTTCCGTTCTTCTTATCATGGACATGATTCAAGACCGAATGAGACTAAATACCCAACATCAACGTTCTTCTACTTGTAGTCACGATCATCTTTTATGTTGGACATTTTATCTAAAAGTCTTTAGTTAGAGAGTTATCAGCGTGGTAAGAGAGTCGCTGCATGATACTGCGATTTCGGGCTACACTTAGCTTTATGTTCTTCCTATTTTTCAATAGATTCAAGACCGAATTAGTTCTGGTTCCCAACATAAATGTTTTTCCACTAGTCGTTATGGTCATCCTTTATGTTTAACATTTTGTCTAAATGTCTTTCGTTAGAGATCTATAAGCATGGTAAGTAAATCGCTGCATGAGATGTGTTTTCGGGTTACACATGACTTTTATGTTCTTCATATATTTCTGGAGATTTGTAATTGATATTTTCGTGGGATACCATTTGGAGTACAAGGATTGGGGAAATTTGTAGCCCAACATGGCCAAAAGTACCCTAGGGGTGCGTGGGCACATGATCCAAGGCCGATTCACAAGATCCCTAGAGTGCCAGGTGTCCAGATGTGACTAATGGTGGAAAAGTTCCCGGAGTGTGTCGACCTGCCATTGGGGTGTGTCGACACACTGTCCCAAACTGGCACAAAAGATTTCTGGGAAGGGTCTCTAGTGTCGACACTACTTGATCCTGTGTCGACACTACTTGATTCTGTGTCGACACTACTTGATCCTGTGTCGACACCAAGTACAAACCTGTTGACTGGGTTCTCTGGGAGCTGGGTCTAGTGTCGACACTACTTGATTCTGTGTCGACACCACTTGACCATTTCTTCATCATTTTGCTTTGTGTTTGAAGCATTGTGTCGACACTTCTTGATTCTGTGTCGACACCACTTGACCATTTCTTCATCATTTGGCCTTGTGTTTAAAGCATTGTGTCGACACTACTTGATTCTGTGTCGACACTACTTGACCATTTCTTCATCATTTGGCCTTGTGTTTGAAGCATTGGGTCGACACCAGTTGGGGGTGTGTCGACACTACTCTTGCAAAAAATTGCATGTCTTGGGTCTGATCATTACATGATGTCTACTGGCATGTGCATGATGTTATATAGTATGCATGGACCTAAAAGAAATCAACCCATTGAAAAATGGTAATGATATGAATATGATTCTAATGTGTAATTGTGATTGACCTTATGTTCATTGGATTATCTTGTGATCTTACTTATTGTCAATTGATATGATAAGAATATGATATGAATGTGGGGATGAATACATGTTAGTATTGACTTGTTAGTGGCGTTAATATCATGATTTGCATATGAGTTTCAATAGCTATATGTTTTCCGATGTTCAATTAATTATTTGTCAATTGCATACATGTTAGGAAAGATTGTGACACATCACTTACACCTTTGCACGAATAGGCACACCCTTCTTGGGGAATTGAGAGCTCTCTATCGGTCACTCCGAATCGGCAAGACTAGCGATCTTTCCCTTAAGACCTCCGTAAGTCTCCGCTCTCTATGGATTCCTACATAGAGGCCAAGCTGGTTGTACCATCAAGTACCCCGGAGGTAGAGAGCACATGTTCTGCATACGATCTGTCATTAGTCATCCTCATGTCAAGACATTAATGAATTATGAAACATAAGATACGTCGTTATACTGCCCTTTTGTTCTCTTGAGCTTTTGTCATAACTTGACTCTATGAATTATCATGTCTTTATTACTATGAGCTTGTCATTGAAACTCTGTGGCCATTATATGAATATGTTCTTCGGCACAATATGGGACTTCGGTCCATTTGACTAATGTCTGTGCAATAGGGGCCCTGTCTGGTCCTGGGGAGGAGCGCCCCAACGTACTTATTAACTGCGGGAGTATGGACTTCTGGTGCTTGGCATATCACAACGAATAAGCAAGATTTGTGGGAATGTGCCTTCGTTTAATATGATATGATAAGTTTGATTTGATATGATATGATACGTCTGTTCATGTGAATACATGATATCTATATGAATATGGCCAATTCATTTTGATACGATTCTACTCTTGAAATATTTGTCCATTGTATATGCAACTCGACATTCGATTTGATATGTCATCCATTCTATCCTCTATTCAACTTAATAGAAAAGCATGCATTGTCATCATGTACATGTTCATATCTTGCCTAATTAAAATGTTAATCACATATATTAGTACCCGCACAATATTGAGATGTAAATCCTACTGAGCTAGTTCGCTCACCCCTATCATCCTGTCCTTTTCAAGTAGTGATGAGGAACCAGAGGAGTCAGATGGGGCAGGGCAAGAGTGATGAGCACCCGCCATATGAGGAGTTGATAGTCTAGGAATAGTTGTTTGAGTAGTCAATGTAATAGAGAAACATTTTCATTTGAATAATGAACCCTTTTTAGTTGGTTCTTCTATTGTAAGGTTGTAACTAGTCGATTGAAATGGAATAATGAGTACTTTTGATGGCATTATTATGGTCTCAAATGTGTGGTTATATTTAATTGTTACTCTGTGTTACTCAACTGTGATACGTCTATTTGTATCGTTCACGTCTCCCGGTATTTATTCCACTGCTAAATATCGGGGCGTGACAGTTGGTATCAGAGCCTAATTTTTAGGGTCCGAGGGAATAGGAACATAGAATGAAACTAGATCACACGAGTCAAAATCTGTCGTACCTAATGTGAGCTTGGGTAGAACCATGGGAATAGAAGTCACATGTGATATATTTAGATGACTGACCTATATTATTATCTTGAAGGTACTTAATACATCAATGGCCGCTGAACGTGCCCAGGCTAGGAACATGCAACAAACAATACAGAACTTGACTCAGGCTATCCTGCAAGCCACCCAGGGTGGAGGTAACCGCGGAGCCGGTGATCTCCATCGGAATTTTCGAAATATCGAACCGCCTAGGTTTGAAGGGAGTACTGACCCAGATGTTGTTGAACACTGGGTTAAGGAAATTGAAAGGATATTCAGGGTCATGCAATGCACGGACCAGAACAAAGTACTGTTGGCGACTTTCCAATTGGAAAAGGATGCCAGGGCATGGTGGGAGTCGGTAGAAGCAACACTGAATGGCCAGCAACTAACATGGGCTCAGTTCATTGAGCAATTCAACACCAAGTACATCTCTGAGAGGGTCCAGGAACGGAAAGCAGCCGAATTTGCGGCTTTGAAGCAGAGAGGACTCAATGTGGCCGAGTATGAGGCCCAATTCTCTCGTCTGTCCTGATATGTTGTTCACTTAATTGGGACAGAAAGGATGAAGGCAAAACACTTTCTGAATGGCTTGAGGCCTAAGTTCATCACTCAACTGGCTCCAATGGACATTCAAACCTATGCTGACATGGTAAAGAAGGCTCAGTTACTGAAAGATGCCATGGAGACTACCGAAAGGATTAAGGGAAAATCCGTAAAAAGGGAGCAAGTGTCTTCTGCAGGAAGGTATCAGCCGACCATTGGGAAGAAGAGGCCCAGTGGCGGAGTAAATGAACCAGCTGATAAAAAGCCAAAGGAGTTAGGTAAGCAGATAGTGGAGACAATGGGAGAAAGGTGCAAACATTGTGACAAAGCTAGTCACCGGTCTGAACAATGCTGGAGAGCGCAAGGGAGATGCCTGCGTTGTGGTAGTCATGACCACAGGATCTCAGACTGCCTAATGTTGAAAGAACAAGCCCCTCAGGACAAGCATCCGAATGGACAGAAGAGGCAAGGCCGCTTGCAAGATATTCAGGAACCTGAAGCTGCTGAAGAAGGAGGTATCGTGGAAGGTACACTTACTATTCTTTCCTGACCCGCATATGTTCTATTTGATACGGGAGCTACGCATTCCTTTATATCTCAAGCATTTGTTGATACCCTACCTGTGAAACCCATCCCAATGAAATCCAGAATAGTTGTGTCAACCCCGATTGGTCCTGGCACCAATCTTACAAACCATATGCCATCTAGTGAAATGTTGATTGAAACTCAAAACCTACCAGCAAATTTAATATGTACGGACATGGAGGGGTATGATGTGATACTGGGAGCAGACTGGTTGTCTGACCATGGGGCTAGTATCAACTGCAAGAGAAGTCGGGTAACCTTTAGCCATTACCCAAAACTAGTGTTCACAGGGGATAGAAACCGCAGGAGATTGTCACTTATCTCTGCACTTCAAGCCAAATGGATGATGAGGAAAGGTTGTATGGCCTTTCTTGATGCTGTTGTCATCACAAAGAAGGAAGTCAAAGTTGAGGACATCCATATTGTTAGCGAATACACTAATGTTTTTCTCGAAGACTTGCCAGGAATTCCTCCTGAGCGGGAGGTCGATTTTACCATCGAATTGGTCCCTGGAGCAGCACCAGTGTCTAGGGCACCATATAGAATGTCCCCCGCAGAACTGAAGGAATTAAAAGAGCAACTGATGGAACTGTTAGAGAAGGGATTCATCCGACCAAGTACATCGCCATGGGGTGCACCAATCCTCTTCGTCAAGAAGAAAGATGGGTCGAGGTGGCTGTGTATAGATTACAGACAACTAAACCAGTTAACCATCAAGAACAAATACCCTCTGCCAAGGATTAATGAGTTGTTTTATCAATTATTTGGAGCTAAATACTTCTCTAAAATAGATCTCAGATCTGGTTATCATCAATTAAGGATCAAAGGAGAAGACATTCACAAGATAGCCTTCAGAAGCAGGTATCGGCATTATGAATTTATTGTTATGCCTTTTGGACTAACAAATGCCCCTGCAGTTTTTATGCAGTTGATGAATAGCATTTATTGCCCATATCTTGATAAATTTGTGGCAGTATTCATCGATGATATATTGATCTATTCGAAGACAAAGAAAGAACATGAGGAACATTTGAGGATTGCATTGCAAATTTTCAGAGAGAATAAATTATATGCCAAGCTAAGTAAATGAGAATTCTGGCTTGAGGAGGTATCCTATTTAGGACATGTGGTAACCAAGGATGGTATCGTTGTTGATCCATCAAAGGTTGAGGCTGTATTGAAATGGGAAAGACCGACAAGCGTCATAGAGATCAGGAGCTTTCTAGGATTAGCAGGATATTATCGAAGGTTTATAAAGGATTTCTCAAAGATTGCAGCGCCGTTAACCAAGCCGACCAGGAAGGAAAATATGTTTGTGTGGACCGATGAATGTGAAGAAAGCTTTAACAACTTGAAGAAGTGTCTGACTACTGCTCCTGTCCTCGCCTTACCCACTGAAGAGGGAGGATTTGAAATTTATTCAGATGCTTTTGGAATAGGTCTGGGATGCGTCTTAATGCAACACGGGAAAGTAATAGTGTATGCCTCAAGACAGTTGAAGATCCACGAAGTGAACTACCCAGTTCATGACCTGGAGTTAGCAGCTGTAGTATTCACCTTGAAGATTTGAAGGCATTATATCTATGGGAGCAATTGAAAGTCTTTTCTGACCACAAGAGTTTGAAATACTTATTCTCACAGAAGGAGCTTAACATGAGACAAAGGAGGTGGTTAGAGTACCTTAAGGACTTTGACTTTTCCATTCAATATCACCCTGGGAAAGCCAATGTAGTGGCAAACGCTCTAAGTAGACAACCAGGAGCTATGCTACCTAATATGATGCTGGGTGAATGGAAGTTACTGGAGCAATTTGCAAGCTTGAACTTAGACATGGGAAAGAGGGAAAAATAAGTAATGATTTCCAATCTCCAGATACAATCTGATCTACTGACCGAAATCAAGGAGAAACAAGGAGAGGATTCATTCTTAGTTGAGATTAGGGAGAAGCTAGAATAAAGACCTGACTTTACTCTATCAGCTGAGGGAAGATTGTTATTCCGAGGTAGAACATGTGTCCCTAATCATGGAGAACTCAAGAAGAGGTTATTAAATGAAGCTCACCAGTCCAAGTACACGATTCATCCTGGATCAACAAAGATGTACCAAGACTTAAAAAGGTCGTATTGGTGGCCAAACATGAAGAGGGATGTGGCCGATCATGTGTCATACTGTTTAACATGCATGAAAGTCAAGGCCGAGCATTTCCGTACAGCTGGTGGACTGCTACCACTAGAAATCCCGGAATGGAAGTGGGATAGCATCGGTATGGACTTTATCATAGGATTGCCCAAGACTAGAGGTGGTATGGATGCAATTTGGGTAGTAGTTGATCGATTGACAAAGTCGGCTCATTTCTTGCCTATTATAAGTACCTGGTCAGTGGATGTATTGGCTGCACAGTATGTTAAGGAAGTAGTTAGATTGCATGGGGTTCCATCTAACATAATATCGGATCGGGACCCTAGATTTACTTCACACTTCTGGAAGGGTTTATAAGCAGCAATGGGTACTAAACTAAATTTTAGTACCACCTTCCATCCTCAGACAGACGGACAAACTGAAAGGACCAATCAAATTGTGGAAGACATACTTCGTGCTCTGGTGCTAGATTTTAGAGGTCGATGGGATGATCAGTTGTACTTGATGGAGTTTGCATATAACAACAGCTATCAGGCAAGTATCAAGATGGCACCGTTTTAAGCCTTATATGGCAGGAGTTGCAGATCACCCCTTTGTTGGGAAGAGGTTGGGGAGAACTAATGGGTTGGACCCGACTTAATTGAGGCGACTGTCAGGAAGGTTCAAATTGCCAAGGAATGTCTAAATATAGCACAATCTAGGCAGAAGAGTTATGCAGACAAGAGAAGGAGAGAACTAGAATTTCAGGTTGGCGAACATGTTTTCTTGAAGGTCTCACCTTCAAGGGGAATTCAAAGATTTGGGATCAAAGGAAAGTTAAGTCCCAGATTCATAGGGCCATTTGAAATTTTGGAAAGGATTGGTCAGGTGGCGTATAGACTTGCACTACCTCCACAGCTGGCGAACGTGCATAATGTGTTCCACATATCCATGCTGAGTAAGTACTTATTCAATGCCTAGCATGTAATCAACCATGAGGACTTGGAGATTCGGGAGGACCTGACTTATGAAGAGAAGCCGATCAAACTGTTGGATCTAAAGATTCAACGACTCAGGAATCATACCATACCTATGGTGAAGGTCCAATGGAGTCAAGACGGAGTTACTAATGCTACCTGGGAAACAGAGGAAAGAATGAAGAAAAACCACCCAGAACTATTCTCAGGTACGAACTACACCATTATGTGTAAATTTGGGGACCAAATTTTTTAAGTGGGGGAGGATGTAACACCCCGGAAATTTAGGGATTTAAAAAATTTTAGAAATAAGGGGAATAAATAAATTCCGCAATTATCGGAATGATAAAACTTACATACCATTATCGTACGAGAGAAAACATATCGGAAAATTTTGTAAAAAAAAAAATATATAAATCAACCCTAAATATTGTCCCTAAGTGTTCCACGAAGGAATTCGTGCAACAAAAAATATGGTTGGTCGAGTATATGTCACACTTGACCAAGTTACCCGAATTAGGAAACTAAGTCGGAAAATTGTTAACGTGGAAAAATAACCCAACCATAAATTAAATAAACATGTTGGAGAGACTTCCAACATCATGTATTAATAACCCATTAACAAGATTGGGCCAATAGAGCACATTTGGCCCAAGGATAAAAATTGGGACAAGAAAATACCCAGAAATTTGTGTATGGAATTATGCAAAAATTACGGGGGGCAATTTAGGGTTAAAATTAGGGTAATTAGTCATGTAAGGTAAGCCAAAACTGGACCCAACCCTAAGAGGTGGTTCCCTAAACCTTTGCTACCTCCTTTGGGTGAGAGAATCCCAGATTTTGGAAAGTAGGAAGCAGAATTCGCAGCCTCCTTTCCTAGTTCCATTAGGACATCAATTAGAACAGTAAAACTATAAGAACTTCTCACAAAACATTTAGGGAAGGATTAGCAACAAGTTGGGGTCGTGAGCAGCAAGTTTGGGGCACTAGAGGAGTGGAGAACGGCTGGGGAAAACGTGGTCTTCCTCAACCTCGCTCTGCATCAACCTAGAAATCTGCAGGGAGTTCTTAGCATTCAATGGTAGGTGATGCCGGGCCAAGATTAAAGAAAACCAACACCATCATATATATCTTCGAGTCTAGGTTCATTTGCACTTGATTTGACTAAGTTTCATTGAGTATACATTGTGTATTAGTAGTTTTCCCTAAGTCACGCACAGTTAGGACTTTTCTGTTCTTCTTATCATACACGTGATTCAAGACCAAATTAGACTAAATACCCAACATCAAAGTTCTTCTACATGTTGTCACGATCATCTTTTATGTTGGACATTTCATCTAAAAGTCTTTAGTTAGAGAGTTATCAGCGTGGTAAGAGAGTCGCTGCATGATACTGTGATTTCGGGCTGCACTTAGCTTTATGTTCTTCCTATTTTTCAATAGATTCAAGACCGAATTAGTTCTGGTTCCCAACATAAATGTTCTTCCACTAGTCGTTATGGTCATCCTTTATGTTTAACATTTTGTCTAAATGTCTTTCATTATAGAGCTATAAGCATGGTAACTAAATCGCTGCATGAGACGTGTTTTCGGGTTACACATGACTTTTATGTTCTTCATATATTTCTGGAGATTTCTAATTGATATTTTCATGGGATACCCTTTGGAGTACAAGGATTGGGGAAATTTGTAGCCCAACATGGCCAAAAGTATCCTAGGGGTGCGTGGGCACATGATCCAAGGCCGATTCACAAGATCCCTAGAGTGCCACGTGTCCAGATGTGACTAATGGTGGAAAAGTTCCCGGAGTGTGTCGACCTGCCCATGGGGTGTGCCAACACACTGTCTCAAACTGGCACAAAAGATTTCTGGGAAGGGTCTCTAGTGTCGACACTACTTGATCCTGTGTCGACACTACTTAATCCTGTGTCGACACCCTGTACAGATCTGTTGACTGGGTTCTCTTGGAGCTGGGTCTAGTGTCGACACTACTTGATTCTGTGTCGACACCACTTGACCATTTCTTCATCATTTTGCCTTCTGTTTGAAGCATTGTGTCGACACTACTTGGTTCTGTGTCGACACCACTTGACCATTTCTTCATCATTTTTCCTTGTGTTTGAAGCATTGTGTCGACACTACTTGATTCTTTGTCGACACTACTTGACCATTTATTCATCATTTGGCCTTGTGTTTGAAGCATTGGGCCGACACCAGTAGGGGGTGTGTCGACACTACTCTTGCAAAAAATTACATGTCTTGGGTCTGATCGTTACATGATGTCTACTAGCATGTGCATGATGTTATATAGTATGCATGGACCTAAAAGAAATCAACCCATTGAAAAATGGTAATGATATGAATATGATTCTAATGTGTAATAGTGATTGACCTTATGTTCATTGGATTATCTTATGATCTTACTTATTGTCAATTGATATGATAAGAATATGATATGAATGTGGGGATGAATACATGTTAGTATGGACTTGTTAGTGGAGTTAATATCATGATTTGCATATGAGTTTCAATAGCTATATGTTTTCCGATGTTCAATTAATTATTTGTCAATTGCATACATGTTAGGAAAGATCCGTGACACGTCACTTACACCTTTGCATGAATAGGCACACCCCTCTTGGGGAATTGCGAGCTCTCTACTGGTCATTCCGAATCAGCAAGACTAGCGATCTTTCCCTTAAGACCTCCGTAAGTCTCCGCTCTCTATGGATTCCCACATAGAGGCCAAGCTGGTTGTACCATGAAGTACCCTGGAGGTAGAGAGCACATGTTCTGCATACGATCTGTCATTAGTCATCCTCATGTCAAGACATTAATGAATTATGAAACATAAGATACGTCATTATACTGGCCTTTTGTTCTCTTGAGCTTTTGTCATAACTTGACTCTATGAATGATCATGTCTTTCTTACTATGAGCTTGTCATTGAAACTTTGTGGCCATAATATGAATATGTTGTTCGGCACAATATGGAACTTTGGTCCATTTGACTAATGCCTGTGCAATAGGGGCCCTGTCTGGTCCTGGGGAGGAGCGCCCCAACATACTTCTTAACCGCGGGAGTGTGGACTTCTGGTGCTTGGCATAGCACAACGAATAAGCAAGATTTGTGGGAATATGTCTTCGTTTGATATGATATGATAAGTTTGATTTGATATGATATGATACGTCTGTTCATGTGAATACATGATATCTATATGAATATGGCCAATTCATTTTGATACGATTCTACTCTTGAAATATCTGTCCATTCTATATGCAACTCGACATTCGATTTGATATGTCATCCATTCTATTCCGCTATTCAACTAGATAGAAAAGCATGCATTGTCATTATGTCCATGTTCATATCTTGCCTAATTAAAATGTTAATCACGTATATTAGTGCCCGCACAATATTGAGATGTAAATCCTACTGAGCTAGTTCGTTCACCCCTCTCATCCTGTCCTTTTTAGGTAGTGATGAGGAACCAGAGGAGTCGGATGGGGCCGGGCAAGAGTGATGAGTACCTACCATATGAGGAGTTGATAGTCTAGGAATAGTTTTTTAAGTAGTCAATGTAATAGAGAAACATTTTCATTTGAATAATGAACCCTTTTTAGATGGTTATTCTATTGTAAGGTTGTAACTAGTGGATTGAAATGGAATAAATAGTACTTTTGACGGCATTATTATGGTCTCAAATGTGTGGTTATATTTAATTATTACTCTTAGTTACTCAACTGTGATACGTCTATTTGTATCATTCACGTCTCCCGATATTTATTCAACTACTAAATATCGGGGCGTGACACTATGTGTCAAGGGACTGAAGCACAACCTCATCAGTATCAGCCAGCTGTGCGACAAAGTACATCAAATCAGATTTCAAGAGTCAATGTGCAGCATTATGAAGGATGGTGCAATCATCTTTGAAGCCAACAGAGAAAAGAACCTATACGTGCTCTATCTAGAGGAACTAAAAGATTAGGACATTTATTTGGTAGCAAATAAAGAGCAGTCGACAGAACTGTGGCACCGAAGACTAGGTCACTACAGTCTTGATGGCATGAGAAAATTGATCAAGAAAAGCTTGGTGGAAGGTCTACCCAAAGTAAGAACAAAATTGAATAGTATCTGCGGACCATGTGCAAAAGGAAAGCACACCAAGTCATCCTACAAGTCAAAAACCGTGGTAACAACCTCTAAACCCTTAGAACTCCTTCATATGGACTTATTTGGGCCAATGAGGACCACCAGTCTTGGAGGAAAGAATTTTGAATTTGTTATAGTAGATGATTACTCCATATTCACATGGGTATCCTTCTTGGAGCACAAGGATGATACATTTGAAAGTTTTGTAAGCTTTAGTAAAAAGGTTCAGAAATATAACAAGTATTACATTATCAGCATTCGATCGGACCATGGTGGAGAATTCAAAAATGAGAGATTTGCTAACTTTTGTGATGATCAAGGCATAGAGCACAATTTCTCAGCACCAAGGACACCACAACAAAATGGAGTTGCTGAGAGGAAGAATGGAATCCTGTTGGATATGGCAAGGACGATGCTATCAGAATATGATTTGCCAACGTATTTTTGGGCTGAAGCGGTCAATACAGCTTGTTACATTATCAACAGAGTGATGATCAGGCCTATCTTGAAGAAGACAACATATGAACTGTACAAGGGAAAGAAGCCGAAGATCAGTCACTTCAGGACATTCGGATGTCCATGTTTCATCCATAACAATGGCAAAAGAGATATTGGTAAGTTAGATGCAAAATCAGATGAAGGTATCTTCATGGGGTACGCTTATAAACCTAAAGGCTATAGAGTAATTAATAAGCATACTTTGTTAATTGAACAATCAGTACATATTATTTTTGATGAAACTAACCCTTCATTGAGAAATGAAGAAGATAGTGATATTGATGATACAGATGAATTGTCCAAGAAATTAAAGAACACATCCATCAAGGACAAGGAAGATCCACCTCTAGAAGACCTGCAACAAAAGGGCATTTCACATGAAAATCTTCTAAAGGAATGGAGATATAAGAAAGATCACCCACCATAAAACATCATTGGTGATCCATTTGTAGGGGTAAGGACAAGAGGTAAGGTAATTCCATGTGATTATTTAGCTTTTGTCTCACAAATAGAGCCTAGGACAGTCAATGAAGCTCTCACTGATGAATTTTGGATTTTAGCCATGCAAGATGAACTGAATTAGTTTAAGAGAAACCATGTATGATCACTTGTTCCTAGACCATCAGATCATCCAGTGATTGGCACTAAATGGGTGTTCATAAATAAATTGGATGAAGCTGGTGTGATTATAAGAACCAAGGCCAGATTGGTCGCTCAAGGCTATTCCCAAGAGGAAGGCATAGATTTTGATGAAACCTATACACCAGTAGCTAGACTTGAGGCTATTAGGATTCTACTTGCATATGCATCCGCATTAGACTTGAAATTATTTCAAATGGATGTTAAATTAGCTTTTCTAAATGGTTTTATTAAGGAGGAAGTTTATGTAGAACAACCTCCAGGTTTTGATGACATTGATTTTTCGAATCATGTATTTGAGTTGCACAAAGCATTATATGGATTAAAACAAGCACCAAGAGCATGGTATGAACGTTTAAGTACATTTCTATTAAACCATGGTTTCATTAGAGGTCAAGTAGATAGTACATTATTTGTTAAGTATAAAGTCAAACATATTCTACTTGTTCAAATATATGTTGATGATATAATACTTGGTTCTTCTGATAAATCCCTTTGCAAGTATTTTGAAAAGCTCATGCAGGAAGAATTCGAGATGAGCATGATAGGGGAGCTCAACTACTTCCTTAGAATGCAAATGAAACAAGGAAAGGAAGGAACTCACATCTGTCAAGCCAAGTACACCAAGGAGTTGCTAAAGAAATTTGGATTCGAAAATAGCAAGCCACTGTCAACGCCTATGAGCACATCAACAAGAATGGATAGTGATAAGGATGGTAAGAAAGTAGACCAAAAGATGTACAGAGGTATGATAGGTTCACTACTATATTTAACTGCCAGTAGACCTGACATACTGTTTAGTGTATGCATGTGTGCTAGGTATCAGGCAGACCCTAAAGAATCTCATTTAATTAGTGTCAAAAGAATTTTTAGATATTTAGCTAAAACCAATGATTTAGGTTTATGGTATCCAAAGTCATGTGAAATCAACTTAGTAGGTTACTCTGATACTGACTACGCTGGATGCAAAATAGATAGAAAAAGCACCAGTGGCTATTGTCAATTTCTTGCAGAATGTCTGATCTCGTGATCCTCAAAGAAACAAAATTCAGTGGCATTATCTACAGCAGAAACTGAGTACGTAGCTATTGGAAGTTGCTATACACAACTCCTATGGATTAAGCAACAACTTGAGGATTATGGACTCCAGATCAAGACAATGCCCCTATTATGCGACAACACCAGTGTAATAAATCTAACCAAGAATCCAGTACAACATTCAAGGACTAAGCACATTGAGCTTAGAGATCATTTTATTCGTGATCATGTAGCTAATGGTAACATAGATATTGATTTAAATGATACTAATAATCAGTTAGCAGATATCTTCACAAAGGCCTTACCTGAAGAGAGATTTACTTCTCTTAGAAGGGAATTAGGCATGTGTAAATTGTGAAAGAATCATCTATATAAAACTGAGATATTAATATTCAGAATGTCAATTATTTTTCCTCCTTGAATTTAAGCAAAATTCCAAACGTTGCTTTCTCGCTTAAATATCCTTGATTGTTCGTAATTTTAAAAGAATTTATTTACATCTAATTGGTCATTTTGTCCTTTTCCTCCATCATACTGCCTCCATTTCGAAAAGTCTCTTTATCTTTAATTTATATATCCCGAAATCTGTGTGGCAACGATTCACATCCAGCCTTCATCTATTTCTACCTTCCTGAGGCGATACCCTATCAACTCTGGCATCGACTCCCTGAGATTTCAAGCTTTCAACTGCTTCCCGCCAGAAATTTCTTGACGGTTTCTATTCCAATCCCCTTTCCAACCCTCTAGAAACCTTTCCTGTTCGATTTCATGGCCTCTTCTGGTGTTTTCGGGAGCGTCGGGGGCTACGGATCTGAGTTCCTGACAGCATAGCAGCATGAAAGATTTACCTCTGTGAAGACAAAGCTCTGTGGAAATAAAGCTATGGATATTGCAGATTTTGAGAAATATGGGATGCACAACATCGGGGCAGCCATAGATAGAATGAAATGGATAGAAATCACAACTTTCTCTGAGATAAGCTATCCAAATTTGGTGAAGGCTTTCTTTGTTTGTTTGAGGACTGAGGAGGATGGATCCTTGACTTCGTCTGTCAAAGGAACCCCAATAAGAATCACTTATGATCTTTTGAAGTCCTTATTTGGAGTTTGCACCACCGGTCACAATGGCGTACACACTGTTGACACCCAGGCAAAGGGGCTAGGTATTGTTGGTCCCGAGTTCAAGCTGAAGGATGGGAAGTTGGATATTAACCAGATGAATGTGTTCAATCACTTACTGCACTTTATTGTTTGTCAAATCTTGGTTCCGAGGAGTGCTACTTCTCAACCTGTACCAAAGCAGATTCGGACATGATCTTCTGGGCCATCTAGAACCGGGAGATAAACATGGCCGAGGTTATCTTGGAGCAAATGAGGTTTGCCCATGCTCAAATTTAGGACACGAAGAGCAAATTAAATGTGTCCCTGCCTTATGCCCATCTGCTCACCAAGATCTTTAAACATTTTGGTATTAATATGTCTGGAGCAGTTGTAGAGAAAATGGGGCAGTCAATCCACAGCAGAAATTTAAGGAAGAGCGGATTTTCAATTGTAAATAGTGTATGGACAAAGACTTCTATGGCTAAGGGTGAGGCCATCATTGGCGAAGCCCAAGAAGTCCAGGAAGAGGTAGGAGAAGTAGCTGTAGCAGTAGCAGTCCCAATGGTTCAAGAGGAATCAGCAGCAGCACCGCCAGCAGCAGCACCGCCAGCAGAGGAAGCTAGAGTAGTAGTACCAAGTATTCCAGATCAGTAGGAACAGATTCCATCAGTTCAGAAGGTACCAGAACTAGCAGCAGCTCAGGCAATAGAAGAACAAGGTCCAGCAATAGAAGTAGAAGTACCAGCAGCAGCAGCAGATTCCAGCAGCAGGATAGAGGACATTCCCCAAGAATTGATTGAGCCCATTGGGCAATGTTCAGAAGTTGTTCCTCCTTCTTCCCGAGTAGCCACAGTACTCAGGGATGTACTAGACTCCATCCAAAGCACTCTAGGGGAGCCAATAACTAGTGATGATCAAGTAACAGAAGCTGTGGCATCAGGCCACACTGCAGAAAAGGTGATGGAGGAAGCTCCCAGTCAGGGGGAGCAAGCAGTTGCTCATGAAAAAGTAACAGTGGAAGATGCTCCTATTAAGGGGGAGCAATCTATTGATGAGGAGGCAGCTCCTCAGGGGGAGCACACTGAAAGTGCCCTATGAATAATGAATAGCATGTTGAATTCGAAGAGCCCATTGCAAGGGCACATAGCAAAAAGAAAAGAGTAGCTCATTGGAAGCCCAAGGAGAAGCAGCTGAAGATTCAGTTGAAGCCCATTATTAAAAGGATGAATGAGCAAGGCAAGACTCTCACATCTCTGCATTCTGATATTCAGTCTATCATTATCAGCCAGACCTCAGCAACAAACGAGATTGGAGCCTTGTCCACTGAGGTACATAACTTGAGAGATGATTTTAAAATGTTCAAGCAATTATGCAGATGGATGAAAGGTGAATTTGATAGTGTCAAGAAGCTTATCTCTTCGAGGGTGCAATCCACCTCTGCCCCTCCATCTCACTCTCTTGCTGCACCAGTTAGCAGTGCATGGCCATCAGGGCCAAAGCTAGTAGAGGAAAATGCAGGGCCATCAGGGCCAAGGCCAGCAGAAGAAAATGCAGGGCCATCAGGGCCAATTGTAGTAGAACTAGCAGGGCCATCCGGGCCATCTGAAGATGTAGCAAGGCCATCAGGGCCATCTGAGGTTGTGGCAGGGCCACCAGGGCCAATGATCTCCGAGGGTGTGAATCCAAGAGTAGAAGAGCCTGCAGCTGCTCCCGAAGCCCATGAGTCTTCATCTCTTGCAACACCAGCCCCTCCTTCACCACCCTCTTCATCCACAGCACCTCCAGCACCCCTCATCTTCAAACAACCTATGCCTCGCGCCATCTCTTCCCCAACTCCTTTTCCATCTCAATCCACCTCATCTCCTACTATCTCTCAAATCATTTCTCCTCTTCATTTGTCTGTGAAGATCCTCCAGTTTCTTCATCAGCTGGAGCATCATCCTCTTCTAGACCCTCTTCAGCCAGATCATCCACCAATTTCTCCCCAAGTTCCCTCCTTCATCCTCCTACTCCACCTTCCTCTATCACATTCGTTCTTGAAAATCCACAACATGCCAGTGCTTTTCTAAACAACTGTGAGGATGAGTTGGAATGCACCACACTCATCTCAGTCCTAGCAGTTGCCACTCATGTTCACTGGACTGATTCCTCTAGTCCTGTTCAGAAAAAGAGGAAACTCCCATCCACCCTTGCTCTTCCTTCCGAACCTAAGTTTGCTCCTCTTTGGTACTCCCTCACTGTTGAAAAATGAAGGAGACCAATTTATTGTGAATATCTCCAAAAGTGCATTCTTTCCACCACTTTTGGCATTCCCTTTCTCAACCTAACTGATCACCTCAACATTGTCCTTCCTTATTGCCATATTTCCAACGTCGATTAATCCAGAATCTTCCAAATGGTTGAATGCAAGACTGAGGATCAGTGGGCTAAAGGGCACAAGGCTCTCTACAGCAAATATCCTCTTTCCAAGTCAGATAGAACTCCTCCCCGGGATCACTCACTCACCCTCTCTGAGTGGTTTGTGTTTCACCATCAAGCTCTCTGGGCCCCTTTCATTCTCAAAGAAATAAGGATCGCAAGGTACTTCCAGCCATACAATGATTTTTTATATCTCAACAAGCTACCTGAAGTATAGTTTGGCCAATTCCATGGAGCTATTGCCACTCTTCGAGCTGAAAATCCGGTCAATTGCTCCTTCATAGTGGACTTCACAACCCTGAAATTGCCTGAAAAAGTTTTTCTTCCCAAGCTACACTCCTTGGTGTTGGATTCCTCTGCTGGCTCTCATACTTTTGAGAGATTTGCTCGAGTAATGGGAAGAATATCAGCTCAGCAGGGTCGCCTCCCCTCCTTTCAAAGGTTTATTTTCCGAGAATTTCATCTGGGCCACATCTCTTCTGAAGTTCTTGCTCCACTCATTTCTGAATGTGAAAGGCTTTCTCTCATAGATTGGGAAAAGCATTACAATCAATCTGGTCTTCAGTTGGAATCGTTAAATTCTTCATTGGTCAAGTCAGGCAAGCCACCTCTCTCTGCTGAAGCCTTCCTGGATTTAAATTCCATCAATCCTGTTCAGGAACTATTTGTGCAATGGGTCAAACGGTACAAGCTATTTTTGGCCTTGAAGAAAGATCTTCTGCAGGATCAGATTCACTACCCTATCAACATCAACCAATTTCTTCAGTTTGCCAACTTTGGATCCTTCCTCTTCTTTAAACAATCTCTTGGCAAAGATAAATATGCTGATTTTCTAGAAGATCAGCGCCAACTTCACATCAAGAGGATGCTTCCAGACATGGGGCCATCTTACTATATTGCTTCTGGGGTTTTCCAGAACTATTTTGAGGAGTAGGAAAGCAAGGCCTTGCGCATTATTCAGCGGCATGCCTCCCCTCTATCTCCTGCCTTCTACCTTTCTGTAACCTCCCAAGATACATAGACAAGCTCTTTGCTCTTCTCTCTCTTTTATCTCTCTTCTTTGTCTCCGAATGATTCCTTTTGCTTAATGACAAAAAGGGGGAGAAATACTTCTGAAATATATTTCTTATATTTTCGCAATTTCGTTTAGATACATTTCAGATCATCTATGCTTATTGTTAAGTTTTGTCATCACCAAAAAGGGGGAGATTGATGATCAGTTTATCCCCATGTAATTCAAAGTAATTACATATTTATTTTGGTGATTAACAAAAATATAATAAAGTCTATTCTAGCATATTTTCTATGAGATTTGAGCACAAGAAATGAAAAAAGGAATAACAAGCTAAATGGGTAAGTAGTATTTACTCTATAGCAATGTAAGTTCAAAGCATAAAATTTTCCAAGTACACATCGACTCTCTAGTTGTTATAACGATTTCCTTAGAATCATAATGATTTCCTCATTCACATCGATTTTGGTTCTATAACGATTTCATAAGTCATTGCTATTCTATTACAGTTTATCTCATAACGATTCGCTAAGAGATTGCAACGATTCGCCTCTCATAAAAATTTGCTAAGAGATCACAACGATTTGCCTCTCATAACGATTCTATAAGAGAACGCAACAATTTGCCTCTCATAACGATTCGCTAAGAAATCGCAACGATTTGCCTCTCATAATGATTCGCTAAGAGATCGCAACGATTTGCCTCTTATAACGATTCACTAAGAGATCACATCGATTTGGTTCACAACGATTTGGTTATCATAATGATTTCTTAAGTGAGAACAACGATTTGCTCTCACAACGATTTCATAAGTGAGAACAACGATTTGCTCTCACAACGATTTGGTTATCGTATCGATTTTTTAAGTGAGAACAATGATTTGCTCTCACATCGATTTATTAAGTGAGAACAACGATTTGCTCTCACATCGATTTCTTAAGTGAAATAACGATTTGTTCGTAACAACTTGGTCACAATGATCTGCCTATACCGTCATAACGATTTGATCCTTGTAACGACTCGATAAGTTACACAACGACTCTATCACTGTAACGATTCATTTAGTTATATAACGACTTGTTTGCCGTAACGATTCGATACAACAAACAATGATTTTCTCACATCATTTTGTCTCTGACAACTTGCTCATAATGATTTGCTTATAAAGTCATAACGATTTGTCTATATAACGATTTGTACGTGCATCGGTTTGCTTATAAGTGCACAACGATTTACATGGATATCAACTCATTTGCATAATGATTTCATAAGTCATGCATGTAACGATTTCATGGAATATAACGATTTGATATTTGAACTCATTTCTGAGTTCGTTGAAAAGTCAAAGTTTTCACGTAGATAGTTTTGACATCCATACATTTATTATGATTGAACGTATCACTGCAGTGCATGCAAACGATATCTTCTATTTCCGTACTTATTCTGTATACATCTTTTTAGAAGAATAGAATGGAACTTCTATTTCTATATAAAATCAATCTAACGTTGACTGACAACAAGAGACAACCTAGCTGTCTATTGTTTTAGCCTTTAATGTGTGCAGGTCTCTGACAGCACAACTCAATACAACGTTGGACAATATGGAAGATAACGGACATCAGAAAAGATCCTCTCTCTCTCTTGTTGCATGCATGGAAAGCTAAAGACTGCTCTACAGTGGCATATAGTCTAACGTAAACAAAAGCTTACAGACAACGGACACTTCAACATTCAAATTTCAAATAGAAGATATATATAAAGAAGACTGAAGCTCCAGAAGAACATACTGAGGATAGAGAATACCAACGACAATCTTTTACAAGCTTTTATGCGAGCATCTAAAAGAGCTAAGCCTCACTCCTTTGATTGTTTAGCTCTTACCTATCTACATTCATTGTGTTCGTCTTGAGAGCTTTTGTAAACTGAGAGTGTTCCTCACTGTAGAACTTTCCCTCTCAATCATAGCTTCAGATTTAGCATTATATAAGCTTGATCTAGGGGCTTGCTTTCATTGCCTCATTTCTGTGTTCTTTCCCTTCGTGTTGAAGGAAGACCTTGGGGTTCTAGGGTGTGTGTTCCCTTCGAGTAGAAGGAAGACCTGGTGGTATCCAGGGTGTTGTATTTCCTCTTCGGGTTGTGAAGAGAAGACCAGCTGCGGCTGGGTGTGTAAGGGTCCATAAGCGGGACTATACCCTTGGGTAGTGAAATCCTGAGTTGTTGCTCAGGGACTGGACGTAGGACTCCTACGGAGAGGGGATCCGAACCAGGATAAATCCTTGTGTAGTGTGATTACCTTTGTGTGTTTGTTGTTTATCTTTACTAACACTAACATCTATCGAAGTGTGTTTTGTGTGACAATTTTGTGAACAAATTTTAGGCTCTCAAAATTTTTAAGAATCCCATTCACCCCCCCCCCTTGGGCTTGCTAGCTGGGCAACAAATACATCTCCTGATCTCAAATGCATAAAATAAAGTGCAATTTATTCCTCATATACAATAACACTCTAAATCTCTCAAGTACAGCTAAGCCTCCACGTCCTCACGCTCTGAGTCAGTGTGCACTAACTCCCGAGTGTCCTCTGTATCTCATGAAATATTAAGCAAGTATGAGTCTACAAGACTCAGCAAATCACATGAAAGATAGTTCAAGATATTATGTGTATAATAGATTTAAAATGTGGTAACATATATCATTCACATCTTTGATATCATATAGCTTTTCCTACTCACATGGTTCTAACTCTTTTGACAATCATTCATTACATAGCATGTTTAATTATCATGGGAATAAAACGTTTCATGTAATGTGTATAATTCACATCTCATATTCCAACAATTGAACCAACATGTTCCTATGCATATCATGCAATAAATTTTCAGGGTATATGCTCATTGTCATGCCACATATAACTAGTTTTCATGTAGCAAGAAATCATTTAAACATGTAGCAAATATTACATATAACAAGTGACATGTAGCATGTAAAACAATTTCATATGGATCATGTAGCATGTAACATGTAGGCATTGATCATGTAGACATCTAGTCATGTAGTCAATTATCATGTAGTTGCCAAGACATAACCCACACTATTAATAGAGATCATGTAGTCATATAGCATTCACTTATCACCTAGGCAATACAGTGATGAAGTCATGGTATTTGCGCAAAACTGGGGAAAGCCCTTCCCACCTTAGCCAGTAGAACTTGTCTACCTCCAGGATTTCAATCCGTTGCCCACGGATTCAGTACGTCATTTTCTTGTAAGTGAACCATTACCATAGGGGCATCCATGGTGTAGCTCCTTGTAGGAAATCTCTATCATAGCAATGTCTTTATTCGCCAATTTGTGTCAAAATATGCACTAACTTGTATGCAATCATTTATTCTACATTTTCATGCAATTCTATCATGCTATTTCATGCATAATTTATCCATATAACAATGAACTATCATATAGCTTGCTTTTCTCAGTTCTAAATCTTAACTTTGTTGTATAACAGAAACCTATCAGGGTACTAATCATGTTACACCCATTCATGCACATAATCTTATGTTTATTTGAATTCTATATGCAATGTACCAATCAAAAATTCATAACAATACACACAGAAGTCTAAAAATCCCAAAATTTTGACAGTAATTCAGATTTCGATTATACTATGCACATATAAAATTTCACATTTTTTTGATCTTTGTAAATATTTTTCATAATTAAGTTCCATCGGTTTAAGCTAACTAACGTAGTACAACAGAGAGGAATTCATACAAATCGATACAGGAACTGAAATATAGTAGATCTACAGTACTGACAAATCAATAGTATAGTTTTTTTTATTTCAATAATGCAACGGAAATCATGTTCACTTCTTTATAAAATTCTTTTGCTAATTCAATAAAATTCAAGGGTAACTCATGCATTTAGTCTATCCATTACTGTCATGGCCTGTCTCTAGTTAAACAGTACTGAAAACACATAAAACATCACCTGGCCGAAACCACATACAAGCATGGATCACAAATAAGCAATTAAAATCAGATTTTCTGCAATTCACTGTACTGATAAACTTAACGACAACATTTGTGGCATTTACCTGAAGTAGACGTCCACATATTATGTCGTTAACAACCAGTACACGGAGGCACATAGCGCCGTAACATATATTAAAAGTTGTAAAAGAACATGTCGTTTACAGAAACTAAACGGCAATCGATATGGTCATTTACAAAGTCTAAACCGCAAGAGATATTGATGTCAAGTTCGTATGCCCAGAAAACATAGAAAACTCTACATAAAATAATGGAACTTCTACCCTTTCCCACATGTTATTTTCATGCTTTAAGAAATCTGTAAAAATGATAATTATATAGTCTAATCTATCTTAAACCGAACCCCCATGTAACTTGCCTCTATCCCTCCTTCTGAAGTGACGAATCAAAGCCCGAAGAAGCCCACCTTGGCACTAAGGCAGTCCCCTTCACCGGCTTCAAACGCTCCAAATTCGCCTCCAACGTAGCTCTCCTGCTTGGAGAAGCTTCAGATCTCGTTGCTGGATGTTCCACCTTGGTCCAGGAACCTTCAGATCGCACGCACGAACTCTGCAAAACCCGTCCTCGGCCCTCCTTTCTCTCTTCCAAAACTAGGGCGAAAACCTCCCCTAACTACGAAATCCGGTCTTATAAAGATCTCCCATGCATAGCCAAAACTCAATCCTAGCCCTAGGATCAGAAACGCACGGATCTAGCACATTAAATGCATGGAAACGGCCGATTTATTCTCACTTGGAATGGTAACAACAAAAACAGGCAAGTAAGGTTAATGTCAACAGAAGTTGCCGTCAGCCATGATGTAGACGTCTATCAACTGTGTCGTCTACATTCTTGCCCAAAACCTGATATTTCAGAAAATATTAAATGACACAAGAAGCTGTTGTTAACAACAAATAAATGGCAGACGATCATGCCGCTAACAAGTCTTAACACCAAGCGATGTTGACGCACAGTTCAACATAGAACACGACTCAAATACATACAGAATTAAACATACATTTGTAATATAAATTTCAAGAAAATTTCTAGGGCACTACATATATATTCTCCTGCCTGTTAGAGCCAGTAGGTGATTGGTTGTCCCTACTGAGCTTCTGTTGTGAAGCTCATCCCTTTCTTTCCCAGGTGAGACTTCTCAGCAGTGGCAGGGCGCGCGCCGGGCAGACGAGACGGGGCGATAGTGGAGGTCCCCGTAGCTAGCAGTGGTTCGCCTTTCTCAGTGTACGTCATCCTCAGGGTATGCTCCTAAGGGATCTATCTTTCCCCTGCCTCATACTTGTACTAGCGTGCGTGCGTTGGGACTGTACTTAGAGCGGTATGTAGCGGTCTCACTCTCCTTTCTGTTTCCACTTGTACGATTCTAGTTTAGCAGTTGACGTTTACTTCCGTTACATATCTTGTTACATATATATTATAGCCCTTCCGGGTCTCCGAATCTGTGGGCGGTGACCGTGAAAATCGGGTCCTCGGTGTGGGCCAAGGGTTGGGTTCTCGGGGTCGTTACACATTGTCACCTACCGCTTACCATATACTCATATTCTAGTCACATTAATGCTTAGATTTTAAGATTGACATTTCACGAAGACACCCAACAGCACAACCAACAATTTTCTATTTATAGGGAACCTTAAGCTGTCTAAATTGGGTTCTACTGAAGGATCCTAACAAGATTTGGGTTGCAGAAAGAGATCTAATTTGAAATCAAAAGCCCCACTCATATGGAAACTCGAAGTCGGAAACTAAAGCAATAGGGACATGCAAACATTACTAGCGATCGAAAAAATTTTGTTTTATAAGATCACCTAGACCATTTTGTCCAATGGCACCACTGACCAGTAGGTCACCTGGCCCTAATCAATGGGGTCACCATATGGGTTTTAGCCGTTTTAGACTTAGATTTTAAAAGCAAACTAAAGAAGTGTGGACAATCTAGTGGGATCATAAGACCCCATTAAATCCTTCATAGATCCACCCCTTGCTAAGCAAACTTTCAATTTTAACTCCTTTTCTACTACGATTCAAACTCTAAATCATAATGGGATTGTTTTTAAAGGAACTAGGGTGAAAAACTAACCAATATTTTAGCATTCTAAATTCATAGATATAATTATTCATAACAGACATTGTTATTATTAGGATCCTATTTTGCAACTTAAAAAATCAGCATATTTTAATGAAAATATTTAAAATATTGGTTACTACCATATTACCCTTAAACACAAAAAAGTTTTATTTGCAGAAGTGTCTTTTATTCATTACAAACAACATATTATTATCATGTAAATTAAATTAATGACTTTCATAACAAATTATTATTTATTTAAATTTGTTGGACATAACCCTTCTCACCTATGGGCTACTCACCCTCTATGACATCTCACCACACTTCACTCTTCAAAAATGAAAAATGCACAAGGCAAATTCTAAACAACACTTCATGATAATAATCAATATCTCGTTTTATATTTAATCGTTCTCACACATTTTGTAAACACAATCACTCCTTACTTAGTTAGTTATAGCTATTCGGACCAACACATAACACCGAGATCCTCCTTATTTTTTAATTTAAAATAATTTCTTATACTTTTACATGATTTTAAAATGTGTGAAAAATGATAATTGAGATCTTGTCCTTCGTCAAAAGAACTACTTCCCACATCTCTACTTTGTAAAATATCTTGAAGGAAATATGCTCCAACCTTGTGATCTTTATGTATATCCTTTAAGGACTCTTTAGATGCACATCATAAACATATTTAAGTTTATCATAATCTCAATTTACATTATAAATTCAGTTTGAAGACTTAAAATTAATTTTATTATAAACTCACTTAAATTTATCATAAACTCAAAATCTCCTCATAAATGTATCTTTTTATAAATCTATTATGAGTTTGCTTATGGTGAAGAATTTTTATGTAAATAAAATTTGGCACAAACTCACTTAATTTAAACATAAGTTAATGCAGAACATGTTTATGATAAATCTATTTGCATTTTTATAAGTTACATCCAAACATACCCTTAATATAAATATAAACACATAATTTATTTTATATGTTTCTCAACTCTTAAGTAATATACAAAACAAGTAGGCTCCTCCAATAATTTATTTTCAAAAAAATAAATAAAGAATTCAGTTGTTGTTATTATAAGAGGTAAATATGGGTATATGTAAGAGGTAGGGGGTGGGAGAGGGAGGGGGAGGGGGCTTCAGGAGGGGGGCAAGTAGGGGCCTTGGAGGGGGAGGGGGAGCAGTGGGGGTTGGGGTGGGGGTTTGGGAGGGGGAGCAGTAGGGGGGGGTCCGGTAGGGGTGTCGTGGAGGGGAGCAGTAGGGGTGGGTGTTAGTAGGGGGGTCATGGAGGGTGAGGGGGCTTCGGGAGAGGGAGTGGGAGGAGGGCTGGCAGTGGGAGGGGAGGGGGTCGAAAGTGGGAGGGGGGCTAGCAGGGGTGATTGTCGCCGGCAGGGGGGTGCGGGACCGGTAGGGGGAGTAGTGGGGGTTGGGGTGGGAGAGGGAGGCGGTGGGGGTCACGAGGAGGGGGAGGGGGAGACACACCTAGATGGTGGAGGCGAAGGCACAAGGTCGCGGCGGAGGGACGGTGGGGCGGCGGCAACGTAGGGTCGCGGCGGCGCTCCACGCCGGAGACGAGAGAGAGAGAGAGAGAGAGAGAGAGGGCGCGGACATGGGTGGGCATTTGGGAATGGGGTGGGGGATAAAATTGGAGTTTTCTGACATAATTATTTCCGTCGAAAATTCCATCGGTATTACCGACGGAATTTCCAATGGATATATTTTCGTCGGAAATACTGACCAAATTTCCGACAGAATATGTTCCGTCGGAAATTCTGACTGATATGTTCGATGGAATTATATCCGTCGGAAGGTCAAACGGATTTACCGATGGAAAATTTCCGTCGAAAAGTTCTGTCGGTAAACCCGCTTTCCCTTGTAGTGTTAGCTCCGACTGTCCATGACTAAATCACCTATGACTTCATATATGACAAAGTTATAGGTCATTTTTAAACTATAAAATATGTGTTAATTTTATACACAATAATAAAAAAGAGTTAGTTATGATAAACATGGAAGTACGCACCATAGAAACATGACAGAATCCAATAGTGGATTTTGAACATGATTCCTAAAACTAAACCAAATAGGAAGTCCTATTATGGAAATGATTCCTATGGAAGTTCTAGAACATAATAGGACTTCTACCAAGAGTTTTGGAAACTACAAACTTGGCATTTTCCCATCGTTAGACTTCCTTATTAACCCAGATTCATGGACCATTGAAAGGTGGAGCTTTCCAAAAGGCTTCCTACTCCAATTGGGACAGAAAATCTCCAGTCTTGGAAGGGATCAAGCTAAAACCACAACCATACCTTAAACTTATAAATACTTGTCATAAACCCTTGGGGACAAGTTACCAACTGCTGAAGGACTTGTGAAGACTAGCTAGAGTACTGGAGGAGGAAGAGATCGCCCTTGTTGGAGTTTTCTTCCCCAAATCAAGTTATGCTTCGTCCTGCAAAAAACCCTTCTAGGAACGATCAAAGGTAGGTAATCTCAGGCAACAACCTAAATCTAGAGTATGCTTTCTGTGAGTTCTTCAAGTCTAGTCTTACTTGTTCCTATTATCTTGATTTCACTGATCACGTAAAGAGTATCAGGTTGTTTTCTTTCATCTCATGGAATTGGGTCAAACAAACACCATAGATCTGTCTACTGTTTCGTTTCCAGTAATCTCATTTTGTTTATAATTTCGCCCCAGGTAACCCTAGATTCAGGGTATAGATCAAGCAAGCGAGCTGCGTTGTGTTCCTTGTCTATCAGTGTGTGTTTCAGTCTACATTTGTGCTTTAAAAGCAATAAAATCACATGTTAAAGTGCTATCTGCATGAATATGATTCCAACGTTAATTATGGAAGTTACTTGTAACGACCCTCCTTATATCGGTACGATTATACCAATCCACGTCGGTATAAAGAATGCCATCACAGTAGGACATTTACCCAACACTAAATATTAGATTGAGATGTACACAAATATTGAAATAATACAGCAGAAACAAGTAAATATTCAATCTTATTCCATCATCCACATCATATCCACAGTCTATACAGTGATAAAAGAAATGCAAGTGTCCACATTATCACAACTCCGAAATAGATACACTGTCCATATGAATTACAACACTTATTGAATACATACTTATGAAATGAAAAGTACAAAGTAGAAGTCTCCACACAACTAGCTACTCCTCCCGCTCGGAGTCGCTCCTAACTATATCCTCCTCAGAAGTGGAGATACCTGTCACACCTGTACACCGAAGCAAGGATGAGTCTAAAGAGACCTCGCAAGCAATCTAAGAATACAACCTTACTCATATCATAACCACACGCTAGTCTTTTAAGCATATAGGAACTAAACATGGTACATGCTTTATGCTACTTAAAATAATTAATTATAAAACCTATAGCATGCTTTCTACACATTCCATTCAACATGATTCAAAGATTCAAATATTATTCAAATCATTTGGAAATTATATACAATTAAAGCATGGAACTATGAATAAGGTAATTAACATGCCTAACATGTATCTAATCATTTTCGTATGCATTTATCATACGTATACACACATTTTGCTTGCTGTTTTGACATAAAATAAACATAATCACAATAGTTTACATTTATTCACATGCTAGCTCATTCACTTCACAATTTCACATGTTCATATTTCACATTGCATAATTCACATGTTCACACACACATGTTCACATTTCACATTTAATTGTCGTGACACATAGTCCAAACCACCATTAGAAGGGCACACATATACTTACACATATCAATCACCTAGGCAACATAGTGATAGATCTTGGTTAACTGCGCAGAACTAGGAGAAGCACTCTCCACCCTAACCCATGGTACTTGTCCACCTCTAGGATTTCATCCTAATGCCCATAGGATATCACACACATTGAACCTTCCCGTAGGGACTTTACTACGGTACGGTTCCACAACCCTCTATGGTAGCAGTGGCACTAACGGCACATTTTACACAATTCACATTAATCACATTATTTGCATATTTCTCATGCACCATTTAACACAATTGCATGCACTTTTACACAATTACATATGCTTCAATTTCCAAACATGATGCTACTGTTCACAGTGCTAAATAACTCATATCACAGTCCAAATCATGTTGTTAATCATTGCATCATACAAGATTAAATTTAATATACTCAACAATGTTAATTTTCATTGCCAAATCAATAACTGCACCTACTGTCATCAAAACAGAACGAAACTTCTATCACAAGTTCTAAACAGCTAACATGTCACATGCTCAACTTTTCAGATTTTTTGGATTTGTAGCATATTTATAACAAATAAAATGGATCTCAGGCATTTTTCTCACTCAATTCATTTAAGTAGATTCGACAAGAAGATAGTCATATCTAACAAAGTTAACACTTGAAGACAGTTACCATATGATCATACAAAATTCATGAAACCCTAATTCATCATGGATCTAATTAATTAGGATTTATCAAGATCAAATCATGCTTAATATCATTTTACAGAAATTCTAATAAATAAAACTATGCACAAAAATTCTACTCCTCTGTATGACATGACCTAATGACTGCATCTAACAATATATAAAATTTACAGCATGCACTGACATTCAGAAGTCCGGAAATATACCACTGAGATTAAAACATCAAATCTGTCAAACCTGATGATCTTGATGGCACAAGGGTTGCCGCCAACAAGGGTTAACAACACACGTTGTTGCCGTCAACTCAAGAACTTGACGGCACACATGTGGCCGTCAATCTTCTGTCTGCAGAAACACAGACAGGGCTACAAAACGAGAGAATAGGGGGTTCCAGGACACGAGAAAAATTCCATAAAAATCTTGAGACCTACTAGACATGGATAGGGTTGATATCCATAGGTTACTTGCCTTAGAAAAATTGCTAGATAGAATTATTTTGCCGAAGATGCTCTCCTCGGCCAAGCCAAGAAGCGCCTAATTCTTCTCCTGAACCGGGTTTTGTGTTGATGCTGATTGCACACCGGAATCGGGGAAGCCTCACCAAAGTCCAAAGTGTCTTCCAGTCATTGTAGATCGCTAGAAGATGCACCACAACACCAGATCCAAGCCTCCAAAATTCAAGTTTGCGCACAAAGTTCTAGGGTTTTCTCTAAGAGCCAAAAAGACCTAATCCACCCTAATCTGGTGTTTTTATATGCTAAGGGAGTCGGGATACGCGTTTAGGTAGGAATCCTACCATTGGAAGACAGTTTCCAAAACAGGGACCGGAGGAAACGCAGCCGTTTCCAGATCTGAAATTGCAACAATTCTGGGAAATAGACGGCCACATTAGTCGTTGTTTACTGGGAATTGGTGTCCATCGATCTGGACGTCGACTCCTTTATAAACGTCCACCCATGTTGACGTTCATTGGCCTCTCGGTCAGAACACAAAAATGCCCAAACATACTTACACTATATACATATATACATGTAATGTAATGTATAATTTAAAAACCATATGTACAATGTAAATAAAAGTAATTTGTACAAAATAAACACATATATGCATATGTTCAACATTATTCAAATACAATATGTACATAATTAAACACATATACATATATACATGCCGCTACATACACAAGCATCTAACTGCCATATGATAAAGTTTAAATAAAGAACAAAATTCGAGGGCCTTACACCCTCTCCCCCTTAAAGAAAACTTCATCCTCGAAGTTAGAACGACACTACTCAAACAATTGGGGATATTTCTTCATCATAGCATCCTCAAGCTCCCAAGTAGCCTCCTCTCGCAAGAAGTTCCGCCAAAGCACCTTTACAGATGCAATGCTCTTGTTCCTGAGGTGCTGGACCTTCCGACCAATAATAGCTACTGGTTGCTCAACATACGATAGATCTGGCTAAATCTCCACTGGCTCATGACTAACCACATGAGACGGATCTCGCACATACCTCCTGAGCATAGATCTGTGGAAAACAGGATGAACACTAGCTAACGCTGGGGGTAAATCTAGCTCATATGCCACGTTGCCCGATCGCCTAAGAATCTCATACGGGCCAATGAATCGAGGACTTAACTTACTATGCATGCCAAACCAGACAACACCTCGAGTAGGCGAAAATTTTAGGAAAACATGCTCGCCAACCTCGAACTCTAAATCCTTTTTTCTGTTGTCGGCATAACTCTTCTGCCTATCCTACGCCGCAACAAGCCTCTACCTAATAAGCTGAATCTTATCTAAAGTCTCCTGCACTAACTCTGGACCTATCAACTGCCTATCACTTGCCTCCTCCCAACATAAAGGAGATCTACAAGGCTGCCCATACAAAGCCTCAAATGGAGCCATACCAATGCTCACATGAAAACTGTTGTTATATACGAACTCCACAAGAGGCAAATGACGCTCCCAATCACCCTTCCAATCCATTACACACGCTCTCAACATATCCTCAAGAGTGTAGATAGTCCTTTCGGACTGCCCATCTGTGTGAGGATGGAACGCCGAACTGAGCTTCAACTCGGAACCTAAAGCCTCCTGAAGACCCTTCCACAACCTCGATGTGAACCTCGGATCTCAATCCGAAATAATCGACTTCGGCATGCCATGCAATCTAACAATGCTACAAACATACAACCTAGCCAAACTCTCCACGGACTGCTTCTTCTTCATGGGCAAGAAATGAGCCATCTTGGAGAATCTATCTACAATCACCCAAATCGAGTCATTGCCCTTCTCCGATCTGGGCAAACCCGTTACAAAATCCATAGTGACAGCCTCCCACTTCCATACTGAGATTTCCATCTTCTGCATAAGACCAGATGGTCGCTGATGCTCAGCCTTCATTTGTTGGCATACTAAACACCTGGACACAAAATCCGCCACATCCTTCTTTATGCCAGACCACCAAAAATATCACTTCAAGTCCTGGTACATCTTGGTGTTACCTAGATGAATAGAGAACATCAATCTATGAACTTCTGCTAGAACATGCTCATGAACATCCACAAAATCAAGAACACAAACTCTTTGATGAAATCTAATCACACCATCCTCATCACGAGCAATGCCTGCCTTACCCACCAACTCCTGGAGTCTAGGGTCAGCCTTCTGCTGCTCAATCACTTCATCCAAAATAGTGGACCGAATGGACAACTGATCTATGAACGCCTAACATAACGATGGCTCTAACTTAGTCATCGCACAAGCAGCATCCTCCAACATCTTCCAATCCTGCTGGAGCAATGGTCTCTTCCTACTAAGAGCATCCGCTAAGACATTCGCTTTCCCTAGATGATATTGAAGATCGAAGTCATAGTCCTTAAGGAACTCAATCCATCTCCTCTGCCGCAGGTTCAACTCCTTCTGAGAGAAGAGATACCTCAAACTCTTGTGATCAGTGAACAACTCCATCTAACACCATAAAGATAGGGCCTCCAGATCTTTAGTGCATGAACCACTGCCGCAAGCTCCAAATCATGAGTTGGATAGTTACACTCATGCTCCTTCAACTGACGAGAAGCATACGCCACTACCCTACCATGCTGCATCAACACACAGCCTAAACCAATCCAAGATGCATCCGAGTAAATGGCAAAACCCTCTACACCACTCGGCAAAATCAACACAGGCGCTGAAGTGATCTTAGCCTTCAGCAACTGAAAGCTACTCTCACAATCCTCAGACCAGATAAACTTCACACACTTCCTGGTTAGCTTAGTCAAAGGTGCGGCGATAGATGCAAATCCCTCAATGAATCTCCGATAATAGCCCGTTAAACGAAGGAAACTCCGAACCTCGAATGGGGTCCTCGGGATCTCCCAATCTAACACAGCCTAGACCTTCTCTCGGTCAACAGCTACACTAGCACCCGAAATAACATTCGCAAGGAAATGAACCTCGCGCATCCAGAAATTGCACTTTCTGAACTTTGCATAGAGCTTGTGCTCTCGAAGAATCTCCAGAACAACTCTCAAATGATCACGGTGTGTAGCCTCATCTAGAGAAGAGACTAGCACATAGTCGATAAACACCACTACAAAGCTATCTAAATATGTTCTAAACACCCTGTTCATGAGATCCATGAATGCTGCAGGGGCGTTGGTCAGACCAAATGGAAGCACTAAAAACTCATAATGTCCATAACGAGTCCTAAAGGCCATCTTGGACACATCTTCACTCCTAATCCTCAACTGATGATAGCCGGACCGCAGATCAATCTTAGAAAATATCGATGCATTTTGCAGCTGGTCAAATAGATCATCAATCCGCGGCAGGGGATACCTATTCTTCACAGTCACCTGGTTGAGCTTCCTATAATCGATGCACAACCTGAGTGAACCATCCTTCTTCAAATAATACAGGTGCACCCCAAGGGGATACACTAGGGCGAAAATCCCTTATCCAGTAAATCTTGCAACTACTTCCTTAATGTTGCCCTGTTGACAAGCCCAGAGGGGGGGTGAATGGGTTTTTATAAATTCAATCTAGGAGATACCTGTAACCAAAAACAATCCCACAAACGATCTTCGAACAACGTTAGTTACTTGTTAGTTTAAATAACAATTACGCAATGAAGACAATCACACAACACAAGGATTATCCTGGTTCGGACTTCCTTTTTCTTAGGAGTCCTACGTCCAGTCCCTGAGCAACAACTCAGGATTGCACTAACTAGGGTACAGTCCCCCTAAGGACGCTACAACACCCAGCTCAGCTGGTCTTCCTTCACACACGAAGGGAACAACACCCTGGATGCCACCAGGTCTTCCTTTACAACCAAAGGGAGCAACACCCTGGATACCACCAGGTCTTCCTTCACACCCGAAGGGAACAACACAGAGAAGAATGAAAAAGACTTTCACGCCCCTAGATCCAGCTTTTGATAAGAGAGGATCTGAAGCAACTAGAACTGAGAGCGAAGAGATTAAGAACTATTCACACTCTCAGAACTGAACAGGCTCTCTCAAGATTTTCACAAGAACTAGCGGAGAGCAAGAGAGCAAAAGAGCAAAAACGGAGTGAAGGATCTTGGCTCTTGATTTTCTTCAGAAGAATTTGAAAAATAGTCTCTCGATCTTTTCTTCTATTCTTCTGTCTTGTATATATATCTTCAATTTGAAATCTAGTCGTTGAAGAGATCGTTGTCTCTCTCTTGAGTAGCCGTTAGACTGAATGACATCTGGAGTCTTGGAAGCTTCCTGTCACAGTCTTTTGATCACTTGAGCACGCAAAGAGATGAGATCTTCACAGAGATCCGTTGGCTTTTATTTGTCTAACGTTGTACAATGAAGCTACATCAAAGGTCTGCACAGATGTCAAGCTCAAACAGCAGACAGATAGGCTGTCTCTGATATCAGTCAACGTCAGTAGCAATAGTCAAGAAAATAGTAATACCAACTGGCTTAAGTCTAAAGGACGTTATCAGAATAAGCACGATAAAGGAAGATATAGTCTGCATGCATGCAGAGATACGTTCAGATCTCATAAATGCAAAAGCGTCAGAGAGATGTCTACGTGGATTTGACTGGTCAATGCTTTAAGATGAATAAGATATCAAAATATGAAGTTGAAGACTATATGACTTATGAAATCGTTATGAGTTATAGCAAGTCATTTTGATTCTAAAGGAGTCGATGTGAAACACTTAACAAATCGTTACACAAAGCAAGTCGTTATGAATCTAAAGAAATCGTTGTGAGTCATGAACACTTATTAAGTCGTTATGAACTCTAAAGAAATCGTTGTGAGTCATGAACACTTATTAAGTCGTTATGAACTCTAAAGAAATCGTTGCGGCTAGCAAGTCGTTACGAGTTCAAGAAGTCGTTACGAGAACTAAAGAAATCGTTGCGGCTAGCAAGTCGTTACGAGTATCAAAGAAATCGTTACGAGAACTAAAGAATCGTTGCGGCTATCAAGTCGTTACGAGTATCAAAGAAATCGTTACGAGAACTAAAGAAATCGTTGCGGCTAGCAAGTCGTTACGACTTTCAAAGAAATCGTTGTGATAACTTATGAAGTCGTTACAACAAGCAAGTCGTTGCGAGTTCTAAAGAAATCGTTATGATAACTTATGAAGTCGTTACAACAAGTAAGTCGTTGCGAGTTCTAAAGAAATCGTTATGATAACTTATGAAGTCGTTACAACAAGCAAGTCGTTGCGAGTTCTAAAGAAATCGTTATGATAACTTATGAAGTCGTTACAACAAGCAAGTCGTTGCGAGTTCTAAAGAAATCGTTATGATAACTTATGAAGTCGTTACAACAAGCAAGTCGTTGCGAGTTCTAAAGAAATCGTTATGATAACTTATGAAGTCGTTACAACAAGTAAGTCGTTGTGACATCGACTTGATTGAAACGACATGACTTTTCAGTCTTATAAGAGAATCGTTATGAACTTTAACAGAAATCGATATGGACTTAGAGAAATCTCATGTTGAAAAGATTAAAGCTTCAGAGTAGTAATGCATACCTTTATTGGCTTGTTTGACTTCGGTAATTTTTCCTGTACTTAAGACTTATGAGATATTCAGCAGATATAATTGATAAATTCTTGTTTGGTTTTGTTAATCATCAAAATATGTATATATATACAATTAATTAAAATTGCATGGGGATAGACTGATCATCAATCTCCCCCTTTTTGGTGATGACAAAACTGAACAATAAGCATAAAAAAATATCTGAATTTTTTGTACTTTTCTCCCCCTTTTTGTCATTAAGCAAAAAGAAACACTTTGACAAAGAAGAGAGAAAGAGAAAGAGAGAATACACATAGAGTCATGGCATTCATTGCGGAGGTACAGGCAAATAGAAGGCAGGAGACAACAGAGAGGCAAAATGGGAGATGGTTTCCCATGCCTGAACTTCCTGCTCTTCAAAAAGAGTCTTAAAAACGCCAAAAGACACAGAGTAAGATGGTCCCATGGTGGAAGCCATCCGTTTGATATGAAGATCTAAATGCCTATAGAGAAGATCAGCATAGGCATCTTTGTCCATGTTGAACTTGAGAAACCGAGAAGTGCCAAAGCTGGCACAGGAGAGGAACTGGTCCATGGTGACCGGGTAGTGATTGTGGTTAGCTCTGAGAGCTTGGTGCAAGCCACATACACTTTGTATCTTTCTTCCCAGACCCTGAAGGGGTCATCAACAAGATTGATGGAGTTCATATCTAAAAAAGTGGCTGGAGAAATAGCTGGTTTGCCTTCCCTGGCCTGAGCTTCATTGAGTGCAGACAACTGCTGAGCTGACAGAGGGTAGAATGTGGACCAATCAGAAGATGTGAGCCTTTCACATTCAGACAAGATAGGGGAGAGAACTTCAGCCTTGACATGGCCCTGGTGATATTCCCTGAAGAGGAATCTAGAAAAGGAAACCATGCATCCTTTCTGTACTTTAATTCTGCCCAAAACCCTGGCATAACGCTCAAAGATGATGGATCCTACAGAGGATTCCATAACTAGAAAGTGAATTTGAGGCAGGGCTATCTCCTCAGGTATTTGAAGAGTAGCAAAGTCTACCTTAATATCTGAAGAGTGAGCTGGAACTGGAGACAAGGCTGAAATGGCCTTCTTGAACTGACAGAGCTGAACTTCTGGAAGTTTATTAATGTATCTGAAGTTGTTGAAGAGCATGAAATGCCTGATCATCTTGATTTCTGATTGAATGAAGGGTGCCCAGAGTTCTTTGTGATACATCCTGAACCATTCAGAGAGAGTCAAGGAGTGGTCCCTTGGAGGAAATCTGGCAGATCTGGCAAGAGTGAACTTCTTGAGAAGATCCTTGTGACCTTTGCCCCACTGCTCTTCAGATTTGGAGTGAGCAAGAGAGAAAATTTTGGATTTTTCGGTTTTTGAAAGAGAAGTATAAGGAAAAATAGTGTGCAGATAATCTGTAAGGTTTTGAAAAGGAAGGTTGATGATGGTGGCATAAGCAACTTTAGAAAGGTATTCCCTATACAGTGAGTTATGGTGGTTGGCCACTGTGAGAGAAAACCACAAAGGAGGGTATTTGGGTTCAGAGGAAGAGGAAGAGGTAGAAGTAAGTTTCCTCTTCTTGGAGGCAGGAACAGAAGGATCTGTCCTGTGAATATGGTCTCCCACTTTCAACACAGACCTGAGGATCCCTTCCTCAAATTCATCCTTTATCTTTTCAATAAAGGGAGAACTGAGTTGAGCATGTACAGGTATGATAGTGATGAAAGATGGTGGAGGAGTAGGATGAAGGAAAGAATGTGAAGTAGTGTGAGGAGCATCAGTGGGTCCAAGGGAGGGACCGGAGGAGGAGGAGGAGGATGCTCCAGCGGAGGATCCAGGAGGGGCCTCAAATGAAGGAGAAGGAATGGTGGACGGAAATGGAGTAGGAGATGAAATTGGTCTAGATTGAGGCTTCTTGAATGTTTGGGGAGCAGGAGGTGCTGTAGGAGCTGATGGTGGAGTGGGAGGAATGGGTGTATGAGAGGGGGAAGAGGGAGCTGGGGGCTTGGGTGCCAAGATCTCTTCTGCCTCTAACTGCACAGGCTCACTCTCCAATGGTCTGGAATTTGGCACAGATGGCCCTGATGGCCCTGCATCCTGAACATCTGGCCCTGTTGGCTCTGCATCTTGAACATCTGGCCCTGTTGGCCCTGCATCTGGAACATCTGGCCCTGTTGGCCCTGCATTTTCTGATGCTGCTGCTGCTCCTAGTGAAACTGCTTCTTCTTGAGGAGGAGGAGCATGAGATCCAACTACCTTGATAATATCTGAGAGCATCCCTTTCATGCTGCTCATTTCCTGGTTGAACCAAATCATAGCATTTCTGATTTGGGCCAACTCTTTGTTAGCCGAAGCTTGACTCAGAAAAATAGAGTTGACATCTGACTGGAGAGAGCATAGTAGTTCACCTTGAACATTTAACCTTTCAATTACTGGCTTCAAATGTATGACAATTTTCTTCTTAGCCTTCCTCTGAAATGGAGAATCAGCCAGGAGAGGAACTCCAGAGGCAACCGCTTTTCCTTTCTTCTTACTTTTATTTTCTGGGGGAGGGACATCATCATCTGAGCTCGAAGAGCTTGCAGTCACTCCTTCTCTGTCATCCAGATTGGAAAAATCTCTTTGCTCTTCAACCTTCTCAACATCTGGAGATGCACCTTCATGACCTTCTTTTGATAGCTCCCCCTCAATAGGAGCATTTTCTGCATCTGATACTTGCTCCCCCTGACTGGGAGCAGGTTCCACCTGTGAGTCACCTTGGGCAGCTTGGTGCTCGACTTCGACTGGAACATCTTCCATCTGCTCATCAATGTGGCCTGGTGCCACAGTCTCTTTAGCAACACAGCTACTTGCTTCTGGAGCACTGGAAATAAAAGGAATAGAATCGATGATGTCTGCCAGAATCGATGCAACTACAATTGAGGGATGTGGGTCCTCAACAGGAGTAATGTCCTCTGGGAGGAGATCCTCAATGCGCCTTTCTGCAAAGGTTTGAACTGGTTCTTCTGGAAATCTGAAGCTTCTGCAGACGCCCTTTCTTCTACTGCACTTTCATACTGAACTTCTGCAATGGAGGGTCCTGAAGATTCTGCTGCTTCAACTGCTGGAGCTAAAATTGACTCCACTGGCAGTTCTGGATCCATATTTGCTGATTCCATCTCCGGATGAACAACTGCAGTGTCGATAATGATGGCCTCGCCTTCGGCCACTGAAGCCTTGAACCAAATACCATTCTCCACAGAAAACCACTCTTCTTCAAATTCCTGGACCTGATTGCTTGGCCCATTTTCTCTACAACTGCCCCAGAGAAATCAACACCGAAGTGTTTGAAAATTTTGGTGAGTAGATGGGCATAAGGCAGGGACACATTTAACTTACTCTTGGTGTCCCAAATCTGATCTCTTGCAAACTTCATTCTTTCCATTATCACTGCGGCCATATTTATTTCCTTATTCTGAATGGCCCAGTACATCATGTCCGAATCAGCCTTTGTGCAAGATGAAAACGTTGCACTTCTAGGAACTAGGATTTGACAGACAATAAAATGGAGAAGACGATTGAAGGCTGATAGTTGATTTATGTCGATCTTGCCGTCTCTCAGCTTGAATCCTGGCCCTATAATTCCCAGACCTTTCACTTGAGCATCCTCAGAGTGAATCCCACTAAATCCGGAAGTCTTTACATTGAACAACACTTTCAGCAACTCAGGGTCTATTCTAATCAAAGTTCCCTTTACTGACGAAACCAGAGACCCATCTTCCTCTGTTCGCATACACACAAAAAAGGCTTTTACCAAGTCCGGATAACTGACCTCTGAAAAGGTGGAAATTTCTGTCCACTGCATCTGATTGATCAACTCTACTAAGCTGCTCATTCCACTTTTCCGCAGATTAGCTACATCTACTGCTTTGTTGCCACAGAGCTTCGTCTTCACAAATGTGAACCTCTCCTGCTCCTCAGGAGTGAGAACTCGGCGCTGTAGCCACCCAAACTGCCGGCGATGATAGGAGCGGCCATAGATTCAGGTGGGAAAGATCACGGAGGGTGGAGACGGAAGGTGAGGAGAAAGAGTCCTCAAGAAATTTTGCGGGAAGTAGGAGGAAGATTCGAATTTGCAGAGG
Source organism: Colocasia esculenta (assembly GCA_014218235.1). Classification (NCBI taxonomy): domain Eukaryota; kingdom Viridiplantae; phylum Streptophyta; class Magnoliopsida; order Alismatales; family Araceae; genus Colocasia; species Colocasia esculenta. Next base: position 137,044,960 of record CM024755.1, read on the forward strand.
ATTGAGATGGAGTTGTTAGGGCATCGGCTCGAGCGGCAGGCTAAAAGAGGGGAAAGGGGTAGACGATGAGGCACGAATCGTTCTGACATCGATTTTATGAATAAATTAATGCTACGTGGAAAGTGAGGCGCCAAGCGGCGGAGAAAACGACAAAAGATTTTGACCGTTCAACTGGACTTCAATGAGAGAGAATTTATTGCAAAAATTTGAATTTTTCTTGCTTATCGCCAAGGAGGGAAAAATTGCTTTAATTCTAAACTTTAATATGCCACTTGTAAGCAAACTTTTATCACAAATTACACATGCCTAATTCCCTTCTAAGAGATGTAAATCTCTCTTCAGGTAAGGCTTTTGTGAAAATGTCTGCTAATTGGCCATTTGTATCAATAAAAGATATTTCAATATTTCCATTTGCAACATGATCACGAATAAAATGATATCTAACCTCAATATGTTTGGTCCTTGAGTGCTGGACTGGATTCTTGGTGAGATTAATGGCACTGGTGTTGTCACATAGCAACGGGATCGACTTGATATTTAATCCAAAGTCCTCAAGCTGTTGCTTTATCCATAAGAGTTGTGTGCAGCAGCTTCCAGCAGCCACGTACTCAGCTTCAGCTGTAGAGAGTGCTACTGAATTTTGTTTCTTTGAGGACCAAGATATCAAACACCCTGCAAGGAACTGGCAACAACCACTGGTGCTCTTTCTATCTAATTTACATCCAGCATAGTCAGCATCAGAGTAACCTACTAGGCTAATTTCACATTGTTTTGGATACCATAGACCTAAGTCATGAGATCTTGCTAGATATCTAAATATTCTTTTCACAGAAATTAAATGCGATTCTTTAGGATCTGCCTGATATCGAGCACACATGCATACACTAAATAAAATATCAGGTCTACTAGCTGTTAAATAAAGGAGTGAACCTATCATACCTCTGTAGATCTTTTGATCTACTTTCTTACCATCTTTGTCACTGTCCATTCTTGTTGATGTACTCATTGGTGTTGACAGTGGCTTGGTATTTTCGAATCCGAATTTCTTCAATAGTTCTTTTGTGTACTTAGCTTGACTGATGTGAGTTCCTTCCTTTCCTTGTTTGATTTGTAGTCCAAGGAAATAGTTGAGTTCTCCCATCATACTCATTTCAAATTCTCCCTGCATTAACTTTTCAAAGTACTTGCAAAGAGACTCATCAGTAGAACCAAAAATGATATCATCTACATAGATTTGAACCAGTAGGATTTGTTTGACTTTTGACTTTATAAAAAGTGTACTATCTACCTGACCTCTGCTGAAACCATTGTTTAGAAGGAAAGAGCTAAGCCTTTCATACCAGGCTCTAGGAGCTTGCTTTAAACCATATAATGCCTTGTGAAGTTTGAAAACATGATTAGGAAATTCTGTGTCATCAAAGCCCGGAGGTTGTTCCACATAAACTTCCTCTTTTATGAAACCATTTAAGAAAGCGGATTTAACGTCCATTTGAAATAGTGTCAAGTTCAAAGCAGATGCATATGCAAGTAATATTCTAATGGCCTCAAGTCTAGCTACAGGTGCATAGGTTTCATCGAAATCTATGCCTTCCTCTTGAGAATAGCCTTGAGCTACCAACCTGGCCTTGTTTCTTAAGATTGCACCAGTTTCATCCAGTTTATTTCTGAACACCCATTTGGTGCCAATGACTGGATGGTCTGATGGTCTAGGAACAAGAGACCATACTTGGTTTCTCTTGAATTGATTTAATTCATCTTGCATGGCTACTATCCAAGATTCATCAGAGAGAGCTTCATTGACTGTCCTAGGCTCTATCTGAGAAACAAAAGCTAAATAATCACAAGGAATAACATTACCTCTTGTTCTTACCCCAATGGATGGATCACCAATGATATTTTCAAGTGGGTGATCTTTCTTGTATCTCCACTCCTTTGGAAGGTTTTCATGAGTAACTTCTTCTTGTTGTAATTCTTCCAGAGGTGGATCATCCTTGTCCTCAATTGATGCATCCTTTAGTTTCTTGGATAGTTCTTCTGCATCATCATCGTCACTATCTACTTCCTTTCTCAAGGAAGGGTTAGTTTCATCAAAAATAATGTGCACAGATTGTTCAATCAACAAGGTACGTTTATTAAACACTCTATAGCCTTTAGGTTTAGATGTATACCCCATGAAGATGCCTTCATCTGATTTGGCATCCAACTTACCGATATCTCTTTTTCCATTGTTGTGAATGAAGCAAGGGCATCCAAAGGTTCTGAAGTGACTGATCTGAGGCTTTTTCCCTTTGAATAGTTCATATGCAGTCTTCTTCAGGATTGGCCTGATCATTACACGGTTGATAATATAGCTTGCTGTATTGACTGCTTCAGCCCAAAAGTATCTAGGCAGATCATATTCTGAGAGCATAGTTCTTGCCATGTCCAATAGGGTTCTGTTCTTCCTCTCAGCGATGCCATTCTGTTGAGGTGTCCTTGGTGCTGAGAAATTGTGCTCAATTCCCTGATCATCACAAAATCTAGAAAATTTCTCATTTTGAAATTCACCACCATGATCTGATCTGATAGACACAATGCTGAACTTCTGATCTTTCTGAACTTTCTTACTGAAGCTTACAAAACTCTCAAAAGTATCATCTTTATGCTCTAGGAATGATACCCATGTAAATCTTGAGTAGTCATCAACTATGACAAATCCAAAATTCTTTCCTCCAAGACTGGTAGTCCTCATTGGCCCAAATAGATCCATATGAAGGAGCTCCAAGGGTTTTGAGGTGGTCACCACCGTCTTTGACTTGAAGGAGACCTTGGTGTGCTTACCCTTAGCACAAGGTTTACATACACTTTCCAACTTTGTACTGACCTTAGGTAGACCTTGCACAAGATTCTTCTTTAGTAATTTTCTCATGCCATCTATGCTGCAGTGTCCAAGTCGTCTGTGCCATAATTCTGTGGATTTATTTTTATTTGCTGCCAGGCAAACATTTTGAACCTTGAGTTCTTCAAGATAGAGCACATACAAATTCTTTTCTCTATTAGCTTCGAAGATGACTGTTCCATCCTTTAGTATACTGCACTTTGACTCTTGAAATTTGATCTGATGGCCTCTGTCGCACAGCTGGCTAATGCTAATGAGATTGTGCTTCAATCCCTTGACTAGTAGCACATCTTCTATGACTGTTTTTCCTTTGTTTTCCACAGAGCCACTGCCTATTACAATTCCTTTCCCATTATCTCCATAGGTAACTGTTCCATCTTCAGCTTGGAGATGAGAGAACAACTTCTGGTTTCCTGACATGTGTCTTGAGCACCCACTATCCAAATACCATTTGGATGCTCGAGGGTTGTCCTGAAATAAAAACATCAAGCTTTAGGTACCCAAATTCTTTTGGGTCCTGATTGGTTAGTATCATTAACTTTATCTTTTAATATCCATTTTTTGTGTCTTGTTGGACATGTAGTTTTAATATGTCCTAACTTATTGCAGTGACTGCAGCAGGATAACTTAGTCACTTTTCTATGTATTTAAAATCAGCTTTGTATGCTATATCTTGTTCGGGTACAAATTTTGGTGTTGGATATGTTTTAGGATAGACCTTGATTTCTTCATTATCTGGGGGTGTATATCCTAATCCATTTTTCTTCTTACCTGATCTTCTCGCACCTTTTAATATTAGAGAGTTCTTACCATTAGTAAATTTTTCTAGTGTGCTTGATAGTTTATCATTTTCTTCATTTATGTTTTCAATTTCTTTCCGTAATTCATCAGTACTTTCATGTTTTTCTAGTTTAGTTATTTGTTCATTTTTAACTTTTAGGTCTTCACATAACAGTTCATTTCTTCGTTTAAGTTCAATTATTTGACTTTCTAGTTGTTCATTTTCTGATTTTAGATCTGAGTTTGTATTTTCTATACAGACTATGTTTTTCTTACTTACTTTTAATAGTTTAGTTACTTCTTTATACTTTTCATAAAGTTCATTGAAAGCCTCTTCTAAACTATCGGAGTCTGAACCATTGCATGAATCAAAAGATGAGTCAGAAGTTACCTTTTCTTCAGTGTTTGCCATGAAAGCCAAGTGGGCTTTTTCTTCATCACTGCAGGAGCTCGACTCACTATCTGAGTCGCTACTGTTTTCCCAAGCTGCTGCCATTGCTTTCTTTTTGAACTTTCTAAACTTCTTGAACTGTCCTTCTTCCTGAATTCTGATTTCTTTAACTTAGGACACTCAGTCTTAATGTGTCCTGGCTTCTTACATTCGTAGCAAATGGGTTCTCCTTTCTTCACTTCTTTTCCATCTGGTTTCTTGAAATCCTTATTCCTTTTGAAATACTTTCTACCAGATTGAGACTTCTTCTTTTTAGCCAAGATTCGCTGTAACCTTCTGGATAACATAGCTTCTTCATTTTCGCTGTCTGTATTACTTTCACTTTCAGCTGAGCTTGCTTCTGGTGAATCTTCTTCAGCTTTTAAGGCGTTGGAGTGCTTCTTTCTGCTAGAGGACTCTCCTAGCCTTTCCATATTGATTTCATGGGCCATAAGGGACCCAATGAGTTTTTCTACAGACATTCTCTTCAGATCATTAGCTTCTTCTATTGCTGTGACTTTTGGAGTCCATGAGGACGGTAAGGATCTAAGTATCTTTCTTACCATATCTCCCATTTCATATACTTTCCCCAGGCTAGCCAGTCCATTTGTGATGTCAGTGAACCGGCTGAACATTTGGGTTATGGACTCACTTGATTGCATCTGAAATCTTTCATATTGAGTGACAAGAATATCAATTCTTGTTTCCTTCACTTTGTCTGTGCCTTCATAAGTAATCCTGAGCTTTTCCCACATTTCCATTGATGATTTGCAGGCTGAAACTCTGTTGAATTCCTTCTTACTTAGAGCACAGCATAGGATACTTTTTGCTTTGCAATTCAGGGAAATCTTCTTTCTGTCATCATCTGTCCATTGTGCTTTCTCATTTGTGACTAACAGATCACCTTCTTCTACTATGGACCAAATTTGATAGTCGTGTCCTTGTAAAAGTATTCCATTCTGGTCTTCCAGTAAGGATAATCTTCACCATCGAAGAGAGGGGGTCGGTTGACTGACTGACCTTCAAAATTACCTTGGGCTGCCATGGATCTTTACTCTTCAGATCGTTGGATCCTTTCTTTGTCGAAGAGACTCGCTCTGATACCACTTGTTGCCCTGTTGACAAGCCCAGAGGGGGGGTGAATGGGTTTTTATAAATTCAATCTAGGAGATACCTGTAACCAAAAACAATCCCACAAACGATCTTCGAACAACGTTAGTTACTTGTTAGTTTAAATAACAATTACGCAATGAAGACAATCACACAACACAAGGATTATCCTGGTTCGGACTTCCTTTTTCTTAGGAGTCCTACGTCCAGTCCCTGAGCAACAACTCAGGATTGCACTAACTAGGGTACAGTCCCCCTAAGGACGCTACAACACCCAGCTCAGCTGGTCTTCCTTCACACACGAAGGGAACAACACCCTGGATGCCACCAGGTCTTCCTTTACAACCAAAGGGAGCAACACCCTGGATACCACCAGGTCTTCCTTCACACCCGAAGGGAACAACACAGAGAAGAATAAAAAGACTTTCACGCCCCTAGATCCAGCTTTTGATAAGAGAGGATCTGAAGCAACTAGAACTGAGAGCGAAGAGATTAAGAACTATTCACACTCTCAGAACTGAACAGGCTCTCTCAAGATTTTCACAAGAACTAGCGGAGAGCAAGAGAGCAAAAGAGCAAAAACGGAGTGAAGGATCTTGGCTCTTGATTTTCTTCAGAAGAATTTGAAAAATAGTCTCACGATCTTTTCTTCTATTCTTCTGTCTTGTATATATATCTTCAATTTGAAATCTAGTCGTTGAAGAGATCGTTGTCTCTCTCTTGAGTAGCCGTTAGACTGAATGACATCTGGAGTCTTGGAAGCTTCCTGTCACAGTCTTTTGATCACTTGAGCACGCAAAGAGATGAGATCTTCACAAGATCTGTTGGCTTTTATTTGTCTAACGTTGTACAATGAAGCTACATCAAGGGTCTGCAAAGATGTCAAGCTCAAACAGCAGACAGATAGGCTGTCTCTGATATCAGTCAACATCAGTAGCAATAGTCAAGAAAATAGTAATACCAACTGGCTTAAGTCTAAAGGACGTTATCAGAATAAGCACGATAAAGGAAGATATAGTCTGCATGCATGCAGAGATACGTTCAGATCTCATAAATGCAAAAGCGTCAGAGAGATGTCTACGTGGATTTGACTGGTCAATGCTTTAAGATGAATAAGATATCAAAATATGAAGTTGAAGACTATATGACTTATGAAATCGTTATGAGTTATGGCAAGTCATTTTGATTCTAAAGGAGTCGATGTGAAACACTTAACAAATCGTTACACAAAGCAAGTCGTTATGAATCTAAAGAAATCGTTGTGAGTCATGAACACTTATTAAGTCGTTATGAACTCTAAAGAAATCGTTTGTGAGTCATGAACACTTATTAAGTCGTTATGAACTCTAAAGAAATCGATGCGGCTAGCAAGTCGTTACGAGTTTCAGAGAAGTCGTTACGAGAACTAAAGAAATCGTTGCAGCTAGCAAGTCGTTACGAGTATCAAAGAAATCGTTACGAGAACTAAAGAAGTCGTTGCGGCTATCAAGTCGTTACGAGTATCAAAGAAATCGTTACGAGAACTAAAGAAATCGTTGCGGCTAGCAAGTCGTTACGAACTTTGAAGAAATCGTTGTGATAACTTATGAAGTCGTTACAACAAGCAAGTCGTTGCGAGTTCTAAAGAAATCGTTATGATAACTTATGAAGTCGTTATAACAAGTAAGTCGTTGCGAGTTCTAAAGAAATCGTTATGATAACTTATGAAGTCGTTACAACAAGTAAGTCGTTGCGAGTTCTAAAGAAATCGTTATGATCACTTATGAAGTCGTTACAACAAGTAAGTCGTTGCGAGTTCTAAAGAAATCGTTATGATAACTTATGAAGTCGTTACAACAAGCAAGTCGTTGCGAGTTCTAAAGAAATCGTTATGATAACTTATGAAGTCGTTACAACAAGTAAGTCGTTGTGACATCGACTTGATTGAAACGACATGACTTCTCAGTCTTATAAGAGAATCGTTATGAACTTTAACAGAAATCGATATGGACTTAGAGAAATCTCATGTTGAAAAGATTAAAGCTTCAGAGTAGTAATGCATACCTTTATTTGGCTTGTTTGACTTCGGTAATTTTTCCTGTACTTAAGACTTAGGAGATATTCAACAGATATAATTCATAAATTCTTGTTTGGTTTTGTTAATCATCAAAATATGTATATATATACAATTAATTAAAATTGCATGGGGATAGACTGATCATCACTTAACTCAGCTAATTCCGCAGGTGCCATCCGATGTGGAGCCTTTGAGATAGGAGAGGTGCCTGAAAGCAACTCTATAGTAAAATCTATCTCCCTAACCGGTGGCAAACTAGACAAATCATCAGGAAATACATCTGGAAACTTCTGCACTACATCAATCTCCTCAAGGGTAGGTGGCTAATCAGCCTTCGGTACTAAAACCACGCTGGCAAGAAAAGCATCACAACCCTTGTTCACTATCTGCATCGCCTTCATGGCAGAGATAACAAACTTTCCCACTAAGTTCCTTGGCAATGGATGTGAAAACTCATCCTCACCAGGAATACAGAAAGTGATCTTCTTCCCATGACAATCTACTAAAGCATAGTGCTCCTCTAGCTAATCTAGACCTAGAATTACATCATAGTCCTTCATCATTAGCAAGTAGAAGCACCCTTCTAAGACTCGGTCCTCAATGCACACAGGTAAAGACGGAATACACTTCCTAGTCGATACCGTTCCCGCTGGTGTGTACACAAACAAAGGGACCTCTAACTCCTCAGCCACTACACCTGACTCTACTACTAACTGCCTAGCAAACCGCTCAGAAATGAACGAGTGAGTGGCACCCGTGTCAAACAAAACCCGAACATGTACACCCATGAAAAGAACCCTACCTTCTATGATGTTTTCTACCTGCTCTGCGTCCTCTCACACCAACGCAAACACTCGAGCTTGGTCTCGAGGCCTTCCTGGTCTTCCGGTCACTAGCTGCTGCTGCTGCTGCTGCTGCCGCTGCTGGGGATGGCACTCCACGCTCAACTCCCTGCTGCAATCTGGGACAATCCCTGATCTCATGCTCACTGCTACCACACTTTAAGCATTTCCTCGCTATCTTCCAGCACTCGGTACCACCGTGTGCCCTTCCACAGTGAGGACACTCCTTCTTGCCACTGGGTCTAATGCCTAGGGACCGCGGTGCAACTTCCTGCTAACTGCTCGCTACCACAGGATGCTGTAGTGACTGGTACGTCGCCTTCTTCCTCTCCTGCCATTGGAATGGTGGCGCAGATCTCTTCTGCAAAGCCTTCCTTTCTCCCAGGTACTGCTCCATCTCGCTCTCCTACCTGCAAGCCATGTTGAGAGCCTTATCAAGGGTATGATGTTCAAATGCCACGAGCCTCGACCTCAGTGATGGCTTAAGGACCATCACGAACTTCTTCGCCTTCCTACGATCATCAGCAACTATATGAGGTGCATATTTAGATAATTCTGCAAACCTGGCCTCATACTCAAGCACCGTCATGGAGCCCTGAGTAAGAGCGAGGAATTCCTGCTCCATCTTATCTTGAATATGCTCAGGAACAAACTTGGCTCGAAAGAGCCTCACGAACTCATCCCATGCCACCTTACCAGCACCATCCTCAAATCTGGTGCGAAGCGAAGAGGACCACCATACATCGGCTCTCTCCTGCAGAAACAACTCCATAAGCACCAATCTAAACCAAATTATAAACTTAACACAAGTACAAGCATATAAATTAAATACTTGTAGCATATAGGTGGCCAAGCTGACCTTGTCCTCCTCGGCACACCTAATGGCCCGAAAGATCTTTTCAATCTCCCTCAACCAGCTCTTTGCCAGCAATGGTTGACTCTTCCCCTTAAAAGAGGGTGGAGCCATCCTCTTGAATCGCTCCATGATGGAAGGACCACCATGGCCTTGCTCCTGAGGAACTGGAGCTGGAGCCTGAGCCTGCAACAACAAACAATATAAGCAACATAATAGCAACATAACAATCATACATTTAATAAAAACAGGCTACTTCTATCTAACATTTCTAACCTGAGCCTCCAGCTGAGCCTGGAGTGCAGCCTGAGTGTATGCCTGGGTCTGCATAGCTTGAACTAGACCTTGCATGAACACTCCATAATGTACAGATGGTGGTAAAGGAAGAACTGTAGGACCCTGGGGTGCTAGGGCCTACTGCTCATCCCTATCCTCACGCTTTTGCTCATCATCTCGAGCATGAGCACCACGCCTACCACGAGAAAACATAGCCTGAAAAACAAATTTATCTAGTTAGAAACTAAGTAATTAGCCCTAACCATTTTCTTAGCTATCTTTCATTCATTATTAAATATTTTCTATATATGTGGACAGTTCTATAAAGACTTAGCATATTATGAAGATGATGGTATATTTATCTATAATCTCAACTTGTTGCTCTGATATCAATCTCCATAACGACCCTCCTTATACCGATACGATTATACTAATCCACGTCGGTATAAAGAACGCCGTCACAGTGGCACATTTACCCAACACTAAACATTAGATTGAGATGTACACAAATATTGAAATAATACAGCGGAGACAAGTAAATATTCAATTTTATTCCATCATCCACATCCTATCCACAATCTATACAGTGATAAAAGAAATGCAAGTGTCCACATTATTATAACTCCAAAATAGATACACTGTCTATATGAATTACATCACTTATTGAATACATACTTATGAAATGAAAAGTACAAAGTAGAAGTCTCCACACAACTAGCTACTCCTCCAGCTCGGAGTCGCTCCTAACTATATCCTCCTCAGAAGTGGAGATACCTGTCACACCTGTACGCCGAAGCAAGGATGAGTCTAAAGAGACCCAGCAAGCAATCTAAGAATACAACCTTACTCATATCATAACCACACACTAGTCTTTTAAGCATTTAGGAACTAAACATGGTACATGCTTCATGCTACTTAAAACAATTAATTATAAAACCTATAGCATGCTTTATACACATTCTATGCAACATGGTTCAAAGATTCAAATCTTATTCAAATCATTTGGAAATTATATACAATTAAAGCATGGAACTATGAATAAGGTAATTAACATGCCTAACATGGTATCGAATCATTTTCGTATGCATTTATCATACATATACACACATTTTGCTTGCTGTTTTGACATAAAATAAACATAATCAAAATGGTTTACATTTATTCACATGCTAGCTCATTCACTTCACAATTTCACATGTTCATATTTCACATTGCATAATTCACATGTTCACACGCACATATTTATATTTCACATTTAATTGACATGACACATAGTCCAAACCACCATTAGAAGGACACACTTACACATATCCATCACCCAGGCAACATAGTGATAGATCTTGGTTAACTGCACAGAACTAGGAGAAGCACTCTCCACCCTAACCAGTGGTACTTGTCCACCTCCAGGATTTCATCCTAACGCCCATAGGATATCACACACATTGAACCTTCCCGTAGGGACTTTACTACGGTACGGTTCCACAGCCCTCTATGGTAGCAGTGTCACTAATGGCACATTTTACACAATTCACATTAACCACATTATTTACATATTTCTCATGCACCATTTTGCACAATTACATATGCTTCAATTTCCTAACATGATGCTACTGTTCACAGTGCTAAATAACTCAAATCACAGTCCAAATCATGTTGTTAATCATTGCATCATACAAGATTAAATTTAATATACTCAACAATGTTAATTTTCATTGCCAAATCAATAATTGCACCTACTGTCATCAAAACAGAATGAAACTTTTATCACAGGTTCTAAACAGCTAACATGTCACATGCCCAATTTTTCAGATTTTTTGGATTTGTAGAATATTTATAACAAATAAAATGGGTCTCAGGCATTTTTCTCACTCAATTCATTTAAGCAGATTGCACAAGAAGACAGTCATATCTCACAGAGTCAACACTTGAAGACAGTTATCATATGATAGTACAAAATTCATGAAACCCTAATTCATTATGGATCTAATTAATTAGGATTTATCAAGATCAAATTAAGCTTAATATCCTTTTATAGAAATTCTAATAAATAAAACTATGGACAGAAATTCAACTCCTCTGTATGACATGACCTAATGACTGCACCTAACAATATATAAAATTTACAACATGCACTGACATTCAGAAGTTCAGAAATTTACCACAGAGATTAAAAACATCAAATCTGTCAGACCTGATGAACTTGACAACACAAGGGTTGCCGCCAACAGGGGTTAACGATGCACGTTGTTGTCGTCAACTCAAGAACATGACGGCATACATGTGGTCGTCAATCTCTTGTCTGCAGAAACACAGACAGGGCGCACAAAACAAGAGAATAGGGGGTTCCAGGACTCGAGAAAAATTCCGTAAAAATCTTGAGACCTACTAGACATGGGTAGGGTTGATATCCATAGATTACTTGCCTTAGAAAAATTGCTAGATATGATTATTTTGCCGAAGATGCTCTCCTCTGCCAAGACAAGAAGCGCCCAAATCTCCTCCCGAACCAGCTTTTGTGTTGATGCTGATTGCACATCGGAGTCGGGGAAGCCTCACCAAAGTCCAAAGTGTCTTCCAGTCATTGTAGATTGCCGGAAGATGCACCACAACACCAGATCCAAGCCTCCAAAGTTCAGGTTTTCGCACAAATTCTAGGGTTTTCTCTAAGAGTCAAAAAGACCTAATCTGCCCTAATCTGGTGTTTTTATATGCTAAGGGAGTCGGGATACACGTTTAGGTAGGAATCCTACCATTGGAATACAGTTTCCAACACAGGGATCGGAGGAAATGCAGTCGTTTCCAGATCTAAAACCACAACAATTCTGGGAAATAGATGGCCGTATTAGTCGCCGTTTACTAGGAATTGGCGTCCATCGATCTAGACGTTGACTCCCTTATAAACGTCCACTCATGTTGACGTTTATTGGCCTTTCGGTCAAAACATAGAAATGCCCCAACATACTAACACTATATACATATATACATGTAATGTAATGTATAATTTAAACACCATATGTACATTGTAAATAAAAATAATTTGTACAAAATAAACACATATATGCATATATTCAACATTATTCAAATACAATATGTATAGAATTAAATACATATACATATATACATACCGCTACATACACAAGCATCGAACTACTATATGACAAAGTTTAAATAAAGAACAAAATTCAAGGGCCTTACATTACTGACCATATTATCCTTGATATTGACTCATCGTTCTTATACCCCAATGCAAATTATGATGTTTCAATAAAAGCTAAAAGAGCACATGCTAGGTTCGATGTGTGTCTACATGCTATCTTATCATGATCCTTACTAGGTCTTCATTCCCCTTATTGGATATGTTTTACGGATATTGCATGTACCATCGTTTTCCTGCTAATGTAGTTAGAGAGCCTCCGTACTCTATGGATTTTCCCATAGAAACCTAATTGATTGTATCTTGTAGTTCCCTGGAGTCCTCTGACTCTTGATTTCGTATGTATCCTGTTTTGTTATGGTCAAAGTTATTAAAGTTTATGGAACTAAAAGAAATAATGATCAGCCATGTGCTATCCAGAGTGAGTCTCTTGACCATTGTTTCATGAAATCATGTTCACACGACTTGTTATGCTTGAAATCATTATTGACATGACACTATTATGATACTTCAAATTGTTGTTTTTGTCTTGATAGTCTTGAATCTCCTTGACTACCTTGTTCGTGGTACTTGCCCTTTAAACTCGCTCTTGATATGATAGTCTTGGACTTCTAGTGAACATTGTCCCTTAACATGATCATACTAACGTTCTCGGACATCCTAACATAACATTCTTGAACTCTTGAAAGTTCCCTCTTGGGATCCTTTGAGTTGTTGTGGGTCCTATTGTTTTGTACTATTTTGGACTGTCTAGCGCTATAACGGCTCTTGCGACTCTACAGCACTTGAATGCATACTACTAAGGGCACGAAGAGTGTCCGAGGGGCTCCAATCTAGTCCTGGGGACAGAGAGCCACCTGAAAATACCTATAGGAGCTAATGGAGTGTTGGCATTTGCACCGGTACTGACTGTTCTGAATTAGCTAGACATCTGATTGTTATACCGTTACTGTTAGTCTGTTAATTCAGACATACTGCATTGTTACTATACTGCCACTATTTTGACTATTACTGAACTATTATTGTCCTACTATTGCTCTCCTACTACACTGCTACTATTCAATTAATGTTATTTCTATTACCTATTATTACTTGACTGAAACAAAGTACTTGCTCATCTCGTGAAAAGCACCTTATACATTAACAGTCTAAATTCTATTGTTTGGACATCTTTCTGTCTACATGAAATCTTGCAAACACCTTGTCATTGATTTTATTGTGCCTATGATTTAGCTTGTCACTCGTGCTTGCCTAGTTCTTAATGTGTTAATCACTTATATCATTGCTCGCACATCAATATATAAATCCTACTGGGCGACTTTGCTCATACCTGCTTCCTAACTTTTCAGGTAGTGAAGATAAGGAGTATGTTAAATGATGGGACTTGTGCGCCGAGCGTGACATACACCATAGAGAGTCATTATTTAGTTAGTTAGTGGGAGATTGGTCATCATTGTAATATTGTCTTCCTTTGTGAGATAGATGAGACTAGTAGTAAAGAGATGTTCCTATTTTAACGATGGAGTTTGTAACGTTTACTTATGATGAGTAAAGGAGTGCTAATTATCGAATTATGGGCCCTATTGATATTAGTCATTTGTTTATGGCTTCTAAATGCATGCTTGTACGTCGCGCTCCCGATTAATTCCACTGCTAAAATTGGGGTCATGATAATAATGCTCCTCTAGCCAGTCTAAACCCAAAATGGCATTGTAAACTCTCATTTTCAATAGATAGAAACTACCTGGCAAGTCTCGCTCCTCAATACACACATGAATAGAAGGAAAACATTGCTTACTCAACATAGCTCCTGCTGGGGTATGTATCGACAAAGGAACATCTAAGTCTTCAGGAACCATGTCAGACTCCTTCATTAGGACCCTTGCGAACCTCTTTCAGAAAAATTATGCGTAGCGCCACTATCAAACAAAACACGAGCATGCATTCCCATAATCAAAATTGTACCTTCTGTGACATGCTCAGCCTTGTCTCTTGCTAAAACAAAAACCTTTGCCTAGCCTCTCAGTCTCCCTATTGCTCTCTACGCTGGTCTGGTTGCTACTGCCATAGTCTACTACGCCATCTATGGACAATTGCAAATCTTGTGGTTCTTGTCACCACACCTCAGACATCGACCAGAAGTCACCCAACCGACATCTCCTCCACGATGCTTCCCGCACTGGGAACACAATGGCTTCTCTGCCAACGTACCACTACTTATAGCTAGTGTAGCCACTCTCGCTGAAACCACTGCTCTAGGCTAGAACACGGTAGTCTTATTCCGCTATATTGAACCACTCCTATATTTTATCCTTTTATTTTAGTGATAACAAAACTCATGTTTAATTTAAATAACATGAATATATTTATTACCATTTTTCAAGATTATTTATACATAAGAAATAACATGTTTTATTCGAAGTTTCTTCATGAGTCGATGTTGGCAGTTGAAGTGGCCAATCGAAGTTCACATCGATTGTCTTTCACATCGATTACACTTTAACATCGATTACATTGAAACATCGATTACATTGAAACATTGATTTCATTGAACCATCGATTACATTGAAACATCGATTACATTGAAACATCGATTGCATTGAAACATCGATTGCATTGAAACATCAATTGCATTGAAACATTGATTGCACTTAAACATTGATTATATTGAAACATCGATTGCATTGAAACATCGATTACATTGAAATATCGATTACATTGAAACATCGATTGCATTGAAACATCTATTGTATTCAAACATCGATTGCATTGGAACGTCGATTGCTTCATAAACATCGATTACTTTTTCAGCATCGATTGTCTCACTCATCGATTGCGTTTCACTTGAACATCGATTTCTTCATAAACATCAATTATCTTTAAACATCGATTGTCTCACACATCGATTGTGTTTCACTTGAACATCGATTACTTCATAAACATCGATTACCTTTGAACATTGATTGTCTCACACATCGATTGTGTTTCACTTGAACATCGATTGCTTCATAAACATCGATTACCGTTAAACATCGATTGTCTGTATCGATTATCTCTTCCATATCGATTGTCTGTATTGATTATTTCTATCCATATCGATTGTTTCTCACTCTGACATTGATACAGTCAAAGTCTTTCTTGCAGTTTACTGGAAGTACTCCGACTCATCAAAAGTCGAAGTATGATATTGTTGGACTGTAGTAGCACTCCGACTCTTTGAAAGTCGAAGTATAACATCAACTTCCTTGATCATCTATACTTAGATGTTTTTTAAGTATCTGTTATTATTTTTGAAGAAATTTTAATGTATTCTTAGTGCGAGTAATGTTTTAATTCTTATGAACCTTCAATGAACTAGATGAACACAAGATGTGCACTATGTTAGTTTATGTGTTATCTGAATAATAATAGTTAAATAAGCTTTGTACTTATCTATTCTTTTGTTTAATGCTTCATATATTTCTAAATATCAGTTTCATAGTTTATCTTTTCAGAATGCTACGTGTCTCTCAAAGACATATGTTACCAAACTTCAGAATATCCAGTTTCCAGATTTTCAATAAAAGTTCCCTTTGCAACTATACTGTGCGCCACTCCTCTTGAATGCTCACCTAACCCTGTACTGTTCAAAGGATAGACTGTCTGTCTTAAACTGATAGATATCTGTTAGAAAGTACCTATCCCTTACCTTCTTACATTATTTTATATCTCTCAAAACTAACCCCGAGAAAAAGAAAGACATGGTATGGTGTTTGCAGAAATTCAGGAAAAGATATCTGAAGAAGAGCCATGCAGCTATCTCTATAGCCTGAAGACATTGAGACTTAAAAGACAAAAGACTTGCTTTCTGATGATTTGATCTCTGCAGTCTCCAAGTTTCAAGGTCTAACGTTCAAAATTTAAAATGGCTATTTTCTAACAGCCACTTTCAAACGGGAAATTTCTGAAGACTATATATGAAGCTAATGTTTGAATTATAAATGAGAGAGGATTGCAATACACATAGAAAGCATATACACAACCACATTCAAACTCAGCAAGAAAAGAGAGAAGAGCTCAAGTTCTGAAGAGAGTCTACTTAAAGCTTTCAAGCTCTCTTGCATTCATAAGTCTTTCTCTTTGGGTGGCTTTCTGGTGTTGTAGATTTTCGTCTTAGTCTATCCTTTGAGAGTCTGAAAGTGTTAGAGATTCCATTCATTCTTGTATCTCTTTCTGATCTTCTGTGTTTGCTCTTTCATCTGAGCAGACAAACTATGTTTATTTCTGTGTAAGAAACTAGTAGGGGGTTTATTCCCTGTAGTGTCCCTCAGTGAAGGGAAGACCTACGATTGTAGGTGGTTGTAATACCCCTCTGTGAAGGGAAAACTTGCTTGGATACAAGTGGGTTGTAATACCTCTCAGGTTGAGAGAAGGCCAAGTGTTCTTGGAAGTTAGTGAAAATCTCAAGGGGTGCTTGGAGACTGGAGGTAGGACTTCCATTTGGAAGGACCAAACAGGATAAATCTCTGTGTAGTTTGTGTGATTGTTTCCA
Organism: Colocasia esculenta; assembly: GCA_014218235.1. NCBI lineage: Eukaryota > Viridiplantae > Streptophyta > Magnoliopsida > Alismatales > Araceae > Colocasia > Colocasia esculenta. Next base: position 137,061,870 of record CM024755.1, read on the forward strand.
CCAAGTTTCACTTATTTCACATACACCACACTAAGTACTAACGATACTATCTAGTGCGATTTATTTTCAGATAAAATTTAATAGTGCAAGAAGTCTTATTCACCCCCCTCTGGGACATCTAAAGCTCTATCTCGGTCCAACAAGTGGTATCACAGCCAAGCTCTTTCATTCATCTAATACCAACAAGTGGTATCAAAGTGAGGTCTTCTCAAAAGAATCAAATGATTTGAGAAGAGATGACAGCTGAAGCTCACAACTATGAAGGACAATCTGTCACAAGACCACCATTCTTTGATGGAGAAGATTACCAGTATTGGAAGATGAGAATGGAATGCTTCATCCGATGCACAGACTTTGGTCTGTGGCAAGTAATAGAGCAAGGTTATTATACTATACTTTCTGATGGGACTTCTGCTTTATCTATAGTTGATAAAAAAAATATCTCTCTAAATTATAAGGCTAAAAACTATTTATGTTGTGCATTATCTAAAAGTGAATTTAATAGATTATCCGCATGTAAAACTACTAAAGAAATGTGGGATAAACTAAAAGTAACATATGAGGGAATAGATAAAGTAAAGCAAACTTGAATAGATATTTTTGTCTCTCAATATGAATAGTTTATGATGTTCCCAAATGAAAACATTACTCAAATTGACAATAGATTTACCAATATAACAGTTGGTCTAAGTTTACTAGGTAAAAAGCTTACTAATGAAGAAACAGTTAGAAAAGTTCTTAGATCATTAACATATTCTTGGACTCCTAAAGTTACTACAATTGAAGAAGTACATGATCTTACAAAACTTTCTATAGATAAATTAATTAGTTCTCTAATGGCACATGAAATTAATATGAAAAGATTTTACGAGAGTTCTTTGAAAAGTAAAGTTTCAAATGCTTTGAAGGTTTTAGATTTCTCTTCATCATCTTCTGATGACTCAAAAGAAAAATCTGGAGACAGTGATGATGAAGTTGTCACACCCCTCCAATTTAGCAGCAGAATAAATCGAAGGGAGACGCGAACAACGAATATGGTAACGACAATTGCGCATACTTTCTCAAACATCAGAGCATCTAATAAACAATAATTGAAATAAACTCTTTATTTCATTATAAACTCACTAAGACTATTACAACCACTAATTCAGAGCCAATTCATAGGGCTCAATGACATTATTACATTGAAAAGAAATCTAAAGCAATCACTACTAGACTCCATGGTGCTAGGGTAACTTCGTCATTTGACTCCAGGTCACTCATCACTCTGGTCCTGTCCCATTGGTACATATAACGTCATTGTCCGACTTACCTAAGACACAATAACAAATAACGAAGGGTGAGCGATAACGCCCAGTAGGACTTAAATCTCAGGCTCAAGCAGGCTTTAAATAATTAATGCATTAAATGGCAGAGTAACTAATTATAGAGAGAGTCATGTAAAGTCGAGAATGTAGTAGCACAAGTAACATGGTTCAAATAACAGATGAATCAAGTATAGCACGATGACTAAAGTCAAGTCATGATAGTAACGATAACAACAATAGCAAGTACGATATTGTCAAGAAATAGCAAGCTACACATATAGCAAGAAGAGATGATAGTCGATGGTCATGTAAAGAGTAAATTGCACTTTGAATGTGATCAAGTCGCGATAGCACACAGTAACTCAAGATAGCGAGTATCAAGTAGAGCGTATGACAAGATAGCATGTAACGAGATAGTGGGTAACGAAATAGCGTGTATGGTTGCACAACGGTGCACTAGTAGAGTACGACAATAGTCACTTTGGGACGGTAGCCATTTCATGATAGTACATTACGCCTGAACTCCTCAAACTAATGTATAACAGTCAGTGCTAGCACAGTAATAGCACATAAATGGTACAGTACGTCTGAACTCCTCAGACGAATAGTAACAATTAGATGTCTAGGCAAGATAGTATAGTCAGAACCGGTGCAATGCAGAACACTGTCAATAGCCCCTGCAGGTATTTTCGGATGGCTCTCTACCCCCAGGACTAGATTGGAGCCCCTCGGACACTCTTCGTGCCCTGCACAGTATGCATTTGATACAGTAGAGTCACAAGACCCATATTATAGTGCTAGACAGTCACGAAATAGCACAAACGACAGGAGCCACACAGCTCAAAGGGTAACAAGAGAGTGCTAGATGAATAGACGAGAGAGACGGGATAGTAGAGTGAACATGAATATGAGTAGACGAGCGAGTATAGCATAGATGAGATCTTATGGTCATTGCACATGGAACGTCGAGTAATGAGCGATAGTAACAGTTGCACAACACACGCGTATGGTGTTGGCAGTCAAGTGGGACACGACCTTTCGGCTGGCCTCATTATACACAGGTCCAGTGGTCCGGCGTAATTCAAGATAAGAGCGAGAGAACAATCTAAGGCCATACGGATCTTGCTAATCCCTAGAGTGTATCATAGGTGTAAGGGTACAACCAGCTCGTCGATCATGTAGGAATCCATGATCAGAGGAGACTTACGGAGGTCTTGAACAAGGATTCACTAGTCCGGCAGAAGGAATATCCGAGGGAGAGTTCGTCCAAGTCAAGGAAAGTGTGTATATAGAAACAAGTGCCCGACGTTCTAGAGGAATTCTAGAACAGTGGAGCGTCGGTAACGGTATTCCCAAAGAATGCGAGAAACGAAGACAAGTTCATTTAAAATAGAACAATTTAATGTACATTATTGCAATAAATTAACCAGATACATTATGAGATATTTTGTGCCAAGTCAAGCAATAATTGGATGGTTCAAGTGTGTGAACGTGTGAGAGAAATCATAGATAGAAAGATGTCGTGTTATTACATTTTAAATCATTCAATATGACTCCATTTTATAACAAGTGTTTTTAGCAAGTTTGATAACAAGGCAAGAAGTGGATAATCCGCAAGTAGAGAGCATGATCATGAACTTTAAATCAATTAAAAATTTTGTAAACATGTTTTAACTTTGATATGGGTTGAGAAATGCATGTTAAGACTTTATAGAACCTTCTTAGATGAGATCAAACTCACACATGCAAAGAACGACACAAAACGATGGAAACCAAGACGTATGCCCCTTAGAAGGCAATTGATGTCCCATCCCTTCACTTCCTTAGGTCATAACTCATTGATTTTTTTATTCAAATCTCACACATGAATATACCATATTAAAGTGCTTTGAATGAGGAATCCAACAAAGAAAACGGCTCATCAATCTGAGGTCTATAGAAAAAGTTATTGTCAATTAAGTGGACATAGGCAGAAGGCGACACAGGGCCTGTCGCCTTCAGAACATGAAGGCGACCATGATCTTGTCGCCTTCTGAAAAAGACCACGAAACGGCCTGATTTTTGGTATGGGTCGCGACCATGATGTTGTCGCGTTATGGTAGCGACGTGTCGACTTGTCGCTACCTGAAAATGACGTTTGGGTTGCTTTTTCTACCTATTTCCAACTCTAACATGGATTGGGTTTGACACCTGTGGGTTTGAAAAATCAAAACAAATGCTAGGGTGATCCAAATCGAGTGAAACCACCTTTGTTAGTTAGATTACTTCCAATACTTTCTACAGTAGCAAATAATTGAGAAACAAAGGTCGTTTGACTAGGTAATAAAACGTATTGTGACTGACTCTGTGAATCTGACATAGTGGTAATGTTCGGACTAATACTCTCAGTATAGTCAACAAAAATTAGGGAAACTAGTGCCAAATGAAAGTAGACACATCAGGTAACAAGTTCTCGGTTGAACACTTGGTCTAAAAATGACTCCACAAAGAGGTATGGAATTTGTAACACAAGTCAAGGTTAAACCGCAATAGTACATTGTCGAAATCATGCAAGATTTAATTCGTGACAAAGGATGGATAAAAATTAGAGCTTTTAGGGGCAAAAGATGCCTAACATCCATCATTAACTCTAGTTAAAATTTGAGAGCATGAGGTTGAGTATACATGGAGATCAAGAATAAAGAAGAAGGGTCGGGTTCATCATATTTGCATAATTTCAAAAATAGAGATCAAATGATTGGCTCGATGAAAAAGAGTGAAACAAGAGGGCTTTTGTTCCCGATGTATGGAACAATCTACAGATGGATTTACTTGAGTTTTGCTCGTGAGAATGCCTACCTTGACTCGATTTCCTCTTCTAGGGCTAGAACTTGAAGAACGGGGTTGAGAGCTTGAAATGTTCTTCTCCCCACAAAATCTCCTCCTCCTTGGCCTCTTCTCCTGGTCCAGGAATCCCTTGGCATGAGCTAGAGCAAGCCATGAGGGTTTTAGGAGAGTATTTAAGCTTCTCCTCTTTATATTTCCTAATAGGACTCTAACTCCTATTAAATTCTGAATTTCCTCTTTCTCTCTTCCCTTTCTAAGCATGAGAACTTCTATTTGGGTTGGGATGGGAGCTAAATTCGTGGCCAACCCATTAGGGTAGGTTTAGGAATCCAATTACAACTCAAACTTCTTATTTAATGCTTTAAATACCCCTTTTCTATTTAAGTAATAATTTAGTTACGAATTTAGGGTATTTTCCTATTATTCTTCTTTTAAAATCCCTATTTTGGCCCAATAAATTTTATATGGTCCATTTATTAAAACTCATTATTTATTGGAATTTATCTTATGGGATTTCCCTTTTTAATTAGAGAATAATAGAGTTACGGATTTTATTATATTTTTCTTACTTGATTTTATTTATGGACTATGAGATGTCCATTAGTCCAATCCCGATAATGGATAATCATTTCATGATGTTGGAAGTCTCTCCGACATGTTCGTTTGTTTTATGGGCGCATTATCTTTCCATGTTAACGGTTTTCCGACTTAGTTTCCTAATTTGGATAATTAGTCACATTGTGACATACGCTTGGCCAATCGGATTTTTCGTTGAACGAATTTCTTCGTGGAACACTTAAGAATAATGTCTGGGGTTGATTTATAATTTTTAAGGAATTTTCCGATGTATTCTTGTACATATGTTAATGGTACGCATGTTTCTATTATTTGATTTAAAGAATTATTATTTCAAATATTTAAGTATTAAAAAAAATTCTAGGATTGCTACATCCTCCCCCACTTAAAAAGAATTTGGTCCCCAAATTCATATGATATGATACGACTACCAATTTATTATGGATATTTCATTCCATCATCTCCCCCACTTAGGGTTTTGATATCATGAAAATAATATAAAATTAACTAAGGGTGTAATGATGGTACCTTGTCCACCTTCATTGGCATGATTCATATCCACGAGAGCTTGTAATCATCCTTGCGTGAAGTTTGGTTCTTCTTTGTTGGACAATCAATGACTCGATGTTGTTGACTTCCACATCGCAAGCATCTGCCCAATTTCTTCAAACAGTTATCAATCTGATGTCTTGGCATTTTACAAAATTTACAGAATTCCTTCCGCTTAACTTCCCCTTTCATTCTCTTGCTATCTACTGTATTTCTTCCTTTATTATCATTGGAATGAGTGGCGCGTTCCCTTTTCAACACTTTCTTCTTATGGATCTTTTCAAGAAGTTCCATGGTATCCTCTACTAATTGAGCTCTCAATACCATGACTGAATATACTTCAATGTCTAGTGGAGCCAACTTTTCCCAGAACACAGGTCTCAACCCTTCTAAGAATCATTTTGCCTTCATTTTTTCCGTACTTACCAAATGTGGTGCATATTGTGCTAGTCTTTCAAATTGTGCTCCATATTCCGCTACAGACATCATTCGTTGTTTTAAATTGGCGAATTCATTTGCCTTCTTCTCACGAATCCTCTCGGAAAAATATTTGGTGTTGAAGACTTCTAAAAATTTATCCCACTCTATGTTGATGTTGGGTAATTGTCGACTGGCAGCTTCCCACCAGGTTCTAGCATCGCGGTCCAACTGGAAGGTTGCAAGAAGAACTTTCTCCTACTCTGAACATTGCATAACCCTAAAGATCCGTTCCATTGCCTTCACCCAATTTTCAGCTTCATCGGGATCCGGAGTTCCATTAAATCTAGGGGGATTTATTCGTTGAAAGTTCCCATATAAGTCTCCTGCCCCATTTCTTGCTCCTGCTTGAATTACGTTGTTAAGGGCTTGAGTCAACCCCTGTAAGGTCTGTTGTAATTCGTGCATTGGTGCATGTTCTCCAGCCATCTCCTCTAGTTCCTGCGAGCAATAATACTTATTAATTTCCTTCTTAATACTTAGGGTACTTATACATATAGTTAAGCTCCTAGCAAAACCCCAAGTTTTACCCAATCTCTCACATATGTATGGTGGTTGACTTAGACACGGTTATGGCAGTTCACCTAGAACATCCCTAGACTTAAAATATCCTAATAAGGACATCCGAGGCTCTGATACCAACTGTCACGCCCCTCCAATTTAGCAGCGGAATAAATCGGAGGGAGACGCGAACAACGAATATGGTAATGACAATTGCACATACTTTCGCAAACATTAGAGCATCTAATAAACAATAATTGGAATAAACTCTTTATTTCATTATAAACTCACTAAGACTATTACAACCACTAATTCAGAGCCAATACATAAGGCTCAATGACATTATTACATTGAAAAGAAATCTAAAACAATCACTACTAGACTCTATGGTGCTAGGGTAACTTCGTCATTTGACTCCAGGTCACTCATCACTCTGGTCCTGTCCCATTGGTACATATAACGTCATTGTCCGACTTACCTGAGACACAATAACAAATAACGAAGGGTGAGCGATAACGCCCAGTAGGACTTAAATCTCAGGCTCAAGCAGGCTTTAAATAATTAATGCATTAAATGGCAGAGTAACTAATGAGAGAGAGAGTCATGTAAAGTCGAGAAATTAGTAGCACAAGTAACATGGTTCAAATAGCAGATGAATCAAGTATAGCACGATGACTAAAGTCAAGTCACGATAGTAATGATAACAACAATAGCAAGTACGATATTGTCAAGAAATAGCAAGCGACACGTATAGCAAGAAGAGATGATAGTAGATGGTCATGTAATGAGTAAATTGCACTTTGAATGTGATCAAGTCGCGATAGCACACAGTAACTCAAGATAGCGAGTATCAAGTAGAGCGTATGACAAGATAGCATGTAACGAGATAGTGGGTAACGAAATAGCATGTATGGTTGCACAACGGTGCACTAGTAGAGTATGACAATAGTCACTTTGGGACGGTAGCCGTTTCACGATAGTACATTACGCCTGAACTCCTCAGACTAATGTATAACAGTCAGTGCTAGCACAGTAATAGCACAGAAATGGTACAGTACGTCTGAACTCCTAAGACGAATAGTAACAATTAGATGTCTAGCCAAGATAGTATAGTCAGAACCGGTGCAATGCAGAACACCGTCAATAGCCCCTGCAGGTATTTTCGGGTGGCTCTCTGCCCCCAGGACTAGATTGGAGCCCCTCGGACACTCTCCGTGCCCTGCACAGTATGCATTTGATACTGTGACGACCCTCATTATACCGGTACGGTTATACCAACCCACGTCGGTATAGCGAGCGTTGCCACAGTGGGACATTTACCCAACAATACATTCAGCTGAGATACACGTGAATATAAGAACAGAGTAGCGGAAGTAAAAAGAACTACTATCTTCATTCATTCATCATCCACATTTAGCATACATGAAATTGCAATAACATTAATGAACTTAAAAGTTCACATAATTTAAATTGTTGAAAATTTAATACATAGATGTCCACCATTATACATTCTTTCCATGATAACGCTAGTACAACGTTCAATTTACATACTATGAAATGCAAAAGTCACAAAGTGCTCCAAAGACTAATCTCCGCGCTCGGAGTCCGTCTCCACCGTCTCCTCCAACAGTGCCACGTCACCAACTACACCTGTACGCCGAAGCAAGTAGTGAGTCTAAAGACTCAGCAAGTAACACCACTCATACCATACACGTACATGTCATAGTAGGCTCTACACACACCATTGCAAAAACTCAACATGTATCATGCTTAACGTTTGAAATGAATAACCAACCATGATAATTCTATAAGTAAACACATGATGCATGCTTTCAGATTTCCTTATCAAGATAAATTCCTAACACGTGTTCTCTAATCATTCCTACTCATGAAATTCTACTTGCATTTTAACTAAAACATTAAAGCACTTAGCATGATTATCCTATGTACATGAAACAAAACACACCTAGCATGGAATCTACACATTCTTGTGCACGTACACGAACATTTTACGTATTTTAACTTGCTGGTTTTCACATGATTTAGCAACCATTACCCTACACATGAGAGCTACAACGTTATTTAAAATACAACATGTGAACAACCAAACATGGAATTTTGTGCACATACTTGTTAATTGTCCCTAGCATGGATTCTAGGCATTTTACACATATAAACATGATCCTAACATAACGAAGCTATTGATTTAACATGGTTTCAGATTTGTCACAACATGGATTACAATATCATATCCTCACATTTTGGTTTCACATTTTCTTTACACAAATTTCCAATTCACATAAATTGCACTTTACACATACACATTACACATTGTTCACTTTCACATTAACACATGAACACATGCACATTTACACATTCATATTTACACTTTCACATTTAGTGCCGTGACACATAATCCAAACCAACAAAGAAGGACACAACACATCACATCACATAGACGTCATCTAGGCAATACAATGGCGACTTTTGGACTGCGCAGACCGGGAGAACAAGTCTCCACCCTAACCAGTGGTACTTGTCCACCTCAAGGATTTCCCCCTAATGCCCTTAGGGTCACTTACACATTGAACCTTCTCAGGGGGATTTTTCCCCGATACGGTTCCACTGCCCTCTATGGAAGCAGTGTCACATTTGGCACAATTTTCACATTACACATTTTTACCGATTTTACACATGGGTTTACACATGTCACTCTCATTCTATTCACTTTCTCTCTCACATTCACATTTCTCTGCTTTCCTATCATGACACTACAGATTTCAAAATCTACATTCAGGTAAATATCACCGATCAGGTCGGATTACGCCTAAATCAAATTGTTTCACATTGGCATGCATAAATACACATTTACATGGAAAAATTCATATTACATTAAATACTGGTCCAAATGACCTGAAATTTTAACCACATGTTAATTTCGGGTTTAGGATTCCTCATGCAAATTTTCAGATTTTTCTGAACTAAAATGGAATTACAGAAAATCTAATATTAATTTCACATGCTATCCGCAATTCGATTTAACATGGAGTTAAACACAAGCACAGTTTTAACCACTCACTGTCTGAACCCTAACAGACATGGAACCACATAATTTATTCCTGAATTTATTGGACAATCCATTAATTTATGGAAGATTTATCATGACCTAGCATGATCTCTATTTTCCCTAAATAAATTTTGCAATAATTCACACAAGCATGGGAATAATCTCAGAAATTTAGAACAGGGACTGAACCTCACATGCATAATCCTCACAAATTAGGGCATTTAGACTTGTCCTAAATCATGCAAACATGGTTTAACAAGATTAAAGCTCATCACACATGTATCTTCATGAAATAATTAAGTCCTATCATTCGTGATAATCCATCCACACACCACATCCATCACACCAACAATATACATAGCATATAAATGATTTACAGTATATCCTCATCGTGAAACATATCGAAAATAGTCGTATAGAAGGGCAGAACAGGTCACTGTTCTGTCCAGATGAACTTGGCGGCGGTCTCTGGCCGCTAATTCAATGTCAACGGCATAGTCGATGGACTCTAAGCATAATCTTAGCGGCATGGGACATTGCCGTCAATGTCAGGTCTGTGCAGAACACAGACCCGAGCTCCAAAGATGGGGTGAATTTGGGGGTCTAGGACACGAGGGAAAATACATAAAATTTGTAAAACCAACCCAGACACATACGGGGACGTTATGAGTAGGGTACTTGCCTTTAGAAAAATACACTAATGGATCTAGGGCTTGGAGAAGCTCTCCTTGGGCAATCCCAAGAAGTTGCGAAACACCCTCCAAGATCACCTCCCTCCGGGTTCCTGAGCAGTCTCCAAGGTAAGTCGAGGTCGGGGAAGCCTTCCTCGATGATCCAGCAAGCTCCTTGTTGCAGCAGAACTCCGGAACAAGCTTTAGATCTCCAGTTTTAGGTTTGCAAAGGTGGGGGTTTTCCTCAGTCAAAAAGTAGGGTTTCTTCTCTTCTTTCTCTCTTGTAAAAAGGCAAGGAGAAGGGTTGGGGAAGCAAATTCGGGTTTAGATATATGGGAGAGGCTTCTCTCCCACGCACAGGTGACATGATGGCTCTCAGACCATTGGGAGACAGCTCCCCAATGTTGAGTTGCCTTGGTTCTGGAATTTCTGGCTCTGCAACGCATGCAGGTCAGAGAAGTTGGCGTCCACATCGTTGGACGTTGGGATTAGTGTTGGCGTCTATGGAGTTGACACTGACACCACATCAACGTCTATGGGATTGACGTCAATCTGGCCTTCGGCTAGAAGTCTAAAACATGCAGAAACCCATGCACATCATGTATATTTACACGTAATATCTATATAGTTTTGTGCACACACTACCATCAAGCATCACATACATTATTTATACCTAAGCTATACACATACACACATAAGTATACCACTAATACATACGTAGATACATACATACGTACATATACGACACGAATTATTTACATGCAATAATGCAGCAAAATTCGAGGGTCTTACACCCTCTCCCCCTTAAAAGAAACTTCGTCCTCGAAGTTAGAACGACACTACTCAAACAAAAGGGGATACTTCTTCTTCATCCCATCCTCAAGCTCCCAAGTAGCCTCCTCTCGTGAGAAGTTCCGCCATAGGACCTTCACCGACGCAATACTCTTGTTCCGGAGGTGCTGAACCTTCCGGTCAAGAATAGCTACTGGTTGCTCGACATACGAATGATCTGGCTGGATCTCCACTGGCTCATGACTAATCACATGAGACGGATCTCGGACATACTTCCTGAGCATAGATACGTGGAATACAAGGTGAACGCTAGTCGAAGCTGGGGGTAATGCTAGATCATATGCCATGCTGCCCAAACGTCTGAGAATCTCATATGAGCCATTGAACCTGGGGCTCAACTTACTATGCCGGCCAAATCTGACGATACCAAGAGTAGGCCATATCTTCAAGAAGACATAATCGCCAACCTCGAACTCCAAATCCTTTCTCCTGTTGTCGGCATAACTCTTCTGCCTATCCTGTGCCGCAACAAGCCTCTTCCTGATAAGCTGGATCTTATCCGAAGTTTCCTGAACTAACTCCGGTCCGATCAACTGCCTATCACCAGTCTCCTCCCAACACAACGGAGATCTGCAGGGCCTACTATACAACGCCTCGAATGGAGCCATACCAATACTAGCATGAAAGCTGTTGTTGTATGCGAACTCCACAAGAGGTAAATGACGCTCCCAATCATCCTTCCAATCCAGAACACACGCTCTCAACATATCCTCGAGCGTCTGGATAGTCCTCTCGGACTGTCCATCGGTCTGGGGATGAAATGCTGAACTGAGCTTCAGCTCCAAACCTAAAGCATCCTGAAGACCCTTCCACAGCCTCGAAGTGAATCTCGGATCTCGATCTGAAATGATCGACTTCGGCACACCATGCAATCTAATGACACTACTAACATACAATCTAGCTAAACTCTTTACTGACTGCTTCTTCTTCATAGGCAAGAAATGAGCAGTCTTCGAGAACCTATCTACGACTACCCAAATCGAGTCATTGCCCCTTCTAGATCGAGGCAAACCCGAGATGAAATCCATAGTGACAGCTTCCCACTTCCATACTGGGATATCCATCCTCTGCATAAGGCTAGATGGTCGCTACCGCTCGGCCTTCACTTGCTGACATACTAGACATCTAGACACATAATCCGCAACATCCTTCTTCATGCCGGACCACCAAAATGATCTCTTCAAATCTTGATACATCTTAGTGTTACCCGGATGAATAGAGAATCGCGACCTATGAGCCTCTGCTAACACATGCTCACGGACATCTACCAAATCAGGGACACAAACACAGTGCTGAAATCTAATCACACCGTCCTCATCACGAGCAATGCCTGCCTTGCCCACTAACTCTAAGAGTCTAGGGTCGGCTCCTTGTCGCTCGATCACCTCATCCAAAACCGAGGACCTAAGAGATAACTGAGCTACAAAAGCCTGACATAGCGATGGCTCTAACTCAGTCAATGCGCAAGCCGCATCTTCCAACATCTTCCAGTCCTGCTGGAGGGATGGCCTCTTTCTAGTTAGCGCATCCTCTACGACATTCGCCTTTCCAGGGTGATACTGAAGGTCGAAGTCATAATCCTTCAAGAACTCGATCCATCTTCTCTGCCTTAGGTTCAATTCCTTTTGGGAGAAAAGATACTTCAAGCTCTTGTGGTCGGTAAACACCTCAAATCTGACACCATAAAGATAGTGCCTCCAGATCTTTAGTGCACGAACCACTGCTGCGAGCTCCAAGTCATGAGTCGGATAGTTCCTCTCATGCTCCTTCAACTGACGAGAAGCATAAGCCACTACCCTTTCTTGCTGCATGAGCACACAACCCAAACTAATCTGGGATGCATCCGTGTAGATAGCAAATCCCTCTACACCGCTCGGTAAGACTAACACCGGGGCTGTCGTGAGCTTAGTCTTCAATAATTGAAAACTACTCTCACACTTCTCGGACCAAACAAACTTCACTCCCTTCTTGGTCAGCTGGGTCAAAGGGGCGGCAATGGATGAAAATCCCTCAATAAATCGCCGATAGTAGCCAGCTAAACCAATAAAACTACGAATCTCCAAAGGGGTATTGGGAATCTCCCAATCTATAACTGCCTGGACCTTTGCTGGATCAACTGCAACACCAGCGCCGGAGATAACATGCCCGAGAAAATGAACCTCGCGCAACCAAAAATTGCACTTTCTGAACTTAGCATACAGCTCGTGCTCACGAAGAACCTCTAACACTACCTTCAAATGCTGACGGTGGGTGGCCTCATCTGGAGAGTAGACCAACACATCGTCAATAAACACTACGACAAAGCTATCTAAATAAGGCCTAAACACCCTGTTCATGAGGTCCATGAACGCTGCAGGGGCATTGGTCAATCCGAAAGGAAGGACCAAGAACTCATAATGTCCATAACGGGTTCTAAACGTCGTCTTGGACACATCCTCACTCTGAATCCTCAACTGATGATAACCAGATCGCAAATCAATCTTAGAAAAGACTGATGCCTCTCGCAACTGGTCAAACAAGTCATCAATACCAGGTAAGGGATACCTGTTGTTCACAGTCACTTGGTTCAACTTCCTATAGTCAATGCATAACCTAAGTGACCCGTCTTTCTTCTTGACGAATAATACAGGTGCGCCCCAAGGGGAAACACTAGGGCGAATAAATCCCTTATCAAGCAACTCTTGCAATTGCCTCCTCAACTCGGCTAACTCCGCAGGTGCCATCCGATATGGAGCCTTCGAGATAGGAGAGGTTCCCGGAAGCAACTCTATGGTAAACTCTATCTCTCTATCCGGTGGCAATCCAGACAAGTCATCAGGAAAGACATCTGGAAAATCCTGCACTACCTCAATCTCTGCAAGAGTAGGTGACTCATCAGCCTCTGGCACTAATACCACACTGGCAAGAAAAGCGTCACAACCCTTGTTTACCATGCGCATCGCCTTCATGGCAGAGATGACTAACTTTCCCGCCAAATTCCTTGGCAAGGGGTGCGAGAACTCATCCTCACCAGGAATGCGGAAAACAATCCTCTTCCGACGACAATCCACCAACGCATAGTGCTCCTCTAGCCAATCCAGACCAAGAATAGCATCATAGTCCTTCATCTTTAGCAAGAAGAAACACCCATCTAGGACTCTATCCTCAATGCACACAGGTAACGACAAAATGCACTTCCTAGTCGATACCGTACCCGCCGGGGTGTGCACAGACAAAGGGACCTCTAAATCCTCAGACTCTATACCTGACTCTAGGGCTAACTGCCTAGCGAACCGCTCGGAAATGAATGAGTGAGTAGCACCCGTATCAAACAAAACCCGAGCGTGCACACCTAAAAGCAAAACCGTACCTTCAGTGACATGCTCCGCCTGCTCGGCGTCCTCGCGAGCTAAAGCAAACATTCGAGCTGGGGCTCGAGGCCTTCCTGGTCTTCCCGTAGCTGGCGCGGCTGCCGCTACTGCTGGGGCTGGCGCTCCGTGCTGAACTCCTTGCTGAAGTCTTGGGCAATCTTTGATCTTGTGGTCGCTGCTCCCGCACTTCAAGCATCTACCCGCTACCAACCAACACTCGGAACCACCGTGTGTCTTCCCATAGTGTGGACACTCCTTCTTCACACCAGGGGAACGTACAGAAGGTACCTAAGAAGTGCCGACTGCCACTGGTCGTTGCTGTGTTTGGTACACCATTTTCTTCTTGTCTTGCCGCTGGAATGTCGCTGCTGGTCTCTTCTGCGAAGCCTTCTTTTCCTCCAGATATTGCTCCATTTCTCCCTCCTGCCTGCAGGCAGCACTGAGGGCCTCGTCCAACGTGCGGTGGTCGAATGCCACGAGCCTCGTCCACAGTGATGGCTTGAGTCCCATCACGAACTTCTTTGTCTTCCTCCGCTCGTCTGTCACGATATGAGGTGCATATTTAGAAAGTTCAGAAAATCTTGCCTCATATTCCAACACAGTCATGGAGCCTTGAGCCAAAGATAAGAATTCCTGCTCCATCCGATCTTGCACATGCTCGGGGACGAACTTGGCCCGAAAGAGCCTCACGAACTCGTCCTAAGCGACATCGATAGCTCCGTCCTCGAACCGGGTACGCAGCAATGAAGCCCACCATATATCGTCTCTTTCCTACAGTACGCCGTTCATAAGCACCATCTAAACAAATCTAACTTAATAGAACATACAAGCATAAAACTAAGGCATACCTGTAGCATGTAGGTGGCCAATGGAACCTTATCCTCCTCTGCACACCTGATGGCTCGGAAGATCTTTTCTATCTCCCTCATCCAGCTTTCTGCCATCAACGGATCGCTCTCCCCCTTAAAAGAGGGTGGTAGCATCCTCTTGAATCTCTCCATGGTAGAAGGTCCACCATGGTCCTGAGCTGGTACCTGAGCCTGCTACAGCACACATCAAGCAATATACAATCAACATAATATCACACATTCAAATAAAACAGATAATAGTTCATTTTATTGGTCTAACCTGAGCCTCCAACTGAGCTTGGAGTGCTGCCTGGGTATGAGCCGGCGTCTGCATGGCTTACACCAGACCTTGCATGAATACTCCATAATCCACAGGTGGCGGTGGGGGAAGTACAAGACCTGGCGGTGTCGGGGCCTGCTGCTCCGCCCGCTCGTCACGTCGTGGCTCGTCCTCACGGGCCGGCGCTCCGCCATGCCTACCTCTCGAATCCATGGCTGTAATAAAATTTCAGCCACCATTAGAGCTAGGTCACTAAGTTTCCTAACCATTTTCTTATCTATTTTTCATTCCTTATTAATCAATTCTACACATGTGCACATACTTAACATGCAATGGGGATGATGACTTATGTATATTCATGTGCAATCTCAACCGGTTGCTCTGATACCAATCTCTGTGACGACCCTCATTATACTGGTACGGTTATACCAACCCAAGTCGGTATAGCGAGCGTTGCCACAATAGGACATTTACCCAACAATACATTCAGCTGAGATACACGTGAATATAAGAACAGAGTAGCGGAAGTAAAAAGAACTATTGTCTTCATTCATTCATCATCCACATTTCGCATACATGAAATTGCAATAACATTAAAGAACATAAAAGTTCACATAATTTAAATTGCTGAAAATTTAATACATAGATGTCCACCATTATACATTCTTTCCATGATAACGCTAATACAACGTTCAATTTACATACTATGAAACGCAAAAGTCACAAAGTGCTCCAAAGACTAATCTCCGCGCTCGGAGTCCGTCTCCACCGTCTCCTCCAACGGTGCCACGTCACCAACTATACCTGTACGCCGAAGCAAGTAGTGAGTCTAATGACTCAGCAAGTAACACCACTCATACCATACACGTACATGTCATAGTAGGCTCTACACACACCATTGTAAAAACTCAACATGTATCATGCTTAACGTTTGAAATGAATAACCAACCATGATAATTCTATAAGTAAACACATGATGCATGCTTTCAGATTTCCTTATCAAGATCAATTCCTAACACGTGTTCTCTAATCATTCCTACTCATGAAATTCTACTTGCATTTTAACTAAAACATGAAAGCACTTAGCATGATTATCCTACGTACATGAAACAAAACACACCTAGCATGGAATCTACACATTCTTGTGCATGTACATCAACATTTTACATACTTTAACTTGCTGGTTTTCACATGATTTAGCAACCATAACCCTACACATGAGAGCTACAACGTTATTTAAAATACAACATGTGAACAACCAAACATGGAATTTTGTGCACATACTTGTTAATTGTCCCTAGCATGGATTCTAGGCATTTTACACATATAAACATGATCCTAACATAATGAAGCTACTGATTTAACATGGTTTCAGATTTGTCACAACATGGATTACAATATCATATCCTCACATTTTGGTTTCACATTTTCTTTACACAAATTTCCAATTCACATAAATTGCACTTTACACATACACATTACACATTGTTCACTTTCACATTAACACATGAACACATGCACATTTACACATTCATATTTACACTTTCACATTTAGTGCCGTGACACATAGTCCAAACCACCAAAGAAGGACACAACACATCACATCACATAGACGCCATCTAGGCAATACAATGGCGACTCTTGGACTGCGCAGACCGGGAGAACAAGTCTGCACCCTAACCAGTGGTACTTGTCCACCTCCAGGATTTCCCCCTAATGCCCTTAGGGTCACTTACACATTGAACCTTCTCAGGGGGACTTTTCCCTGATACGGTTCCACTGCCCTCTACGGAAGCAGTGTCACATTTGGCACAATTTTCACATTACACATTTTTACCGATTTTACACATGGGTTTACACATGTCACTCTCATTCTATTCACTTTCTCTCTCACATTCACATTTCTCTGTTTTCCTATCCTGACACTACAGATTTCAAAATCTACATTCAGGTAAATATCACCGATCAGGTCGGATTACACCTAAATCGAATTGTTTCACATTAGCATGCATAAATACACATTTACATGGAAAAATTCATATTACATTAAATACTGGTCCAAATGACCTGAAATTTTAACCACATGTTAATTTGGGATTAGGATTCCTCATGCAAATTTTCAGATCTTTCTGAACTAAAACGGAATTACAGAAAATCTAATATTAATTTCACATACTATCTGCAATTCGATTTAACATGGAGTTAAACACAAGCACAGTTTTAACCACTCACTGTCTGAACCCTAACAGGCATGGAACCACAAAATTTATTCCTAAATTTATTGGACAATCCATTAATTTATGGAAGATTTATCATGACCTAGCATGATCTCTATTTTCCCTAAACAAATTATGCAATAATTCACACAAGCATGGGAATAATCTCATAAATTTAGAACAGGGACTGAACCTCACATGCATAATCCTCACAAATTAGGGCATTTAGACTTGTCCAAAATCATGCAAATATGGTTTAACAAGATTAAAACTCATCACACATGTATCTTCATGAAATAATTAAGTCCTATCATTCGTGATAATCCATCCACACACCACATCCATCACACCAACAATATACATAGCATATAAATGATTTACAATATATCCTCATCGTGAAACATATCGAAAATAGTCGTATAGAAGGGCAGAACAGGTCACTGTTCTGTCCAGATGAACTTGGCGGCGGTCTCTGGCCGCTAATTCAATGTCAACGGCATAGTCGATGGACGCTAAGCATAATCTTAGCGGCAAGGGACATTGCCGTCAATGTCAGGTCTGTGCAGAACACAGACCCGAGCTCCAAAGATGGGGTGAATTTGGGGGTCTAGGACACGAGGGAAAATACATAAAATTTGTAAAACCAACCTAGACACATATGGGGACGTTATGAGTAGGGTACTTGCCTTTATAAAAATACACTAATGGATCTAGGGCTTGGAGAAGCTCTCCTTGGGCAGTCCCAAGAAGTTGTGAAACACCCTCTAAGATCACCTCCCTCCGGGTTCCTAAGCAGTCTCCACAGCAAGTCGAGGTCGGGGAAGCCTTCCTCGATGATCTAGCAAGCTCCTTGTTGCAACAGAACCCCGGAACAAGCTTTAGATCTCCAGTTTTACGTTTGCAAAGGTGGGGGCTTTCCTCAGTTAGAAAGTAGGGTTTCTTCTCTTCTTTCTCTCTTGTGAAAAGGCAAGGAGAAGGGTTGGGGAAGCAAATTCGGGTTTAGATATATGGGAGAGGCTTCTCTCCCACGCACAGGGAGATAGCTCCCCAATGGGTGAGTTGCCTTGGTTCCGGAATTTCTTGCTCTACAACGCATGCAAGTCAGAGAATTTGGCGTCCACATCGTTGGACGCTGGGATTATTGTTGGCGTCCATGGAGTTGACGCTGACACCACATCAACGTCTATGGGATTGATGCCACTATGGCCTTCGGCTAGAAGTCTAAAACATGCAGAAACCCATGCACATCATGTATATTTACCCGTAATATCTATATAGTTTTGTGCACACACTACCATCAAGCATTACATACATTATTTATACCTAAGCTATACACATACACACATAAGTATACTACTAATACATACGTAGATACATACATACGTACATATACGACACGAATTATTTACATGCAATAATGCAGCAAAATTCGAGGGTCTTATAGATATAGTAGAGTCACAAGACCCATATTATAGCGCTAGACAGTCACGAAATAGCACAAACGATAGGAGCCACAAAGCTCAAAGGGTAACAAGAGAGTGCTAGATGAATAGACGAGAGTGACGGGATAGTAGAGTGAACATGAATATGAGTAGACGAGCGAGTATAGCATAGATGAGATCTTATGGTCACTGAACATGGAACGTCGAGTAACGAGCGATAGTAACAGTTGCACAACACACGCGTACGGTGTTGGCAGTCAAGTGGAACACGACCTTTCCGCTGGCCTCATTATACACAGGTCCAGTGGTCCGGCGTGATTCAAGATAAGAGCGAGAGAACAATCTAAGGCCTTACAGATCTTGCTGATCCCTAGAGTGTATCATAGGTGTAAGGGTACAACCAGCTCATCGATCATGTGGGAATCCATGATCAGAGGAGACTTACGGAGGTCTTGAACAAGGATTCACTAGTCCGGCAGAAGGAATATCCGACGGAGAGGTCGTCCAAGTCAAGGAAAGTGTGTATATAGAAACAAGTGCCCGACGTTCTAGAGGAATTCTAGAACAATGGAGCGTCGGTAACAGTATTCACAAAGAATGCGAGAAACGAAGACAAGTTCATTTAAAATAGAGTAATTTAATGTACATTATTGCAATAAATTAACCAGATACATTATGAGATATTTTGTGCCAAGTCAAGCAATAATTGGATGGTTCAAGTGTGTGAACGTGTGAGAGAAATCATAGATAGAATGATGTCGTGTTATTACATTTTAAATCATTCAATATGATTCCATTTTATAACAAGTGTTTTTAGCAAGTTTGATAATAAGGCAAGAAGTGGATAATCGGCAAGTAGAGAGCATGATCATGAAGTTAAAATCAATTAAAAATTTTGTAAACATGTTTTAACTTTGATATGGGTTGAAAAATGCATGTTAAGACTTTCTAGAACCTTCTTAGAAGAGATCAAACTCACACATGCTAAGAACGACACAAAACGATGGAAACCAAGACGTATGCCCCTTAGAAGGCAATTGTTGTCCCATCCCTTCACTTCCTTAGGTCATAGCTCATTGATTTTTTTTATTCAAATCTCACACATGAATATACCATATTGAAGCTCTTTGAATGAGGAATCCAACAAATAAAATGGCTCGTCAATCCGAGATCTATAGAAAAAGTTATGGCCAATTAAGTGGACATAGGCAGAAGGCGACACAGTGCCTGTCGCGTTCAGAACATGAAGGCGACCATGATCTTGTCGCCTTCTGAAAAAGACCATGAAACGGCCTGATTTTTGGTATGGGTCGCGACCATGATGTTTTCGCGTTATGGTAGCGACGTATCGACCTGTCGCTACCTGAAAATGACGTTTGGGTTGCTTTTTCTACCTATTTCCAACTCCGACTTGGATTGGGTTTGACACCTGTGGGTTTGAAAAATCAAAACAAATGCTAGGGTGATCCAAATCGAGTGAAACCACCTTTTTTAGTTAGATTACTTCCAATACTTTCTACAGTAGCAAATAATTGTGAAACAAAGGTCGTTTGACTAGGTAATAAAATGTATTGTGACTGACTCTGTGAATCTGACATAGTGGTAATGTTCGGACTAATACTCTCACTATAGTCAACAAACGTTGGGGAAACCAGTGCCAAATGAAAGTAGACACATGAGGTAACAAGTTCTCTGTTGAACACTTGGTCTAAAAACGACTCCACAAAGAGGTATGGAACTTGTAACACAAGTCAAGGTTAAACCGCAATAGTACATTGTCGAAATCATGCAAGATTTAATTCGTGACAAAGGATGGATAAAAATTAGGGCTTTTAGTGGCAAAATATGCCTAACATCCATCAGTAACTCTAGTTAAAATTTGAGAGCACGAGGTTGAGTATACATGGAGATCAAGAATAAAGAAGAAAGGTCGGGTTCATCATATATGCATAATTTCAAAATTAGAGATCAAAAGATTGGCTCGATGAAAAAGAGTGAAACAAGAGGGATTTTGTTCCTGATGTATGGAACAATCTACAAATGGATTTAATTGAGTTTTACTCGTGAGAATGCCTACCTTGACTCGATTTCCTCTTCTAGGGTTAGAACTTGAAGAACGGGGTTGAGAGCTTGAAAAGTTCTTCTCCCCACGAAATCTCCTCCTCCTTGGCCTCTCCTCCTGGTCCAGGAATCCCTTGGCACGAGCTAGAGCCAGCCATGAGGGTTTTAGGAGAGTATTTATGCTTCTCCTCTTTCTATTTCCTAATAGGACTCTAACTCCTATTAAATTCTGAATTTCCTCTTTCTCTCTTCCCTTTCTAAGCATGAGAACTTCTATTTGGGTTGGGATGGGAGCTAAATTCGTGGCCAACCCATTAGGGTAGGTTTAGGAATCCAATTACTACTCAAACTTCCTATTTAATGCTTTAAATACCCCTTTTATATTTAAGTAATAATTTAGTTACGAATTTAGGGTATTTTCCTATTATTCTTCTTTTAAAATCCCTATTTTGTCCCAATAAATTTTATATGGTCCATTTATTAAAACTCATTATTTATTGGAATTTATCTTATGAGATTTCCCTTTTTAATTAGAGAATAATAGAGTTACGGATTTTATTATATTTTTCTTACTTGATTTTATTTATGGACTATGAGAGGTCCATTAGTCCAATCCCGATAATGGATAATCATTTCATGATGTCGGAAGTCTCTCCGACATGTTCGTTTGTTTTATGGGCGCGTTATCTTTCCGTGTTAACGGTTTTCCGACTTAGTTTCCTAATTTGGATAATTAGTCACCTTGTGACATACGCTTGGCCAATCGGATTTTTCGTTGCACGAACTTCTTCGTGGAACACTTAGGAATAATGTCTGGGGTTGATTTATATTTTTTAAGGAATTTTCCGATGTATTCTTGTACATATGATAATGGTACGCATGTTTCTATTATTTCGATTTAATGAAATTATTATTTCAAATATTTAAATATTAAAAAAAATTTCCCAGATTGCTACAGAAGTCATGTTATCGAGAAAACTTCAAAGAATCCTTGCCAGGAAAGAGAAGTTTGGCTCGAAAAGATAATTCAAAAGTGAAAAAAAGAATGAACCAACATGCTATGAATGCAACTAGCAAGGATATTTCAAATCAGAATGTCCCAAACTCAAAAAGAGAGATCAGGCTAACAAGCATGAGAAAAAGAATGGCAAAGAAAGAAAGTTCAAAAAATACAAGAAGAAAGCAATGGCAGTGGCATGGGACAATAAGGAACCAACAAGTTCAGACTCATCAAGCTCATAATCAGAAGAAAAACAAGTAAATATAGCCCTCATGGCAGGACTAGATCTGGTAAACTCTGAAACCTCTTTTACTTCATGTTTAGAATCGAATTCTGAAAGTTTAGAAGATGCATTTAATGAATTGTATGATAAATATAAAGTTGTATTTAAACAAATGAAAGTAGTCAAATTACATCTGATAAACCAAGAAAAATCCAACACCTTTCTAAAATATGAAGTAGAAAGATTAAGACAACACTTCTCAGAAACTAAAAGAACAAATGAACTATTATGTGATGATTTGAAGGTTAAAAATGGTAAAATTATGGAACTTGAATCAAAACTAAATGAATTAAAAAATGAAGAAAAATTAAGAGAAGAAAATAATTATTTAAGAACTACCATAGACAAAATAACCAATTGCAAAACATCCTTAGTTGTAAAACTAAAAGGTGCTAGAACAGGTAAAAAGAAATATGGAGTAGGATATACACGTCTAATAAATGTAGAGGAAATTGCTTGTCCTGAAAAATACCCAACTCAAAAATTTGTAAAAGAAAAAGGAATTAAAAATCCTAAAAGGGTTAGTCAATATGTCTGCAAATAGAAACTTAAAACTAATAACACTACCAATTCAAAGTATGCATATGACTTGTGTTGTAGTCATTGTAATCAATTAGGACACACAATTAGCACATGCACCACTAGGCATTTACGTTGGATTCCTAAAACTAACCTTCAAGGACCTAAGAAAGTTTGGGTACCAAAAGTCTCAACTTAATTTTGCTTGCAGGGGCACCTGAGAGCATCCAAATGGTATTTGGATAGCGGGTGCTCTAAGCATATGATAGGCGACAGAAAATCATTTACAAGTTTCAGAAGTGAAAAAGCTCAAGTCATATATAGCGATAATGGAAAAGGAAAAGTGATAGGATGTGGAACTATATGAACAAAAGAAAATGATTTAATAGAAGATGTTATGTGTGTTGAAGGATTAATGCATAATCTAATTAATATCAGTCAATTATGTGATGAAGGTCACTTAGTGAAATTTCATAATGACAAATGTATCATCCTGTAGGATGGAAAAATAGTCTTTGACGCTCTAAGAGATAAGAATTTGTACATCTTACAATTGGCAGGACTAAAAGAAGTAAACTTGTGCCTTGCAACTACAAAGAGTGAAGAGACTGATTTATGGCATAGAAGACTAAGATATGCAAGCACATCAGTGATCATGAAATTAATCTAATATGATCTACTTAAAGGTCTTTCAAAGTTGAAATTGAAGAAATATGGAATCTATACAGCTTGTGCAAAAGAAAAGCAAAGCAAGACATCATTTCAGTCCAAGACATTGGTAACAACTTCTAAACCATTGGAACTCATTCACATGGATTTATTTGAACCTATAAGAATAGTAAGTGTTGGAGGAATGGTATATGGCTAAGTAATAGTGGATGATTATTCAAGATACACTTGGGTATCATTTTTGGAAGCGAAATCAAAAACCTTTTTAGCCTTTCTGAAGTTCAGTAAATTGGTACAGAAGAACTAGAAATATCAAATAATTAGTATCAAATCTGATCATGGTGGAGAATTCAGGAATGAAGAATTTATTAGATTTTGTGAAGAAAATGGTATAGAACACAATTTCTTTGCACCAAGAACACCTCAATAGAATGGAGTAGCAGTGTAGCAACCTGGATTTTTAAATCCCAAATAAATTGGGATAAATTAGTGGAGAAGATTAATTAAGGACTCAATCAGGATAATTAAAGTAAAGAAGTCAACAAAGGAAGTCTTGGGATGCGTGAGAAATACATGAAAGGGAACACTGGTACCTCGTGAACTAGCTGCAGCTCACCAACCCTTCAACTGGTCAAAATAATATGATGATAGTTAAAGTAGAGCTTCAGATATGATGAAGTAAAACTTAGTATAAAATAGAAGAAAACACTATCAATCGAAGTAGAACTTTGGATATGACGAAGTGAGCTTCGTATATGACGAAGTGAAACTTCGTATAAAACAAAAGAGAATGCAGTCAGTCGAAGCAGAACTTCGTATAGACAAAGTGAGGCTTTGTATAAAACAGAAGAAAATGCTATCTGCCGAAGTAGAACTTCGAATATGACGAAGTGAGCTTCGTATATGACGAAGTGAAATTTTGTATAAAATAGAAGAGAATGCAGTCAGTTGAAGCAAAACTTTATATATGACGAAGTGAAACTTCATATAAAACATAAGAAAAAGCAGACAGTTGAAGTATGACTTATGATGAGTGAAACTTTGTATAAACAAGAAGGAAACGCTATCCACCGAAGCATGACTTCGCATATGACGAAGTTAGCTTCGATTCATCACGTTGAAAACATGCATGACGAAGTTAGTAATCGATGTTCCTTTAGTAATCGATGTTCAAGTGAATAATCGATGTTTCGTTAGTAATCGATGTTCAAGTGAACAATCGATGTTCCTTTAGTAATCGATGTTTAAGTGAATAATTGATGTTCCATAAGTAATCTATGTTCAAGTGAACAATCTATGTTCCTTTAGTAATCGATGTTCTAGTGGACAATCAATATTCCGTTAGTAATCGATGTTAAAGTGGACAATCGATGTTCCTTTAGTAATCGATGTTCAAGTGAACAATCTATGTTCCATTAGTAATCTATGTTCAAGTGAATAATTGATGTTCCATTAGTAATCAATGTTCAAGGGGACAATCGATGTTTAAGTAGTAATCGATGTGGTCAGTAATCGATGTTGCCTTCTATTGATTGCCTTCCTTTTTGCAATCAATGTTTGGCCTTCACTGATCAATTGCCTCTTTATGACAATCGATTACCTTGTTAATTGATAGTCGATTGTCTCGGTATTCAACCATTGATTACCTTGTAATATTGTAATCGATATGGCTCTTGAACATAAAAGGATGGAGGCCTTGTCCCCCATCATAATAGGACTATCTGGAGACTTAAACATGGGAATGATTTGGATAGTTTGTGCTAACACTTAGGCACATCACTTAGGAGTTGACAAAAGGCATGCCCCAGGCATGGTCGGTTTGTCCTTTTTAGACCAAGTCAAGGATAAGTATGACAAGGGTATAGCCTAAAGTATGACAGATTTTGACTATCTGTCCTTCTTGCAGACCAAGACAATGTTAGGTATGGCAGGATATGGTTTGGGTATGGCCTATGTATGGCTAGATTGGACTTTTTGTCCCTTTTTTAGGAATAAAGAGAGGGTCATAAATGCGACCAAAGACCCCTTAAATAAGCTATACAACCCTTCTTGGTCAAACTTTATGCCTTCTTCCTATCCTAAGGCTATCTGGAGCCTTTCCCCCTCTGCACTCACTGCCTTGGCCAGAGAAGAACTGAAGGTGATCTTGGAATTTGAAGATCTAGCAGGATGATCATGCAATTTGGAGCTTGAAGCTTCAGGAGCTTGGAGCTCTTCATCCTTGGACCACTACCTCGACTTGCAGAAGCTGGAGGTTAAGAATGTAACACCCCGGAAAATTTAGCAATTTAAAATTTCAGAAATATAGGGGATAAATTAATTAAACGTAGGTGAGAGATTTCCAACACCATGTAATTATGAACCATCAACAAGAATGGGCCTATAGAACACATTTGGCCCAAGGATATGAATGAACTGGACAGGGAATTACCCAGAAATTCGTGTAGGTAATTATGCCATAATTAGAAAGGGCAATTTAGAGTTAAAAGATGGTTGATTAGTCATGTATGGTAAGTCAAAACCGGACCCAACTCTAAGAGGAGGTTTCCTAAACCTCTGCTACCTCTTTTGGGTAAGGGAATCCCAGATTTACTGGAAACTAGGAAACAGAGCTCGTAGCCCTTTCCTAGTATCATTAGGACTCTTAACAACATCCTAAAACTATAAGAACTCGTCCCTAAACTCTTGGGAAAGGTTTAACAACGAAGTTTGGGTCGTTTGGAAGCAAGCAAGAACTTCTGGGGAGCAGGAGAAAGGCTGGGAACTAGGAGCTTCATCCCCTGCATCCTCTGTTGTGTCCAGAACATCAACAGGTTTTAGATCTTCGTAAAGGTAGGTGTTCTCGGGCCAAGATTAAAGAAATCCAACACCATCATGTAATTCTTTGAGTCTAGGATCATTTGCATTTAGTTTGACTCAATTTCATGGAGTATACGTTGTGTATTCATCGGTTTTCTGAAGTCTTGCACAGTTAGGGCTTTTCTCGTTCGTCATATTGTGCACACGATTCAAGACCTAATTTGGCTAAACTTTATTCATGAAAGTTCTTCCTATTAAGTCACGATCATCTTCTATGTTGGACGTTTTGTCCAACGATCCTTCGTTAGAAAGTTAGGAGCATGACAAGAGAGCCTCTGCAGAATACTGCGATTTCGGGCTACACTTAACTCTTTGTTCCTCATATGTTTTCTTGGGATTCGAGACCGAATTAGATCAAACTCTCAACATACAAGTTCTTCTACTAGTTGTCCTCTTCATCTTTTATGTTGAACGTTTTGTCTAAATGTCACTCGTTAGAGAGCTATAAGAGGTGGAAGTGGATCGCTGCACTGCAGTCATGTGTTTTTGTCTGGAAGAGGCACTCGTGTCGACCTGACCTGAACCTGTGTCGACCTGACCTGAACCCGTGTCGACCTGACCTGAACTCAGGTCGACCTGCTGTCCCAAAACAGCCCAGAAAGTGTTCTGGGAAGCCCTCTAGTGTCGACACAGTCCCATCCCGTGTCAACACACTCCCCCAGTTTGACCCAGAAAGTGCTGGGAAGCTGATCTAGTGTCGACACCACTTGTGCTAGTGTCGACACACTGTCCCATATTGGTTAGGGGTTTTCTGGAAGCTGTCTCTAGTGTCGACACTACTTGATCTCGTGTCGACACTACTTGACCTTTTTGCCTTGTATTTGATGCACTGTGTCGACACCACCTGAACTAGTGTCGACACTACCTGACCAGTTTTGCATGATTTTGTCCTGTGTTCGGAGCATGGTGTCGACACCACCTGATCTAGTGTCGACACTACCCTTACAAGATTTTTTGTATAATTTGGGTCTAATCATCTCATGATGTATACAAGCATGTACATGATGATATATAGTATGCATGGACTTAAAATAAATCAAACCATTAAAGGAAATAGTAATGATGTGAATATGATTCTAATTGTGAAATTTTGATTGTTCTTATGATCCTTGGATTATCTTGTGATCTTGCTTATTGTCAATTGATAAGATAATAATATGATATGAATGTGGGGATGAATACATGATTAGTACAGACATATTAGTGGTGTAAATGTTATGATTTGCATATAAGTTTCATGGTTTCATGTTTTCCGGTGTTCAATTGATTAATTGTCATATGCATACATGTTAGGAAAGTACATGTTCTACATATGATCTGTCTTTAGAAACACCCTCATGTCAAGACATTAATGAATTATGAAATATAAGATATGTCGTTATCCTGCCTTGTTCTTTTGAGCTGTTTGTCATTTCTTGACTCTATGAATGATCATGTCCTTTTTACTGTGAGCTTGTCATTGAAACTCTGTGGCCATAATATGAATATGTTTGTTCGGCACATCGTGGGACTTCGGTCCAAAACTTGATACAATGCCTGTGCAATAGGGCCATGTCCGGTCCTGGGGAGGAGCGCCCTAACGTACTTGTTAACCGCGGGAGTATGGACTCTTGGTGCTTGGCATAGCACACCTGACATGCAAGATTTGTGAATATGTGCCTCCTGTTTGACTTGATAAGTTTGACTTGACATGATATGATACGTTTGTTCTTGTGAACACATGAACTCTGCTTGAATATGGCCAATCTCTTCTGACCTGATTTTATTCTTGAAATATCTGTCCATTGTATATGGAACTCGACATTTGAACTGACATGTTATCCGTTCTACTTTGCTATTCAACTTGTGAGAAAAGCATACATTGTCAGCATACTCATCAGCATATCTACCTACTTAAAATGTTAATCATGTATATTAGTGCCCGCACGTTATTGAGATGTAAATCCTACTGAGCTAGTTCGCTCACCCCTATCATCTTGCCCTTTTCAGGTAGTGATGAAGAACCAGTGGAGTCGGATGGGACTGGGCAAGAGTGACGAGCACCTGTCCTAGAATAGATGACAGTTTAGAAATAGAAATTTGAGTAGTCTATGTAATAGTGAAGCTTTTGTGGAAGTTTATTTGAATGATGGACCCTTTGGTTAATTTGTCTTATGTGAGGTTGTATCTAGTTGAATGGAACGAATTAAAGTATACTATTAGTGACCATATTATAGTCTTGAATGTGTTGTTATATCTGAATGTGTCTCTGCACTATTCAACTGTGATACGCCGGTTTGTATCGTTCACGTCCCCCGGTATTTATTCCGCTGCTAAATAATCGGGGCGCGACAAAGAAGATCTTCTTGGCCTCTTCTGCAACCTTAGGAGTTGGATCTAAAGAGCAACCCAAAAAGGTAGGTTTTCTCGGGCACAAATTAAAATGCTTGTTCTTGTTCAAAGTATTCATGGATATGTTTATGGTAAGAACCTAGTGGAACACCTTTGATTTGCCTAAATGTCTGATCAGTAGAGTGTTAGGATTTCTTGAACCTCACACCCTCGCTAGATTCACCTTGCTTTGGCCTATTCCTGGGAAACCTGAACTTTGTTCCTAGGAAACATGGCCAATTTCCCTTGGCCATCCCAGATAGGAACCCATCTAATTTGTCCATGTCACCATGCATTTTTGGAACCATCAAATTTGACATGAACACTCCAAGATTGATCATATGCTGGGTCCATCAACCTCCTTGTTGGAATCCTCGTTGAAGTCTCTTGACAACATCGACTGTTCTTTCCTTTTAAGCTTCGAATGACCCTTTTGAGTTTTGACCACCTCCACTGTTCTCCTTTGACAAACTTTGACTTGCCTTGTGGCACTCTTGATCAGCATCATTGACTGGCCCTCATGGCAACTTCGACTGTCCACTTCGACTATCAACTCCGATTGTCCACTTCGATTGCCAACTTCGACTGGCCACTTTCGACTGTCAAACTTCGACTAGCTACTTTGATTGTTCTCTTTGACAAATTATGACTGGCCCTTGAGGCAATTATGACTGGCCCTTTATGGCAACTCCGATTGGCCCTTCTGGTCACCTCGACTGTTCCTTCTTGTACATTTCGACTGTCAATTTGATTGGCCCTTCCGGCCACCATGATCTATCCTATAGAATAGCAACCAACATGACAACAACGTTAATATCTTGTACATGTTAAAAGTGATAAGAAGGTGAAGACTCTTCTAATGACTCTTAAATCCTCTTGATTTTTGTCTCCTTTCTAATTCAACTGAAATCCCACCTTGAATCTATTTGTCTTGAATCTGAAACCAAAGGAAATGTATAGGGAACCCCTTTGAGCTTGCTTGCATGACTTGGTCCATTATGATAGCTTGAATCCTTGCCAATTTATACAGTTGAAGTTCCTTGATCTGAGCTTATGTTATTAGAATCTTTGATATCTTACACTTCTATCCTTCTTGACTTTGAATAGCCATAATGATTTGAATTCGGCACTACTGTTGGGATGAGAACCCTTACCAAATGCCTATGCAATAGGGACATGATCTGGTCCTGGGGAGGAGCACCCCGACGTACTAGTATAGATCAACTAAATTTGAGTGGGGCTTGACATTGGCATCCATATGTATGCAAGATTGAAAAGTGACTTTTGTTATATGATATGAATGAAGCACGATGTGCTATTTGATATGATATGTTTAATTCGTTCATTTGACTTGATAAGTTTGATTCGTTTGAAATGGCCAATATCTATTCATCTGTCTCATGTTTGACTGGATCATAGTTTGATTGTTGTATCATTCACATGGCTTGACAGTTAGCATGATTCGCTTGAAATTATGTTGCATGAAACTCTTGTCCACTACCTTCATGCTTCCTATTTGCCTTGATTATTCGATCAGTTATCCTTGAGATTCAGTTTGTTAAAATGTTAATTAAGTCTATATGCCCGCACCATGAGACATAAATCCTACTAGGCTAGTTTGCTCATAAACCTATTAACATTTCAGGTGATTAAAGCATGTCTAGCATGTTGCCGACCCACTGTTGGGAAGCTTGGAAGCACTTTGGTGGAGTTTAATTTCTGAAATTTTTGATGTATGAGGGAATCATGTATCATATTTGTAGACCACTGAGGTCGGATCTGTGAGGAGTGTTCTTTGGAAATTAGAGTTTGTACAAACCATGCAATGAATAAAAGAAATAGTTCATGATTTGTCTAAGTGTGCATCACGGATGTAGGAATCACATATTCATCGTGTTGTGTTTGATGTGTTGGGATTGTATGATTATCGTAGCAAAATTTATTGCAATGGGATGAGTTAAATTCTGAGATTTAAATGTGAAGCTTGTTGCGACATAATCTTGTTCTTAGATAAATTAATTTGTGGGCCCTAATGAAGTGGTTAAGGCTTGGTCTCTTTCATCCTCTCCTTTTCATTTGATTTGAGTGTTGTGCCCTTGTGTGTCTTGAGGTATTGGTCAAGATTTATGAGGACTTCAGATTATTTTGGATTTTGAATTTTTACTGCAATTCTCACATATGAATTTTGGGGGTGTGACAAGCAGAAAGGAACAACAGAACAATGCTTATAGAATACAATCTGCCAAGATACATTTGGGCAAAAGCAGTCAACACAGCCAGCTATAATATCAATAGGTGCATGATCAGACCAATATTAAAGAAGACACCCTATGAGCTATACAAGAATAAAAGGCCAAACATCAGTCACCTTCGACCTTTTAGTTGTAAGTGTTTCAAAACCTAAAGGATATAAAGTGTTTAACAGAAAAACTTTAACTATAGAATAGTTTGTTCATATTTTGTTTGATGAAACTAACCCTTCTATTAAGAGAATAAAAGAAGAAGAAGATGGTATTGAATATTTATGTAGGGATTTGGAACAAGCATCTCTTGAGGAAAAAGTTGAAGAAAAGGAAGAGCCCTCAATAGAGGAACTTCAACAACCAGAAGAAGCACAGAGATCATCCAAGAAAAAATATCATAAGTGATCCTCAAGATAGGGTAAGAATAAGAGGTGCGACTATTCACTGTGATTACACTGCATTTGTTTCTAGGATTGAGCTTAGGACAATCAATGATGCACTAGCAGATGAATCTTGGATCCTAGCTATGCAAGAGGAACTTAACCAGTTCCAACGTAGCCAGGTCACAGCCAGGTCTGGACACTTGTACCTAGACCTTCTGACCATCCAGTTATTGGGACCAAAGGGGTCTTTAGAAACAAAATGGATGAATCTGGGGCAATCACTAGGAACAAGGCTAGACTGGTAGCACAAAGATATTCCCAAGTGTCCCTGCGAGGTGTCCCTTGTCATGATTACATGACAAGGTGTCCTTGCAAGGTGTCCCTCTTGTCATCATGACATGGTGAGGTGTCCTTGTGAGGTGTCCCTTGTCATCATAACATGATGAGGTGTCCCTGATGAGGTGTCCTTTAGGCTCTCTATAAATAGAAGGGGTTCTCTTTGAAGTTTATGGGCTAGAGCTTGAGAAGAGAAACCACCTACTTCATCCCCCCTTCCCGTCTCACCCTCCTGTGCTCTCCCTAGGCAAGAGGAGAACTTGGAGGGCCGAGCCCTCTTGTTGTTGCTGCTACTTGCTGATGTTGGCCGCTGTGTGGCGTTGCACGACTAAGAGGAGTGGCACCACCGGTGTAGGAGGGGTCATCATCATCGTCGATCATCCACTGTGTGGATACCGCTAGAGGGAGTCTCGCGAGAGCTCCTTAAAACAAGGACTAGTTCTGCGCTTCAAGAGATATACGATCTCCCTTAGGTGAGATTGTCTCACGCCTTATTTGTATGTATGTTTACATGCACCGTACATCATAGCCCGATCAAGTACATAGATGGAAATCAATTTTTTGTTTTACTTCCGCTGCGCATGTGATGCTTCAAGTCGATTTCCAACAGTGGTATCAGAGCCAAAGTTAGGCTATGATGTTCGTGTTTTGATATTTTGATCGATTCAGATTGATTAAGAGTTAATCCATGTATTAGATTAAGAGTTAATCTAATAGTTTTGTTAGTTAAAGTGTTTAATTAATTTATAGTAGCTTATATATATCCATGTGATGTGTATATTATGGGCGGATGATCATGGACCTATGTGTGGATGGTGATTCATTGGGGTCTGCGAGCCCCCTTCTCTTTCTCATTAAAATCGTTGTGTATTTCTACCTCTCCCAATGGTGTAATTCCCCTTGATATGATCAAGGTTTCTTAATTGATTAAATATACATTTTTGGGTCTACGTGCCTATAGTCATTTGTAATTATTGTAATTATTTGAAATCACTCTCGGAGGCATGGCGGAAGCGTGGAATCACCGATGGAGCTAATGACGAAGAGGAGGATGAACACCATACATGGGATGCGTTGGGAACACACATAGGGCTTAGTGATCAAGTCTTTTGGCTCAGGCTTGATCACGCTAGAATTTGGTCCATGATCATCTGGTGTGGTTATTTATATATATAATTTATATTCATTTCCGCACCTACTAGGTACATATTTGCATGCGATGTAAGTATATGCTAAATATATGTGTGGGACGTGTATTATTTAGCTATGAGACCCCTCAAATAAAATAAAAACCCCTCTGCTTTTAATATATTAAGTCGGCAAGCGTGTAGCAATAAGATTGACTCACGTGGCCTTCCATCATTATAGGGCAGACGTCTTTTCTTGATATAGAGTGTGTTGGCGGAGTCACTCCGGGCTCACCTATATTGGAATTTGATATCTAGCCTACGACATGGAGATGTTACCGGTGACTTGAGGACAAGGTATGTTTGGCTGAGTCCCTCGGGAGCATATCACTGAATCAAACTCATCTAGTAATGATGGTGTTGACTTAACCAAACATCATGGTTGGCGGAGTCCCTCTGGGCCATGGTAATTTGGAGGCCAAATTATGACGGGAATCACAAGAGTTGCGATTGACAAGAGTTGCCTACCATTTGGGCTTGGTATGATTGGTCGAGTCCCTCGAGGTCATGCCAAGATGCCAAATTGGATCCCGATCCCCACTAGGAGTTTGCCGGAAACTTCCAATTCACATGCTAGAGGGTGTCATGTGTCATGTGAGAAAATAGTGGGATAAAATTGAGATAAAAATCCATGTCTTAATTTTCTAAACATCCAAAAGTCTGCATGTTGTTTATTTCTGCGACATCTTTATTTTTCAGAAAAATGTCGTTTGCAAACCCGCTCCGTAGCATATTAGATGTCAATCCTCTCACTGATCCTAACTATGTTGATTTGCTTCGGAACCTGAGAATTGTTCTTACGGAAGAGAAAATTGTGTATGTCCTCGATGAGATTGTGGTCGAGCCAGTGGAAGGGACTAGTGAGGAAGTTATTTCTCACTATAAGAAGTATAAGGAAGACTCGGTTCTTGCTCAATGTTATATGTTAGCCTCTATGACTCCTGAGCTGCAAAGACAGCATGAAAAGATGGATGCTCAATCCATCATGCTGCATTTTCACACCTTGTTTGAGGAGCAAGGACGGACTCAAAGATACGAGATATCAAAGAGTCTGTTCAGGATGAGGATGACAGAAGGGGCATCGGTTCAGAACCATGCCCTGAAGATGATTGAGTGGATCGAGAAGCTCACAAGTCTAGGACTTGTCCTCGAGGATGACCTATGTGTGGATCTAATACTTCAATCCCTTCCAGATTCCTTTTCACAGTTCATTATGAATTTCAATATGAACAAGATAGTGGCAACCCTGCTTGAGCTCCTTAATATGTTGAGGGAAGCTGAGGGTTCCATTAAGAAGGAGAAGCCAGTTCTCCACATTGATGATATCAACAAGAAGAGGAAGTCACGGAATACCCTTAAGAAGGGCAAAAGCAAAGGCAATAAAGCAGGCAAGGCAAAGGTTTCCAAGAAAGACCCGGCCAAGGATAAAGGAAAGTGCTTCCACTATGGCAAGGATGGGCATTGGAAGAGGAACTGCAAGGAATATCTTGCAGAAAAGGCAAAGCAGAAGTTTGGAGAAGCTTCAGGTATATTCAAGATTGATCTCCATTTGTCAGAAAATTATGATAATGCATGGGTATTAGATACCACATGTGCATCTCATATTTGCAATTCGTTGCAGGTTCTGACAAAGTGTAGGAGACTCTCAAAGGGTGAGGTTGACTTAAGAATGGGGAAGGGTGCAAAAGTTGCTATTGTTGCTGTCGGCGAAGTCAACCTACTGCTACCTCGTAGAGCCGCACTTGTGTTGGATAAATGTTGCTTTGTTCCCTCTATCATCAAAAACATCATTTCCATTTCATGTTTGACTAAAAATGGATATAAGTTTGTTTTTGAGAACAATGGTTGTTCACTGATTTTGGATGATGAGATCATTAGTAAAGGAACATTGTTCAATAGTTTGTTTACATTAGATGTTGATTCACATGTCATGAATGTTAGTACGTCTAATAGAAAGAGAGATGAGGTGAACGAGGCTTACCTATGGCATTGTAGGCTAGGTCATATCCATGAGGGTAGAATTCAAAGGTTGTTAAAGGATGGATATTTAGACCCATTTGATTATGAATCATATGCAACCTGTGAATTTTGCCTTCAAGGGAAGTTGACCAACTCTTCATTTAGTGGAACTGGAGAGAGAGCTTCTGAGTTACTAGAACTCATACATACTGATGTATGTGGACCTATGTCCATACAAGCCAGAGGAGGATATTCTTACTTCATTACATTCACTGATGACTTCTCAAGGTATGGACATGTGTACTTAATGAAGTACAAGTCTGAGACCTTTGAAAAATTCAAAGAATATAAGAATGAAGTAGAAAATCAGACTGGAAAGAGTATTAAGATTCTTCATTCAGATCGAGGAGGAGAGTACTTGAGTACAGAGTTCACCCAATTTCTAAAGGACCATGGAATTCTATCCCAATGGACTCCTCCTTATACACCTCAGCTCAATGGTGTATCGGAAAGGAGGAATCACACACTATTGGATATGGTGCGATCCATGATGAGTTTTGCCAACCTACCCATGTCATTCTGGGGATATTCCCTACAAACCGCAGCTTACCTTCTGAACAGAGTTCCAACTAAGATGGTAGTGTCCACTCCATATGAAATATGGAAAGGGAAGAAGCCCTATCTTAAAGTTATTAAGATTTGGGGCTGCCCTACCCACGTTAAGAGACACAATCCTAATAAATTAGAATCAAAGTCAGAACGGTGCATATTCGTGGGATACCCCAAGGAAACTTGTGGGTATTATTTCTATCACCCCGAGGACCAAAAGGTCTTTGTTGCCAAGAGAGCAGTGTTTCTTGAGAAGGAACACATTCTTGATGGAAATAGTGGGAGTGTGATAGAATTGAGTGAGGTTAGGGAACCTAGCTCAAGCACCATTCTACAAGAAGAGTCTGTTCATGTACCTATC
This sequence comes from Colocasia esculenta, assembly GCA_014218235.1. Lineage (NCBI taxonomy): Eukaryota > Viridiplantae > Streptophyta > Magnoliopsida > Alismatales > Araceae > Colocasia > Colocasia esculenta. The sequence continues at coordinate 137,097,671 of CM024755.1, forward strand.
ACACAAATTCCAAATTTTCGTAGGTCAAGTAGAGTTCCTATCCCTCCTGAAAGATATGTGGGACATATCAAGGGACAAGACTCTGAAGATATTGATCCTCAAACCTATGAGGAGGCTATTATGAGCATAGACTCCAGGAAATGGCAAGAGGCCATGAATTCTGAGATGCATTCCATGTACTCCAACCAGGTTTGGAACCTAGTTGATGCACCTGAGGGTATTGTACCCATTGGGTGCAAATGGATCTTCAAGAAGAAGATTGGAGTAGATGGAAAGGTAGTGACCTTTAAGGAAAGAATTGTGGTAAAAGGATATCGTCAAAGGCAAGGTATTGACTATGATGAAACTTTTTCGCCCGTCGCCATGCTAAAATCTATCAGAATTTTATTGGCCATTGAAGCATACCATGACTATGATATCTGGCAGATGGATGTAAAAACTGCATTCTTCAATGGAAACCTCGAGGAAGAGGTGTATATGATACAGCCTGATGGATTCATTTCCGAGAAAAGTCCAGATAAGGTGTGCAAGTTGCTTAAGTCTATTTATGGACTAAAGAAAGCTTCCCGAAGTTGGAACATAAGGTTTGATGAGGTAATCAGATCTTATGACTTCATTAAGAACGAAGATGAGCCTTGTGTATATAGGAAGGTAAGTGGGAGTGTTATCATTTTCTTGGTGTTGTATGTGGATGACATTCTCATCATTGAAAATGATATTGGCATGCTATCCATAGTTATGACTTGGTTATCAAAGAACTTCTCCATGAAGGACTTAGGGGAAGCATCCTACATTTTGGGGATTCGGATCTATAGAGATAGATCTAAGAGGATGCTTGGCTTGTCCCACTCCATGTACATAGACACCATAGTCAAAAGATTTGGCATGAAAAATTCCAAAAGAGGTCTCATACCACTGAGACATGGAATTTCTCTTTCTAAGAGTATGTCTCCAAAGACTCTAGAAGAAAGGGCATACATGGATAGAATACCCTATGCATCTACTATAGGATCTATCATGTATGCAATGCTATGTACTAGACTTGATATAGTGCATGCTCTAAGTGTTACGAGCAGGTATCAGACAGATCCAGGTTTGGAACACTGGAAGGCAGTAAAGTGTATCCTTAAGTACTTAAGAAGGACTAAGGATCTTTTACTAGTATATGGAGGAGGTAGCCTCAAGGTTGAAGGCTACACGGACTCAAGTTTCCAGTCTGATATCGATGATAGTAAGTCTAACTCAGGGTATGTTTTTACCCTGAATGGAGCAGCAGTAAGCTGGAAGAGTTCCAAGCAAGAGACTACTGCTGACTCGACTACCGAGGCGGAGTATATTGCTGCTTCAGAAGCAGCAAAAGAAGCTATCTGGATGAAGAAGTTCATCATAGATTTAGGAGTGGTGTTTGGCCATAAAGAGCCAATTTCTTTGTTATGCGACAACAACGGGGCGATTGCTCAAGCAAAGGAACCTAGGTCTCATCAGAAGTCTAAGTACGTTCTAAGGAGGTTCCACTATGATCAGAGAGATTGTGTCCCGTGGCGATGTAGCAGTAAAAAGAATTTCATTCGATGATAACATTGCGGATCCACTGACAAAGCCACTGACTCAAATTGTTTTTGAGCGACACCGAAGTCTGATGGGAATCAAACATGTAGGTGATTGGTTTTAGGTCAAGTGGGAGATTGCTAGTTATAGGTGCCCTACAAGCCAATTCACGTGAGTGATGGCACTTGTAAATATGTACAATATCTTTTGGTAATATTATAATGGTATTTTCTCACTGTATATTCCATGCGTATGTATACTGTGATGTCCATGGGTTGTGCATTGGGAATTGGATCATGATGAGCATGATAATGAGGCCGATCGTCTTTAAACAAAGATCCTAAATATTCCTAGTCATAGGTTACTCAAGAAGGACATTGAGATGACCGGAAAGATCGGTGTGCCATATACCTGTCCATATGATGGAAGCAGCTGGTCTCATAGCCACTTGTGTGGAGACACTAGGGATATGGTGCAGGTGCTTATTGGAGAATGAGTTCACTGAATGATCCGTTCTCAGAATGCTATATGGTTAATGATACCTGATTGTCAGATAGAGATTCCGTAGTCCCAGTTGTGTAACTTGTGACGGCCCTCATTATACCGGTACGGTTATACCAACCCACGTCGGTGTAGCAAGAGTCCTCACAGTGGGACATTTACCCAAACGATACATACAGCTGAGATACACGCGAATATACAACAGAGTAGCGGAAGAAAAAGACAACTGTCTCCATTCATTCATCATCCACATTAAACATACATGCAATTCGCAATTAACATATAAGAACTAAAGGTCCACATAATTTAAATTGCTGAAATCAAATACAAATTGTCCACATTTATACATCATTTTCATAATACTCTAATACAATGTTCAAATTACATACTTATGAAATACACAAATCTCAAGAAACTCCAAAGCTAGTCTCCGCGCTCGGAGTCCGTCTCCACCGTCTCCTCCAACGGTGCCGTGTCACCAACTATACCTGTACGCCGAAGCAAGGAGTGAGTCCAAGGACTCAGCAAGCAACACTACTCATGATATACACGTACAAGTCCTAGTGGTTTCTACATACACATTTACAATTTACAACACATAGCATGCTAGTCAATTCAAGTCTCAACCTATCATGAGAGTTTTACAATTTTTATACATGAATCATGCTTTCAGATTTCTAAAAATAAAATTCACCTATCACATGCTCTCTATTCAATTTACTCATGAAACTTTAATCTTTAAAGAGCTAAAACATGAGAGCTACCAACATGAACATTTTACATACATGAAAGGGGAACACAACTAGCATGGATTTCACATGTCCTCAAGTACATACATAACCCTTTTCACATGCTTTAGGTTGTTGATTTCACATGGTTTAACGGCTGTAAACCTATACATGAAAGCTATAATATGGCATAAAACATATCATGTGATCAAACAATCATGCTATCTTGTACCCGTTTTCACCAATTATCCCTAACATGGATTCTAGACATCCTTGCACATAATAACACGATGGTAATAACATAAATTCACTGATTTCACATGATTTCAGATTTATCTCACATGGTTTTCAATAACATATTTTCACATCTTTAGTTTCACCTTTTCTTTACATAAGTTTCCTCTTTCACATGGTTCACTTTACACATACACATTCACATTGTCACTTACACATTTACACATGGACACATACACATTACACATTTCACATTACACATTTTAGGTGCCGTGACACTTAGTCCAAACCACCAAAGAAGGACATATACACATCACATTACACATAGACGCCATCTAGGCATTCCAACGGCGACTCTTGGACTGCGCAGACCGGGAGAACAAGTCTCCACCCTAACCAGTGGTACTTGTCCACCTCCAGGATTTCCCCCTAATGCCCTTAGGGTCACTTACACATTGAACTTTCTCAGGGGGACTTTTCTCTGATACAGCTCCACTGCCCTCTACGGAAGCAGTGTCACATTGGCACAGTTATATATTTACACATTTACCGTTTTACACATGGTTTTACACTTCACACTTTTCATCACATTCACTTTCTCACTCACATTAATATCTCTGTGTTTCCTAACATGGTACTACAGAATTTCAAGAGCTTAGCACACAGTAATTTCACCGATCAAGTTGGTTTTAGACAATAACTAATCGCATTACGATAATACATGTAGATTATCACATTTCACATGAAAATACATAACTTTTTATTTACTGATCCAAATGACCTGAAATTTTTACCACATGCTGTTTTCGGGTTCAAGATCATACACTAAAATTTTCAGATTTTTCTGAGCTAAATAGAATTTACAGAAAATAAAACACCTAATTAGCATACTATTCACAACTTAAGCTAACATGGGGTTTAACACATCTTGCAATTTGCCACTTACTGTTTTAAACAGAGGCTACTAACATATGCATGATTTGAGGATACAAGATTACCCTAAATCATACCTCTATAGATTAATCATCACAATCTTTCTTGTATGTTTTTATTTTACCGAACCGGATTTATTAGCAAATTACACAAGCATGGATAATTTACCCAAAATTGCAAACACATATACTGACCCACTAACCTTCATGATCAGACCAAAACCAAGGCATTAATACTAATCCTAATCATGAAACATAACTTTGACAAGATCATTAACAAGTCATGCTCACAATTCATAGGATACAATATTTCCTACATTCACCATCACACACCACAATCATCCACACACCTCAATTGACTATATACATAGAGTATAGGATTACCATATATCCTCATCACGGAAACCATACCGAAATTAATGTAAAGGAAGGGCAGAACAGTTCACTGTTCTGTCCAGAGGAACTTGGCGGCGGTCTCTGGCCGCTGACTCAGAGTCAGCGACATGGCCGATGGACGCCAAGCATGATATGGGCATCCATGGACCTTGCCATCGAATCAGGCCTGTGCAGAAACATAGACCCGACCTCTCAAACTTGGGTGAATGGGAGGGTCTAGGACTCGAGGAAAAATCCATAAAAATAGCAAAACCGACCTAGACTCATACGGGGACATCATGGATAGGTCACTTGCCTTCTAAAAATTCCTCTAAAGGATTTAGGGCTCGGTGATGCTCTCCTTGGGCTGTCCCAAGAAGTACAGAAATCCCTCCAAATGCTCTCTTCCTCCGGGCTCCTGGATGATCTCCATGCCAAGGGGATGTCGGGGAAGCCTCCTCCTTTGATCCAGCTACCTTCTTGAAGCAGTAGATCTCCGGAGCAGATCCTCAGGTTGATGGATTCTTGGGTTCCAAAGTGGGTTTTCTCTCAGTTTTCTCTCTAGGGTTTTTCTTCTCACTTTTTCTCCTCTTGCAAGGTGAAGGGAGGAGTGGGGAGAGCCATTTCGGGTTCAGACATAAGGAGGGTCTCTTTCCCACTCACCATGCTGATTTGACAGCCTTTAGAGCCGTTGGGGACAGTCCCCCAATGGTTGGCTTACCTTGTTTCAAAAGCTTGCAGCTCTGCTGCGCATGCAGGTCAGAGAGATTGGCGTCCGTATCGCTGGACGCCAGGATTAGTGTTGGCGTCCATGTCTGGACGCTGACACCACCTAAACGGCCTGGGCTTGACGCCAAGGTGGCCTTCGGCCAAAACTCTAAATTATGCAGAAAACCAAGCATACCATGCATATATACATGCAATATGTATACGGTATTATATCCATACTATCACCATGCAATACATACATTATTTATATTTAATATAAACACATGCACATGTAATTATACTAATTAATACGTACGTAAATATGTACATACATACACAAGCACAAATATACACACATAAATACAAATAATGCGACGAAAATTCAAGGGCCTTACATAACTGGTTCTTAGACTTGAGACACCAAAGATGTCTTGTTTGAGTACTCCATTCTTTGATACTGGATTTATAGGTCTGGATGTTCCAGGTCCAGTATAGCTAGTCATTGGGAATGGTAGCCAACCTTACGAAGGCAATTATGTGTCAATAAAGGATCATCCACTCTCGGTATCATGAGAGGAATATCCCATATTGTCTTAATCACGCAAATCCTTGGCCAGGGTCAATTGGATTTAGTGAGAAGGAGTTCTCCGGAAGAATCCGATAAGAGTTTGACTTTAACAGATTCCATATAGACCTGACAACACCATGCCTAAATATATGGTCTCTGGGATAATAGATGGATGAGGGACTACAGGTACACGGTAACTGTGGGCAGACAGGTCCAATGGATTTGATCACTTGTATTGTCTAGGGATTATGGCATAGTGGCCTAGTATGTTCATAATTGATGAGTTGAGTGAATTATTATGGAGATAATAATTCACTAAGTCAGAAGGAGTTCTAATGAGTACAACTCACGGCCATCTCGATATTGGGCCTAGAGGGTCACACACAAAAGGTGGATAACACGATGAATAGAGGATTGGATAAAAGTTATACAATAAGCCTTATTTAACCCATTATGGACCTATTGGATAAGACCCAATAAGCCTTCATAAGGATCGATTAAGGGAGCATACTAGGATCATGCCACCTCACCCCTTCTGGAAGGAGGACACCTCATCATCATTAACCATGATTACATGATGAGGTGTCCTTGCAAGGTGTCCCTCTTGTCATCATGACATGGTGAGGTGTCCCTGCGAGGTGTCCCTTGTCATGATTACATGACGAGGTGTCCCTGCAAGGTGCCCCTCTTGTCATCATGACATGATGAGGTGTCCCTGCGAGGTGTCCATTGTCATGCTTACATGATGAGGTGTCCTTGCAAGGTGTCCCTCTTGTCATCATGACATGGTGAGGTGTCCCTGTGAGGTGTCCCTTGTCATGATTACATGACGAGGTGTCCTTGCAAGGTGTCCTTCTTGTCATCATGACAAGATGAGGTGTCCCTGATGAGGTGTCCTTTAGGCTCTCTATAAATAGAAGGGGTTCTCTTTGAAGTTTATGGGCTAGAGCTTGAGAAGAGAAACCACCTACTTCATCCCCCCTTCCCGTCTCACCCTCCTGTGCTCTCCCTAGGCAAGAGGAGAACTTGGAGGGCTGAGCCCTCTTGTTGTTGCTGCTACTTGCTGCTGTTGGCCGCTGTGTGGCGTTGCACGAATAGGAGCAGTGGCACCACCGGTGTAAGAGGGGTCATCATCATCGTCGATCATCCACTGTGTGGATATTGTTGGGTTCTCATGTTGGGAAGATTGAGCTCACATTCTAACTAATCAATACAACATGTTTTTGATGATGAACATTGATGAACATTGATGTGCAATGATGTACAATGCAAACAAGTGATAAACAATGTGAATTGAGTTTTAAATGCATGAGATCTTCAAACAATAACTTATCATAACAACTTGGTACAATGCTTGATTTTATGCTCATAATATCTCACTAATTATGGTTACTTTTGTAGGAGATATACCATGCAAGACATGTGCCAAAAACAAGCTTGAAAGATCAAGAAAAAGTGAAAAGATAAGGTACATATCGATAGCAAGCAAGGACCTGTCGACAGATACAACCAGTCAGGAAGCAACCAGTTCTGCCAAGGCATTGCCTGTCTACAACAGGAGTGCTCCTGTCAACAGATGCAACCAGTCCGAAGATCAAAAGCTCTGGAAGTCCTGCGCCTGTCGACAGTAGCAGACCACCTGTCGACAGATGCACACAGTCAGAGCCTTCAGCCTTCTGGTTCTTCACAAATTGTCTATGCCTGTCGACAGCAGGTGCAAGACCTATCGACAGACAAACGGAAAACACATTACGGGAAGTTTTGCAAGTTGCCAAACTTAGTGTTTCTATGGAGTATGACTCTCCATATGTTAACACTCATATATAAGCAACCTTTTGCAACAAATCTCGTACACAAGAAGCCTCCTTCAAAGAACCCTAAAGAGCTCTCCAGAAAACCTCTGTTCTGCTGCTTTGCTTCAACCTACCGCCCAGAACCAAGAACGGAAGACTTTTGCAGCGGAAGGTGAAGTCCGGACGTCTTGGATTCAAGCATCTACATCAATATCTGATCTCAAAGTCGAAGCTTGGACTCCAGGAGGACGTTCAGAGGAAGAGTTTGCTTATTGGATTTGGTCTTCAACTCTCAAACTCTTCCCTGTTCTTTTTATTCCATACTTGTGTATGTGTGTGGTGTTTCAAGCGGTTGTTGTGCTTGATACACGTGTGTGTGTTAATCTGATCGTGGGTACACATCAGATAAACACGTGTGTGAGTTGTAGTTCGTGAACTAGCTCATAAGCAGGTGATTCTATGTGTGTGTGTGGCCCGTGGATGTAGGATATATGAGTTGTGTACTCCGAACCACGTAAAATCTACGTGTCTCATGGTTTGCACGAATTTGCGTTAGATGTTTGGTAGGCACGACACATTTATACACGTTTGAGTACTTGCTTATCCATTTATCAATCACTCACACACATCCACATATAGTCTGATCATTGCTAACACTTTAATTGTCTGTGCTATTGCAAAAAGAGGGCGTTAAGCTTCTTAAATTGTCCGTAATCTATTCAACCCCCCTTCTAGATTACCATTTAGGGAATTCCACATCTCTTCAATTGGTATCAGAGCGTCAGGTTTCTCCAATTTACTGCTTTATATATTTGATCTTACGATCAGGAGACTCTCAGTCAAATGGAGTCTAACAAGGGGTACATGACTGAGGGACACTCAGTGACCCGGCCACCCTTCTTTGATGGCACTAACTATCCGTATTGGAAAAATCGGATGCAGGTTTTTCTCCGCGCACAGAATTTCGAACTATGGAAAATAGTCAAAAAGGGAGCATACGTACTGCCTGAGGACGAGGATACCTGGACGAAGGACCAAATCACAAAGGGGACACTCAACTGGAGCGCCCTCAATATGATGCAATGCGCCGTCCACCCAAAGGAGTACTCAAGAGTCTCCACATGCACCTCAGCTAAGGAGATGTGGGACAAGCTTGAGCTCATCTATGAAGGTGCGTCCGAGGTAAGAGAATCAAAGGTAAGCATGCTGGTTTCAGAATATGAAATGTTCAAAATGAATAATGATGAAACCATTTCAGACATGTTTGCTAGATTCATGATAATCATAAATGGATTGAAAGGTCTCAAAAAGGAATACTCGGAGAGTGACTTGGTGAGGAAGATACTTCGATCTCTTCCATCCTCTTGGAACACCAAAGCCACTGTCATTGAAGATTCCAAAGACCTCTCAAAAATGAAAGTGGATGAATTAATTGGCTCCTTGATGACTTATGAGTTGAATGTTAAAAGAAAAGAAACTGAAGAAAATCCTAGGAAGCCACTTGCCTTGAAGGCTTCCAGGAGGACTTCTTCAGTTTCCAAAAGGAATTAATTCAGGAAAGTGAAGTCAGTGAATCGTCTAGTGAGAGTGACAATGATGAAATGGCTATGCTCACTAGATAATTCAAGAAATTTCTGAAGTTCAAGAGGAGAGGTACAGGTAACTCTAAACCTTTCCAAAAGAAAGACTTTTCTAACATGTTTTATTCTAACAAAAAGTCTGAAATTGTTTGGTATGAGTGCAAGAAGCAAGGGCATATGAGAGGAGAATGCCCCGAGCTCAAAAAGAAGCTTAAGAAGGACAAATTCACCTTCAAGAAGGCCAAGGCAATGGTGGCCACTTGGAGTGATGAGGATGACGATCAGAACAGCCAAGCTACCTCCGGAGATGATGAAGTCCACTGTCTCATGGCGAGAAGTGATGACTCAAATGAGGTAAATTCTTTGAAACATACTCTATTATTCAATGGGAAGAAGCTTACACTGTTCTATTTGAAAAATACTGTGAATTCAAGTATGAAAATAAGCACTCAAGAAAAAATTCAATTCCCTTGTTCATGAGTCAAACAACTATGATGAAATTGAATCCTTGAATAAGGTAATTGAAATGATGAAACTTGATGAACAAACACACAGTGATGAATTGGACAGCATGAAACTTAAATTTCAAGAAGTTCAAAAGGAAAGAGATGATTTAATGAACTCTCTTGAAAGCCTTAATAGTGAGCATGAAAAGCTAAAGGAGAAATTGGAAAAAGCTGAAAATGACTTAAAAGGTAAGTCAAAAGATTTATCTAGTTTTATCAAAAGTAAGCAAAATCTGGATGCTATTTTAGGTTCAAATATTTATGTTGCTGGACATGAGATCGGGTTTCAAAAAGCAAAGCCAAAGGAAATTGGCAAAAATCTGTTAAAAAACTTCATTGATACCAGCCCAAGTTCAAGCAAATGAACCCCTTCAAAGAATAGGAAAAATCCTTCCAAGGGAAAGAAACAAGAATCTAAAATGGTCAAGTTTGTTCCTGGCCAATCTAAGGAATTTGAAACAAGCTCAAGATAGGACAAACAGCAAACTCTTAAAGCTAAATTTACAAGGCAACAAAAAGAAAAAATGCCAATGCATGCTCCCACAAAGGTAAAGCTCAATGTTGTTCAAAAACCACCATCATGCAACATATGTAAAAAGGTTGGGCACATTGAAAAACAATGCTGGAATAGCACAAATCAAATGAAAATCAAACAAGTTTGGATTCCTAAGCATTTGTTATTTGGCATGAATGATACAATGGAACCCAAAGTAATTTGGGTACCAAAACCTCTCGTCTGATCCACATGTGCAGGAATGCCTAGCAGCCCACAATCAAAACAAATGGTACCTTGACAGTGGCTGCTCGAGGCATATGACGGGCGACAAAGCTAAATTCAGTTTGCTCGTGGAAAAAGACGGAGGTCAAGTGATCTTTGGAGGTAACAACAAAGGCCAGATCATCGGCTCAGGTAAAGTTGGTAAGTTTGCCTCTAACTCTATAGACAATGTGCTACTAGTTGATGGCCTTCATCACAATTTGCTTAGCATAAGTCAATTGTGTGATAAAGGTCATAAAATTGTCTTTGAATCCAATTCATGTCAAATTCTTGATAAGGAAACAGGAAGCCTAAAATTTTTGGAAAAAGAATGAATAACATCTACATGGTAGACTTAGATGATCCAAAAATAACAATTTGTGTCTTGTAGCAAACAAACAGGACGAGCTTACATTGTGGCATCGTAGGCTCGGTCATGCTAGTTACAATGTATTGCACAAGATCATGAGGCTTAAGTTGGTAAGTGGTCTTCCTGAAATATCCTTTAACAAGAATGAAAATTTTTTTGATGCATGTGCACAGGGAAAACAAACCCGGAAATCCTTCAAATCAAAGGCACCGGTAAGTACTTCCAAAGCTTATGAACTCTTGCACATGGACCTATTTAGACCTACGAGAACACTCAGTCTCAATGGCAAGCGTTATGGTTTTGTCATTGTGGATGACTTCTCTAGGTTCACTTGGGTAAAATTCCTGGCTCACAAGAATGAAGCATTAAGTGTTTTTGAAGGATTCTTCAACAAAATTGAGCATGGGAATGTCAATAAAATCTGCTCCATCCGCACTGATCACGGGGGAGAAATTGACAATAATTCCTTCTCCGAATTTGCAGGAACCAAGGTATAGACCACCTATTTTCCTCCCCGAGAACTCCCGAGCAAAATGGAGTTGTGAGAGGAAGAATAGAACTTGGTGGAGATGGCTCGTACGCTTCTGGTGGAGAATCAATTAGCACGAACCTTTTGGGCAGAAGCGGTAAACACATCTTGCTACATCCTTAACCGAGCCATGGTAAGACCCGTATTCAAGAAAACTCCTTACGAACTTCTGAAAGGTAAGAAACCCACCATTGGGTACTTTAAAGTTTTTGGTTCAAAGGTGTTTATACATAACAATGATAAAAATGACTTGGACAAGTTTGAAGCCAAAAGTGATCAAGGTATTTTTTTGGATACTCTGAACATTCTAGAGCATATAGGGTGTTCAATCTGAAAACTAGAACTGTGGAAGAAACTCCACATGTCATTTTTGATGAATCTCAAATCAAGCCTAACATTGTAAATTCCTACAGGTTTGATGACATGGAAGGGACAACACTTGAGGAACTTCAAAGAAAAGAAAAAGGAAAAAACTCAAGAAGTTTCAAAAGGAAAGAGTGGATTTCTTCGCAGGTACGATGATGAAGATGACGATTGTTTGATCAGAAATCATGATGAAGTTCCTGCTGAAGATCCACAACAAGAAAAACAACCTCAAGATGAAAGTCCTCCAGCCACCCCTCCTCCAGAACATCCTCCTCAATTGCAAGATTAACCCGGGCCTTCAACAATCACTAATGTGAGGTACTCTAAAGCTCATCCACTTGAGAATGTCATAGGTAACATAAATGATTCAGTTCAAACTAGGTCTCAGGTAAATCAAATAGTTGAACAGGATCATTTAGCCTTTGTATCTCAAGTGGAACCCAAAACTGTGAAGAAGCACTAAAAGAAAACTCTTGGATTGATGCCATGCATGAGGAGCTTGGGCAGTTTCAAAGAAATAATGTCTGGAGTTTAGTTCCTAGAACCCCTGAAATTTCTGTCATAGGGACGAGATGGGTCTTTAGGAATAAACTAAATGAAGAGGGTAAGTGGTGAGAAACAAGGCTAGACTAGTTGCAAAAGGATACAATCAGGAATTTGGTATAGACTTTGAAGAATCCTTTGCACCTGTATATAGACTAGAAGCAGTTAGGATCTTGTTAGCATATGCATGTTCAAACAAGTTCAAATTATTTCAAATGGATGTCAAAACTGCTTTCTTGAATGGCTACATAAAAGAGGAAGTCTATGTCTCTCAACCACCTGGCTTTGAGGACCATGATAAACCAAACCATGTATTTAAATTGCACAAAGCTCTCTATGGTTTGAAACAGGCACCCCGAGCTTGGTACGACAGGCTGAGACCATATCTGGTAAGCAAAAACTACTCAAGAGGTAAGGTGGACCAAACTCTCTTTACAAAGAAAGTTCGCAATCACATAATTGTTGTTCAAGTTTATGTGGACGACATTATCTTTGGTTCCACTAATCCCACACTGTGTGAAGAATTTTCACAACACATGCACAGTGAATTTGAGATAGCTTAATGGGGGAGCTTCAATTTTTTCTTGGTTTGCAGGTCAAGCAGCTTGAAGATGGATTCTTTATAAACAAGAGAAATATGTAAAAGAACTACTCAAAAAGTTTCAGTTCGAACAAGCCAAGCCCGCTTCAACACCAATGAGCACACGCATTAAGCTAGAATGTGATGAGAAGGTAAACGGTAGATGCCAACAATTTCGAGGTATGATGGCTCACTCCTTTATCTTACTGCAAGTAGACCGGACATACAATTCAGTGTTTGCCTTTGTGCTAGATACCAATCTAGTCCAAAGGAAAGCCATTTAATGCATCAAGGAGAATCTCAGATATCTTCAGGTACGCATGCCTTGGGTCTTTGGTATCCAGCTGGTAGTAGTTTTGAATTGATTTCTTATTCTGATGCAGACTACGCTGTTGTAAAATTGACAGGAAAAGCACTAGTGGCTATTGCCAAATGCTTGGTGGTGCATGGTTTCGTGGGCATCCAAGAAGCAACACTCGTTTGCACTCCTACTGCAGAGGCAGAATATGTGCTGCGGGAGTTGTGCAAACACAGTGTTGTGGATCAAAAGTCAGTTGTGTGACTATAACATCGATATTGGATGCCACCTATCCTATGTGACAACACTAGTGCAATCAATCTATCAAAGAATCCCATTCAACATTCAGGATGAAACACATAGAAATTCGTCATCATTTCTTGAGAGAAGTAGCCAATAGATCATGGAAATCAGTTTCATACCACAGAGAAAAGTTGGCTGATATTTTACCAACTCTCTAGCTGAAGATAGATTCACCACATTGCGAAGAGAGTTGGTTGTGCAAATTGCAATGAAACTTAACACAAATGTTAAGCATATGTCCTTGTGGCACTAACTGTGGGTATATCAAATGGGATGTGTGGAAGAACAAGTCATGCTTGTTTGGAAACTCTCATATGCGTGAGAAATATTCTCCGCCAAGTATCCTAGTCATGTGACATAAAAAGGACATGTACTCTACATTTGGAATTAGTTTCTTTATAATTTTGCCTATTCAAAACTCTTTTAAATTTTGAAAACACTTGTGGTTTGTCTTTCTACATGCTTGGTGTTCTTAATTGCTTGGTCTTTGTGTGCATATTTGTCTTCATGAACTTGAGTCCTTTGTATCAAATGGCACACATTGTGTGGGGAGCAGTTAGGGTTACGTGAATGCAAATGTGAAGGAAATTATTCAACCTTTGTCCATCTCAACTCCCTCACAACCATAATCATTTCAGACCTTCATTCTCCCTTAAAACTGCTTTGAACATGTCCCTGTCGACAGGCTACATGGGCCTGTCGACAGCTCAGCCCAGACAGAAACTCTCAATCTTCTGTCTGTGTACATCTGTCGATAGGGCCTCTACCTGCTGTCGACAGATGCACACAGTTTTTGCCTCCCCGAATCTCCAACTTCTGTTCTGTGTGCTCCTGTCGACAGGCCCTTCTCCCTGTCGACAGACACACTGAATTTTGGAACTTCATGCTTATTTCTTCACCCATTCAGTGAGCAACTTCATGATTAACATATAAGGTGTCTATAAGGTGTTAATGCATGTTTGACCACACTATATACAAATGATATTTAAGCTATTCTTATACCACTATGATTTTCACATACTATTCATGTTTGGATTTAGGTTCTATCATTTTGGAAACATTTCATAACTCTAAGGATATCCACCTCACTCTCTAATCAATTCTGTGGGCAAACATAGTCTCAATTTACTTGATAAGCCTTTTGGTCATGAAAGTGCATGTAATATTGATAGGTAATCATATCACCTACTTGATATTGGCTTTTACAACAATACTTGGAGAAAAGCTACCTATATTGAAAAAAAATCTTTCACAAGGAAAACAAAAAAAATTATATATAAATAATGAAAATCAACTTTAAATTGGTGAATATAGAGCAATGTTGGGTTATGCTGAGTAACCGGGGTGATGGGCATCACAAATGTCTGCCTCGCGTCAAAAGGCTAACTCATCATCTCTGTACAACGGTATGATAGAAATTCCACTGAGTAACTGGGGGTAGGGGCACTTGTAATGTCTATCCTCACGTCAAAAGGTGTGACGTCTTCTTAAGTACCATTTCTTCCCATTGTTTTTCTAAATTAAACAAAAAAAGAAATAGTGTGATGCCTCCATTGAGTCATAATTTCCAAGGTCATTGGTCTTGTGATTGTCTTGACATATAGATATCATTTCCTGCATCATTTGCCTATCAACAAAATGGGGATTGTGTTGTCTTACATTGCATTTATACAACGAAGGGTGAGTGTGCATGTTCTTTATTTAGTGAGTGTTTCTAATGCTTTAACCTTAAATTCCTTGGGTATTATGTTAAAACCATTGAGGAAAATGATATGGTTTATTATATCCTTGCATATGGTAGGTTAACATACATGATTCACCTCTTATACACCTTCATCAAACACCTGGAAGACATTTCTCAGAGCTTCAGTTCAGAAAATCACCAAAAACACAAAATTGGCCATTTTCTGAATGCGCCTGTCGACAGGCACCAAGGGCCCTGTCGACAGCAGGCGGCCAGAACCAAACGGAAGCCCAAAGGGCAAGTGTTAAACCAGGTTTTTTTGTGGGACCAACCTTTCAAATCCTTTCTAAACTCTTTTAAAAAGGATCCCACACCCCTTTCCCCCTTCTACCTCCTTCCAAAACCCTTCCCTCCCTCCTTCCACCCAAAACCCTCCCTCTCTAGGGCAGGAAGAGATCCCGCCTCCCCTGCGGATTCTCTCTGTCCGTGTCTCTTCTTCCTCCACCCTCTCCCTCCTTACATGAGGATCATCATCTCAGGCTCCACCGGCAAAGAAGATGACATCTGTCGCCATGCAAGATCTCCCGAACTAGGCCAGGGCTCCAGGGCGCCCACTAAGCGTCGCACGAAGCATCAGGAGGATCGCTTGCCGGAGCTCGTGATCCCGCCAAATCTCCAACTCCTCAACACCCATCGCTCTTCACGAAAGTCGCGCAGCCCCGCTACGTCAACTTCATCTCT
This sequence comes from Colocasia esculenta, assembly GCA_014218235.1. Classification (NCBI taxonomy): domain Eukaryota; kingdom Viridiplantae; phylum Streptophyta; class Magnoliopsida; order Alismatales; family Araceae; genus Colocasia; species Colocasia esculenta. The sequence continues at coordinate 137,113,315 of CM024755.1, forward strand.
TTGGAGGACATGTTTCCCGGCCTCGGCCTCTTTTTGATGTCCAGGGGTGGGCACCCTTCTTACAATCACAAGCGTACTCTCCCACTGCTATGACGGATTTCTATACCAAACCTTCGAGTGTCCACCTGATGCAGCTCATCACCAAAGTCAAAGACACTCCCTTCTTTGTAACTCCAAACCTTATATCCACTGCCCTCAAATCCCCATACAGGAGTTGACATCAAAACCTATCAGCCACTCCCGATGAGTTCCACACTCTCATTCGTTCGGCAGCCTTACGACCCCATCAGTCGTAAGAATATTGAATGACAACTCTTCCCTCCACTTCATCGCCTAATCCATCCATCTTCACCACACTAATTGTCCAAAGGATGGAAGCCGTGAACTTGTGACCTCCCTCCACAAGTCCCTGCTTCACCAATTCCTCCTAACTGAACTCATCAACCTTCCACTCCTCATGATCTCTATCTTTTGCCAGTGCGTTCGAAGTTCAAGAGATCAATGCCCTATGCATGCCAACTCACATCTCTATTCCTCTTTATTGGCATCCACATCCCAAAGGAGGAGATGACGGATCTTTTCTTCCCGTAGCTCCTATGACCTCACCGCAGCTCAGAGGATGGGCTACAGCTAGTCGATGGGATAGTTACAAGATCTAAAGGGCAAGGGAGCAGCTGTGCTGAAGAGGTTGGGTTGGTGTTGGTGTTGAAGAGGTACATGAAGAAACAAGATGAAGCTGATGAAGATTGAAGATGAAGATGACTCTCACACTGAGTCGTTGATACTCCGGGAGATGTCACTGTTGGTGCTACTGAGCCGTCCATCCGTCAACTACTAGCTCAGTTGCAACTTCAGATGACCACTGATTTTGCAAGCCTTAATGCAAGATTGGATACTATGGATCTAGCATTAGTAGCTCTAGATTCACGTCTGGACCACGTTGCTCCTGAGCGTCATGCTGATCAACTGGCTCCTTCACAGCCCGCTGATGAAGATGCTTAGAAGCTTAGTTGTCTAGGATTGGTCTAGTCCTGTAGTCTCAATTTCATTTTATTCATGTCATGTTTGATGTAATTTTGCTTTTTCTATGGTCATCATGCCATGACTTTCCCTTTACTTGTTATTTCTTTCATTAGCACCCCATGTAATGTGTATGCACTCATGATAATGATGAAATCTTTATTCTGTGCATTCTACTTGTATCTATGGTGTGCTTTTGGATGTTGTCAAAAGGGGGAGAAAAACTCAATTGTGCATTAATGATTAATTTTGTCATCATCAAAAGGGGAGAATGTTGGGTCTCATGTTTGGAAGATTGAGCTCACATCTAATTAATCAATACAACATGTTTTTGATGATGAACATTGATGAACATTGATGTGCAATGATGTACAATGCAAAACAGTGATAAACAATGTGAATTGAGTTTTAAATGCATGAGATCTTCAACAATAACTTGTCATAACAACTTGGTACAATGCTTGATTTTATGCTCATAATATCTCACTAATATAGTTACTTTGTAGGAGATATACCATGCAGACATGTGCCAAAAACAAGCTTGAAGATCAAGAAAAAGTCAAAAGACAAGTACTGTCGACAGCAAGCAAGGACCTGTCGACAGATCCAACCAGTCAGAAAGCAACCAGTTTGCCAAGGCATTGCCTGTCTACAGCAGGAGTGCCCTGTCGAACAGATGCAACAGTCCGAAGATCAAAAGCTCTGGAAGCCTGCGCCTGTCGACAGCAGCAGACCACCTGTCGACAGATGCACACAGTCAGAGCCTTCAGCCTTCTGGTTCTTCATAAATGTCTAGTCTGTCGACAGCAGTGCAAGACCTGTCGACAGAAAACAAAACACATTACGGAAGTTTGCAAGTTGCCAAACTTAGTGTTCTATGGAGTACGACTCTCCATATGTTAACACTCATATATAAGCAACCTTTTGCAACAAATCTCGTACACAAGCAGCCTCTTCAAAGAAACCTAAAGAGCTCTCCAGAAAACCTCTGTTCTGCTGCTTTGCTTCAACCTACCACCGAACCAAGAACGGAAGACTTTGCAGCGGAAGGTGAAGTCTGGACGTCTTGGATTCAAGCATCTACATCAATATCTGATCTCAAAGTCGAAGCTTGGACTCCAGGAGGACGTTCAGAGGAAGAGTTTTGCATATTGGATTGTTCTTCAACTCTCAAACTCTTCCCTGTTCTTTTTATTCCATACTTGTGTGTGTGTGTGGTGTTTCAAGCGGTTGTTGTGCTTGATACACGTGTGTGTGTGTTAATCTGATCGTGGGTACACATCAGATAATCACGTGTGTGAGTTGTAGTTCGTGAACTAGCTCATAAGCAGGTGATTCTGCGTGTGTGTGTGGTCCGTGGATGTAGGATACACGAGTTGTGTACTCCGAACCACGTAAAATCTACGTGTCTCGTGGTTTGCACGAATTTGCGTTAGATGTTTGGTAGGCACGATACATTTATACACGTTTGAGTACTTGCTTATCCATCTATCAATCACTCACACACCTCCACACATAGTCTGATCATTGCTAACACTTTAATTGTCTGTGCTATTGCAAAAAGAGGGTGTTAAGCTTATTAAATTGTCCGTAATCTATTCACCCCCCTTCTAGATTACCATTTAGGGAATCCGCATCTCTTCAGATATCGCTGAGAGGGAGTCTCGCGAGAGCTCCTTCAAACAATGACTAGTTCTACGCTTCAGGGGATAAGATCTCCCTTAGGTGAGATGGTCTCACGCCTTATTTGTATGTATGCTTACATGCCACTGTACATCATAGCCCGATCAAGTACATAGAGGAAAATCGATTTTTTGTTTACTTCGCTGCGCATGTGATGCCTCAAGTCGATTTCCACAGAGGAAGGCATTGATTTGTGAAACATATGCTCCAGGATCTAGATTAGAGGCAATCAGAATTTTATTAGATATGCATGTTCTCTTAATACAATTTGTATCAATGGATGTAAAAGTACTTTCTGATGATGGTTTCATGAAAGAAAAGTGTATGTGAACAATCACTGGCTGTGAAGATATTAAATACCAAATCATATTTTTCGATTAAAGAAGGCACTATATGGTCTGAAACAAGCTCCAGAGCTTGGTATGAGAGACTAAGTGATTATCTTCTATGACATGATTTTCAAGAGGTAAAGTAGATAACACTATATTTATTAAGAATTTTCTGAAGGGATCCTAATTTAAAAATCTATGTTGATGATATTATCTTGGTTCTATAATGAATCACTTTGCAAATTCTTTGAAAACCTATGCAAAGTGAGTTTGAAATGAGCATGATGGTGAGCTTAATTACTTCTTGACTTGCAAATCTAGCAGACCAAGGAAGGTACTCCCATTTGTCAAAGCAAGTATATTTCAGATTTGCTTTCTAAGTATGGCTTTGACAAGTGTAAGCCTTTAGGAACTCCCATGAGCTCAACAATAAAAATAGATAGAGATCCAACTGGCAAGAAAGTAGATCAAAAGATCTATAGAGGTATGATTAGGTCATTACTCTATCTTACTGCTACTAGGCCAGACATAATGTTTAGTGTATGTTTGTGTGCCAGATTTCAGGCTGATCCTAGAGAATCTCATATTAATGATGTTAAAAGAATTTTTAGATATCTTATTAATACAAGTAAATTGGGTTTATGGTATCCCAGATGTTCTGAATTTAAATTTGCTTGGATATAGTGATGCTGACAATGTTGGATGCAAAATAGACAAAAAAAGCACCAATGGTACTTGTCAATCTCTTGTAAGATACTTAATTTCTTAGTCTTCCAGAAAATAAAACTCAGTAGCTTTGTCCACAATAGAAGTAGAATACATTGCAGTTGGAAGTTGCTGCACCCAATTGCTGTGGATCTAACATCAACTAGAAGACTATGGTCACAAATTGTATGAAATTCCAATGCTATGTGATAACACAAGCGCAATCAATCTGACCAAAAATCCAATCCAATATTCAAGAACTATGACGACCCTCATTATACTGGTACGGATACCAACCCACGTCGGTATAGTGAACGTTATCACAGTGGGGCATTTACCCCCAACAATAACATACGATTAGAGATCATAATTAAAAAACAGTAGCGGAAGCAAAAGAACTACTTGTCTTCATTTCATCATCCACATTTAACATATATGATTCAAATGACAATTTAAGATAACTAAAGTCTACATAAGAAGTACTAAATTCAAATACATAGTTGTCCACAATTACATAGTGTTCTATTACAATGCCTCAATTACATACAATGGAAGCAAAATGTCACAAACTACAACTCCGCCAACTACTCCCGCGCTCGGAGTCGCTCTCCACGGTCTCCTCCAAAGGTGTATCACCTACTAAACCTGTACGCCGAAGCAAGGATGAGTCTAAAAGACTCAGCAAATAACACCACACACATCATACATGCATATATCACAGTAGGTTTTTTTATCATTCCAATTTACAAAGTAAAACATATAACATTTTTATAAGAGACAACCTATCATGACAATTCTACAAAATTGAAACACATCATACATGGTTTAAGACATTCCAAATAAACATCCTATCACATGCCTTCTACTCATGTAATCACATGAAAGCTACCTTTCAAATAAGGCTATAACATGGAAGCAACCAAACATGGGGTCTTGCCTACATAAAAGGAAGCATTCCTATCATGGTCTCTACACATTATTACACATGCACATTATCATTTTATACACTTTAAGGTGACTGTTTTGACATGGATTTAGCAATTCACATTCTATCACATGAAAGCTACATTCCCGATTAATCTACAATATGATAGCACTTAAACATGAAAATGTTTACACATAAGCAAGAATTGTTCCTAGTATGGATTCTACGCATTGTTACACATATAAAACATTCTTATAAATACAACTAGGTTGCTGTTATAACATAATTTCACATTAATGTATCATGGATCACAATTTCATAATCTAACTTATTGGTTTCACATGTCTGCACAATCACTCATGCACATAGTTCTCTTTTTACACATTGCACATTTACACATATTCACACTACACAATTTACACATAATCACATTCACATTTCACAATTTAGTGCCGTGACACATAGTCCAAACCACCATTAGAAGGACACATCACATAACACATACACATAGATGTCACCTAGGCAATAAAGTGACGACTCTGGGACTGTGCACACCGGGAGAACAAGTCTCCACCCTAACTAGTGGTACTTGTCCACCTCCAGGATTTCATCCTAATGCCCTTAGGATCTTAACACATTGAACCTTCCCATGGGGACTTTTCCATGGTATGGTTCCATGGCCCTCTATGGAAGCAGTGTCACACATGGCACACACTTTTACACATTACACATTTCGATTTTTAACACATATATTACACATGTCTTTACATTCTCTCACTTACACACATGGCTCTATTTTCCTAATCATGATACTACTGTTGCAGACTTTAAACATTCAATACTTTACACTAATCAGGCTGAAAATGCCTAATCAAACCACATTCATGATAACATGCATTAATCATTCGTTTTCACATGGAATTCTCATAATACCATTTTATGTTATCCAAATCACATGAAAATTTAAGCACACACTTGTTGCAGGTTTATGACCACACATGCAAATTTCCAGATTTTTTTGAGTCATATTGCATTTACAGAAATTAAAACATTCAGTTGCATGCCATTTATATATCAAATTGTCATGGAACATAACATGAATCTCAGATTTGACATTTCACAGATCTGAATCTATCATACATTGTTATAGAAATTTTCCCTGAATTTATTGCACAACATACAATTTACTGTAAATTTCGAATAACCTACTCATGCTTTTATTTCCATTTCAGAAATTACAGTAAATCATATGAACATGAACAAATCCTCAAATTTGCAGGGTATGGACTGGCACATGTACACATGGTATAGAAAAATTTGGGGCATTTAATTCCTCAGGAATCATGTAGACAGTAGGTGAACATGCATAATCCATTTTTCCCAACATGTATTTCAATAAATCTAATAATTTATGCCATCCACAGAAAATCAAAGCAATTTCCACACACAACACATTATCTATTTTACATAACATATAAAAATTACACTATATCCTCATGCGTCAAAGTCCGGAAAATAATTACTTAAGGCAGAACAGTTTACTGTTCTGCACTGAAGATCTTGACGGTAGTGTCTGGCCGTTTAAGGAATTGGACGGCAAGATCATTGGATGCAGACTGGAGATCTTGGCGGCCAGAGGCCTTGACGTCAAGTTCCTATCTGTGCAAGAACACAGACCGCGCTCCAAATAACAAGGGAATGTGAGGATCCAGGACACGAGGAAAATCTGTAAAAATGGTAGAAACCTCCTAAACACATACATGGACGGAGTGGGTAGGTCACTTGCCTTTTTAAAAACCTCCAAAGGAATCTAAGTTTCTGTTGAAGCTCTCCTTTGGCAGTCCCAAGAAGCCTCCAAAACTTCCTTCCTCCTGGTTCTCAGTCGATGCAAGCTTCAGTCCAGTGTTGGGGAAGCCTTCCCCAAGGTCCAGACTCCCTCCTAGTAGTAGTGGATTGCCGGAAGCAGCCTTCAGTCACCAGATTCAAGCTTGCCAAGTTCAGTTTTCCTCCAGTTTTGAGCTACGGTTTCTCTCCTCTTTGCAAAGAGTCAAGAGAACTCTTTCTGGTGCAGAAGGAGTTTGGTTTATAGGAGAGGGGTTTGGGGAACCCCGGAGAGGTGATGTGAAGGCCTGCTAGCCATTGGGGACATCTCCCCAATGGCTGGGCTTGCTTGCCCCCGGAGTTTCGGGGTCTGCAATGCATGCAGGTCAGAGATCTTAACGTCCACATCCATGGTCGTTGACTTAAGTATTGGCATCCATTGAGGTGGACGCTGACTCAGCATGGACGTCCATCCATGTTGACACCAATTTGGCCCTTCGGCTAGAACTTAAAACATGTAGAAACCATGCTTAACTTATACATATATATTCATGTCATATATATATACTATCATGTACACACTACCACCATGCAATTCATACATTATTTAAAACTAATTATACATATGCACACATAAGTATAACTAGTTAATACATACATAGATATGTACATCTATGCATACACAAACATGAATTATTTACACGTAATAAAATAATACAACAAAATTCGAGGGCCTTACACCCTCTCCCCCTTAAAGAGACTTTGTCCTCAAAGTTTAAACAAAACTACTCAAACAAACAGGGATACTTCTTCTTCATCGCATCCTCAAGCTCCCAAGTAGCCTCCTCTCGCGAGAAGTTCCGCCATAGAACTTTCACCGACGCAATACCCTTGTTCCGGAGATGCTGAACCTTCCGATCAAGAATAGATACTGTTTGCTCCACATACGACAAATCTCCACTGGCTCATGACTAATCACATGAGATAGATCTTGGACATACTTTCTGAGCATAGAAACGTGGAAAACGGGATGAACACTAGCTAAGCTGGGGGTAAAGCTAGCTCATATGCCACGCTGCCCAATCGTCTGAGAATCTCATACGGGCCAATGAATCTAGGGCTCAACTTACTATGCCTACCAAATCTGACAACACCACGAGTAGGTGATATCTTCAAGAAGACATGTTCACCCACCTCGAACTCCAAATCCTTCCTCCTTTTGTCGGCATAGCTCTTCTGCCTATCCTGCGTCGCAACAAGCCTCTTCCTGATAAGCTGGACCTTATTCGAAGTCTCCTAAACTAACTCCGGACCGATCAGCTGCCTATCACCGGTCTCCTCCCAACATAAAGGAGATCTGCAAGGCCTTCCATACAACGCCTCAAATGGAGCCATACCAATACTCGCATGAAAGCTGGTGTTGTATGCGAACTCCACTAGAGGTAGATGACGCTTCAAATCATCCTTCCAATCCAGTACACACGCTCTCAACATATCCTCGAGCGTCTGGATAGTCCTCTCGGACTGTCCATCTGTCTGGGGATGAAACGCCGAACTGAGCTTCAACTCCGAACCTAACGCATGCTGAAGACCCTTCCACAACCTCGAAGTAAATCTCGGATCTCGATCCGAAATGATCGTCTTCGGCACACCATGCAATCTAACCACACTACTAACATACAATCTAGCCAAACTCTCAACCGACTGCTTCTTCTTCATAGGCAAGAAATGCGCAGTCTTCGAGAATCTTTCTACAACTACCCAAATCCCCTTCTAGATCGAGGCAAACCCGAAACAAAGTCCATAGTTACAGCTTCCCACTTCCACACTGGGATCTCCATCCTTTGCATAAGGTCGGATGGTCGCTGTCGCTCGGCCTTCACTTGCTGGCACACTAAACACCGGGATACATAATCTACCACATCCCTCTTCATGCTAGACCACCAAAAGAACCTCTTCAAATCCTGGTACATCTAAGTGTTACCGGATGAATCGAGAATCTCGACCTGTGAGCCTCCGCTAACACATGCTCACGGACATCTACCAAATCAGGGACACAACACTCGGTGATGGAATCTAATCACACCGTCCTCATCACGAGCAATGCCTGCCTTGCCCACTAACTCTAAGAGTCTAGGGTCGGCTTCTGTTGCTCGATCACCTCATCCAAAACCGAGGATCTAAGGATACTGAGCTACAAAAGCCTGACATAGCGATGGCTCTAACTCAGACAACGCGCAAGCCGCATCCTCCAACATCTTCCAGTCCTGCTGGAGAGATGGCCTCTTCCTACTCAGGGCATCGGCTACGACATTCGCCTTCCCAGGGTGATACTGAAGGTCGAAGTCATAGTCCTTCAAGAACTCAATCCATCTTCTCTGCCTCAGGTTTAATTCCTTTTGGGAGAAAAGATACTTCAAGCTCTTGTGGTCGGTAAACACCTCAAATCTGACACCATAAAGATAGTGCCTCCAGATCTTTAGTGCATGAACCACTGCTGCGAGCTCCAAATCATGAGTCGGATAGTTCTTCTCATGCTCCTTCAACTGACGAGAAGCATAAGCCACTACCCTTCCTTGCTGCATTAGCACACAGCCTAAGCCAATCCGAGACACATCCGTGTAGATAGCAAAACCCTTTACACCTCTCGACAAGACTAACACCGGAGCTGACGTGAGCTTAGTCTTCAACAATTGAAAACTACTCTCACACTTCTCGGACAAGACAAACTTCACTCCCTTTCTGGTGAGCTGAGTCAATGGGGTGGAGATGGATGAAAATCCCTCAATGAATCGCCGATAGTAACCAGCCAATCCCAGAAAACTACGAATCTCCGAAGGGGTCTTGGGAGTCTCCCAATCCATAACTGCCTGGACCTTTGCTGGATCAACTGCAACACCGGCACCGGAGATAACATGCCCGAGGAAATGAACCTCGCGCAACCAGAAATCACACTTGCTGAACTTAGCATACAGCTTGTGCTCACGGAGAACCTCTAATACTACCCTTAAATGCTGACGGTGTGTGGCCTCATCCGAAGAGTAGACCAGCACATCATCAATAAACACTACAACAAAGCTATCTAGATACGGCCTAAACACCCTGTTCATGAGATCCATGAACGTTGCAGGGGCGTTGGTCAATCCGAAAGGAAGGACCAAAAACTCATAATGTCCATAACGGGATCTGAATGCCGTCTTGGACACATCCTCACTCCGAATCCTCAACTGATGATAACCAGATCTCAAATCAATCTTAGAAAAGACTGATGCATCTTGCAACTGGTCAAACAAATCATCAATACGAGGTAAGGGATACCTGTTCTTCACAGTCACTTGGTTCAGCTTTCTGTAGTCAATGCATAACCTAAGTGACCTGTCTTACTTCTTGATGAATAATACAGGTGCGCCCCAAGGGGAAACACTAGGGTGAATAAATCCCTTATCTAGCAACTCTTGCAACTGCCTCCTCAACTCGGCTAACTCCGCAGGTGCCATCTGATATGGAGCCTTCGAGATAGGAGAGGTGCCCGGAAGCAACTCTATGGTGAACTCTATCTCTCTATCCGGTGGCAATCCAGAAAAATCATCAAGAAAGACGTCTGGAAAATCCTGCACTACCTCGATCTCTGCAAGAGTAGGTGACTCATCAGCCTCTGGTACTAATACCACGCTGGCAAAAAAAGCGTCACAACCCTTGTTTACCATGCGTATCACCTTCATGGTAGAGATGACCAACTTTCCTGCCAAGTTCCTTGGCAAGGGATGAGAGAACTCGTCCTCACCAGGAATGCAGAAAACAATCCTCTTCCCACAACAATCTACTAACGCATAGTGCTCCTCTAGCCAATCCAAACCAAGAATAGCATCACAGTCCTTCATCTTTAGCAAGAAGAAACACCCTTCTAGGATTCTATCCTCAATGCACACAGGTAACGACGGAATGCACTTCCTAGTCGATACCGTACCCGCAGGGGTGTGCACAGACAGAGGGACCTCTAAATCCTCAGACTCTATGCCTGACTCTAGGGCTAACTGCCTAGCGAACCGCTCGGAAATGAACGAGTGAGTAGCACCCGTATCAAACAAAACCTGAGCGTGCACAGCTAGAAGTAAAACCGTACCTTCGGTGACATGCTCCGCCTGCTCGGCGTCCTCACGCGCTAAAGCAAACACTCGAGCTGGGGCTCGAGGCCTTCCTGGTCTTCCTGTAGCTAGCGCTGCTGCCGCTACCGCTGCTGGGGGTGGCGCTCTGCGCTGGACTCCCTGCTGAAGTCTCAGACAATGCTTGATCTTGTGGTCGCTACTTCCGCACTTCAAGCACTTTCCCGTAATCATCCAACACTCGGAACCACCATGTGTCTTCCCACAATGGGGACACTCTTTCTTCACACCAGGGGAATGTACAGAGGGTACCTGAGTACTGCCGACTGCTACTGATCGCTGTTGTGTCTGGTACGCCACTTTCTTCTTGTCCTGCCGCTGGAATGTAGTTGCAGGTCTCTTCTGCGAAGCCTTCTTCTCTTCAAGGTATTGCTCCATCTCACCCTCCTGCCTACAGGCAGTGCTAAGGGCCTCGTCCAAAGTACGATGGTCGAACGCCACTAGCCTCGTCCTCAGTGATGGCTTCAGGCCCATCACGAACTTCTTTGCTTTCCTGCGCTCATCTGTCACAATGTGAGGTGCATACTTAGATAGTTCTGCAAACCTTGCCTCATACTCTAGCACGGTCATGGAGCCTTGAGTCAAAGAGAGGAACTCCTGCTCCATCCGATCTTGAATATGCTCGGGGATGAACTTGGCCCAAAAGAGCCTCACGAACTCGTCCCAAGCAATATCAACCGCGCCGTCTTCAAACCGTGTACGTAGTAATGAAGCCCACCATACATCAGCTCTTTCCTGTAGTACACCGTTCATAAGCACCATCTAAACAAATCTAACTTAATAGAACATACAAACATACAAAACTAACACATACTTGAAGCATATAGGTGGCTAAAGTAACCTTATCCTCATCCCACACCTAATAGCTCGGAAGATCTTTTCAATCCCCCTCATCCAACTCTCAACTAGTAACGGATCGCTCTCCCCCTTAAAAGAGGGTGGTAGCATCCTCTTGAATCTTTCCATGATGGAAGGTCCACCATGGTCTTGAGCTGGTACTTGAGCCTGCAACATCCAACAACAATAATACACATTCAACAAAACATCATACAATTAAATAAAACAGACTACACTTTGAGTTAATTATGCTAACCTGAGCCTCCAACTGAGCCTGGAGTGCAGCCTGGGTGTGGGCCACCATCTGCATGGCCTGCACCAAACCTTGCATGAACACTCCATAATCCACAGGCGGCGGTGGGGGAAGTACAGGACCCTGCGGTGCTGGGGCCTGCTGCTCCGCCCGCTCCTCACGTCTCGGCTCGTCCTCACGGGCCGGCACACCACCATGCCTACCTCTCGAAGCCATGGCTGCAATAAATTTCAGCCACCATTAGAGCTACGTTAATTTATTTCCTAACCATTTCATTATCTATTTTTCATTCATTATTAATCCATTCTACACATGTGGACTTTCCTATGTAGACTTAGCATGAAATGGGGATGATGACTTATATATATTCATGTGCAATCTCAACCGGTTGCTATGATACCAATCCCTGTGACGACCCTCATTATACTGGTACGGTTATACCAACCCACGTCGGTATAGTGAACGTTATCACAGTGGGGCATTTACCCAAACAATAACATACGATTCAGATGCTCATAAATATAAACACAGAGTAGCGGAAGCAAAAGAACTACTTGTCTTCATTTCAACATCCACATTTAACATACATGATTCAAATGACAATTTAAAGATAACTAAAGTCTACATAATGAAGTACTAAATTCAAATACATAGTTGTCCACAAATTACATAGTGTTTCTATTACAATGCCTCAATTACATACAATGGAAGCAAAATGTCACAACTACAACTCCGCCAAGCTACTCCCCGCGCTCGGAGTCGCTCTCCACGGTCTCCTCCAAAGGTGTATCACCTACTAAACCTGTACGCCGAAGCAAGGAATGAGTCTAAAAGACTCAGCAAATAACACCACACACATCATACATGTATATATCACAGTAGGTTTTTTTTTCATTCCAATTTACAAAGTAAAACATATAACATGCTTGAACGTTTATAAGAGACAACCTATCATGACAATTCTACAAAATTGTAACACATCGTACATGGTTTAAGACATTCCAAAATAAACATCCTATCACATGCCTTCTACTCATGTAATCACATGAAAGCTACCTTTCAAATAAGGCTATAACATGGAAGCAACCAAACATGGGGTTCTTGCCTACATAAAAGGAAGCATTCCTATCATGGTCTCTACACATTATTACACATGCACATTATCATTTTATACACTTTAAGGTTACTGTTTTGACATGGATTTAGCAATTCAAATTCTATCACATGAGAGCTACATTCCCGATTAATCTACAACATGATAGCACTTAAACATGGAAACATTTACACATAAGCAAGAATTGTTCCTAGCATGAATTCTACGCATTTTTACACATATAAAACATTCTTATAAACGCAACTAGGTTGCTGTTATAACATAATTTCACATTAATGTATCATGGATCATAATTTCACAATCTAACTTATTGATTTCACATGTCTGCACAATCACTCATTCACATAGTTCTCTTTTTACACATTGCACATTTACACATATTCACACTACACAATTTACACATAATCACATTCACATTTCACAATTTAGTGTTGTGACACATAGTCCAAACCACCATTAGAAGGACACATCACATAACACATACACATAGACGTCACCTAGGCAATAAAGTGATGACTCTTGGACTGCGCAGACCGGGAGAACAAGTCTCCACCCTAACTAGTGATACTTGTCCACCTACAGGATTTCATCCTAATCGCCTTAGGATCTTAACACATTGAACCTTCCCATGGGGACTTTTTCATGGTACGGTTCCATAGCCCTCTATGGAAGCAGTGTCACACATGGCACACACTTTTACACATTACACATTTCTATTTTTAACACACATATTACACATGTCTTTACATTCTCTCACTTACACACATGGCTCTGTTTTCCTAATCATGATACTACTGTTGATAGACTTTAAACATTCAATACTTTACACTAATCAGGCTGAAAATGCCTAATCAAACCACATTCATGATAACATGCATTAATCATTCGTTTTCACATGGAATTCTCATAATACCATTTTCTGTTATCCAAATCACATGAAAATTTAAGCACACACTGGTTGCAAGTTTATGACCACACATGCAAATTTCCAGATTTTTCTGAGTCATATTGCATTTACAGAAATTAAAACATTCAGTTGCATAACATTCAAAATTCAAATTGTCATGGAACATAACATGAATCTTAGATTTGACATTTCATAGATCTGAATCTATCATACATATTATTATAGGAATTTTCCCCGAATTTATTGCACAACATACAATTTACTGTAAATTTTGAATAACCTACTCATGCTTTCTATTTCCATTGCAGAAATTACAGTAAATCATATGAACATGAACAAATCCTCAAATTTGCAGGGTATGGACTAGCACGTACACATGGTATAGAAAAATTTGGGGCATTTAATTCCTCAGGAATCATGTAAACAGTAGGTGAACATGCATAATCCATTTTTCCCAACATGTATTTCAATAAATCTAATAATTTATGTCATCCACAAAAAATCACAGAAATTTCCACACACATCACATTATCTATTTTACATAACATATAAAAATTACACTATATCCTCATGCGTCAAAGTCCGGAAAATAATTACTTAAGGCAGAACAGTTTACTGTTCTGCACTGAAGAACTTGACGGCAGTGTCTGGCCGTTCAAGGAATTGGACGGCAAGATCGCTGGACACAGACTGGAGATCTTGGTGGCAAGAGGCCTTGACGCCAAGTTCCTGTCTGTGCAAGAACACAGACCGAGCTCCAAATAACAAGGGAATGTGAGGATCCAGGACACGAGGAAAATCTGTAAAAATGGTAGAAACCTCCTAGACACATACATAGACGAAGTGGGTAGGTTACTTGCCTTTTTAAAAACCTCTAAAGGAATCTAAGTTGCTGTTGAAGCTCTCCTTGGGCAGTCCTAAGAAGCCTCCAAAACTTCCTTCCTCCTGGTTCTCAGTCGATGCAAGCTTCAGTCCAATGTCGGGGAAGCATTCCCCAAGGTCCAGACTCCCTCCTAGTAGCAGTGGATCTTCGGAAGCAGCCTTCAGTCGCCGGATTCAAGCTTGTCAAGTTCAGATTTCCTCCAGTTTTGAGCTAGGGTTTCTCTCCTCTTTGCAAAGAGTCAAGAGAACTCTTTCTGGTGCAGAAGGAGTTTGGTTTATAGGAGAGGGGTTTGGGGAACCCCGAAGAGGTGATGTGAAGGCCTGCTAGCCATTGGGGACATCTCCCCAATGGCTGGGCTTGCTTGCCCCCGGAGTTTCGGGGTCTGCAACGCATGCAGGTCAGATATCATAACGTCCACATCCATGGTCGTTGACTTAAGTATTGGCGTCCATCGAGGTGGACGCTGACTCAGCATGGACGTCCATCCATGTTGACGCCAATTTGGCCCTTCGGTCAGAACTTAAAACATGCAGAAACCATGCTTAACTTATACATATATATTCATGCCATATATATATACTATCATGTACACACTACCACCATGCAATTCATACATTATTTACAACTAATTATACACATGCACACATAAGTATAACTAGTTAATACATACGTAGATATGTACATTTATGCATACACAAACATGAATTATTTACACGTAATAAAATAATACAACAAAATTTGAGGGTCTTACAAGAACCAAGCACACTGAGGTCAAATATCATTTCATTAGGGACCATGTAAGTAATGGTGATATTTTACTTGAATTTGTTACTACAGATAATCAATTAGTAGATATTTTTACTAAACCTCTTCCTGAAGATAGATTTACTTCAATTAGAAGAGAAATAAGGATGTGCAACCCGGAATAAATTAATGCTTATTGCTATTCTTCGATTAACTATCTTTTATTAAAAGAATTTCCAGCTGACGGTATTCTCGAAGCACCTACTCTAGGTGAGCAACAGGAAGCTCAAGTTGAGGGGAGTCTCAAATTTTCTCAAGGAGGACATTCCTAAAGAAGAAGTAATAATAGATGTGTTTAAATTCTTAATTGTCCTTTAACAGTACTACTAACAAATTTCTTGCAAGTATCTTTTTATGAACAAATGCAAGGAGTCTTCCTAAAGATCTACCAATAGAACAACAAGTGGAAATACCACAGTAGATGTCAACATATTCATGACTGTATTGACACACATAGGAGACAGGTTGACACAATTGTCGACGGATAAATGCCAAAGTGGTTGACATATCAGAAATATCCCTTGAAGATCTGAGAAGCATCAATTGAGGGAGCCTCACATCAAGAGGGAGAAAGCATAAAGGGAAATGATAGTTCATGACAAATATTGTTGAGCCCCCTTTTGCACATAGGTATGAAGTCTCTACAAAAGAGGTGAAAGCAAAATGGTAAGATCCTTCCTTTTTTATTATTGACAAAAAGGGGGAGAGTATTCTTAAACTATGAATTTTTTGAATTTTATGTTTATTCCATGTTTTGAGTATCATTGTCAAAAAATTCTCATAAGTTTTGTCATCACTAAAAAGGGGGAGATTGTTGAACCACTCTTATATTTTATCCTTTTATTTTGATAATAACAAAACTCATGCTTAATTTAAATAACATAAATATATTTATTATCATTTTTCAAGATTATTTATGCATAAGAAATAACATGTTTTATTTGAAGTTTCTTCATGAGTCGATGTTGGCAGTCGAAGTTCACATCGATTGTCTTTCACATCGATTACACTTAAACATCGATTACATTGAAACATCAATTTCATTGAAACATCGTTTGCATTAAAACATCGATTACATTGAAACATCGATTGCATTGAAACGTCAATTGCACTTAAACATCGATTACATTGAAACATTGATTGCATTGAAACATCGATTGCTTCATAAACATCGATTACTTTTTCAACATCAATGTTTAAGTGCTCCCGACCTCTCCACGAGCTCCACAACCTCTCCACGAGCTCCCGTTGGCCGCCGAAAGAGGTGGAAAAGGAGAGAGGTGTAGGTGGAGGTGAGGAAGAGAGGAATGGTGAGTGGAGAAGGACCTCGGGTCGCCTCATAAAAATAGGCCCCGGTCAGGTTGACGTCAACATTGGTGCCGTCAACCGCACCACCATTAACTTGACGTCAACATCGATTGCCACCAAATTCAATGCATGGAAACTTTCAGAAACATGGGTAGACGTCAACATACTTTGATGTCAAGACCAAGTAGATGGCACACTCTTTGCCCTTAACCCACTATTGACGTCAAGCCCCTTTGACGTCAACCAGTACTATTCTGGAAAAGGGCTCATTAAGGGTCCAATAAGGCCCATGGCCTTACATCTAAGATGTTGACAATGTGTAGAAGTGGACCTGCAGACATTAAATGCAAGACACATGATTAGACTTGTGAACTCTTTTGTCAAGTGACTCATACCTCTTTTTGTCTTCTGTCTGCATTTCCTGTAGATAGCTAAAAATAGAAGGTTAGGTGCTTTTCTTTTATTGCAGGAAGGAGGACTTCTCTTTTGCCTTCTGTCCATATTTTCCTACTGACAGCCTACTGTAAGAGCTTTTCTCTGTCAGAGAAATGACAGTACAAGAGTTAGAAAGTCATTTGAATTTTCAATGGGCTCCAAAGATATTTTGAAGCGCAATTGGTGTAAGTCATAATTGCAGTCGATATGAGATTAAGTTTATAACACCAATCAATAGAAATAGAGAGGCAATCGATATTTGCTTAAAGGCAATCGATATGAAACAACTGTAATCGATGCATGAAGGTAGTCGATGTCTAAGACAATCAATATCTAAAAGTAATCAATGTCCAAAAATAGTCAATGTCTAAAGGTAATCAATGTTCAACGACAGTCGATGTCTTAAAAGCAATCGACGTCTAATGGTAATCAATGTTTGAGTGCAATCTATGTTTATGCTATCGATGAAAGTGTAATCTATGTTCATGCAATTGATATTTAAGATATAATCAATGTGAACGTATAGTAGATGTTTAAGAACAATCCATGAAGGCAATTGATGTTTAAGTAGGACAGTCGGTGTTTGAGATAGTCGATGTTCAAAGAGTAATCAATGTTTTAAGAGAGAGGTAATCAATGTTTAAAGGAAATCAATGCCTAAGGTAATCGATGTTAAGACACAGTCGATGTTCAAAGAGTAATCGATGTTTTACAAGAAAGGTAATCGATGTTTACAAAAAAATCGATGTCTAAGGTAATCAATGTTTAGTACAATTGATGTTTGAGCATAATCGATGTTTGAGCATAATCGATGTTTACGTGAACTATAATCGGTGTTTGTATAGTAATCGATGTGATATTAAAATAATAATCGATGCTCCATTGTTTTCTGATCGATGTGGCACTTAGTCAATAATCGATTTGCATTGAACAATAATCGATTTAGCTTTCCAGTGCAAATCATGAAACGATAGTGCCATAATATGTTGTATTATAAGAAAACATGATATTACATATATCATGATATTTAAGTTAATCATGAGTTTTGTTATCACCAAAATAAAGGACAAAATATAAGAGTGGTTCAACAATACCGACTGACTGATGGTCCTTCTAATGGTGGTTTAGGCACTGTGTTCAACTTAACACTGCCACTGTCACAACTACTGCTACTGTCACTACTACTGCTATTGCCACTGCTACTACTTCTGTCACTGTTACTTCTATTGTCATTGCCACCACTACAGTCATTGTAGCAACTTGAATTTTTCGAAAAATAAAAATTTAATAATATTAAAATTAATCAATTGGAAATCAAAGAAAAGGGAATTAATTAAAACCCATTAAAAAAAAAAAGTAGTGGGCTTTGTTAAATGGACCCTCTAAAATTATTGGGCAAAAATAGGAATTTTTAAAAGAGGAATAATAGGAAAATATCCTAAATTCATAACTTAAATATTACCTAAATAGAAAAGGGGTATTAAAATATTAAAATAAGTAATTTGAGTTGGAATTGGACTCCTAACCCTACCCTAATAGGTTGGCCACGAAATTGCATCCCAACCTAACCCAAATAGGAATTGGAAAGCTTAGAAGGAGGATAGAAATAGGAAATCTCATAATTTAATAGGAATTAAAGTTCTATTAGGAAATAGAAACCCTACAACCATAAATACTCTCTAAACTCCCCATGGTCGGCCTAACACGTTGCTGGGGCTTGCTGGATGAGGAGAGGAGGCTAAGGAAGAGAGGAATTTGTGGGGAGAAGGCTGGACCAAGCTTTAACCCGAGTTCTTCAAGTTCTAACCCTAGAAGATCAAACGAGTCAAAGGTAGGTCTTCTCTGGGCCAAACTCTAATTAAACTCGTGCATGCTTGCATACATATGTTTAGATCATGCTTATACTATTTTCCCCAATTTATGTCATGTTGTGTCATTGAAATAAATCTTGTATTATCGTAGTCGTTTTTCTACCTGATAAAACCCTTACACTATCTTAAGAGTCTTCTACCTCTCGTCTGAGTCGTTTTCAGATCAAGCACTCAACATGAATAATGTTTCCCTTTGAGTCTACTTTCAAACAAGACTGAAATCACTCTATTTCATGGTGTGTGTAGAGAGCAGTGACCCAAACATCACTATTGTGACAGTTTTCTATGGTCTGTCCCATAAAGCCAATTGACCTAGTAAATGTGATTTGTTTACTAATTCCACGTTACAGTAGTTAGCTTAGTCAGATAGCAATCCAATGCACTTATTTTCACAATTTTTCATGCTCTATACAGTAAGTTATAAGCCTTAGAAGTGTCCTATATCAACCCAGTCCAAGTACGAGTTGAACTGGGTGCATTTGGCAACCCAAAACCCCTATCCAGAAGGCGACGTATCGTCCTGTCGCGTTCAGAATGCGACAGGTTTTGTGTCGCGACCTAGCTTCTGCGCAGTGTTCACTTAAATGGCTATAACGTTTTCTATAGACCTCGGATTGACGAGCCGTGTTTTTTGTTGGATTCCTTATTCAAAGTGCTTAAATATGGTATATTCATGTGTCAGATTTGCATTAAGAAATCAATGAGTTATAAACCTAGAAGTGGAAGGTTTGGGACTACATCTGCTTTCTAAAAGGCATATGTCCCAGTTTCCGTTGTTTTACGCCACTCTTCATATATGTGAGTTTTGATCTATTATAGAAAGGTTCTACAAGGTATTATCATGCATTAATCAGCCCATGAATAAGTGTAAGGATTTTCACATGATTCTAATTGATCTTAAGTGATTGATTATGCTCTCTACTTGCCAATTATTCTCTCTTTCTGCCTTGTTATTGAACATGCTAAAATAAGCACATGGAAACTTGCGAAAATTGGTCATGCATGATTTGTTTACTATTATAGCATTCTTGTTACTTGTTCAATGCGGAATTTCCATAATCAAATTTAAGAAAGTATTCACACACGCACATGAGTGATTCTCACGCGCGACATACGCATACACTCTAGCACAATAGGAAAGCCCCTTCTTGGCTTATGGAGAACTCTCCCTCGAGTATTCCTTCTATCGGACTAGTGACCCCTTGACCAAGGCCTCCGCAAGTCTCCTCTGTCCATGGATTCCTACATAGTCAATGAGTTGGTTGTACTCTAACACCTATGATACCCTTTAGGGATCAATATGAACCAACCTTTAGGGATCAATGTGAACCAAACGGCTATTAGAAGTTTGCTCTTATCTTGAATCACGCCGGACCTCTGGACCTATGCAATACTTGGCCAATGGAAGGGTAGTGAATTCCACCTGACTACCAACACCAAGTGCGCGTGTTGTGCAACTGTTACTATCACCCGTTTACTTGACGTTTATGCGCATTGACTTGTAGTTCTCATCTATACTCGACTCGCTCATCTATTCACACTCTTTCTACTATCTCGTCTATTCATCTAGTACTCTCGTCTATTTCTTGGTACTCTCTATTGGCCATTGACTGATTGTCTAAAGATAAACAATATAACCATGCCTAGAATATATAAAGGGCCCGATCTAGTATTGGGATGTGCGTCGAAAAGTGCTATTTGCCCACGGGAGTTAAATGACTAGAGTGTTTGGCATTACACTCGAGTGCTATCTATCTCGACTATCTAAGTGACAATCAAAAGTGGTATATTCTCTTGTTGTCTATTGACAACAAATTGCTATACTATACTCGTTGTGTTATTGCTATACTTTTTGTTATTTGTGCTATGGCCATCCCGCTATTTGTGCTATACTCGACACTTGTACTATATTTAGAAACTCATGCTTTTTCAATCACAAGCTATGGTGCCATCTATTACATTACTTGACTCTCTCGCTCTATCATTAGTTACTCTGCTTTTTTAATACATTAATCATTTAAAGCAGGCTTGATCTTGAGATTTATGTCCTACTGGGTATTATCGCTCACCCTACGTTTTTGGTTATGTGTTCTCAGGTGAGACCGAGGAAGAGACTTACACTCAAGAGGATGGGAATGACCAAGAGTGAAGTCAAGAGTAGCCTAGCATCATAGTAGTTGTTAGAGTTTGAGCTTAGGCTTTTACTTTTATTCAATGTAATTGGGCCCTATAGAATGGCTCTGATATTAGTGGTTGTAACTAGACATTTGAAGAATTATTAATGAGATGCATTCGCTTTAATATTTATCTTTGTCCAATGGTTTGATGTCTAGTACTCGCTCTGTACCCGTTTACTTGCAACTGCCTCGCGTTCTGATATTCTGCATCGGGGCGTGATATTTTGTGGTATCAGAGCCTTGGTTGTTCTTAAGTATAGGATGATCTAGGTTGACCAGCCTCAACTAGAGTCAGTTATACTACCTATGGGAGATGTGGTTAGAGCCATGGGTAACTAACTAAAATAAACTCACACACGCACAAATTAAACTCCACATCAACTTCCTAACAACAAATTATTTTGAAGGAACTTAAGCAACCAAGATGACTGCTGAACGTGCTCAAATTAGGGGCATGCAACAAACCATCCAAGAACTTACTCGAGCAATTATGTAAGCTACCCAAGGCAGTGGTAATCGTGGCAGTGCAGGCGAGCTGCATCGTAACTTCAGGAGTCTGAACCCACCTAGGTTCAGTGGATCCACAGATCCGGATGAGGCCGAGCACTGGCTAAAGGAGACAGAAAGAATTTTCCGTGTTATGCAATGTGCAGCAGGGGATAAGCTGCTACTAGCTACTTTCCAATTAGAAAAAGATGCCCGCGCTTTGTGGGAGTTAGTAGAAGCGACCAGAGCTAATGGTCAATTTACTTGGGCCGAATTCAAGGAAGCCTTTAACTCCAAGTATTTCTTGGAGCATGTCCAAGAGAAGAATGAGGCGGAATTTACTGCTCTTAAACAGAGGAGCTTGATTGTGGTTGAGTATGAAGCCCAGTTTTCAAGACTGGCACGTTATGCTGAACATCTAGTGAATACTGAAAGGATGAAGGCTAAGCGCTTTCTCAACGGCCTTTGGCCACAATACATTACTCAGCTGGCCCCTCTCGACATCCAGACCTATGCCGAGATGGTAAAGAAAGCTCAGCTGCTAGAGGATGATACGGACTTCACTAACCGTATCAAAGGGAAGTTTGTGAAGAAGGAAATGACGTCTGGTCCATCATCTGTTAAGCTGACCAACGGCAAGAAGCGTCCCTTCAACATCATAGAGGGACCCATCCAAGAAAGGAAACTCAAAGCTATTGTCCCCATCACTTCACCAAAAAGTAACTGCAAGCACTGTAACAAGCCAGGTCACAAAGCAGATGAATGCTGGAGGAAAGTCGGCGCATGTCTGAGCTGTGGAAGCCGCGAGCACCGCATCCCCGAGTACCCGCTACTGAAACAAAATGAAAGGCGCCCTAATGTGCCTAAGAAACAGGGCACACTGCAAGCCCTGCATGATGAAGAACCCACTGAGGAAGGTGGCGTGGTAGAAGGTACCCTACAAGTTTTCTCCTTATCAGCGTTTGTTTTATTTGATACTGGAGCAACTCATTCATTCACATCTCAAAACTTTGCTGATACTCTGAATGCTACATCTATATCCATGGGATGTGAATTTTTTGTCACAACACCACTGGGAGAAAAGGAGAAATTGAGCAAATACTTCCCATCTGCCGATGTAATGATCGGAGACCATAACCTAAAGGCCGACCTAGTGTATATGCCCATGGAAGGCTATGATGTCATTTTGGGAACCGACTGGTTGTCCACTTATGGGGCAAGTATCAACTGTAAGAAAGGTAAAGTTACCTTTAGTGATTTTCCTAAGCTGTCATTCATTGGGATTAGACATAAGAGACAGATGTCTCTAGTCTCTGCCATAAAGGCCCACAACATGATAAGGAAAGGTTGAATTATTTTCCTTGCGGCTGTAGTAGGTGAAAAGAAGGGTTCTATGATAGAAGACATACACATAGTCCAGGACTACCCCGATGTGTTTCCTGAAGACCTACCAAGAATTCCCCCGGAACGTGATGTCAACTTCGCCATAGAGTTGATCCCTAGAGCTGCCCCGGTATCACGACAACCGTACCGAATGTCACCCGCCGAGCTAAAGGAATTGAAGGCGCAATTGATGGATCTATTAGAGAAGCGGTTCATCAAACCAAGTACTTCCCCATGAGGTGCGCCTGTGCTATTCGTTAAGAAGAAGGATGGATCAATGAGACTATGCATCGACTATCGTCAACTAAATCAGCTCACCATCAAGAACAAGTACCCATTGCCCAGGGTCGATGAACTTTTCGACCAGATATCTGGAGCTCAATATTTCTCCAAGGTCGATCTTCAATCTGGCTCTCACCAAATGAGGATCAAGGATGACAATATCTTCAAAACGGCTTTCAAGAGCAGGTATGGACACTATGAATTCATCGTTATGCCTTTTGGTCTAACCAATGCTCCTGCAGCCTTTATGCAACTCATGAACAGCATATATCGGCCATACCTTGACAAGTTCGTGGTCGTCTTCATCGACAATATCCTTATATATTCAAAGACCGAAGAAGAACAAGAAGAACATCTAAAGATAGCACTGCAAGTCTTGCGAGACAATAAACTGTACGCAAAGCTGAGCAAGTGTGAATTTTGGCTCGAAAAAGTGTCCTTTTTGGGCCATGTCATCTCAAAGTATGACATCTCTGTTGATCCCTCCAAAGTCAAAGTTGTACTCAATTGGGAGAGACCAACCAACATCACAGAGATCAGAAGCTTCTTAGGACTGGCTGGCTACTACAGGTGGTTCATAAAGGACTTCTCAAATATTGCTATTCCCCTCACGCGTCTGACACGAAAGGAGAATCCCTACTCCTAGAGTAAAGAGTGTGAGAAGAGTTTCCAAAACTCTAAAAGATTGTCTTACCTCAGTGCCTATTCTCACTCTTCCAATAGAGGGAGATGGTTTCTCTGTCTACACCGATGCCTCAGGAATTGGGCTAGGCTATGTATTGATGCAAAAGGAGAAGGTCATTGCCTATTCTTCAAGACAACTGAAGACGCATGAAGTCAACTACCCTGTGCATGATCTAGAGTTGGTTGTCGTGGTCTTCGCCTTGAAAATCTGGAGACATTACTTATGTGGTGAACAGTTTACTGTCTACTCAGACCACAAGAGCTTGAAGTATTTATTCTCCCAAAAGGAACTCAATATGAGACAGAGAAGATGGTTAGAATATCTAAAAGATGTTGACTTCAACATCCAATACCATCTAGGCAAGGGAAATGTTGTGGCTGATGCTCTTAGTAGAAAGCCGATGGCATCAGTTTTGAGTCTAGTCCTTGGCGAGATGCAACTACTAGAACCATTCGCAGGGTTAGACTAGAATATTGAACATAGGGATGATCGAGTCTTGATTGCTAATATCAAGATTCAATCCAACATGCTGGAAGAGATTAAAGCTCAACAAGACACTTATCCATTCTTGTTTCGCATCAAGGAAACCATAGCCGAAAGACCTGACTTTGCTATGACTGAGGACGGAAGGCTTGTACTTCAAGGGAGAACATGCGTCCCCGACAATGAAAAACTGAAGAGAAGATTAATGGATGAAGCTCACAAGACAAAGTACACTATTCATCCTGCAGGTACCAAAATGTATCGGGACATGAAAAGAATGTTTTGGTGGCCGAACATGAAGAGAGAGGTAGCCAAACATACGGCTCATTGCCTTACTTGTCAACAAGTAAAGGTGAAACACATGCGCCCTACAGGCATACTTAGACAACTAGATATCCCGGAGTGGAAATGGGAAAGTATTGACATGGATTTCATCATGGGTTTACCCAAGACTCATGGTGGACTCAACGCCATATGGGTCATTGTCGACCAATTAACCAAATCTACTCACTTCCTCCCTATAAAGAGTAAGTGGTCGGTAGAGGTACTAGCTGCCTTATATGCCAAGGAGATAGTGAGATTGCCTGGAGTTCCATCATCTATTGTCTCGGATCGGGATCCGATATTTACATCCCACTTTTGGAAAGGGCTGCAAAGTGCACTTGGTACTGAGCTCAACATTAGTACCGCATTCCACCCACAAACTGATGGACAGACCGAAAGAACAAACCAAATTGTGGAAGACATGCTGAGAGCATGCACTATAGACTTCCAAGGTTATTAGAATGAGCACCTATCTCCAATAGAGTTCGCCTATAACAACAGTTACAAGGCGAGCATTAAAATGGCACCGTTCAAAGCATTATATGGAAGAAACTGTAGATCTCCTTCATGTTGGAATGAGGTTGGAGAATAGCAATCGCTAGGCCCAGACATGGTGCAAAATACAACAAGGGACATTCAGGTGATTAGAGACCAACTCAAGATTACTCAGTCCAGACAAAAGAGCTATGCTGACAGGAGAAGGCGAGATTTAGATTTTCAAGTTGGTGATCATATACTCTTAAAGGTGTCACCTACTCGGGGCATCCAAAGATTTGGTGTAAAAGGGAAGCTCAGTCCTAGATTAATCGGTCCTTTTGAAGTACTCGAAAGGGTTGGTGAGGTCGCATACTGACTGGCATTACCACCAAACTTAGCATGCGTACACAATGTGTTCCATGTCTCAATGCTTAGGAAATATGTATATGATCCTATGCATATCATTCGCCATGAGAAGTTGGTGTTGAACAAGGACATGACATACGAAGAGAAGCTAGTCAAGATACTAGAACGGAAGGTGCAGCAACTCAGGAACCATCCCATCCATGTGGTTAAAGTCCTATGGAATAATCGTAGAGTGGAAGAAGCCACATGGGAACTTGAAGGAATCATCAGACGGAACTGCCCCAATCTTTTCGGTAAGGCATTCTCTCCATTATTATCATACGAATTTGGGGACCAAATTCTTTTAAGAGGGGGAGGATGTAGCAACCTGAATTTTTCGAAAAATAAAAATTAAATCAATTGGAAATCAAAGAAAGGGGAATTAATTAAAACCAATTAAAAGAAAAGAAGTAGTGGACATTGTTAAATGGACCCTCTAAAATTATTGGACAAAAATAGGAATTTTTAAAAGAGGAATAATAGGAAAATACCCTAAATTCGTTACTTAAATATTACCTAAATAGAAAAGGGGTATTAAAATATTAAAATAAGTAATTTGAGTTGGAATTAGACTCCTAACCCTACCCTAATAGGTTGGCCATGAAATTGCATCCCAACCTAACCCAAATAGGAAGTGGAAAGCTTAGAAGGAGGATAGAAATAGGAAATCTCAAAATTCAATAGGAATTAGAGTTCTGTTAGGAAATAGAAACCCAACAAGCATAAATACTCTCTAAACTCCCCATGGCCGGCCTTAACATGTTGCTGGGGCTTGCTAGACGAGGAGAGGAGGCCAAGGAGGAGAGGAATTCGTGGGGAGAAGGCTGGACTAAGCTTCAACCCGAGTTCTTCAAGTTCTAACCATAGAAAATCAAACGTGTCAAAGGTAGGTCTTCTCTGGGCCAAACTCTAATTCAACTCGTGCATGCTTGCATACATATGATCAAATCATGTTTATACTATTTTCCCCAATTTATGTCATGTTATGCCATCGAAATAAATTTTGTATCATCATAGTCGTTTTTTTGCCTAATAAAACCCTTACACTATCTTAAGAGTCTTCTACCTCTCGTCTGAGTCATTTTCAGATCAAGCACTCAACATGAATAATGTTTCCCTTTGAGTCTACTTTCAAACAAGACTAAAATCACTCTATTTCATGGTGTGTGTAGAGAGCAGTGACCCAAACATCTCTACTGTGTCAGCTTTCTATGGTCTGTCCCACAGAGCCAAGTTGACCTAGTAAATGTGATTTGTTTTCTAATTCCTCGTTAAAGTAGTTAGCTTAGTCAGATAGCAACCCAATGCACTTAGTTTCACAATTTTTCATGCTCTATACAGCAAGTTATAACCCTTAGAAGTGCCCTATATCAACCCAGTCTAAGTAGGAGTCGAACTAGGTGCATTTGGCAACCCAAAACCCTTGTCCAGAAGGCGACGTATCGTCCTGCCGCGTTCAGAATGCAATAGGTTTCGTGTCGTGACCTGGCCTCTGTGCAGTGTTCACTTAAATGGCTATAACGTTTTCTATAGACCTCGGATTGACGAGTCGTGTTTTTTGTTGGATTCCTTATTCAAAGTGATTAAATATGGTTTATTCATGTGTCAGATTTGCATAATAAATCAGTGAGTTATAAACCTAGAAGTGGAAGGGTTGGGACTACATCTGCTTTCTAAAAGGCATATGTCCCAGTTTCCGTCGTTTTACGCCATTCTTCATATGTGTGAGTTTTGATCTATTATAGAAAGGTTCTACAAGGTATTATCATGCATTAATCAACCCATGAATAAGTGTTAAGGATTTTCACATGATTGAAATTGATCTTAAGTGATTGATCATGCTCTCTACTTGCCAATTATTCTCTCTTTCTTGCCTTGTTATCGAACTTGCTAAAATAAGCACATGACAACTTTCTAAAATTGGTCATGCATGCTTTGTTTCCTATTATAGCATTCTTGTTACTTGTTCAATGCGGAGTTTCCATAATCAGATTTAAGAAAGTATTCACACATGCACATGAGTGATTCTCACGTGTGACATACACATGCACTCTACCACGATAGGAAAGCCCCTTCTTGGCTTGTGGCGAACTCTCCGTCGGATATTCCTTCTATCGGACTAGTGACACCTTGACCAAGGCCTCTGTAAGTCTCCTCTGTCCATGGATTGTCACATGGTCGACGAGCTGGTTGTACCCTAACACCTATGATACCATTTAGGGATCAATATGATCCAAACGGCTATTAGAAGTTCGCTCTTATCTTGAATCACGCCGGACCTCTGGACCTATGCAATACTTGGCCAGTGGAAGGGTAGTGAATTCCACCTGACTGCCAACACCAAGTGCACGTGTTGTGTAACTGTTACTATCGCCCGTTTACTTGATGTTTATACACATTGACCTGTAGTTCTCATCTATACTCGACTCGCTCATCTATTCACACTCTTTCTACTGTCTCGTCTATTCATCTAGTACTCTCGTCTATTTCTTGGTACTCTCTATTGGCCATTGACTGATTGTCTAAAGATAAAAAATATAACTAATGCCTGACAATATATAAAGGGCCTGGTCTGGTCCTGAGATGTGCACCCAAAAGTGCTATTTGCCCACGGGAGTTAAATGACTAGAGTGTTTGGCATTACACTCAAGTGCTATCTATCTCGACTATCTAAGTGACAATCAAAAGTGCTATATTCTCTCGTTGTCTATTGACAATAAAGTGCTATACTATACTCATTGTGTTATTGCTATACTTTGTGCTATTTGTGCTATGGCCATCTTGTTATTTGTGCTATACTCGATGCTTGTACTATATTTGGAAACTCGTGCTATTTCAATCACATGCTATCAAGCTATCTCTTACATTACTTGACTCTCTCGCTCTATCATTCGTTACTCTGCCTTTTTAATACATTAATCATTTAAAGCATGCTTGATCCTGAGATTTATGTCCTACTGGGCGTTATCGCTCACCCTGCGTTTTTGGTTATGTGTTCTCAAGTGAGACTGAGGAAGAAACTTATACTCAAGAAGATTGGAATGACCATGAGTGAAGTCAAGAGTACCCTAGCGTCTTAGTAGTTCTTAGTGTTGCCCAGTTGACAAGCCCAGGGGGGGGTGAATGGGTCTTTAAAAATATTTGATTAGTACCTGTACTTAAAACATTCACACAAAGATGTTCTTCGATGAAGGTTAGTAACAGTTAGTTCGAAGAGCAATCACACAAGAAAAACAACCACAGAACACAAGAAATTATCCTGGTTCGGACCTCCTCTCCTTAGGAGTCTTACGTCCAGTCCCTGAGCAACAACTCATGATTCCACTAACTAGGGTATAGTCCCCCTATGGACAGTACAACACCCAGCTCAGCTGGTCTTCCTTCACACGAAGGGAATTATACCACCCTGGATACCCCACCAGGTCTTCCTTCACAACAGAAGGGCACAACAATACCCTAGAAGCTCTACCAGGTCTTCCTTCAACACAGAAGGGAACAACCACATCAAAGGTAAGCAATAAAAACAAGCCCCTAGATCAAGCTTCAACAAGCTAAGATCTAAAGCATGCAGGACTGAGAGTAGAAGATCTAAGAACATAGTAGACTCTCATAACTACATGAGCTCTCTCAAGATTTTCACTACAGTGTGGAGAGCAAAGAGCAAAAACAAGAAGGAGTGAAGTTCTTGGCTTTAGAATTCTATCAGAAGATTTGAGTTGCTTGTACGTTAATCATTCCTTTTATTCTTCTGATCTTCTGTCTTGTTTTTATATCTCCATTTGAAATATGGCCGTTGAAGTAACCGTTGTCTCTTAGATTGGTAGACATTAGACTGCTTGACATTTGGAAGCTTCTAGTCAACAATCTTTTATCCAATTGAGCACGCAAAGAGATAAGGTCTTCTGGCGTCTATATGGTCCAACGTTGTATAACACGATATCTTTAGGACCCTGCATATGTTAAATGCTAGAATAGTAGACAGCTAGGCTGTCTCTTGTTGTTAGTAAACGTTGATGTGAATATTCACCAAAATAGCAATGCCAAATACCTTGTTTTAAGAGATGTTGACAGAATATGCACGATAATGAAAAGATATCATCTGCATGCATGCAGAGATACGTTCTGCCTTCATTAAATGCACAGCAGTCAGACAGATAAGAGAAAACTTTGACTATTCAACGCTTTAAGAGATAAGATAAATGTCAAGTCGATATAAACCATAAAGTCGTTGTCTATATGACTTATGAAATCGTTATGATCAAGTGTTTACTGAAGAAATCGTTATGAATACCAACAAGTCATTATAGAGAGCAAATCGTTATAGAAAGCAAGTTGATGTGTTCAACGAAGAAATCGTTATGAACACTTAACAAATCGTTATGGAAAGAAAGTTGATGTGTTCAACGAAGAAATCGTTATAAACACTTAACGAATCGTTATGGAAAGCAAGTTGATGTGTTCAACGAAGAAATCATTATGAACTCTAAAAAAATCGTTGCGCAAGGCAAATCGTTATGAGCGCTAAAGAAATCGTTGTGCGAAGTAAATCATTATGAGCTCTAAAGAAATCGTTGTGCAAGGCAAATCGTTATGAGCTCTAAAGAAATCATTGTGCAAGGCAAATCGTTATGAGCGCTAAAGAACTCGTTGCGCGAAGCAAATCGTTATGAGCTCTAAAGAAATCGTTGCGTAAGGCAAATCGTTATGAGCTCTAAAGAAATCGTTGCATAAGGCAAATCGTTATGAGCGCTAAAGAAATCATTGCAATGACTTAAGGAATCATTACAATGGGCAAGTCGTTACGAGTTCTAAAGAAATCATTGCGATAACTTAAGAAATCGTTATGACGGGCAAGTCGTTACGAGTTCTAAAAAAATCGTTGCGATAACTTAAGAAATCGTTATGACGGGCAAGTCGTTACGAGTTCTAAAGGAATCGTTGCGATAACTTAAGGAATCGTTACGGGAACGACTTGTTTGTAACACCATGATATTTCAGTCTTATAAAGAAATCGTTATAGCTCTATTGAAATCTATACACACATAAGGAAATCGTTGTGACTTTCAACAGGAGTCGATGTGGACTTAGAGAAATATGATCTTGAGATGATTAAAGCTTCAGAAAGGTAATACTTACCAATATTGGCTTGTTTGACCTTGGTATATTTCCTATACTTAAGACTTATGAAGTATGTGTTAGAACTTTTTGATAGGGTTTTGTTTGGTTTTGTTAATCACCAAAATAAATATGTAATTAATTAAAATTACATGGGGACAGACTGAACATCAATCTCCCCCTTTTTGGTGATGACAAAACTTAATAATAAGCATGAATAAAGAATCTGAATATTTACAGAATGTATTTCAGACAATATGAATATTTACGGAATGTATTTCAGACATGCTAAGTATTTTTCTCCCCCTTTTTGTCATTAAGCAAAAAGATAATCTGAGACAAAGAATGAAGAGAAAAGATAAGCAGAGACAAGCAAATGTAGTTCATTCATTCTGAGGAGGTACAGGTAAGTAATAAGCAGGAGATAAAAAAGAGGCAAAATGAGAAATAATCTCCCAGGCCTGCTCTTTCTGCTTCTCAAAGTAAGTCTTGAAGGGTCCAGGGCCAACAGAATAATTTGGTCCCATAGAGGGAGCCATTCTTTTTAGGTGAAGGACCAACTGAGCTTCAAGGAAACCATGGTACGGATCTCTGTCCAAGGATACCTTGTAGTAGGTGACTTTTCCAAAGCTAGCACAAGTAAGAAATTGAATAATGGAAATAGGATAGAAGATCTGCCTAAGCTTCAATTCCTGGCGCATGGCGACATAGACTTTGTACCTTTCCACCCAAATTTGAAGAGGATCATTTACAAGGTGGAGGGAATTCATGTCCAGAAAGGTTGCAGCTGAGATTGGAGGGCGGCCTTCCCTGGCTAAAGTTGCATTTGTATCCGACAATTGCTGAGCAGATAAGGGATAGAACTTGGCCCAACCTGCAGGTGTCAGTCTTTCACATTCTGACAAGGCAGGGGCTAGAATCTCAGCACGGATGTGGCCTAGGTGGTACTCCCTAAAGATAAATATGTGGAAAGCTACCACACTCCCCTTCTGAACTTTGATTCTGCCCATCACTCGTGCAAAACGTTCAAAAATAACTGAGCCCACTGGTGTATCCATGAGCAAAGAGTGAAGGGGAGGAAGATATGTAGCCTCTGGCGGCTGAAGAGTAGCAAAGTCCACTTGAATTGCTTCAGTGCCATGCTCAGGTCCAAGATTTTGGATGGCTTGCCTGAACTGACTGAGCTGGACTTCAGGTAAACGATGAAGATACCTATAAGCATTAAACAACTTGAATTGCCTGATCATCTTGATCTCTTTCTGGATCAAGGGAGCCCAGGTGTTGGTATGGTGGACCAGAAACTAGTCTGACAAGGTGAGAGAGTGATCCCTGGGAGGAAAAACTTCAGATCTGGTAGTGAGAAACTTGTTGAAGAGGACTTTATTTGAGCGTGCCCATTCTTCTTCAGATAAGGATTGAGCAGAGGAGAAGATCTTGGTCTTGACAAACTTGGTAAGAGAGGTGTAAGGTAGGATGGTTTGAAGATTGTCAGAACGGTTTAGGAAAGGAAAATTGAAGAGGGTGGCAAAGACAACCTTGGTGAGGTATTCCCTGTAGAGAGGCCTGTTTTTAGTGACCTCTGTGAGAGAAAACCACAAGGGAGGATACAACGGATTGAAAGATGAAGAGGAGTTTTTTCTTTTCTTAGAGGGAGGACAAGAAGGATTAGAGACATGAATATGCTGGCCAACTTTGAGAACAGAGCCAAGAATGGTGTCCTCAAATTTGTCTTTGAAGGGGCTCAGAGAGGGACCATCAAGTTGAGCTCCTTCGGGGATGATGGTGACGAAGGAGGGAGGAGGATGAGGATGAAGAAGGGATGGTGGATGAGAAGAGGTGTGAGGAGATGGTCCAGCTGATGATGAGGGACCAGAGGAGGAGGCTCCAGCTGATGATGAGGCTGGAGGAACCTCAAAGATAGGAGGAGGCGGAGGAAAGGGAGTTGAAGATGCAGGAGGTGAGGTGGATGGAGAGGAAAAAGGTGCTGGTGAGGAGATGATTCTAGGGTGTGGTTGCTTAAAGCTTGGAGGTGCAGGTGGAGCAGTGGAGGCTGAAGGAGGGGATGGAGGAGCAGGGGTTTGAGAGGGAGAAGAAATTGGGGGCACTGGATCTACAACAGGTTCTTCTGCTGGAATCTGCTTGTCCCCTGCCGGCTCGGATGGTCCTGACCCTTCAACTGGAGGCCCTGATGGCCCTTGGTCCTGAACTGAGGGCCCGGATGGCCCTGACTCCAATGGTACTTCTTCTGAAACCACAGATGGCCCTTCCATTTCTGCAGCTGATGTAGGAGGCTCAGAAGATGGAGGTGCTTGAGCTTTTATAACTTGCAAAACTTCTGAAAGTAAGGCCTTCATGGATCCCATTTCCTTATTGAACCATTTCATTGCATTCCTTACTTGTAACATCTCTTTTGAGGTGGAGGCCTGGCTCATGAAAATTGAATTTACATCGGACTGAAAAGAGCACAGGATTTCTCCTTGAACATCTAGTCTTTCTATGACAGGCTTCAGTTGTATCACAATCTTCTGCCTCTGGGTCCTTTGAAATGGAGCATCTGCAAGAAGAGGAAGTTCTGGAGCAACTTCCTTCCCTTTCTCCTTGGCTTGGTTCACAGGAGGTTGTACTTCATCAATATTGGCATCCTCATCAGATTCTGAGGAGCTAGCTGTTTCCCCATCTCGGAAATGTTCTTCTGGGGGGTTTTCAGTGCTCTCCCCCTGAGGTATGCCTTCATTTCCTTCCAATGATGTGCCTAAACCCAGGTATCTGCCATTGGTACAGAGGTTTCTTCTGGATATTTGGGCTGACAGACTGCTCCCCCTAATAGGAGCATCTGCTGCAACACTTCCTTGCTCCCCCTGAATGGAGCTTCTTCCATCACAGTGTCATCAGAACAGTTGTTTGCTCCTTCTGAATGGGAGCTTCATCCACAGATACTTCAACATTGTGGCCCACTGCCACAGATTCTGAAATTTGAGGCTCACTAACATTTTGCTCCTCATGGCTGGGAGCATCTTCTACAACTGCTTCTTCAAGGTGGCCGGATGCCACAGCTTCTTCCACTACAGCTCCTGCTGGTGCCACTGAGGCTTCCTCTGCACTTTCTCTTTCCAATTCTACTGCAACTGATGATTCTGGTGCCTCTTCTGCTGCGGATGCAACTTCAGCTGGTGCTCCTGTTGCTAGTTCTGCTGAAATTCTGGCTCAAAATTGCTGCTTGAGTTGTAGTTGATTCTGGTGCATCTGGTGTCACTGCTGCTGCTGCTACCACTTCCTCTGGCTGGACTTCAGGGGCTTCGCCAATTATAGCCTCACCCTCAGCCACTGAGGTCTTGGTCCATACCCCATTTATGATTGAGAACCACTTTTTCTAAGATTTCTGGACCTAATGCTCTGGCCCATCTTCTCAACTACTGCCCCAGATAGGTCAACACCAAAGTGTTTGAAAACCTTGGTGAGCAAGTGAGCATAACGTAGAGATACATTGAGCTTACTCTTGGTGTCCCAAATCTGATCACGAGCAAACTTCACCCTCTCTATCATCACTTCGGCCATGTTAATATCTTTGTTCTGTATGGCCCAGAACATCATATCCGAATCTGCCTTGGTACAGGTTGAAAAAGTTGCACTTCTAGGAACTAGAATTTGACAAACAATAAACTGCAGAAGACGGTTGAATGAATTCAACTGATTGATATCTATTTTCCCATCTCTCAACCGGAATTCAGGACCAATGATTCTGAGACCCTTGACCTGGGTATCCACAGTGTGGATTCCACTGTGACCAGTCGTGCTTACATCAAGCAGAGTCTTCAGAAGATTGTGATCAATCTTGATCGTGGTTCCCTTGACTGAAGATGTCAGGGACCCATCTGCCTCTGATTTCAAGCAAACGAAGAACGCCTTCACAAGGTCTGGATAGCTTACCTCAGAGAAGGTCGAAATGATTGTCCACTACATTCTTCTCACTGCGGCCACTATGATGTGCATGTCGTTCTTCTCAAGATCAGCTACATCCACTGCTTTATTGCCACAAAGCTTCGTCTTCACGAACGTGAACCTTTCCTGCTGCTCAGGAGAGAGGTACTCAGTGCCGTAGCCCCCAAGACTGCCGGAAACAACTGGTGTGGCCATGGATTTGAGTGGAGGAGGGTTTCAGAACGGAGGAGATGGTGGTAGAAGTGAAAGCCTTCATGAAATTCCTCGTAGGAAGATGTGAAGGGCTTCAAATTTGCAAAGAGTCAATGTCGAAGTCGTTAGGGCATCGGCTTAGGCAACCAGACGAAAGAGGAAAAAGGTAGAAGATAGAGGATGAATCGTTCCCACATCAATTTTGGATTAAATAAATGCTTTACAAAAGTAAGCGCCAATAGGTGGCAGAAAATGACAAATGAGTTTGACCAACTCAACAGACTTTATAAAGAGAGCGTCCCGGAAAGATAATTTAAATTACTTTTGCTTAAATCCATGGAGGGAAAACTTACTTAATTATGAAAATTTATATGTCAGTTTTAAACAGAAATCTCTTCACAAATTACACATACCCAATTCCCTTCTAAGAGACGTAAATCTCTCCTCGGGTAAGGCTTTTGTGAAAATATCTGCTAAGTGACCATTTGTGTCAATAAAAGATATTTCAATGTCACCATTTGCTACATGATCACGAATAAAATGATATCTAACCTCAATATGTTTGGTTCTTGAATACTGGACTGGATTTTTGGTGAGATTGATAGCATTGGTGTTGTCACACAGTAGTGGAATTGATTTGATATTTAGTCCGAAATCCTCAAGTTGTTGCTTTATCCATAGGAGTTGTGTACAACAACTTCCAGCAGCCACGTACTCAGCTTCAGCTGTAGACAGTGCCACTGAATTTTGTTTCTTTGAGGACCAAGATATCAAACACCCTGCAAGAATTGACAACAACCACTGGTGCTTTTCTATCTACTTGCATCCCATAGTCAGCATCAGAATATCCTACTAATTAATTTCACAAGATTTTGGATACCACAAACCTAAATCATGAGTTCTAGCTAAATATCTAAATATTCCTTTTATGGAGATTAATGAGATTCTCTAGGATCTGCTTGATACCTAGCACACATGCATACA
Source organism: Colocasia esculenta (assembly GCA_014218235.1). Taxonomy (NCBI): domain Eukaryota; kingdom Viridiplantae; phylum Streptophyta; class Magnoliopsida; order Alismatales; family Araceae; genus Colocasia; species Colocasia esculenta. Next base: position 137,149,305 of record CM024755.1, read on the forward strand.
CTGAATAGAATCAGGTCTACTGGCCGTTAGTAAAATAATGAACCAATCATACCTCTGTAGATCTTTTGATCTACTTCTTACCATCCTTGTCACTATCCATCCTTGTAGATGTACTCATGGTGTTGAGAGTGGCTTTGTGTTCTCAAAACCAAATTTCTTCAAAAGCTCTTTGGTGTATTTTGCTTGACAGATGTGGGTGCCATCTTTTCCTTGCTTGATTTGTAGTCTAAGAAAATAATTGAGCTCCCCCATCATGCTCATCTCAAACTCTCCCTGCATCAACCTTCAAAATACTTACAAAGGGATTCATCAGTAGAACCAAAAATAATGTCATCTACATAAATTTGAACTAGTAGTATGTGCTTGACTTTTGACTTTATAAAAAGAGTACTATCTACTTGACCTCTATTGAAACCATAGTTTAGAAGAAAAGAACTGATAGGGTGTTTGGTTGCAGTTTTTTATCTATTTTTTCTCTAATTTTAAAAAGAGAGAAGAAAGACAAGAAGACACGTTTGGCAAGCAATTTTTTTTTAGAACAAAATTTTTTCCTATGTAAATCTCCTCTAGAAAAAAAACAAGTCTGACCCTGTTTTTATTTTAGGAACACTAGTTCCTCCTCCTCTCCCCCCCCCCAACCCCACCCCCTCCTCCCCTCCCCCCCCCCTATACCCCTGCGCCCCCCCCCCCCCCCCCAACCCCACCTCCTCCTCCCCTCCCCCCCCCAACACCCCAAAATCCCTGCCCCCCCCCCCCCAGCAGCACCCCCCCCCAAACCCCTGCCCACCCCCCCCCCACAGACCCCTGCGCCCCCCCCCCCAACCCCACCCCACCCCCCCCCCGCCCCCCACACACACCCCTGTGCCCTCCCCCCCCCCACCACACCCACACCCCTGCGCCCTCCTCCCCTCCCCCCCCACACCCCTGCGCCCCCCCCCCCAACCCCACCTCCTCCTCCTCCCCTCCCCCCCCCAACACCCCTGCGCCCCGCACCCCCCCCACACCCCCCCCACACCCCTGCCCTAAATCCCTGCGCCCTCCCCCCACCCACCCCACCCAGCAGCAACCCCCCCCCCCAACACACCCCTGCGCCCTCCCTCCCCACCCCCACCCCCCACCCCTACCCTCCCCCCCCCCCCCCCCCCACCCCCTACGCCCCCCCCCCAACCCCCCTCCTCCTCCCCTCCCCCCCCCCAACACCCCTGCGCCCCCCCCCCAACACACCCCTGCGCCCTCCCTCCCCACCCACCCCAACCCCCTACGCCTCCTCCCCTCCCCCCCCCACACCCCTAGCGCCCCCCCCCCCAACCCCACCTCTTCCTCCCCTCCCCCCCCCCAACAACCCCCTGCGCCCCCCCCCAGCAGCACCCCCCCCCCACACCCCTGCCCACCCCACCCCCACAGATCCCTGCACCCTCCCCCCACCCACCCCCCCAGCAACAACCCCACCCCCCGCCCCACCCACCCCACACCCCTGTGCCCCCCCCCAACCCTACCTCCTCCTCCCCTCCCCCCCCCAACACCCCTACGCCCCCCCCCCCCCCAGCAGCACCCCCCCCCACACCCCTGCCCACCCCACCCCCACAGATCCCTGCGCCCTCCCCCCCCCCCACCCACCCCACCCCAGCAGCACCCCCCCCCCACCCCTGCCCACCCCCCCACCCCCCCCACCCACCCCCACACCCTGTGCCCTCCCCCCCCCCCCCCCCACCCCACCCCAGCCCCTACCCCCTGGGGCCTCCCCCCCCCCCCCAACACCTCCTCCTCCCCTCCCCCACCCAGCACCCCCCCCCAACACCACTGCGCCCTCTCCATGCCCCCTACCTTATGCACCCCCACCCCCGGCGGCTCCCCCTCCCCTGTGCGCCCGCCCCTGCCCCACTATGGTGGCTGCCCTCTTGTCCCAAACACTTCAAAATAAATTTTAAAATTTTATTATTTTTACCAAACAGATAATATCACATTCTTATAATTTAAATTTAAAGTTAAAAGAGAACTCAACATTAATTTTTAGATAGAAATAGTTTTTTAAAAAAAGTTGCTCCCAAACACCCCATAAGCCTTTCATACCAGGCTCTAGGTGCTTGCTTTAAGCCATATAGAGCCTTGTGAAGTTTAAAACATGATTTGGAAATTCTAAATCATCAAAACCTAGAGGCTGTTCAACATACACTTCCTCCTTAATAAAACCATTTAAAAAGGCGGATTTAACATCCATTTGAAATAGTTTTAAATCTAAAGCAGATGCATATGCAAGTAAAATCCTAATAGCCTCAAGTCTAGCTACAGGAGCATAGGTTTCATCGAAATCAATGCCTTCCTCTTGGGAATATCCTTGAGCTACCAGCCTGGCCTTGTTTCTTAAAATCACACCAACCTCATCCAATTTGTTTCTGAACACCCACTTGGTGCCAATAACTGGATGGTCTGGTGGTCTGGGAACAAGTGACCATACTTGGTTTCTCTTGAACTGGTTAAGTTCATCTTGCATGGCTATAATCCAGGATTCATCAGTGAGAGCTTCATTGACTATCTTAGGCTCTATTTGAGAGACAAATGCTAGATAATCACAAGGTATTACATTACCTCTTGTTCTTACCCCTACAGATGGATCACCAATAATGTTCTCAGGTGGGTGATCTTTCTTGTATCTCCACTCCTTTGGAAGATTTTCATGTGTAATATCTTGTTGTTGTAAGTCTTCCAGAGGTGGATCATCCCTGTCTTCAATTGAGGTATCCTTTAGTTTCTTGAACAGTTCGTCTGCATCATCATTATCACTATCTTCTTCCTTTCTCAAGGAAGGGTTAGTCTCATCAAAAATAATATGCACAGACTGTTCAATTAATAAGGTACATTTGTTAAATACTCTATAACCTTTAGGTTTAGAAGCATACCTCATGAAGATACCTTCATCTGATTTGGCATCCAACTTACCAATGTCCATTTTTCCATTATTGTGAATGAAGCAAGGACATCCAAATGTCCTAAAGTGGTTGATCTTTGGCTTCTTTCTTTTAAACAGTTCGTATGCAGTCTTCTTTAGGATTGGCCTGATCATTACTCTGTTGATAATATAGCTTGCTGTGTTCACTACTTCAGCCCAAAAGTATATTGGCAAATTATATTCTGACAACATTGTTCTTGCCATATCCAATAGAGTTCTATTCTTCCTCTCGGCAACTCCATTTTGCTGTGGTGTCCTTGGTGCTGAGAAATTGTGTTCAATCCCTTCATTTTCACAGAACTTTGCAAATTTCTCATTCTGAAATTCACCTCCATGATCTGATCGAATTCTAATAATACTGAATTTCTTGTCTTTCTGAACCTTCTTGCTAAAGCTGATAAAGCTTTCAAATGTATCATCTTTATGTTCTAGGAATGACACCCATGTAAATCTGGAATAGTCATCGACAATAACAAACCAAAATTCTTTCCTCCAAGACTGGTGGTTCTCATTGGCCCAAAAAATCCATATGAAGGAGTTCTAAGGGTTTTGAGGTTGTCACCACAGTCTTTGACTTGAAGGAATCTTAACATGTTTTCCCTTGGCACAAGGTCTGCAGACGCCATCCAATTTTGTGCTGGCCTTTGGCAGACCTTCCACGAGATTCTTCTTTAGCAGTTTTCTCAAACCGTTTATGCTGCAATGTCCCAGTCTTCTGTGCCACAGTTCAGTTGATTGATCCTTGTTTGATGTCAAACAGACATCTTGATCCTTGAGTTCTTCAAGATGAAGTGCATACAGGTTCTTCTCTCTATTGGCTTTGAAAATTACTGCTCCATCCTTCAATATGCTGCACTTTGACTCTTGAAACTGAATCTGATGACCTCTGTCACAAAGCTGGCTGATGCTGATGAGATTGTACTTCAGCCCTTTGACAAGCAATACATCTTCAATGACTATCTTTCCTTTGTTATTCACAGAACCACTGCCTAACACTGTTCCTTTTTCGTTATCTCCATATGTAACAGTTCCTTCTTCATCTTGAAGATGAGAGAATAGCTTTTGATTACCTGACATGTGCCTTGTGCACCCACTATCCAAATACCATTTGCATGCTCGAGTGTTACCCTGAAATAAAATCATTAAGTTTTAGGTACCCAAATTCTTTTGGGTTCTGATTGGTTAGTATCATTGATTTTACCTTTGATTATCCATTTCTTATGTCTTGTTGGGCATGTTGTTATGATATGTCCTAACTTGTTACAGTGACTGCAGTAGGACAATTTTGTTATTTTTTCTATATATTTGAAATCCGCCTTGAATGCAATGTCTTGTTCAGGTACAAATTTAGGCGTTGGATATATTTTAGGATAAACTATGGTTTCTTCATTATCTGGGGGTGTATATCCCAATCCATTTTTCTTCTTACCTGATCTTCTGGCACCTTTTAATATTAGGGAGTTTTTACCATTAGTGAATTTTTCTAATGTGCTAGATAACTGTATATTTTCTTCTATTAGTGTCTTAATTTCAGTTTTCAGTTCATCTGAACTTACTTGTTTTTCTAATTTAGTTATTTGTTCATTCTTATCTTTAAGATCTTCACATAACAATTCATTTCTTCTTTTAAGTTCAGTTATTTGGCTTTCTAATTGTTCATTTTCTGATTTTAGATCTGAGTTTGTGTTTTCTAGACAAGCATTATTTTTCTTACCTACTTTTAATAGTTTGGTTACTTCTCTATATTTATTGTATATTTCATTGAATGCTTCCTCTAAATTATCTGAATCAGAATTATTGCAGGAATCAAAGGAGGAGTCAGATGTTACCTTATCATCTGTATTTGCCATGAACGCCAGGTTGGCTTCTTCTTTATCACTACTCGAGCTTGATTCACTGTCTGAGTCGCTGCTGTTTTCCCAAGCGGCTGTCATTGCCTTTTTCTTATATTTCCTGATTCTTGGAGCTCTCTCTTTTTTTGAATTCAAGCTTCTTGAGCTTTGGACATTCAGCTTTGATATGTCCAGGTTTCTTGCACTCATAGCATATTGGTTCTCCTTTCTTCAGATCCTTTCCTTCTGACTTCTTAAACTCTTTGTTTTTCTTAAAGAATCTTCTGCCATATTGAAATTTCTTTTTCTTGGCTAAAATCCACTGCAGTCTTCTTGATAGCATTGCTTCTTCATTTCATTGTCCTCAATACTTTCATTTTCATCTGAGCTTGCTTCTGATGAGTCTTCTTCAGCTTTTAAAGCATTGGAGTGCTTCTTTCTACTTGAGGACTCTCCTAGTCTTTCCATATTGATCTCATGGGCCATAAGGGACCCAATGAGCTTTTCCAAAGACATCCTTTTCAGATCATTAGCTTCCTCAATAGCTGTGACCTTTGGGGTCCACGAGGATGGTAAGGATCTAAGAATTTTCCTCACCATGTCTCCAATCTCATAGGTTTTCCCAAGTCCAGCCAATCCATTTGTAATATCTGTGAATCGATTGAACATTTGAGTTATGGACTCACCTGATTGCATCTGAAATCTCTCATATTGAGTAACAAGAATATCAATTCTTGTTTCCTTCACCTTGTCTGTGCCTTCATAGGTAATTCTAAGCTTTTCCCACATCTCCATTGCGGATTTGCAGGCTAAAACTCTATTGAATTCCTTTTTGCTTAGTGCACAGCACAGAATACTCTTAGCCTTATAGTTTAAGGAGATCTTTTTCCTATCATCATCTGTCCACTGAGCTTTCTCATTTGTGACCAAGAGATCACCTTCTTCTACTATTGACCATATCTGATAGTCGTGACCTTGAAGAAAGTACTCCATTCTGGTCTTCCAATAAGCATAATCTTCACCATCAAAGAGAGGGGGTCGATTGACAGACTGACCATCATTGTTACCTTGGGCTGCCATGGATCTTTACTCTTTAGATCGTTGGATCTTTCTTCTTTGTCGAAGAGACTCGCTCTGATACCACTTGTTGCCCAGTTGACAAGCCCAGAGGGGGGGTGAATGGGTCTTTAAAAATATTTGATTAGTACCTATACTTAAAACATTCACACAAAGACGTTCTTCGATGAAGGTTAGTAACAGTTATTTCAAAGAGCAATCACACAAGAAAAACAACCACAGAACACAAGAAATTATCCTGGTTCGGACCACCTCTCCTTAGGAGTCCTACGTCCAGTCCCTGAGCAACAACTCAGGATTCCACTAACTAGGGTATAGTCCCCCTATGGACACTACAACACCCAGTTCAGCTGGTCTTCCTTCACACGAAGGGAATTATACCACCCTGGATACCCCACCAGGTCTTCCTTCACAACAGAAGGGAACAACAACACCCTGGAAGCTCTACCAGGTCTTCCTTCAACACAGAAGGGAACAACCACAGCAAAGGTAAGTAGTAAAAACAAGCCCCTAGATCAAGCTTCAACAAGCTAAGATCTGAAGCAAGCAAGACTGAGAGTAGAAGATCTAAGAACACAGTAGACTCTCAGAACTACACGAGCTCTCTCAAGATTTTCACTCAGGTGTGGAGAGCAAAGAGCAAAAACAAGAAGGAGTGAAGTTCTTGGCTCTAGAATTCTATCAGAAGATTTGAGTTGCTTGTACGTTAATCATTCCTTTTATTCTTCTGATCTTCTGTCTTGTATTTATATCTCCATTTGAAATATGGACGTTGAAGTAACCGTTGTCTCTTAGATTGGTAGACGTTAAACTGGTTGACATTTGGAAGCTTCTAGTCAACAATCTTTTATCCAATTGAGCACGCAAAGAGATAAGGTCTTTTGGCGTCTATATGGTCCAACGTTGTATAACAAGATATCTTTAGGACCCTGCACATATTAAATGCTAGAACAGTAGACAGCTAGGCTGTCTCTTGTTGTCAGTAAACGTTGATGTGAATATTCACCAAAATAGCAATGTCAAATACCTTGTTTTAAGAGATGTTGACAGAATATGCACGATAATGAAAAGATATCATCTACATGCATGCAGAGATACGTTCTCTCTTCATTAAATACACAGCAGTCAGACAGATAAGAGAAGTTTTTGACTATTCAACGCTTTAAGAGATAATATAAATGTCAAGTCGATATAAACCATAAAGTCGTTGTCTATATGACTTATGAAATCGTTATGATCAAGTGTTTACTGAAGAAATCGTTATGAATACCAACAAGTCATTATAGAGAGCAAATCGTTATAGAAAGCAAGTTGATGTGTTCAACGAAGAAATCGTTATGAACACTTAACAAATCGTTATGGAAAGCAAGTTGATGTGTTCAACGAAGAAATTGTTATGAACACTTAACAAATCATTATGGAAAGCAAGTTGATGTGTTCAACGATGAAATCGTTATGAACTCTAAAGAAATTGTTGCACAAGGCAAATCGTTATAAGCGCTAAAGAAATCGTTATGAGCTCTAAAGAAATCGTTGCGCAAGGCAAATCGTTATGAGCTCTAAAGAAATCGTTGCGCAAGGCAAATCGTTATTAGCGCTAAAGAATTTGTTGCGCGAAGCAAATCGTTATGAGCTCTAAAGAAATCGTTGCGCAAGGCAAATTGTTATGAGCTCTAAAGAAATCGTTGAGCAAGGCAAATCGTTATGAGTGCTAAAGAAATCGTTGCAATGACTTAAGGAATCGTTACGATGGGAAAGTCGTTACGAGTTCTAAAGAAATCATTGTGATAACTTAAGAAATCATTACGACGGGCAAGTCGTTATGAGTTCTAAAGAAATCGTTGCGATAACTTAAGAAATCGTTATGACGGGCAAGTCGTTACGAGTTCTAAAGGAATCGTTATGGGAACGACTTGTTTGTAACACCATGATATTTCAGTCTTATAAAGAAATCGTTATAGCTCTATTGAAATCTATTCACACATAAGGAAATCGTTGTGACTTTCAACAGGAGTTGATGTTGACTTAGAGAAAAATGATCTTGAGATGATTAAAGCTTCAGAAAGGTAATACTTACCAATATTGGCTTGTTTGACCTTGGTATATTTCCTGTACTTAAGACTTATGAAGTATGTGTTAGAACTTTTTGATAGGGTTTTGTTTGGTTTTGTTAATCACCAAATAAAGATGTAATTAATTAAAATTACATAGGGACAGACTGAACATCAGTTAGAGTTTGAGCTTAGACTTTTACTTTTATTCAATATAATTGGGCCCTATAGAATGGCTCTGATATTAGTGGTTGTAACTAGACATTTGAAGAATTATTAATGAGATACATTCGCTTTAATATTTATCATTGTCCAATGGTTTGATGCCTAGTACTCGCTCTGTACCCGTTTACTTGCAACTGCCTCGCGTTCCGATATTCCGCGTCGGGGCGTGACAGTCACTGCTACTATCACTGCCACTGCTACTGACACTGCTACTGCTACTATCACTACTACTACTACTGTCACCATTACCATTACCGATATCGTTACCATTACTGTTACTATTTCTACCGATATTTCTGTCACTATTACCATTACCGTTATTGCTACTATTACCACCACTATTATAGTTTCTTACCATTGTTCCAACCGATGTTTCTACCACTGTCTCTATTACTATTACTATCACTGTTATCGATACCACTATTGTTAATACCACTGTTACTGTTACTACTGCTATTATTGTTTTCTACCATTGAATTCTAGCACCATTTCTATCATTATTATTGTTATCGTTACCACTACTGTTACTACTATTGCTTCTACCATTAGTGTTTCTCTTACTATTATCATCACTGTTACTATTACTGTTTCTATTACCGATGTTGTTTCCGTTATTATTACTATTACTATTACCATTACCTTTATTACTTCTGATTCTACCACTATTTCTACTACTACCATTGTTCCTGTTACTGTTACCGCTACCGCTACCACTGTTTATATATTTATATTTATATATTAATATTACCAAGTTTTTCAAAAATATGCTATAGTGTAGATTGTGAGTTAGGAATTCCTAGTTGCTCACTAAGTCTATTTTGTAGACTCACTCTTGCTAATGTTTAGGCGAAGCTGAGGTTTCAGAAGAGAAAATGACGAGACTTGAAATCTGAAATCTGTCATTTTGTGATTTAATTTTCATGATAAAAAATCTTCTTTTATTTAGTTTCATCCGTCGTTGGAGAATCATTTGTTAAGTCCATAATTATTTGTACATAGTTTTTAATTTCATTTCTACCATATACAAAAAATTTCTTTTTATGTTACATTAATTTCCCTTAAGAAATTTGATGCTAAATCCATAAAGTGTTTTCTTACATGTCATGATGTACATAAATATAATATTTTATGTTTATTTACTCCATCATAGACTTCCTTTTTATGTTTCTTTAATAGTTATCCTTAATACTCACTTTACCGTTACCAAACATGGGATGGTGGATGCCCTTGGAAACGAAGATAGTAAGGGTAATATGGTCATAAAAATTGATATATCCTCCTTCCCATCCATGTTTCCACCAAACGGAGAACACAATGCAAAATCGATTTAACCTAACATATACCAAACGATATAAGGTTAGAGAATAAGCATAACTTATTCTGGAATGACTTACACCTATTATGTGCCACATATATCCCGATACCAAACATGACCTTAGTATTTAATCCTGTCACGTCAACGTGAGAGAGTGCCTGATCCAAAAGTCTAGAGTTCTGTGAGCTATCGCCGTTGTGAGTGAGCCGAGCGTACCCCATGCTTCGGCACAAGATCTATCCACTACTGCATCTGGACTTCCATACCAAGGGTACAAGCACCTTCTGACCTCTTTGGAGTCCACTCTAAGAGAAGGTTTACCATAAACCACAACGCCTGAGCTCCCCATCCCAATATCACTCTGGGGTAGTGGGTCCATCATGAGAAGTGTATGTTGTCCTCCGGGTTACATTGCTTTCTGATTGTCGTCTAACTTTAGGTCTGAGGACGTCTCGCATCATTCTCCCTCTAGCAAATCTTCTTCTTGCGTTCGAAGATTGCCACTTAATTTTCCAAAATTTCAAGGACATCCAATAGCCAATCTCGCATCTCCACTATGCATCCAAACCACTGCCTTGTACAAACGTTATCTACGACAGAAGTGGACTATCATGCATTATACTAACCTGTCCTTAACCGCCCATCCAATCAGACTTCTCATGGCAGACCCTGTGTAAATTTAAATAATTGACTTCTTTCCAGGCATATGAAAGTGTTTTGAAGAAGCCAAAGTCCCAAAAAAAAAAAGTAGAGAAGTCACAATTGGATGCCATTGTCTTCTTCTTTTAATCACTCAAGAAAATATTGCCCACATGTCCCGTCCTACTAAGGAGTCGTTTGGAATTTTTGACATGACCTGCAACGTTTCCAAGGCACCATTTGGTAACGCGGTAGATAAAATTTGGAAATTTAAAATCGCTGACACAATCACCTGTTTTCCCAAGCGAGCCACCATTCGCCTCGGTTTTTGCATTCTACAAAATCGCCGAGTGGAGAAAGAGGGACACAAACTTTGCCTCCTCCAAAAGCCCGTGTAAACTTGCTTCTAAAAAATTTTCACTTGAGTGGTAAGAGACACACCCAACGTAGCAGTTTATAGTGTTGTTTTCATTTTTTTTTTTTTTACACACCTCGTCGCCCACGCCATGTGGCGCGGGCGACGAGGCCAAATCAGCCATTGGCGGCGGGGTACAAGGATTTCTTATTTTACCGAGTTTTGTTTTTTAAAAATTGGTAACAAACGGCACCCAAGTAGACTTACGCGACATTGGCTTGCATGCGGGTGAGATTTTGGGTGGGGGAGAGATATAGAGAGAAAGACATATTTCTCTCTCCTCAATTCAAAAGCGGGTCTCAAGCGGCTTTTCCAGATTTTAGAAATTTTGGGCGGTAACAGGATTTGACGAAAAGCGGGGCTCCATCAGCAACTTTTACAAAATTGGTGTTTGCCGATTTTTACTTTTTTAACTGGGTTGCCAAACGGCACCTAAGAAGCAAACAAGGCATAAGTAATCTTATTTAACATAACATTTTAGCGTGTTGTATAGAATACCTAACCTTTGGCTGATTATTAGGAAAAGAATATCATATCGTGGGTAGGTTGCCAAGCTTGTTCATCAAGCATGCCAAGTTGTTAATGGTATAATTTAAGAGAAATGTTTACTGTCTTTTATGAAGGGTACAATAAAAAAATGTGGATTATTTGATAAATGATTTTATTAGTTGAATATCTAACAAAATCCTTCTTTCATATTTTTAAATAATAAAATTATTTGAAAAATAACTCGCATTATTTTTATTATCCTCTTTAGAAAGTACTTAACAGTTCTTATAATTTAGAGATCTTAGACTGCACGACAGAACAAGAAAAGGAGAGAGACCCACGGGCTTAGAGCCGGCCCGCTGTGGCTGCCGGTGAAGAGAAGAGATACTATTCCGTTGTGTGGTTGGGGGCTGATTTATTGAAAAGGGGAGTTGGACTGTTAAACATTTGACAATGAATGATATATCATATTCGCGTGCAGAGATTTTTGGTTTTTATTGTTCATGGGTCCTCGTTTGCATTAGAATAGACCTAAATCTGAAACGGGATTTTTTTTTCACCATCTCAAATTTTCACCACAAAACTTCAAATTTCAACCATATAAGTTATTTACCAATTTTCGATAGAATACAACGTTAACTAGTTTTTATCTAGTGAAGGTGGGGCCACAGCCTCTTCGTAAAAAGGATCACCCTCCACTAGAGATCATCTGAACCAGTCTATCTTCTAGAATATGACCTACACAAAATCAAAATTATAGAGTAGAGAAGCTATTAGATCACCCTCCAACTAACTGGAGGAGTTGTCTCTGGTCAATTAAAAGGAGAGGGATTGGAAAAGCTGAGGTCATTGGAGGTGGGCTTGCCCACCCCCAATATTTGGGGCACCAAGACGCGACTCTAAATGGAATCAGTCTAATTATATGACGTACGTAACACATCTCCTTGGCTTTAATTGATAAACACATACAGAATTGCGACAACATCGATCGAGTTAAGAACAAGGCCGATGATTCAATGCTCTCTTTTCATGTGAACAATTAATCCGTTTCAAGCCTCTTTGCCTCACCGGATAAGAGGAGCAAACGACCTTCTCTTTCTATTTAAGATGGTTTAAAAAATAAAAACAAATCTTTGGACGTGAAAGATATACGCAACTTAAAAATTTCAAAGATATACACAGCTTAAAAATCGTGTAAAGAGTTATCTAATTTTTATATTTTCAAGCCACTGAGAAAAAAAATAAGAAGAAGAAAAGGAGGAGTTCAACGCGAGGAGTCGGTCGGGCGAGCAGCTCCCAAAAAGAGACCATCTAGAAAGAAAGAAAAAAAATAGAGAAAAAATCCGAAAGCCAAATGGAGAGCTCCACCGCGAGTCGTCACGGCCGTGCATACGAGACACGCCATTGAATGTGTCAATCCTTGGCCTAATTCTCTCCCCCGCACAGGCACAGGCACAGGCACGCGCACGACCGGAAAAGGAAAATTCCAATGCCTCTCTGCCACGTGGTCCGCCCAACCCTTGAGTTAGTCGCCGGTACACGCCGCTGGATTTGTTGGACTCCTCCTCTGCCCTACTTTTTTCTTTTTCTTCTTCTTTTCTTCCTCTTCTCCATCCTTTGTTCGATTCCCTCCACCCTTCGTTTCTCTCCCGCCGAGGGATGCAATCATGGGCGAAGCTAGCAATGGCAGTGGCCGTACCCGGCGCCGCCATCTTCTCTGTCATCTTGGCGGCCGTGTGCCTCCACTGCCGTCGCCGTCAGAAGCTTCCCAGCTCCGACTCCGGGCTGCCCGGCTCTAACAGTACCATGGCCATGAAAGAGAGCATGTGCTTCTACAGGTCCGACACTGCCGGCTTCCGCTTCCATCACCTCGACCGCCCCCACCGCGATCGAAGCCGACGTCACCAGCACCACCACCGCCAGCTACATCCGCGGAGTTCGGATTTCAGCTGGGACGACCACCCAGTGCTGATCGAGGAGGCAGTGGAGGGCGGATGGTCGCGGTTCGCCTTCATGGGCCGCTCCAATTCATTGGCGCGGTCGGCGTCACTGCTGGGCTCCTGCGTTGCCTGCGATCACGGGCGGCCCCCTTGGGCGGGGACGGAGGTAGGGTGGGAGGTGCCCGCGGGATCGTCGGAGTTCTTGCAGACGGTTAGGCTCGACCCCGGAGATGGGAGCATTCCCGTCGACGGGAAACAACCCTTGTGCGTCGCCAGGATGAGCCTGCCCTTGCCGGGACCTCCTCTGTCTGCCGACTCTCCTTTCTTCCCGCAGGAGGCCTACTTCGAGATTACCATCATGCACCTGCAGCGGCCGCAGCGGCCGCAGCAGCTGCCCAAACGGTGGAGCAAGCGGGTCAAGGACAAATCCAGCGAAGCCGACCGGAGGAAGCTTATGAACCAGGATGATCCTTCCCACGCCGCTTTCTCCGCCAACTCGGCGCAGGAGCAAGAACCCAAGATCTTCACCGAAGAAAGGAGCAGCGGCAAAGAAGTAGCCGATGCCATCATCTGGGTCGGGCTCACCAGGGGAGGCACCCCAACAGAGAGTACGCCGGGAAGCCACCTGGGTTCAATCGGCTTCAATTCGAATGGCTCCGTCTACCTCGAAGGTAGCCACCGGTCACGTCCACCCCCTCCCCCCAATCCCGACCTCCGATCGAACTGCTCTCGTATCCTCTTCGACCATTCACCGCTTATGGCTGTTTTCCCTCTGTACAGGGATCAAACTGGTATTGGAATCGGAGAGTGGGCGTTGGGGAGCCGTGAATAAGGTTGTGGGTTGCGGGTTCGACCCCGGCAGGAAGACCGTCTTCTTCACCATGGACTCCATTCTGCTGCACGTTGTCCGCTGCCGCTCCGACGCGTTCGGGGGCCCACTGTACCCGACCCTGGTGGCCAACGCCGACGCCATGGTGACGGTGAACCTGGGCCAGTTCGCGTTCAGGTACCCGCCGGCCAACGCTCATCGCACTCCGAACCCCTGCTTCCTCCGCCCGTCAGCCTCCGCCCACATCCGCTACGACGACAGCAGGGAGCTCTTCTCCATGGGCAGAATCGATTCCCAGTGGCGGGACATCGTTTCTAGCAGGAAGACCCGGCAGGTGAACGGCAGCAGCGGTTGCAAAGACGACAACGCCGCCGAGGACCGCGAGGAGGAAGAAGATCGAGCGGACGGCGGTGAAGGCATGGTTGTTGTCGACATCGACGCCGAGTCGGACCTGTTTGAGATTTCCCTGAACAAGTAAGGGTAACCCTGCATTCGAAAGCCGCCTTCAACGAAGAGCAATGAAATGGCAGTTCATGAATAGAGTTGTTAGCATCAACAAAGGGCCTTTTATTTATTTATTTTTTTAGCCGAAATTAACGAAAACCTTGATAGAGGTTAGATCACACTAACCAGGTGGAGGGGGAGTCTTGGTGTTAAAGATATGAGCCCCTGTTTTTTCCCGTGGCATCCAACACATTGTCATGTATATACAATCTAGTATGTAGTAAGCAATTTTGTGCATATTCCGTTGCATATATTTATATTTTCTTCTTGCGAGAGTTTAATGCCAATATGGAGGAAAGAATCGGTTGGGTTTCATAACACCATCAAGTGTCGCCAACAAATTTGCTGTGAGCACTAGTTAAAAAACCGTGCTACGCATCTTATTTATTTTTGAAAATATTTTCTTGAATTAAATATGATTTCTGTACATTCACCGGTGACATTGATTTCAGACAGAGTAGTCTAAATAACGTAAATAATAATTGAGAGAAAAAAAGTATAAAAATTACAAAAAAATAAAAAATATAAAATTGACAAAAAATGATAAGAATTTTATATAAATTTTGAGGTTGATGAGGGTGGATTCCACCCTACTCCATTCCAGTAAGGCCTACTTGTTGATCTAGGCCTAAGAAGCGAAGATCTGATCACATAACCTGCTCAAGACGGTAAGTCAAAAGCACCTAAGCCTCACTTTGGTAATGAGTTAACTCAAAGTTAACTCAGAGTTAACTCAAAGTTAACTCAAAATGGACTTTGGCAACCAAAAAAAGTTAACTCGGTTAGGTTTGAGTTAACTTTGAGTTAACTCAACTTTTTCTAACCCACCCACACCCATGGAACTGAGTTAACTCAAAGTTAACTCAACTTTTTCTAACCCACTCACAAAGCAAAAATTGAGTTAACCTTGGATAACTTTACCCATGGGTTGGAGTTAACTCAAACTCCAACCCATTACCAAAGTGAGGCTAAGAGTCCCATGACACGTCCCTCTAAAGATCAGAGGGAAATCACTCTTAAGTGCGGGACTAACTCCTGAGGAAGGCGGCCTATAAATGATGTAGGTGGCTCCACGGCAGCCACCCCTATACTATGCTAGAACAAAGATATTAATCTGTGCTCAGACTTTCCATGTAGCATTTCAAAAATTTTATTTTGAAAAAAATAGAAATATAATAAAAATAATAATTTAATATTTTCATAATAATAAAAATATACATGCCATTATCATACGTATAAAAATACATCGAAAAATTCGTAAAAATCATAGTTTAACTCTAAATAATATTCTCAAATGACTCACGAAGAAATTTGTATAAAGAAAAATCTGATTGGGCAAGATTAAGATGTTTTGTGACTTATTATCGTAATTAAAGAATAAGTCAGAAAACCCATTAACACATATTCATAAAGATTCTAATATTAAAATAAATTTATGGGTAGACTCTAAACAATGTGTGTTGATAGTCCGTCATAGGATTTGGACTAGTGGACAACTTATGACCAATGAATAAATTCAAATAAGAAAATATCTTGAAAATTCATAGGTTTAATTGAACTTGAACTGGAAAGACCAATTAGGGCTAAAAACTAGTTTAATGAACTCCTAAAACTACCCAAAAGTTCTTACACAACTATAATAGGAGGTTTCATAATAGATTTCCCACTCATATTGAGATAGGAGTCCTTATATGAAGGAAGTGATTAACTATAGCAGCTCTAAGTTTTAAATTTAGATAAATAAAGTAAATTAAAAGAAAATTTTGAATTAATTAAAACCCATTAAGTAAAAAAGCATGATGGGTTTACACTAATGGTCCATGTATGAACTAATGGGTCAAAATATTAGAGCCCAATGTTGGATTGGAGATAATTAAGTCTAATTTCGTACCTAAATTATTAATAAATTAAAAAAATAAGATAATCAATATTTTAACTCATACATATCCTAAAAGAGTCCTAACCCCTTGGTCACAGGATTAGAGTCCACACCATGTCAATTAGAAGAATAAAGGCTGGAAAAATGAGATAATTATGGGAAATTCGGAGTTGGGGGAGAGGAAGGAGTTTAAAGTGTATTGGAGACATTAAACATTCAAATACACTTCCTTTTCGTCCCAAACCGACCATATTGAACCCTTGGAGGTTGTAGGTCATGGGAGGAAAGCTTTTGGATAAGGAGATCAATGAGGTGGAGGCTAGGAACAAGGGTTCTTCGAGTTCTTCAAGTTTCTTGCCCTAGGACTTCAAAGCTCTCAAAGGTAGGCAATCTCTCAAGCAAAAACAAATTAACTTCGACCATAGGTAGATCATGTTCCCCTCTTCGAAAGTCCCATGTTTTCTCTAATTTTCATCATGCATATTTCATGCTCAAAGTTCTAATAAGAATATGTACCCGACTTGACTTGTTCACCCTAAATCCATGTTCATGCTTGATCTCATGCTATAAAACTTTTATTGTACATGCTACTTGATGTTAGGAATCCAATGATTTTATTTTCCCTAATTTCTATCCAGTACCATTTTCGAATTAAATCATTTTCCATCACTATGTTAGATTTTATGGTTATTGTGAAGAACCTGTTAATAGCATGATCATACCCTATCAGAAATCTAATTACTCTTTAGTGTCGATACCGCTACATGTTTAGTTTCATTTAAAACTAATTTTGTGAATTTTCATTAAGTATATGAATTAATATTGATTTTTAAAGAGCCATGTGTCAAGCCCTTAGCTTCATGGACCGTAGACTAAGGACGCATGATCGCTTTTCTGGGTTCGGGCCGAGACCCTAAGAATGCACTGTAGCAACTCGGAAAATTCAGTATTTAAAATTTTGAAATAATAAATTTCTATAAAAATAGAATAATAGAAATATACATACCATTATCGTATGTGCAAGAACACATCTAAAAATTCTGTAAAAATTATAAATCAACCCCAAAATTTATCCTGAAGTGTTCTACGAAGAAAATCATGTAACGAAAAATCTGATTGGCCAAGCATACATCACAACGTGACTAATTATCTAAATTTGGAAACTAAGTCGGAAAACTATTAACACGGAAATATAACGGGCCCATAAATTAAACGATCCTATCGGAGAGACTTCCAACGTCATGTAATGATTATCCATTATCGAGAGTGGATCAATGGACCTCTCATAGCCCATGAATAAATTCAAGTAAGAAAAATATAATAAAATCCAAAATTTCCTAATTATAAGGGGAAATTTCCATAAGATAAATTCCATTAAGTAATGGGTTTTGTTAAATGGACCCATTATAAATTAGTGAGCCAAAATAGGAATTTTTAATAGGGGAATAATAGAAAAATATCCTAAATTCGTAACTTAATTATTACTTAAATAGAAAAGAAGTATTTAATACATTAAATAGGAAGTTTGGGTTGGACTTGGACTCCTAAACCTACCCTAATAGGTTGGCCATGAATTTAGATCCCATCCTAACCCAAATTGGACATGGCAAGCTTGGAAGGTGGAATTAAATAGGAAATTTGAGAATTAAATAGGAGTTAGAGTTCTATTAGGAGTTAGAAACATAAGAGACATAAATACTCTCCTAAACCCCCATGGCCAGCCCTAGCTCGTTGCCAAGAGTTGTTGGACCAGGAGGAGAGGCCAAGAAGGGGCAGAATTCGTGGGAAGGAGACTTCATCAAAGCTTCAACCCGAGTTCTTCAAGTTCTAGCCCTAGAGAAGGAAAACGACTAAAGGTAGACATTCTCACAAGCTAAAATCATAAAACTTCATTTGTAAGTTGATCCAATCATCAGGATCAAAAGCCCTCTGATTTCATAATTTTCCATCGAGCCTATATTTTCTTCTTGATTTTTCATGTTCTGCAACTAGTATGAGCCTGACCCTTCATCTTAAATCTTGTTCTCCTTGTATACTCAACCCCATACCACAAGATTTTTACTGGAGCAACTGATGCATGTTAGGCATCTTTTGCTCCTAAAAGCCCTAATTTTCATCCACCCTACATCGTGAATTAATTCTTTTACCCTATCTGTGTACTGTTCCATGTTCTTCATGAAGTATCATGATTAAACCATGCTGAAACCATGTCTGTTTTCAAATTCCTACTTACTGGAAGTACCCTTGCATGTCTAGAGCCGTTTAAAATTCGTTTCATGAAATTTCATCTATTGTACATTTAGTTATTATTTTCTGAACTACCCTGTGTCAAAATAAAGCATTCTGGACCGCAGTCCAAGAACATGTCCTTTCCCTGTCAGACTCGGGCGCAGGACCTGAGAACGCGATGGCTCGATAGGCCACGTTCTCAGGGCTTTCACGACAGCATCTCTCGTCGCAATCTACTCGCGACAGGATACCCCGTCGCGATCTGCCTACCCGATATGACGAGCCCATCGCGACCCTCAAGCGACCCCGTCGCGATCTGCCTGCCCGAACCGATTAGACCCGTCGCGATTTGTACAAGGCCCTGTCGCGTTCTCACTTGACCCCGTCGCGACCGATACTAGGGTGTGTCGCGATCTCAGATTTTTGCATGGAAACCCCCAATTTTCGATGCTCTGATTTTCTACAGTGTTTGTAAACTTTCTTAACAGTCATATACGCAGTAAATATACTTGTTATAAACTGAACATTAATGTGTGATTTTAAAAGACATGCACATGACTTATTTCTAGCTATGATTTCATGATACATGCACACACTTTGAACCATCCAATTATGGCTTAAGTTGACATGTAATTAACTCATAATACATCTGGTAATTTATGTAATTAAATTACCATATTTTAAATAGACTTGTCTACATTTTCTCGCGCTATTTTGGGAATACCAATACCGACGCTCCACTGTTCTAGAATTCCTTTAGAACATTAGGCGCTTGTTTCTCTACACACTTTTCTCTTGACTTGGATAAACTTTCCATCGGATACTCCTTCTGCCGGACTAGTGAATCCTTGTTCAAGGCCTCCTTAAGTCTCCTCTGTCCATGGATTCCCACATGGCCGACGAGCTGGTTGTACCCTAATACCTATGATACCCTTTAGGGATCAATAAGATCCAAATGGCCTTAGCTTACTCTCGCTCTTATCTAGAATCACGCCAGACCTCTGGACCTATACATAACAAGGCCAGCGGAAGGGTAGTGTATTCCACCTGACTGCCAACACCAAGTGCACGTGCTGTGCAACCGCTACTATCGTATGCTTACTCGACATTTTTATGTGCAATGACTATAAGATCTCATCTATACTCTACCCGCTCGTCTATTCACACTCTCTCTACTATCTCGTCCATTCATCTAGTGCTCTTATATATTTCTTGGTACTCTCTATTGGCCATTAATTGATTGTCTAAAGATAAACAACATAACTAATGCCATCGCAATAGGGCCCGATCTGGTCTTTGGGAAAGCGCCCAAAAGTGCCATTTGCCCATGGGAGTTAAATGATCAGGATGTCGGCATTACATCCAAGTGCCATACTAAGAAGATTAATCTAAGACAATCAACACAAAGTGCTATATTCCCTCGTTGTCTATTGATAACAAAGTGCTATAATCTCTCTCGACAATCTACGGATAACCAAAGTGCCATTACTATTTCGATTGACAAAAGTTAATCAAAAGTGTTATACTATCTCGATTGATAAGAAAATAAATCAAAGCGCAATTTACTCTCTATATGGCCAACTACTTTCTCTCTCCTTGCTATACATGTTGCTTGCTATTGCTTAACGTTGACGTTATTTACCATCATGTTATTATCGTTTCTATCGTTACTTGACTTTAATCATCGTACTATACTTGATTCATCTGCTATCTGAACCGTGTTACTTGTGCTATTACTTTCTCGACTTTACATGACTCGCTCTATCATTAATTACTCTATCTTTTAAAGCATTAATTATTTAAAGCCTGCTTCATTCACGAGATTTAAGTCCTACTGGGCATTATCGCTCACCCTTCATTATTTGTTATTGTGTCTCGGGTAAGTCAAACAATGACGTTACACACACCAATGGGACAGGACCGAAGTGATGAGCGATCTGCAGTCAGTTGATGAAGTTACCCTAGTACAATAGAGTCTAGTAGTTATTACTTTAGATTTCTTTCCAATGTAATGATGTCAATGAGCTCAATGTAGTGGCTCCGAATTAGTGGTTGTAATAGTCTTAATGATTTTATAATGAAATGAAGAGTTTATTCTAATTATTGTTCATTAGATACTCTGAATCATTCAACTATTGTACATTTTACTCTACTATATACTTTGCTCACGTCTCCCCGATTTATTCCGCTGCTAAATTGACGCGGCATGACAGCGACGACCCGATAGGTCACGTTCTCAACCCAGTTGCGACAAGGCCTCACGTTGCATTCTTAACGTGATGGGACCCTATGTCCTGAACTTCCGATCTTGCTGGTCTCGACCTGAACGCGTCGCCCCGATACGTCGCAACGAGGACCTCGTCATCACGTCGGCGTCTCAGTTGTACGTGATTACGTCGACTTGTCGATCGCGACCTAATCCGTTGGCCTGACATGTCTCGACTAGAGCATGTCCGTCGCATCAGCCCAGTCTATCGCGACTTGAACACGACGATGGCCAACGCCGCGACCTGACTGTCTATTTCAGAAACCCTAATTTTCATGTACACCTTGCTAATCATGCCATATAATCATGGTTTAACCCCTGTAATGCACCGTCATGAACAGTGACAACATGTTAATGTGTTTTTGATAATATTCACATGATTTTACTAATTATAAAATGTGTGCACAACTCTCTCTTGCTAGCTTGATTCTCTTACACATGCACACACCAAACATAAATTTTCGCCATGAGACCTTACTGAAATTACTCAATAATGTATCTGGTAACGAAGTGAAATTATTCATGTAAATTACCCTATTTTATTAAATGGACTTGTCTTCAATTTATTCGTGTGATTTAATACCATTATCGCCTCCCTCTGTCTTCGAGCACTCAAGGCAAGATGGATAATCGTTTCTATACACACTTTATCTTGGCTTGGACGACCTCTCTATTGGGAATACTCCTGACAGGACCAGGAACTCCTTGTCGAGGCCTCCGTAAGACTCCTTGGCTTTGGTGGATGTCCATTGCTGACGAGGAGATTGTACCATCAATACCTATTTTACCCTTAGAGATCAGCATGATCCAATGGCCTTAGATTTTTCACTCTTATCTTGAGATCATGTAGGACCTCTAGTGCAACGACCCACTTCCACCCGGTACAGTTATACCAACCCACGTCGGATGAGAGCAAGCCGCTGCAGGGGAGAATACCCCAACAAGTAACAAATGAGCTGAGATATACACAAATAGAATTAAATAAATGCAACGGAA
This sequence comes from Colocasia esculenta, assembly GCA_014218235.1. NCBI lineage: Eukaryota > Viridiplantae > Streptophyta > Magnoliopsida > Alismatales > Araceae > Colocasia > Colocasia esculenta. The sequence goes on from CM024755.1 coordinate 137,170,938, forward strand.
TTTAAATGAATCTTATTCCATCAACTTTTAAATCCACATACCATAGTCTGTATAGTTCAACAAGAGATAACATAAGAGCAAAATGTTCCAAATACATAGCCGACTCCAAGTACATTTGAACAAAATCCAAATTTCAATTGTAGCATTACATACTTGTGAAATATAAATTACAATTCTTCAATCCTTTAGTCCAACTCCACTTCAATTCTTGCTGGCTCCTCCGCTGTTAATTTCCTGAAATGTTTAGCAAGAGTGAGTCTACGCAATAGACTCATCAAGTAACTTAAGATTCAATACATACATACTTTTTATCAATTACCACAATAAGATTTCAGCAGTTAAATCATAAATGATCATGCTATAACCTAAACAAATTCCATTAAACAACTATCTAAACAAATGTACAACTAAAATCTAAACAAGGTCACTAACATCATGGTGTCATTAACATGAGTAAAATACACACTCACACGTTTTCATACTTTATCCAAATCATTGTAAAGTTGCACAACTAAACCATAGAAACATATACGAGATAGGTAGCACTCCTAGCATGATTTCTAACTCACTTCGCATGCAATCATAACAATTTACTTCACATTTAGCTTGCTGATTTTATACAAATTTTATCACATTCATATTATCTTTGCATAGGGATCACTTTCAACTATACAACATAATACCAAACACATGTGCATCCAATCACTCAAATTCCACGAATATGAAAGCATATACTTACATTTTGGCACTAATGGTAACATCACTTTTAGAAATTTACAATTATACATAAACACATACACACACATTGGTACACATCAATAACAATTTATCAATTAACACTATTGTCATTTACACTTATACTATTTTCTTATTACACACAACCATATGATGAACCTTGGCTTTCACATACACTCACTTTGTTCCATCACACAATACTTATACACATTTCCCATTAATTCCTCTTTCACATTCACACACTTCTTATCATTTCACTTTTACACATAACATGTGCCACATTTACACATACCTTGCACGTACCTTGTGCTATGAACTCATATCACTTTTCACATCACACTTATACTTAATTTCACTTAAATGCCAAGACACAGCCCAAACCACCACATAGACGATCACATGACACATACACATTCACATTCACTTACTTAATCACCGGCACAGTGATAAGTCTTAGTTCCTGCAGAAACTGGGGAAAGCCCTTCCCACCATTACCAGTTGAACTTGTCCACCTCCATGATTTTACAAGACCCATTGCCAGGGTGTACACTTTATCAAGACCCTTCCCTAGGGTATCACATAACACATTGAGCTTTCCCGTAGGGGCATTACTACAGTACAGCTCCAAGCATTTAGGGTGGCAGTGTCTTATGGGCATACTTGTTTATCTTGTCACATTAACCATTTCTCACACCTGTACCACTGGTTCTCACACATTCCATGCACACACACTCATACATAATTCATACACACATAAGTCCTCATTTACTGATTTTAACCTCACTGTTGCAACTGCCAAATAACCATAATACAGATATAATCATACTGAAATTTTCTGAATCACATCAAGTCACAATTAACATGCTCATATAGTCATTTTTCACATTAAAAATCCATAACAATACTTACTATCATCAAAATAACATGAGATTTTAACCACAGACAATTTTAAGGTTTATAATCGCACATACAATTTTTCAGATTTTTCTGAATTATATTACATTTACAGAAATTTAAAACATTCAGTTTCATGCTATTCATAATTCACTTTAACATGGAACATAACATGAACATCAGATTTAACCATTCACAACCCTGATTCTAACATAGTCATCATCACAAAAATTTTCCCTTGATTTATTGCACAGCACACAATTTAATGTAAATTTTACAATTTCTATGCATGTCTTTCATTTCTAAAACAGAAATTCCAGTAAATCCCACGGTCATGGAAAATTTCTCAAAATTCCAGGGCATGGACTGATACATATGCACATGGTATAGAAAAATCTAGGGCATTTAATTTCTCAGGAATTAGGTAGACAGTAGATGAACATGCATAATCCATCTTTTCCCAACATATATTTCAATAATCTAAAAATTCATGCCATCCACAGAAAAATGTAGAAATTTCCACACACATCACATTATCTATTTTACATAGCATATAAAATTTACACTATATCCTCATTGCGAAAACATATCGAAAATAATCATCTACCAGGAAGAACAGCTCACTGTTCTATCCTGAAGAACTTGGCGGCAGCCTCTGGCCGTTCAAGGGTTTGGACGGCACGATCGCTGGACGCCGATGGGAGATCTTGGTGTCAAGGGTATTGACGCCAAGTTCCTGTCTGTGCAATAGCACAGACCGAACTCCAAATACCAAGTGAAAAGGAGGGTCCAGGACACGATTTAAAATCCACAAAAACTGCTGGGACCTAGGGCACATGTATAGGATTGAGATCTATGGGTTACTTGCCTCTCAATTAAATCTACAAGATCGGAATAAGCTGATGAAGCCCTCCTTGGGCAGCGCCAAGAAGCCTCCAGAAATCCTTTGCTCCGGGTTCTAGGGGGTTGCAGGCTGCAGTCCAACGCCGGGGAAGCCTTCTCCTACGTATGGCCTTCCTCCTTGTCGTAGAAGATCACCAGAAAACGCCTCCAGTCGCCGGATCCAAGCCCTCCAAGGTCAGTCCTTCCTCTCTCTCTCAGTTAGGGTTTCCTTTCTAGTAAAGAGCCAAGAGAGCTCTCTAGGTTGCAAAAGGGATGTGTTTTACAGATTAGGGGACAAGAGGGGCTCGTGCAGGGGCTGAAGGGACAGGTAAGAGCCGTTGGGAAGACATCTCCCCAATCATAAGCCTGGCCCAATGAGTGCTCTCTGCGCTCTGTTGCGCACAGAAAATTAGGGATATTAACGTCCACATCCATGGACGGCTACATTAGGGTTGGCGTCAGTCGATATGGACGCTGACATACCATGGGCGTCCATCCATGTTGACGCCAAGACACTCTTCTGCCAGAACTTAAAATCATACAGAACCATGCTTAATCCACACATATATGCACATGAAACCTATGTAGTATAGTGTATACACCACTACACTATGTAAACATCCAATATTTACTACTAATCCTACACATACATACATAAGTACATCAAGATAATAACACGTAAATGAATATCTTCATACGCATACAATGTATATATATATATATATACATATATATACACAACATGACTCAACACACAAAGAACTGTGTTTACACTATGTATATACATACAATGTATACGGTATAATATGTATATTACTACACCGTGCAATGAACAACGTTTACGACTAAATATACTCGTGCATACCTAAGTATACCAAGGTGTTACATATGTAAAATTAGGTATACAATTATCACATGCGTAAGATAACATACATGCGTACATACACATATGCACTTCATATATTCGTACACAATATCCATGAAAAGGGTAATATAAGATACAATTCAATATTTAGATGGTACTTGCATAATATTTGAATAGATACCTTATACACAAAATTGGCCAATTACTCATATTCACGATAACAATATACATCCACGCATATACACATGCAAAATTTATATCTATAATATGCACCATTTTCATGCACGCCATTTATGCAAGAACAAGTAAACATCATATACATAAAATAGAAGCGGGAAAAAGAAATTCGGGGCCTTACATCTAGACTGTGTTCGCAGCATGACTATTGGGCAGTTGTGACGTCTACCAGACTGCTGGCACACGATCGTGTGTGTGTATTCTGCAACTGTTACTATCGCCTATTTAACGACGATTTACGAATGTGACCCTTTTTCTCATCTAATAACCTATTTCTCTCAGCTATTCATGTTCTATCTATATTCTCGTCTATTCATCACTTACTCTCATCTACCCTTGAAATTCTGTTTGGCCATCTATTTGATTGTCTAAGATAACAAACATAAGCATGCCAGGCAATATTATAAAGAGCCTGATCTGGTCCTACGAGGTGCACCTGAAAGTGCCATTTGCTCGTGGGAGCTCATTCATCAGGGTGTAGGACATAACATCCAAGCGCCATACTATCATGATTTAATCTAAGACAATCATTCAAAGTACTATCTTCTCTCGGTTGAAAGAATATCAACCAAACATGCTATCATGACTAGTGCACTATTGTGCAAACTTTATATGGTCAATCCTCTATCGTTCTAGTTGTTCTATTTCTTATGAAAAGTGCTATCGATCTCTTGTTATCATGTGACATTACTCTCGTGACTATACTTGATCATTCTCCCTAGTTACCATGATTTAGAAGACATTAATCACTTAAAGCATGCCTGTTTATACGAGATATTAAGTCCCACTGGGCAATTATCGCTCATCCTGCGCTATTTATTTCATGTGTTTCAGCTGAGTGTGATGGGGAATACCACACGTACGAGGAAGGGGATGAGCAAGTGCAGGAGTGACCGGACATTTCGACAACCATTGCTTTTAGTAGTTAGTTAGATAGTTTAGTTTGTTTGTTTGACTAAAGTATTCTGAGCCCATAGTTTTTGGCTCTGACTTAGTGGATGTAATAGCACTTAGTGGATTTATCAATAAGGATAGTTCGGTTGGCATTATCCCAATTTGTGTAATGGATTGATGTCTATTTCTCGCTCTATACTATTTATTAACTATTTACCGCTCCGATATCTTTATTGATAAATCTGATAAATAGTTAAATAAATAAATAGCATAAGAGAATCAAGCTATTATCAAAATCCAGATACATTATTAAGTAACTTCAGTAAGGTCTCATGGCCAAAATTCACGTTCGGTGTGTGCATGTGTAAGAGAATCAAGATAGAAAGAGAGAGTTATGCACACATTTTATAATTAGTAAAATCATGTGAATATTATCAAAAACACATTAACATGTTGTTACTATCCATGACGGTGCATTACAGAGGTTAAACCATGATTATATGTCATGATTAGCAAGTTGTACATGAAAATTAGGGTTTCTGGAATATACAGTCAGGTCGCGACGTCGGCCAGCATCGCGTTCAGATCGCGACAGACTGGGCTGATGCGACGGCCATGTTCTGGTCACGACAGGTCGGGCAGACGCATTCAGGTCGCCACCTATAAGCCGATGCGATCAAGTCCAGTCGAGACGTCAATGCGACGGCGAGGTTCTCATCACGACGTGTCGGGATGATGCGTTCAGGTCGAGACCAGCATGATGAGAAGATTGTTGGGTTGAGTGTGAATTTAATACATTTCCCCTCATAATTTTGATGATGACAAGTTGTGATTTTAATGCACAAATAAGTGGAACATGTTAAATACATCACACATGTAATAACAATATTCAAAAAGCATGTTTCCAAACACATTTATCATTTATATTCATGATAATACGTTGGACTAATGATTTATGTGTTTATTTCTCAGGGACATACAATTCTTGCAAGGGTAGTGTCGACACACCCCCTACTGGTGTCGACACAATGCTTCAAACCCAAAGCAGAATGATGAAGAAATGGTCAAGTGGTGTCGACACAGGATCAAGTAGTGTCGACACTAGATTCAGCTCCCAGAAGGCCTTTTTGCCAATTTTGTACAGTGTGTCGACACAGCCTGAAGTAGTGTCGACACTAGAGACCATTCCCAGAGAACCTTTTGTGCCAGTTTGGGACAGTGTGTCGACACACCCCATGGGCAGGTCGACACACTCTGGAAACTTTTTCACCTTAAGTCACATCTGGACACGTGGCACTCTAGGGATCATGTGGATCGACCTTGGATCATGTGCCCACGAACCCCAAGGGTACTTTTGGACACATTGGGCTATAAATACCCTCCAATTGGCCATCCAACCAACAAGAGAACCTCCAAGAGCCTTCCAGAAGTCTGTTTGGCGGCAAGAAGTGTTCTCCTCCCCGATCATGCTCCCCTTGTGCTTCTTCAACCAAATTCTCACTTCTCCAAGCATAAGAAGTGAAGACTGATCCAAGATGAAGCAGTGAGATCACTTCCAAGGGTGTAGATCAAGTAGAAGCATCAAATTGTGAAGATTTCAAGAAGATCCCAAAGCACAAGTTGCAGAGCATCGGCCAGGAACTTCAAGGGATCAAGCTTCTTCACAATTCAGCCTCTACAAGGGAGTATACTTGAAGAACAAGGATCTTACACTCAATTCCTCAATTCCCCTTGTTTCTCCTAAGTCATTCTTGAGATTGTGCATGAACTGTTGTATCAATCTTCTTGAATGAACTTTTATAGATCAGATCATTGCTAGAGGATCTGAATCTTTGTGTTTTTGTTCTAGCAAGTTGTTTGTGAGCCTGTGTGCTCAGTGTTGAGTCGTTGTACTCAGTTGTGGTTAAGCAGTTGTGCTCAGGTGTCTAGAGTAGTCTTGCTCTAGAGGTTGTGTGAGTTGTAGAACTCAGTGTGTTGGAGTTGTCAGGCTCTAGTGTGTGGTGTATCCAAGTTGTGTAGTGGATCCTCACAGTGTGAGGGGTGGATGTAGGAATCACGTGGTGTGATTTCCGAACCACCTAAAAATCTCTGTGCCGTGGTTTGCTTGTGATTTAAATTCACTTTGCGATAGATGTATGCATAGGGTTTTTCGAATTCACTTCTAATTAACTTGATCTCACACTCTAATCATATAATTCACACAATCACTCATCAGTTCTGTAAAGTGCTCTTTCAAATTGCCTCTAATTCAAAGCATTGATTTTAATTGGCTAAGCTTCCGCAGTTTTTGGCTTAGATCTATTCAACCCCCCCCCCCTTCTAGATCTGATCCAACCTATTTTCGATCCTATAATTGGTATCAGAGCGGGTTTATATCTGATCTGATCTGAGTGCTTTCTGTTTGTTCTGTGTGCTTTACTTGCTTGCTTGCTAAGTGTTTCCTTCATTGCACCATCAATTTGATTCAATGGATTCCAGAGGGTTCATAGCTGAGGGTCATTCCATTAATAGGCCACCCTTCTTCAATGGGACTGACTACTCCTATTGGAAGAATAGAATGCAAGTCTTCCTTAGAGCCCAAAACTATGAAATCTGGAAAGTAGTTGAGGTAGGTCCCTATGAGAACCAGGGAGAGGAAGAAACCTGGACTAGGGAACAGATTAGAAGGGCTACCCTGAACTATAGTGCCATGAATATGATCCAATGTGCAGTCCACCCTAAGGAGTACTCAAGAATCTCCATGTGCAAATCTGCCAAGGAGATGTGGGATAAGCTTGAGCTACTCTATGAGGGAACATCCCAAGTAAAAGAAACCAAAGCTAACATTCTTGTTTCTGAGTATGAATTGTTTATGATGAAATCTGATGAGACAATCTCCGAAATGTTTGCTAGGTTTATGATCATTGTGAATGGACTGAAGGCTTTAGGTAAGGATTACACAGATGCTGATTTGGTAAGGAAAATCTTGCGCTCTCTCTCTTCAATTTGGCACACTAAGGCCATAGTCATCGAAGATTCTAAAAATTTGTCCAAAATATCTTTGGATGAATTGATAGGATCCTTAATGACTTATGAAATAAACCTGAAAAGAAATGAAGAGCACATAATCAAAACCAAACCAGTAGCCCTTAAAGCTTCATCTAGTAACAAAGACAAGAATCAGGAGAAAACAAGTTCTGATGAGTCTGAGTCCAATGAGGATGAGCTTGCCCTCATGACCAGGCAATTCATAAAATTCTTAAAATATAGAAAAGGAAAACTCTCTGCGAAAAAGAAATTTCCATCAGGAAAAAGAAACACTTCCTTGTCTTATGCCAATTCAAGTAGAAATCAGAAATCTGATGAAGTTGTCATTTGTTACAGGTGCAACAAACCAGGACATATGAAGGGAGAATGTCCTGAGAACAAGAAGGAGAAATACAAGAAGATTCACAAATTCAAGAAGCCAAAAGCAATGGTTGCCACTTGGTTTGATAAAGACTCAAGTGAGAAAGAAGAAGAAAAGTCCTCGAGCTCTGAGAGTGAGGAAATTTACTTTATGGCAAATGGCTCAGATGGAAAAGTAAGTACATCTTTTGAAGATTATTCAATTGATGATTGGCAAGATGCGTATGCTGAACTTGTTGAAAATTATTCTGAAATAAGAAAAGAAAACAAACATCTAAAGAAGAAAATTGAAAACATTCTGCATGACCAATCAATAAACAAAAGAATTTGTGAATTGGAAAATGAAGTAGCTGAGCTCCATGAGGAAAATGAAAATCTTATGAATATGATTGATGAGCTCAAGCTTGCATCCCAAAAGGCCAGTCATGAGTTTAAAGATTTGTCTAAAAAGCTGGAATTATGACAAAAAGAAAAACAACAAAATGCTGATGAAATCAAAACCTTAGAAACCAGCTAAAAGAAAAAGAACAAGTCATTGAAATCTTCACAAAAGGTAAAGACAATTTGGAGGCCTTGTTAGGAGCCAGAATGAAATCTGAATCATATGGACTAGGATTCAACAAACAAAAATCAAAGAAAGACAAATCTAGTGGGATAAGGGAAAAAGCACCCTTGATAAATTTTGTCAAAGGTCCTAGTCTTGAAAACACAAAAAACAAGCAAGTGTCAAGAAACACAACAAAGACTTCAAAAACCCAGAACAAAAAGAAATCAAACAGGTCGACACAATCACCTGACAGGTCGACACCAGTCCACAAAAAGATGAAATCTGTGACTGCTGTGTCGACATTAGTCAAGGACAGGTCGACCTGCTCAACCTCAATAAACACAAACCAGTCAACCAAAAATACAAATAAAAATCTGAAAAATAAGAAAAATTCAAAAGAAGCCATTCATGACAAACATTGGATTTCCAAGACAACACATCAAGCTGATTGGACTAATTCTTGGAACCAATGGTATCACAATCCTTTTTGGTACCACCCTCAATTCTTCTATCCAAAATTTTCAATGTACCAACAAAACCCTTGGTTTGTACCTCCACAACTGAACACTCATGTCCAAATGCAAAACTCCCCTCCTAAAGAGAAAAGGAACACTAGTGTTTTTATTCCAAAAGGGAAGAACAAATTGAAAAAGGCAAAAAACACCACTGAAACAAAACAAAAATAAAAAATAAATCAGATTTGGGTTAGAAAAGATTTGACGTCAATGCTCAAACATTCTGATGGTCCCAACAATGTTTGGGTACTAAAATCTTCTCTCCACTGATTGATTTTGCAGGAAGTGTTGGGTTTTCATTCTAATGTTTATAACAAAATGTTTTTGATGATGAACAATCTTAATTGAGGTTTGATACATGACAATAACTTGATGCAATATTTGGTTATTTATGTATTCAAAATATCTAATTACACATGTTTTATGATGTAGGTATGAATGCATACATCCAAGCTCTCACAAAATCAGAGAAAAAGGTCACATAAACATTGAAATCTGTCACCTGTCGACAGATCCCAAAGTGCCTGTCGACAGATGCCACAGGTGTGATCAGATAGAAAACACACAAGCTCAGGATACAGCCATCTGTCGACAGATGCTCAGTCGACTGTCGACAGATCTCACAGAACTGAAATCCCAAATCTCTGTTGTTGCAAAACTGTTGCAAACTGTCGATAGATGATCAAGGCATGTCGACAACCGCATAGAATCTTCAAATACGGGAACTTTCCAAGTTACCAAAGATGGTGTTTCCAACTCTCACGTTTCTCCATATGAAAACACCTCTATATATGCAACCTTCTGAAGCAAATCTCGTACAGAGGCAGCCACAACCAAAAACCCTAGAGCAAGTCCAAGAACAAAAGGTGTTGCTGCTGCTCTGCTTCAAGCTGCTGTTCAGAGACAGAAAGATCAATCGATCCAGCAGTTGTGAAGATAGAACGTCGTGGACTCAAGCTTCTCCATCGATCTAAAGCCATCAAGACGAAGTTTGAACTCCATCCAGGCGTTCCCAGAAGAGTTCTCAACCAGGATTCATCTCTTCCACTCAGAACTCTTCTGCTTTCCTTCTTTCATCATATGTGTGTGTGTTGGTGTGTCTCAAGCGACCCTTGTGCTTGATTCACGTGTGTGTGTTGTTCTGATCATGGGTGCACATCAGAAAACACGTGTGTGTGTGAGTTCTAGTCACCGAACTCGCTCATAAGTAGTTTGCTCTGCATGTGTGTGTGTGGACCGTGGACGTAGGATACACGATTTGTGTACTCCAAACGTAAATCTTCTTGTCTTGTGGTTTGAACATTTCTACGTTAGATGATTGATAGGCACGTTGCATCTACACACGCTAGATAAATTACTCTTTCATCTACACGTTACCAACACACATCTAAGTCTCACTTTGATTATGTTGCAAACTCAGAAAGTCTGTGTTGTGGTTAAAAGGGTTGTATTAAACTTTTAATAGACAGTAATCTATTCAACCCCCCTTCTAGATTACCATATAGGGAATTCCGCAACCTTTCAATTGGTATCAGAGCTGAGTTTCTCCGATTTATTGTCTTACTTGTTTGATCTTACGATCAGGAGATTCACGGTCTAATGGAATCTAGTAAGGGGTACATGGTCGAGAGACATTCAGTGAGCAGGCCACCCTTCTTTAATGGCACTGACTATCCTTATTGGAAAAATCGTATGCAGGTGTTTCTGAGAGCACAAAACTACGAATTGTGGAAAATAGTCAGCAAAGGAGCATAGACCCTACCTCAGGACGAAGACACTTGGACCAAGGACCAAATTGCCAAGGGGACACTCAACTAGAGCGCCCTTAACATGATGCAATGTGCAGTCCACCCCAAGGAATATTCGAGGGTCTCCATGTGCACATCTGCAAAAGAGATGTGGGACAAGCTCGAATTGATTTATGAAGGCACGTCTCAGGTAAGGGAATCCAAGGTAAGTATGCTTGTCTCTGAATATGAGATGTTTAGGATGAACAATGATGAAACCATCTCAGACATGTTTGCTAGGTTCATGTTGATAATAAATGGACTGAAAGGTCTTAAAAAGGAATACTCGGAGAGTGACTTGGTGAGAAAGATACTTGGTCTCTTCCATCCTCATGGAACACCAAAGCCACTGTCATTGAGGATTCTAAAGACCTCTCAACAATGAAATTGGATGAACTGATTGGATCTCTGATGACGTATGAGATAAATGTCATGAGAAAGGAAACTGAGGAGAACCCAAGAAAAATGATTGCTTTAAAAGCTTCTAAGAAAAACTCATCAGGGTCCAGAAAGGATGCCATTCAGGAAAGCGATGTGTATGAATCGTCTAGTAAGAGTGAAAATGACGAAATGGCCGTGCTCACTAGGCAATTCAAAAAGTTTCTGAAATTTAAAAGGAGAGGTTCAGGTAACTCCAAAACTTTCCAGAAGAAAGACTTCTAAAAAAGATTTGATTCCACTAACAAAAATTCTGATGTTGTTTGTTATGAGTGCAAGAAGCAAGGGAACATGAGAGGAGAGTGCCCCGAGCTCAAGAAAAAACTGAAGAAAGACAAATTCACCTTCAAGAAAGCCAAGGCAATGATGGCCATTTGGAGTGATGATGATGAAGATGAGAACAGTCAAGCTACCTCAGGAGATGAGGAAATTCAGTGTCTCATGGCACGAAGTGATGACTCAAACGAGGTAAACTCTTCCTTTGAAACTTATACTGTTGATGAATGGGAAGAGGCTTACACTGTCTTATTTGAAAAATTCTGTGAATTTAAGTCTTAAAACAAAGCACTCAAGAAGAAAATCAATTCCCTTGTTCATGAAACTAACAATAATGAACAGATTCAATCTTTGAATAAGGAAATTGAAATGATGAAAATTGATGAACAAACACACAGTGAGGAAATGGATAGCATGAAACTTAAACTCCAAGAAGTTCAAAAGGATAAAGATGATCTAATGAACTCCTTTGAGTCTCTTCAAAGTGAGCATGGAAAGCTAAAGGAAAAATTGGAAAGAGCTGAAACTGAGATAAAAGGAAAATCTGAAGCCCTTACTTCCATGGTAAAGGGAAAACAGAATCTAGATGCAATTTTAGGATCCAATGTTTTTGTTGCAAAGCACGGGATAGGGTATCAACCAGTAAAACAAAAAGAAATTGGCAAAAATCTGTTAACCTCTTTCATTGATCCTAGCCCATGTTCAAGCAAACAAAATCCTTCAAAGAACAAGAAAAATCAAATCAAGGGCTGTGGACAGGAAAAACATCAAGCTCCCAAAGCTAGACTCACAAGGCAACAAAAAGGAAAACTACCTATGCATGCTCCAAAGAACATCAAGCCCACTATTGTCAATAAACCATCATCATGCAATATCTGTAAAAAGATTGGGCACAATGAAAAACAATGCTGGAACAATCCAAATAAACAAAAATTCAAACAAGTTTGGATTTCGAAGCATTTACTGTTTGGCATGAATGATACAGTGGCACCCAAAGTAATTTGGGTACCAAAACCTCTTGTCTGATTCACATGTGCAGGAATGCCTAGCAGCCCACAATCAAAATAAATGGTACTTGGATAGTGGCTGCTCGAGGCACATGACGGGCGACAAAGGAAAATTCTGTATGCTCATGGAAAAAGACGGAGGTCAAGTTATTTTTGGAGGTAACAACAAAGGCCAGATCATCGGCTCAGGTATGGTTGGTAAGTTTGCCTCTAACTCAATAGACAATGTACTGCTTGTAGATGGCCTTCATCATAATTTGCTCAGCATAAGTCAATTGTGTGATAAGGGTCATAAAATTGTCTTCGAATCTAATTCATGTCAAATTCTTGATAAGGAAACAGGAAGTCTAAAGTTTTCTGGAAAAAGAATAAACAACATCTATATGGTTGACTTAAGTGATCCAAAAAATAATGATTTGTGTCTTGTAGCAAGCAAAGAGGATGAGCATACATTGTGGCATCGTAGGCTCGGTCACGCAAGTTATAATGTGTTGCACAAGATCATGAGACTCAAATTAGTAAGTGGTCTTCCTGAAATCCCGTTTAACAAGAATGAAAATTTATGTGATGCATGTGCACAGGGAAAACAAACCCGAAAATCCTTCAAATCAAAAGCACCAGTGAGTACTTCTAAATGCTATGAACTGTCTTTTTGAAAGACTGAACATCTTTATGGTCTGTCTTCATACAAACTCTGGTGTGTTTATTTGATTGGTCCAATTGTGCCAGTGTGTCTTGATTTGTTTCATTGTTTGTGTACACATGAGCACACACTATGTCGACAGATCACAACAGTTTCTAAATCCCCGACTGGCCAATCTTTAGTCTGTGTGCATTTGTCGACAGACGAAATTTAATCTGTCAACAGATCACAACAGTTTTTGATCCCTGACCAGGCAACACTCAGTCTGTGTGTGGCTGTCGATAGGCTCTCTTCTAGCTGTCGACATACACCTTCAATCAAGGAACTTAATGCTTATTTCACAACACACTTCTTGAGCAGGTTCATGTCTTTCATATAAGGTGTCTATTGGGTGATCATGCATGTTTGACTTCATCATATTCACATGATATTAAGGTTCTTCCCTAAAAACCACCATGATTTTGATATACTACTCATGCACGAGTTTAGGTTCCATCATTCTGAAAACATTGAACTCTCTTAGAGGATAAACACCTAACTCTATTGGATAATTTCCTTGTAGGGAAACACTATTCTCAAGTAACTTGAAAGGTCTTATGGTCATTGAACTTTATGTCTCATATTGACGGCTAATCATATACATTCCTTAATCTTGAGTTTTAATCTAAAATGGATAAAAGCTACCTATCTCAGAAAAACATCAACAAATAAATCAATAAAGTCAATCAAAACTTGGGATAAAGGTAGAGAAATGATGTGTCTTGCTGAGTAACCGGGGAGATGGGCATCACAAATGTCTGCCCTCGCGTCAAAAAACCAACTCATCATCTCTATACAACGGTATGATGGACACTTCCACTGAGTAACTGGGGGTACGGGCACTTGTCATGTCTATCCTCACGTCAAAAGGTGTGAAGTTCTCCTAATTACCACTTTTCCCATTGCATTCAGTCATTGCAAGCAAAGAAAAACTGAAACAGAGTGAAGCCTCCACTGTGTCTTAAATCACGAGGTCATTGTTGTTTATGGTTATCAACATATTTAGACATTCATTTCAGTCATCATTTGATCATCATAAACTAGGGATAGTGTTGTTCTACAATGTCCTTAATCAAACATGAGTGTTGGTGTCTTTTCTCTAAGACCGTAAGATGTTCTCTTAATGCTCTAACTTGAAACTCCTTGAGTATTATGTTTAAACCATTTAGGTAAATGGGATGGCTTTCATATTCATGTATATGGTAGGTTCAAATGTGTGCTCACCTATTTTACACCTTCTCTATACATTGTGTAACCTTTGCTCAAGAGTTCTTCTTCATGGACACGCAAGTCCAGCTTCAGCTCCAACTCACTCGACTTCACACTCAGCTTCAGGATAGCCATCGGGCACCTGCACCGCCTGGAGATGATGCTGCATAGAGTGTCTATGGGTCTAGGAGTCACTGTCTGTTTCTTTTTTGGTTGATGGTCATGTCCTGTTATCTTATTTCAGTCTTAGTCTTGTGTCAGGTTGCTTTTACTTGGTCATCATGTAATCTCTTTCCCTTTCATGTCTCACTAGTCAACACTTTTTTGTACTGTGTATGCTTCATCTCATATCAATGAATTCACAGGTCTTTACTATCTCAACGTGTCTGACTGTTGTGTATACTTTTGGATGTTGTCAAAAGGGTGAGAAGCTCAATTATGCACTAATTGAATAATTTTGTCATCATCAAAAAGGGGGAGAATGTTGGATTTTCATTCTAATTCTAATGTTTATAACAACATGTTTTTGATGATGAACAATCTTAATTGAGGTTTGATACATGATAATAACTTGATGCAATATTTGGTTATTTATGTATTCAAAATATCTGATTATACATGTTTTATGATGTAGGCATGAATGCATACATCCAAGCTCTCACAAAATCAGAGAAAAAGGTCACATAAACATTGAAATCTGTCACCTGTTGACAGATCCCAAAGTGCCTGTCGACAGATGCCACAGGTGTGATCAGACAGAAAACACACAAGCTCAAGATACAGCCATCTGTCGACAGATGCTCAGTCGACTGTCGACAGATCTCACAGAACTGAAATCCTAGATCTCTGTTGCTGCAAAACTATTGCAAATTGTCGACAGATGATCAAGGCCTGTCGACAGCCGCATAGAATCTTCAAATACGGGAACTTTCCAAGTTACCAAAGATGGTGTTTCCAACTCTCACGTTTCTCCATATGAAAACACCTCTATATAAGCAACCTTCTGAAGCAAATCTCGTACAGAGGCAGCCACAACCAAAAACCCTAGAGCAAGTCCAAGAACAGAAGGTGTTGCTGCTGCTCTGCTTCAAGCTGCTACTCAGAGACAGAAAAATCAATCGATCCAGCAGTTCTGAAGATAGAACGTCGTGGACTCAAGCTTCTCCATCGATCTGAAGCCATCAAGACGAAGTTTGAACTCCATCCAAGCGTTCCCAGAAGAGTTCTCAACCAGGATTCATCTCTTCCACTCAGAACTCTTCCTGCTTTCCTTCTTTCATCATATGTGTGTGTGTTGGTATGTCTCAAGCGACCCTTGTGCTTGATTCATGCGTGTGTGTTGTTCTGATCGTGGGTGCACATCAGAAAACACGTGTGTGTGTGAGTTGTAGTCACCGAACTCGCTCATAAATAGTTTACTCTGCGTGTGTGTGTGGACCGCAGACCTAGGATACACGATTTGTGTACTCCGAACCACGTAAATCTTCGTGTCTTGTGGTTTGAACGTTTCTACGTTACATGATTGATAGACACGTTGCATCTACACACGCTAGATAAATTACTCTTTCATCTACACGTCACCAACACACATCTAAGTCTCACTTTGATTATGTTGCAAACTCAGAAAGTTTGTGTTGTGGTTAAAAGGGTTGTATTAAACTTTAATAGACAGTAATCTATTCAACCCCCCTTCTAGATTAGCATATAGGGAATTCCGCAACATTTCAGGAAGGTCATGCACCCAACTCAAATGTGTGGTTCCTTGATAGTAGGTGTTCATGACACATGACTGGAGACAATGCTAAATTTTCATTCCTGATTGAGAAGAAGGGAGGTTCTGTTACATTTGGAGGTAAAAATAAAGGAAAAATTATTAGATCTGGAAAGGTTGGTCAATCTTCCTCGAACTAAGTTGATAATGTTTTGTTAGTTGATGGTTTAAATTACAATTTGCTGAGCATTAGCCAACTATGTGACAAAGGTCACAAAGTTGTGTTTGAATCTGATTTTTGCAAGATAATTGACTCATCAACTGATAAAATAAAATTCTTTGGAAGAAGGGAAAACAATGTCTACATGATCAACCTTGATAAAAACTTTTCTGAAAATATTTATCTTGTTGTAAATAAGAATGAAATTGCATGGACTTGGCACAAAAGACTTGGTCATGTAAGTTTTAGAACAATAAATAAATTGTTAAGGCTGAATTTGGTTAAAGGTCTTCCTGAATCCTTTTCTAATATAGAAAATCAAGTTTGTTGGATTTGTGCCTAAGGAAAACAAACCAGAAAATCTTTTAAAACCTTCAATGAGGTACTCACATCTAAGCCACTAGAATTACTTCACATGGACCTCTTTGGCCCAACAAGAATCCTAAGTCTTAGTGGCAAAAGATATGGGTTTGTCATTATTGATGATTTTACTAGATTTACATGGGTTATCTTTCTGTCCCACAAAAGTGATGCTTGCCTTGAGTTCAGGAATTTCTGTACCACTGCCTTAACAAGTTTTCCATATAAAATCAAAAACATTTTGACTGATCATGGTGGTGAGTTTGAAAACAAATCCTTTTCTGATTTATGTACTGAACTTCACATATTTCACAAGTTTTCTTCACCAAGAACTCCAGAACAAAATGGAGTTGTGGAAAGAAAGAATATGACTCTTGTGGAAATGGCTAGATCCATGCTCTTAGAAAGCAATTTGCCCAAATCCTTCTGGGCTGAAGCTGTGTATACAATAAATCACATTCTCAATAGAGCATTGGTCAGACCAAAAATCAGAAAAACCCCTTGTGAGTTGTTGAAAAACAAAAAGTCAACCTTGTCTTATTTCAAAATCTTTGGGTGTAAATGTTTTGTGCATAACAACAACAAGGAAAATCTTGACAAGTTTGATGCTAAAAGTCAGGAAGCCATCTTTCTTGGCTATTCTGAAGTGTCAAGAGCTTTTAGAGTTTGCTCTCTCAAGAACAAATCTATTGAAGAGTCTCCACATGTCATTTTTGATGAAAATTCCTTTTCAACTCATGGTTCTAAATCTTGCAGGGACAGTCAAGATAATGAAGAGGATGATTTCATTGTAGATTCTTCACCAACTGTTGAGGAAAATGAAGATATTGGTGAGAATTTGAACATTCATTCACCTACAACTAGTGGATCAGGTAATGTTGTTCTAGACTTAAGTGCACCTCAACAGGTAACTTCAGAACATAGATTTTTGAGAGATCACCCTTTAGAAAATGTTGTTGGCAATGTCCATGATAGGGTAAGAACTAGATCATCATTCTTAAATGCAATTCATGAAGACCCACTAGCACTAATTTCCCAAGTTGAACCAAAGTCAATTGATGAAGCTCTAATGAGTTCTGATTGGATCAATGCATAGCATGATAAACTTCATCAATTTGAAAGAAATCAAGTGTGGGAATTAGTACCTAGACCTAGTGACCAATCTGTCATTGGCACTAGATGGGTATTCAGAAATAAATTGAATGAAAATGGTCAAGTCATAAGGAATAAAGCTAGGCTAGTTGAAAAGGGGTACAACCAAGAATTTGGAATTGATTTTGAAGAGTCATATGCCCCTATAGCTAGGCTGGAAGTTGTAAGAATTTTTCTTGCTTTTGCATCTTCACTAAAATTTAAAGTTTATTAAATGGATGTCAAAAGTCCCTTTTTGAATGGTTATATAAAAGAAAATGTTTTTGTTGAACAACCTCCGGGCTTTGAAAATGAAAAATATCCTAATCATGTTTTTAAGCTTCATAAGGCTCTTTATGGTCTTAAACAAGCTTCAAGATCTTGGTATGACCGTTTGAGTTCTTTTCTGCTTGAAAAAGGATATTCTAGAGGTAATGTTGATCAAACCCTGTTCACAAAAACTATCAATAAACAAATAATTGTAGTCCAAATTTATGTTGATGACATAATATTTGGATCAACCAATAAGAGCCTGTGCACTGAATTTGCAAACCAAATGAAAAATGAATTTGAAATGAGTTTAATGGGAGACTTACAATTTTTCTTGGGATTGCAGGTTAACCAAACCAGTGAGGGGATCTTCATAAGTCAAACCAAATATGTCAAAGAACTTCTGAAAAGGTTTGACTTCCAGAACCTCAAGCATTCAAGCACACCCATTGCAATTAATGTTAAACTAGAAGAAGACTCACGTGGTAAGTCAGTAGACCCAAAAACATACAGAGGTATGATTGGTTCTCTATTCTATCTCACCACTTATAGACCTGACATTCAGTTCAGTGTGTGTTTGTGTGCTAGATTTCAAGCTAATCCAAAAGAAAGTCACATGTTAGCTGTTAAAAGAATCTTTAAATATCTTGTTGGAACATGTGATATTGGAATTTGGTATCCTGCTGGTTGTAAGTTAGATTTGATTGCCTATTGTGATGCTGATTATGCTGGGTGTAAACTTGATAGATAAAGCACAAGTGGCTTGTGTTTGTACTTAGGTGGATGCCTAATCTCTTGGGCTTCTAAAAAGTAACACTCAGTTGCTCTATCAACTGCAGAGGCTGAGTATGTTGCAGCTGGTAGATGTGGCACTCAAATTCTTTGGGTAAAACATCAACTTCTTGATTACAACCAAGAGTTAGGTTGTGTTCCCATTCTTTGTGACAACACAAGTGCCATAAATCTGTCTAAAAACCCAATTCAGCATTCTAGAACAAAACACATTGAAATTAGGCATCATTTCCAAAGAGATGAGGTAGCAAAGAAATCTTTTGAACTCCTCTTTATTGAAACTGAAAAACAAATTACTGACATCTTCACTAAACCTCTTCCTGACAGTAGATTTTCATCCTTAAGAGAGAGCTTGGTCTTTGCAAATACCCATCTTCTTGATCTCTCTGATTGGGTTGAGTGTTTAGGCATGTTCTGAGGGGGAGTCATTGTTTCATCACTCTTCTTTGCTTCCTTGATTCATGTTGTTCACCTCTCTCTCAAACCAATTTTCAGTTCTTTTTGTCAAATAAATTCTTCAATCTCACATTGTGTTGAAATTCTTGGTATATCAAATAGTGATTTGAAGAAGGATAAGTTTTGCTTGTCTGGACACTTTCACTATGCGAGAGTATATGTCTCCGCCAAGTATCAAGAATCAAATATGCAATTGTTGAGGGGGAGTCTTTATTCTTCAAAAAGAATCTTTTCAGTTTTTCACAAATCTTGCATATCTTTATCTTGATGAAAAATTGCTGGAATCATCATCTCAGGGGGAGCTAGAGAATTCACAAATCATTCTTTTTGCAAAATTCAACTTCTTATTGAATTACAACAACTCCCTTGCATGATGTCCTCATTGATTTGTCTAGAATCTCAAAATGATTCTTTGTGTGATCTACTACATTTTTTACAGTCAACTCTCAACTATACTCTTCAAGACTACATAAATTCAAATCTCTTTCAAAGACTAAAGGATAATGTGTGCCTTGAAGTTAAACATCATTTTTTTTGCAACTGATGTGGGATATAAATGTTTTCATTTTATAAAATTCTCCTTACAATTACCATTCAACAGAGCAATGACATAAATGCTGAGAAACTACAAACCTTCACAATGAATGAAGTGCCATGTATGTCATGAGGTATTATTGCTATCTCTGTTCAAAGGGGTTCAAAAATCAAAAAATAAAAACAAAAAATGCTCTATACATTTTGATGATGACTGAGTAACTGGAAATATTGGCGTCTGATAAACGTATATTTTCATGTCAAAAGATTATCATTTACCCCTTGAAACTTGATAATGGGTAAATCGCTAGTATCCAGGGACTATGGTGTGTAAAAAGCATTAGTTCTTGAGTGAACAAGATTTACTACATTTGATAGTTTTTTAAAAAAAATTAACAAAAAATTTGTGTTTGTCCAAGGAGAATTGTTTAAAAGAATCATCCCTATCTTTCATCAATTTGCTTTAAAGCTATTTATTTTCATCACACTTGATCTCAATCTAAAAGACATTTTTATTTCTTTGGATTTGGAGAATATGGTAGTTTGTCATTGATTGTTGAATGTATTATATCCCTCAAACCATCATTTTAATGGCTCAAGTCATTTAATGAATATATCATGTAAGTTGTTGTGTAAAACCTGAAGTTTGCTGAATTTTTGTAACAATTTGAAAAATGAATTCTTTGGTGTCTTAAAAATCCTTGAAAAGTTAACTCCATTCATATTTCATCATATTAAAGAGTTCAAAAAATTCACAAATTTTTCCCATGCTCGAATTTACAAAATTCTTCAGGCCAGGTCGACACCACCTCCATCTAGTGTCGACGCAGTCTAAGCCCGTGTCGACACACTCCCTGTCTAGTGTCGACACACAGGCCTTTCTGGGCGATTCTAGCCGTTGGCGCCGGTTTGCGGTTTCTTGTTCCTGCGGTTTATTATACCCTAAAACCCTGTTTTATACCCCAGGTCGACCCCATGGCCGCCATCTCTCTTTGAAAACGGCAAGAATCTTCATCTCCTTCCCTCCTCCCACCCATCACTGTCTCTATTCTCTTTTCCCCATCCATTCCATCCCCTGTTCTTCCTTATTCTTCTGCCACCATAACTCCCAAGCAGACCTTTGTCACCAAGTTCAACACCAATACCTTCCCTCCTGCATTGAAATTGGTGCATCACATCCTCACCACAATCATCACACCCTAAGGTGGTGGATGGGATAGACTCACTGACATACAGAGATTTGTCATTTACTATATGAAGAAAGAAATCAAGATTGACTTGCATGTCATCATGTACCAAATCATGTCCAAAACCACAAGGAAGGATCTCAACAGATATCTACCTTATGCTGCTCATCTCACACCAGTATTTGCACATTTTGGAGTGTCCTTTGAGAATGAGCAAGCCCAATCCATTCCCAAGACAAATATCTACAATTTGAAGCACATTCAGAAATTCATGGGATTTAGACTGGAAGGTGATCAAGTCAGAAGAGGACCAGTTGTAGTTGAGGCACCAGTAGCTCCAGAGGTTGTACCCCCTCCTGAGGTACCTCAATCTCCTGCACATGAGGACTAGCCTTCTGTTGTGGATGAACCACCCATACCTCAGGATGCTCCTCACACACCTACCTTTCAAGTCTCTTCACCACATCTCCCTGATGTGGAAATCCCTTCCTTCACTCCACAAGCCCAAGCCTCTACTTCTACTGGTGGACCTTCTGTTCCACCAGAACTATATTCCTTTTTGACAGAGAAATTTGATACCATCAATTCTTACATCCAACAAATGTCAGAGAGCTTTGACTTGAAGATACAGAGGTTGGAAAATTCTATGAATGCTCAGTTCATCAAGCATAAAGAAGCATCAGATCATGCAACTCAAAGGTTCAACAGGCTCATTGGCACTTTGGCTGATGCATCTATTGAACTCAAGGAGCATCAAGAAACACTGGAAAAGGTCCTTGAGGGAATTTTGGCAAATTCCCAATCAAACTTGTTCAACAGTCAGGAAGCAGTCTCCCAGATATCCAAGACTAGGCTGTCATTTGCCCATATGGTTGATAACTTGGAAGGCATGAGAAATCTCTCAGTACACATAGACAATGAGATGTCTATTCTAAAGAAAGAGCTCAGCCATATTAACCAACATGGAATTGCCAGTTCTTCTTCTGATTCACAGCCTATCTCAGCTGAGTTGTCTGCCTTTCAGTCAAATATGTATGAAAACATTCAAATGTTGGAAGAGTTGCTACACACAAGGCTGTCCACAATGCAATCTCAGCTCAAGTCCAACCTTCATGCTATGGAATCAGGACTGAAGTCGATTGAATCAATCCTTCTTCCCATTCCTCCTCCTCCTCATGCTTAATGTACTTTTTCTTTTGATGATGTCAAAGGGGGAGAAGAAAGAAAGAGAAGAAAGAAAAACTTTTGGAATGTATTTGAATGCTTGTAATGAACATCTTTGTTAATGAAAAGTAATACTTGTTTTGTTGAATGAAAAGAAACACACTTGTCTTGAATGTGATTGAAAATCTTTGGAATGAATGTTAATGAATGTCAATGAATGGATGATTGTCAAGCTGCTTGGCCATTAATGAAAAGACTTCATCATTAGTAACATTGTGCCTCTTGAATGTGCAAAATGTCAAATGTTGCTAATGTGTGTTCATTGGCTTTTGATAATTGTGAATAAAAGTGATTGAAACATGCTTCATCGTCATTCAGTGTGTTTGAAGTTGAATGTTGAGTAAACAAATGGCTTAAAATCACATTTCATTGAAATTTCAAATTTTCATGTGGACTTAATGTTGCCATCATCAAAAAGGGGGAGATTGTTGGGTTGAGTGTGAATTTAATACATTTCCCCTCATAATTTTGATGATGACAAGTTGTGATTTTAATGCACAAATAAGTGGAACATGTTAAATACATCACACATGTAATAACAATATTCAAAAAGCATGTATCCAAACACATTTAACATTTATATTCATGATAATACATTGGACTAATGATTTATGTGTTTATTTATCAGGGACATACAATTCTTGCAAGGGTAGTGTCGACACACCCCCTACTGGTGTCGACATAATGCTTCAAACCCAAAGCAGAATGATGAAGAAATGGTCAAGTGGTGTCGACACAGGATCAAGTAGTGTCGACACAAGATTCAGCTCCTAGAAGGCCTTTTTGCCAATTCTGTACAGTGTGTCGACACAACCTGAAGTAGTGTCGACACTAGAGACCATTCCCAGAGAACGTTTTGTGCCAGTTTGGGACAGTGTGTCGACACACCCCATGGGCAGGTCGACACACTCTGGAAACTTTTTCACCTTCAGTCACATCTGGACACGTGGCACTCTAGTGATCATGTGGATCGACCTTGGATCATGTGCCCATGAACCCCAAGGGTACTTTTGGACACATTGGGCTATAAATACCCTCCAATTGGCCATCCAACCAATAAGAGAACCTCCAAGAGCCTTCCAGAAGTCTGTTTGGCGGCAAGAAGTGTTCTCCTCCCCGATCATGCTCCCCTTGTGCTTCTTCAACCAAATTCTCACTTCTCCAAGCACAAGAAGTGAAGACTGATCTAAGATGAAGCAGTGAGATCACTTCCAAGGGTGTAGATCAAGTAGAAGCATCCAATTGTGAAGATTTCAAGGAAGATCCCAAAGCACAAGTTGCAGAGCATCGGCCAGGGACTTCAAGGGATCAAGCTTCTTCACAATTAGCCTCTACAAGGGAGTATACTTGAAGAACAAGGATCTTACACTCAATTCCTCAATTCCCCTTGTTTCTTCTAAGTCATTCTTGAGATTGTGCATGAACTGTTGCATCAATCTTCTTGAATGAACTTTTATAGATCAGATCATTGCTAGAGGATCTGGATCTTTGTGTTTTTGTTCTAGCAAGTTGTTTGCGAGCCTGTGTGCTCAGTGTTGAGTCGTTGTACTTAGTTGTGGTTGAGCAGTTGTGCTCAGGTGTCTAGAGTAGTCTTGCTCTATGGGTTGTGTGAGTTGTGGAACGCAGTGTGTTGGAGTTGTCAGGCTTCAGTGTGTGTTGTATCCAAGTTGTGTAGTGGATCCTCACAGTGTGAGGGGTGGATGTAGGAATCACGTGGTGTGATTTCCGAACCTCCTAAAAATCTCTGTGCCATGGTTTGCTTGTGATTTAAATTCACTTTGCGCTAGATGTATGCATAGGGTTTTTCGAATTCACTTCTAATTAACATGATCTCACACTCTAATCATATAATTCACACAATCACTCATCAGATATGTAAAGTGCTCTTTCAAATTACCTCTGATTCAAAGGATTGATTTAAATTGGCTAAGCTTCCGCAGTATTTGGCTTAGATCTATTCAACCCCCCCTTTAGATCTAATCCAACCTATTTTCGATCCTACAAAGATCGCGACGTAGGGTCCCGTCATGTTAAGAACGTGACGTGAGGCCTTGTCACGTCCCAGTTGAGAATGCGTCGTATTGGGTCATCACATTCTCAGGGTTTCGGTCCGAACCCAGTAAAGCGATCAGGCCTCCTTGAGCTGCAGTCAATGCAGCCAAGGGCTTGACACAACGCTCTTTTAAGATCAATATTAATTAATATACTTGATGAAAAATCATGAAATCAATTTTAATGAAAACTAGACATGTAGAGGTATCGACAGTAAAGAGTAATTAGATTTCTGACAGGGTATGATCATGCTATTAATAGGTTCTTCACAATAACCCTAAAATCTGACTCAGTGATGGAAAAGGGTTTAATTGGAAAAGGGTACTTGATAGAAATTAGGGAAAATTAAATCATTGGATTCCCGACATTAAGTAGCATGTACAATAAAAGTTTCATAGCACGAGATCAAGCATGAACATGGATTTAGGGTGTGTTGAGCAACTACCCCTAAGAAAATCATTTAATATTTTAAATTATTATAACATTCTGATTTTTCTATGACAAAACCTTTTAAAAGACTTTTTACAAATTAAATACACTAATACATATGCCACAGAAAATATTTTGGACAACTTCATCCCGGAAATTTTTCGAAGTCCACTGACTACTCTATGTATCACACTAACTTCGAATATAGTCTCCGACTTTCTGAAGTCAAATCATAGTCTGCAAGTTTATCTCGAAAATTTTTCGAAGTCCACAAACTACTCTATATGTATCATACTGAATCTGACTGTTGACTCTGACTCTATAAAGTCAAAGTGTTCTAAGCCTTGTGTTCTGAACTCCAACTCTCTGAAGTCGAATGCCACTCTCTGACTCCCAAAAGTCGAAGTATCTATCTTGTTTCTGTCCAAGTCCATGGAAGTCGAATGATTATCTCCGTCTTCTTAAAATCGAAGTATGGTTTTCTAATACTCATCTATCTGACTTCTTAAAGTCAAATCTTACTGTCTGACTGCATCTTTTGAGAATCGAATGTCTTCATGATTCTGACTCCGACTTCCAAAGTCGAAGTACACCTTCTTCTGAATCCAACTTCTCTAACAGTTTGTATTCTTGTACGTTTCTGTATAGATTGTATATATATTTTTAAATTATGATTCATCCGTGTAAATGTAACCTTTGTCAGAACTTATTACTCCTGTATGTTTCTTAAGTATTAATAGTCCATCAGATTATCATTAATAAATTATTCTGACAAGATGAGACATATTATATTCAAAATAATATTATAAATATGTTTATGCTTATATCTGAAACATTTAATCAAATTGGTTTCTTGCTTCATGACAGAAGGCCAGATTTTCGTTCCTTTCAGAAGATATCCTGTATTTATTGATTTCAGACGCATGGGTATCGGACAGAGGTTCACCTACCACTGTCAGAACCACACCTTACTTTTTGGTGCAACAGTCTGTCCATCTTTTATTGGTCTGAAAGCTTGTCTGTCCGAGGTTTCCATACTTTATACATTTTTTCTGACTCACCTACCTCAGAAAGTATGGACGTATCCTCTCTTTGTGTCTTGTCTTTGTTGCAGAATATTTATTAGGCACGTTTTCAGCATGGAGCTTTCACAGAACATTTATTTGGAAGTTGACCTCTTAGCTGTGAAACTACAAGCCTTGTTTAAAGCTGTTGGAAAGCTAAAAAGGCAGGAGGACTTATGGATAACAACCTCAACCAACATCCAAGGGATAAAAAAAATATCTCTCCTCAAAAGACCTGATCTCTAACGGACACTTTCAAACGGCTACATTCTTCTAAAGCATATATAGAAGCCGAAGTTTGAATGAGAATATATGCAACACTTAGAGTGTGAAACTAGCTAGCAACTTTCTCAACTCTCTTCTGCCTTCTGCTAGCAAGATCATCTACAAGCCTTCTTCTGAGCTGCAAGACTGAGATCTTCCTCAGTTAGAAAATTCTCCAAGCTCTCCTCTTCACAGAAGTCTTGTTGTTGGGTGGCATTTGTAATTGTGATTTCTTTTTGTCCACCCTTCCTCATTTAGAAAGGATTACAGTTGTAATTCTAATTTGTTTTTCTCTTTTCTGAATTTGGGTCTGCTTGCCTATTGTGAAGGCAAACACACAAGTGTCTTTACATCTCAATTGTGTAAACCTTGCAGGAGGTTTGTTCCTGCTGTACCCCTCTTGTGTAGGGAAGACCTTGTTGAAGGTAGTCTTTGTACCCCTGGTAAGGGAAGACTTGCTTGGGAGCAAGTGGGCTTGTAATTCCTCTCAAGGGTGAGAGAAGGCCAAGTTCTCTTGGTAGTTAGAGAAATCTCAAGTGGTTTGCTTGTGGACAGGATGTATGACGTCTATGTGGGAAGGGCCGAACCAGGATAAAATTCTTTGTGTAATTGTGTGATTGTTTCCGCCAACTTACACTTGAATCACACACTACACTAAATTCTAACAGCTTTTTTTAGTGTTGCTTAATTTCAGATAAAATTTTTGAAAGCATAAGAAGTCCTATTCACCCCCCTCTAGGACATCATTAGTGCCATTTTGATCCAACAAGTGGTATCAGAGCGAGGTCTTCTCGGAAGAATCTAAAGATATGAGAAGAAATGACAACTGAAGCTCACAACTATGATGGTCAGTCTGTTACAAGGCCACCATTTTTTGATGGTAAGGATTATCAGTATTGAAAGATGCAGATGGAATGCTTCATCAGAGGCACATATTTTGATCTGTGGCAAGTAATAGAACAAGGTGATTTTGAAATCCTTGGTGAGTCCTCCTCTGCTCTTTCTATAGCTGATAAAAGAAATATGTCATTAAATTATAAGGCTAAAAACTATCTATGTTGTGCCCTATCCAAACGAGAATTTAATAGATTATCTACTTGTAGAACTGCTAAAGAAATGTGGGACAAACGGCAAGTTACATATGAAGGAACTGATAGAGTAAAACAAACAAGGATAGATATTCTTGTTTCTCAGTATGAACAGTTTAAAATGCTTCCTAATGAAAACATAACTCAGATGTACAATCATTTTTCAAACATAATAGTAGGACTGAGCTCTCTAGGAAAAGTTCTTACAAATGAAGAAATTGTAAGAAAGATCTTAAGATCATTAACAAATGTTTGAACCCCTAAGGTCACTGCCATTGAGGAAGCACATGATCTAACTTAGCTTTCCATTGATAAATTAATCAGATCCTTAATGGCTCATGAAATTAACATGGAAAGATTTTCTTAAAATTCATCAAAGAAGAAAATGCCAAATGCTTTGAAGGTTGCAGATTCTTCCTCCTCTAAAGATTCAAAGGAGAAATCAGATGATAGTGATGATGAAGCCATGTTGTCAAGGAATCTGCAAAGGATCCTTGCCAAGAAGAAGAAATTTGGCTCCAAAAGATTCTTCAAGAAGGACAAGAAGAAGGAACCAACCTGCTATGAGTGCAATCAACCAGGACATTACAAGTATGAATGTCCTAAGCTGAAGAAGAAGGATCAAGCAGAAAGATCTGATAAGAAGAAAGGAAAATAAAAAAAAAGTTTAGAAAATACAATAAAAAGTCAATGGCAGCAGCATGGGATAATGAAGAAGCCAACAGTTCAGACTCTTCAAGTTCAGAATCTGAAAAAGAAGAGAAGGCAAATCTAGCCCTCATGGCAGGACTAGATCAGGTATATTCTGAAACATCTTTTACATCTTGCTTTGAATCTGATTCTGATGGTCTTGAAGATGCCTTCATTGAATTGTATGAAAAATATAAAACAGTAGTTAAACAAATGAAGATAGTTAAATTAAATTTACTAAATCAAGAAAAAGCCAACACCATCCTGAAAAATAAAGCAGAATGGTGAGGACAAAGTCTAAGTGAAACTAAAAGAGCAAATTAATTGTTGTGTGAAGACTTAAAAAATAAAAACAGTAAAATCATGGAAATAGAGTCAAACTTAAAAGAACTTAAGGATGAAGAAAAATTAAAAGAAGAAAATAACTACTTAAGAGCTACTATAGAGAAAATATCTAACTGTAAAACATCCTTGTTTGTTAGATTAAAAGGCTCTAGGATAGGTAAGAAAAAGTATGGAGTAGGATACACACCTCCTCTAAATGAAGAAGATATTGTGCATCCTAAAATTTATCCAACTCCTCAATTTGTACAAGAAAAAAGAATTGAAAATCCTAAAAAGGTTAACCAGTATGTGTATAAACAAAAACAGAAATTTAATAACTCTACACACATCAAGAATGCTTTTGATTTATGCTGTAGTCACTGTAATCAATTAGGACACACTGTCAGCACATGCACTACCAGACATTTGAGTTGGATTACTAAGACTAACCAACAAGGACCCAAGAAAATTTGGGTACCAAAAGTTACAACTTAAATTTATTTGCAGGGTCGCCTGAGAGCATCCAAATGGTATTTGGATAGTGGGTACTCAAGGCATATGACAGGTGATAGAAAGTTGTTTACAAGCTTTAGAGATGAAAGTGGCTAGGTCACTTATGGAGATAATGGAAAAGGAAAGGTCTTAGGATGTGGGACAGTAGGAACAAAAGAAAAGAATTTGATAGAAGATGTCATGTATGTAGAAGGATTGAAGCACAATCTAATTAGCATTAGTCAATTATGTGATAAGGGTCATCTAGTAAAATTTCATAATGACAAGTGCATTATTTAAAAGGATGGAAAAATAGTCTTTGAAGCTCAAAGAGTGAAGAATTTGTATACTCTACAGTTAGCAGAACTAAAAGAAGTAAATTTATGTCTTGCAACTACCAAGAGTGAAGAATCTGATTTGTGGCATAAAAGATTAGGACATGCAAGTACTTCAGTAATCAAGAAATTGATTAAGCATGACCTAGTTGAAGGTCTTCCAAAGTTGAAGCTAAAAAAGTCTGGAATATGTACAGCCTATGCAAAGGGAAAGCAAACCAAGACATAATTTCAGTCCAAAACAGTGGTCACAACTTCCAAGCCTTTGGAACTCATTCATATGGATTTGTTTGGACCTATAAGAATAGTCAGTCTTGGAGGAAAAGTGTATGGCTATGTAATAGTGGATGACTACTCAAGATATACTTGGGTATCCTTTTTAGAAGCCAAATCAGAAACTTTTTCAACTTTTCTAAAGTTCATCAAAGTAGTATAAAAGAATCAGAAATTTAGATTATCAGTATCAGATCTGATCATGGTGGAGAATTCAAGAATGAAGAGTTCATGAAGTTCTATGGAGAAAATGGAATTGAACACAATTTTTCTACACCAAGAACACCTCAACAAAATGGAGTAGCAGAAAGAATGAACAGATCACTACTAGACATGGCCAGAACTATGCTTATTGAATATAATTTACCAAGATATTTCTGGGTAGAAGCAGTCAACACAGCCTGCTACATCATTAACAGGTGCATGATCAGACCAATTCTAAAGAAAACCCCATATGAGCTTTACAAAGAAAAGAAGCCCAACATCAGTCATCTTCGACCTTTTGGTTGTAAGTGTTACATTTTGAATAATGGTAAAGATAATTTAGGAAAGTTAGATGCTAAAAGTGATGAAGGATTTTTGTTAGGATATATTTTAAAACCTAGAGGATACAAAGTATTTAATAGAAGAACTTTTACTATAGAACAAACAGTGCATATATTATTTGATGAGACTAACCCTTCTATTAAGAGAATAGAAGAAGAAGAAGACTATGTTGAAGATCTGTGTAGGGATCTAGAGAAAAGATCTCTTGAAGAAGAAAAGGAAGATCCTTCAATAGAAGAACTTCAACAGCAAGGAGAACAACAAGAAGGTCTGCCTAGAGAATTGAGGTATCATAGAGATCATCTAAGAGAAAACATTATAGGTGATCCTCAAGATAGGGTAAGAACAAGAGGTATGAATATTCTTTGTGATTTTTCTGCTTTTGTCTCACAAATTGAGCCTAGGACAATCAATGATGCACTGGCTAATGAATCTTGGATCCTTGCTATGCAAGAGGAACTTAATCAGTTCCAACGTAGCCAGGTTTAGACTCTTGTCCCTAGACCTTTTAACCATCTAGTTATTGGGACCACATGGGTCTTCAGAAACAAAATGGATGAATCAGGAGTAATCACTAGGAACAAGGCCAGACTTGTAGCACAAGGATATTCCCAAGAGAAAGACATTGATTTTGATGAAACTTATGCCCCAGTAGCTAGATTAGAGGCAATTAGAATTTTATTAGCATATGCATGCTCCCTCAACATCAATTTATTTCAAATGGATGTTAAAAGTGTTTTTCTGAATGATTTCATAAAAGAAGAAGTTTATATTGAGCAACCACTAGGTTTTGAAGATACTAAATATCCAAATCATGTTTTCCGTTTAAGGAAAGCACTATATGGTTTGAAACAAGCTCCAAGAGCTTGGTATGAAAGATTAAGTGATTATCTTATATCACATGATTTCATAAGAGGTAAAGTAGATAGCACACTATTTAATAAGAAATTTTTAGAAGGAATCTTAATAGTGTAAATATATGTTGATGATATTATTTTTGGTTCTACTAATGAATCACTTTGTAAATTCTTTAAGAATCTTATGTAAAGTGAGTTTGAAATGAGTATGATGGGTGAGCTTAATTACTTTCATGGCTTGCAAATCAAGCAGACCAAGGAAGGCACTCACATTTGTCAAACCAAATATATTCCAGATTTACTTTCTAAATATGGTTTTGACAAGTGTATGCCCTTAGGAACACCCATAAGCTCAGGAATTAAGTTAGATAGTGATCCACTTGGTAAGAAAGTAGATCAAAAGGTCTATAGAGGCATGATAAGATCACTACTCTATCTTACTACTAGTAGACTAGATATAATGTTCAGTGTATGCTTGTGTGCAAGATTTCATGTAATGCCCCGACGCGGAATATCGGAGCGCGAAGGCAGTTGCAAGAAAAAGGTATAGAGAAAATACGAGACATCAAACCCTTGCACATTGAATAATACTAAAGCAAATCTTTCTCATTAATAACTTCTCAAATGTCTAGTTACAACCACTACTATCAGAGCCATTCTATAGGGCCCAATTACATTGCAATAAATAGAAATAACTAACTACAACTCTGAGATAACATAATGACTCGAGGGTACTCCTGGCTTCACTCTTGGTCATTCCCTTCCTCGTGAGTGTATGTATCAGCCTCGGTCTCACCTGAGAACACAACATCAAATAACGTAGGGTGAGCAATAATGCCCAGTAGGACTTAAATCTCAGGCTCAAGCAGGCTGTAAATAATTAACACATTTAATGGCAGAGTATCTAAAGATAGCAGGTACAAGAGAGTCAAAACATAGCAAGGGATAGCACAACAGGTAACATGATAGCACAATAGCATGAGATCGAGTATAGTTTGCAAAAATAGCACAAGTATCGAGTATAGCACGAATAGCAGGATGGCCATAGCACAACTAGCACAAGTATAGTAATAGCACGACGAGTATAGCACTTGTTTGTCATTCTAGACATCGAGAGAGTATAGCACGTTTTGTGTTTTGATTGTCATATAGATAGTCGAGATAGATAGCACTTGAGTGTAATGCCAAACACTCTGATCATTTAACTCCTATGGGCACTAGCACTTTCGGGCGCACATCCCAGGACCAGATCAGGCCCTTTATATATTGTCAGGCATTGGTTATATTGTTTATCTTTAGACAATCAGTCAATGGCCAATATAGAGTACCAAGAAGTAGATGAGAGCACTAGATGAATAGACGAGATAGTAGAGTGAACGTGAATAGACGAGCGAGTAGAGTATAGATGAGAGCTAGTGGACATTGCATGTAATGCGACGAGTAACAGGCGATAGTAACAGTTGCACAACACGCGCACGTCGTTTTGGCAGTCAGGTGGAATTCACGATCTTCCCACTGGCCATGTTATGCACAAGTCCAGAGGTCCGACGTGATTCAAGGTAAGAGCGAACTTCTAATAGCCGTTTGGATCATATCGATCCCTAAAGATGTAATGGGTGGTAGGGTACAACCGGCTCGTCGACCATGTGGGAATCCATGATCAGAGGAGACTTACGGAGGCCTTGTGCAAGGGTTCACTAGTCCGGCGAAAGGAATATCCAACTGAGAGTTCACCACAAGCCAAATAAAGTGTGTATATAAAACAGGTGCTCGACATTCTAGAGGAATTCTAGAACAGTGGAGAGTCGATATCGTTATATAACCCACGCAAGAAACGAATACAAGTCCTTTAAAATAGGGAAGTTAACGTACTTTATTGCAATAAATTCCCAGATACCATATGAGATATTTTATGCCAGATTTCAGTCATATATGGGTGGTTCATGTGTGTGCATGTGTAAGAGAAATCATAGATAGAAATAAGTCGTGAATATGTATTTTAAATCATTCAATGTAGCTCCATTTTTTTAAAACAAGTTTTTACTGGGGGTATAACTGTAAAAAGGCGTAAGAATTATTTAGAAAGTGACAGAAATAATTTTTTATGGGTTTTCATCAAAAACCTGTGAAGGCGACGTAGGCCCGTAAGGATTGCGTCAGGGGTAGGGCAGATAGCGACAGGGCCTGCAAAGGGTCACGACAGGGCTGTCTGCTTAGGCGGCCAGAACGCGACGGGGTGTCCTGTCGCGTTCAGAACGCGACAAGAAAGGCGTCGCGACGGGCTTGAGAAGGCGACATGTCGGGCCGTCGCGTTCTCATGTCCGTGGACTGAGTTTGACAGAGCTCTAATCTATCTTGGATTGCGGTCCAGAAACTTGCCTCTTTGACATAGGGTAGTTCATAAAATCATAACTAATTGTATACACTATGAAAAATCATGAAACCAGTTTTAAATTGATCTAGACATGTAAGGGTACTTCCAGTAATTAGGAATTTGAAAGCAATCATGGTATCGACATAGTTCTAACAAGTTGAACAAGAAACAACCTGATTCCAGGTACAGTAGAGATGAATGATTTAATTCGGGCAACATGCTTGATAAAAAATAGGGCTTTTAGGGACTAAAGATCCCTAACAACAAGTAGTATCTACAGTAAAATTTTCGTAGCATGGGAACAAGTGTACATGGAGATCTGATTTAAACATGATGACTCGAGGTTACCATGTATGCAGAACTTCAAAAATCAAGAATAAAAGATTGGCTCGATGAAAAATTATGAAACAAGAGGGCTTTTGTTCCTGGTGATTGGAACTACCTATAGATGGATTTGATTTGGTTTTGCTTGTGAGAATGCCTACCTTTGACTCGATTTATCTTCTAGGGCTTAGAACTCCAAGAACGAGGAAGAAGCTCCAAGAACTCCTTCCCACGAGATCCTCTCCTCCTTGACCTCTTCTCCACGTCCAACAACATTTGGCAACGAGCTAGGGTTGGCCAAGAGGATTTAAGAGGTGTATTTATATAAACACAAGTTCCTATTCCTACTACTACTCAAATTCTTCTTAATTTCGAGATTTCCTAACTCCACCTTTCCTCTCTTGCTTTCCAATATCTAATTGGGTTAGGATAGTATCTAAATTCGTGCTAGACTATATGGGGTAGGTTTAGGAATCCAATTCCAACTCTAATTGCCACTTTTATTGCTTTAATAACCCTTTTCCAATTATGATATAATTAAACTCCGAATTTAGGGTATTTTCTTATTATTCTCCCTTTGTAAATTCATATTTTGACCCAATAAATTCTAGATGGTCCATTAAGCAAAGCCCATTACTCTTTTCCATTTAATAGATTTTATTTAATGCTCCTTTCATTTAAATATCCATTTAGCTAGGTTTTAATTCTTTATTTAAATTTTATTTTCTTAAAAATTCAGGTTGCTACATCCTCCCCCTGTTAAAAGAATTTGGTCCCCAAATTCATATGACCTTACATGAGAGAATGACTTACCAAATAGATCAGGGTAGTTGCGTCTGATAATTCTTTCTGGTTCCCATGTGGCTTCTTCCACTCCGCGGCTATTCCATAAGACCTTCACCACGTGAATGGGACGATTTCTAAGTTGTTGTACCTTCCGGTCCAATATCTTGATCGGCTTCTCTTCATACGTCATGTCCTTGTTTAACACCAGATCATCATGGCGAATGACATGTGTAGGATCGTACACATACTTTCTAAGCATGGAGACATGGAAGACATTGTGCACACTTGCCAAATTTGGCGGCAAGGCCAGTCTGTAAGCAACTTCACCAATCCTTTCAAGTACTTCGAAAGGACCAATGAATCTTGGACTATGTTTTCCTTTCACTCCGAATCTTTGAATACCTCGGGTAGGAGATACCTTTAATAGCACATGATCTCCTATTTGAAATTCCAGATCCCGTCTTCTCTTATCGGCATAGCTCTTCTGTCTAGACTGAGCAATCTTGAGTCGATCTCGTATCATCTGTATATCCCGAGTTGTACTTTGTACCATATCAGGTCCTAACCATTGTTGTTCTCCAACTTCATTCCAGCACACAGGAGATCTACAATTATTGCCATAAAGTGCTTCAAATGGTGCCATTTTAATACTCGCCTGGTAACTGTTGTTATAGGCGAACTCAATCGAGGGTATGTGTTCATTCCAATGACCTTTGAAATCTATAATGCAGGCTCTTAACATGTCTTCTACAATTTGATTTGTCCTCTCGATTTGCCCATCGGTTTGCGGGTGAAAGGCAGTGCTAAAATTAAGCTTCGTACCCAGGGCAGTTTGCAGACCTTTCCAAAAATGAGAGGTGAACCTTGGATCTCGATCTGAGATGATAGATGACGGAATACCGTGCAACCGCACGATCTCCCTGACATATAATGCAGCTAGCACCTCCACAGACCATGTACTCTTTATGGGTAAGAAGTGCGCAGATTTGGTCAACCGGTCAACGATGACCCATATGGCGTCAAGTCCACCACGAGTTCTGGGTAAACCCATGATGAAGTCCATGCCAATGCTTTCTCACTTCCATTCTGGGATATCTAGCGGTCTGAGTACACCGGCAGGGCGCATGTGTTCTGCTTTTACTTGCTGACATGTGAGGCAATGAGCTACATGCTCGGCTACTTCCCTCTTCATATTCGGCCACTAAAATGTTCTTTTCATGTCTTGATACATTTTGGTACCTCCTGCATGAATAGTGTACTTAGTTTGATGAGCATCATCCATTAGTTTCCTTTTTAGGGCTTCGTTGTCTGGGACACAAGTTCTCCCTTGGAATACTATCCTTCCATCTTCAGTCATGGCAAAATCCGGTCTGTCCACTAAGGTTTCCTTGACACGAACTAAGAATGGATCGTTGTTCTGCTGCCTCTTAATTTCCTCCAGTAGATCGGATTGGATCTTAAGATTGGCAATCAAAACATGATCGTCCCTATGTTTAATATTTAAGTCTAGCCTCGCGAATTGTTCAAGTAATTGCATCTCGCCAAGGACTAGACTTGAGATATATGCCATTGGCTTTCTACTAAGAGCATCAGCCATGACGTTTCCCTTACCTGGATGGTATTGGATGTTGAAATCGAAGTCCTTTAGATATTCTAACCATCTTCTCTGCCTCATGTTGAGTTCTTTCTGGGAGAATAGGTACTTTAGACTTTTATGATCTGAATAGACAGTGAATTGCTCAGCATAGAGATAGTGCCTCCAGATTTTTAATGCGAAGACCACGCAGCCAACTCTAAGTCATGCACAGGGTAGTTGACTTTATGCGTCTTCAATTGCCGTGAGGAATATGCGATGACCTTCTCCTTTTGCATTAGTACACAGCCTAGCCCAATTCCTGAGGCATCAATATAGACAGAGAAACTCTCTCCCTCTACTGGTAGAGCGAGAACGGGTGCTGAGGTAAGGCAGTTTTTGAGAGTTTGGAAACTCTTCTCACACTCTTTACTCCAGGAGTAGGGATTCTCCTTTCGTGTCAGACGCGTGAGTGGTACGGCGATTTTAGAGAAGTCCTTGATGAACCGCCTATAGTAGCCAGCCAGTCCTAGGAAGCTTCTTATCTCGGTGACGTTGGTTGGCCTCTCCCAATTGAGTACAGCTTCGACTTTGGAGGGATCAACAGAGATGCCGTCTTTTGAGATGACATGGCCCAAGAAAGACACTTCCACGAGCCAAAACTCGCACTTGCTTAATTTTGCATATAGTTTGTTGTCTCGTAAGACTTGCAGTGCGGTCCTCAAGTGTTCTTCATGATCTTCCTTGGTCTTTGAATATATGAGGATATCGTCGATGAAGACGACCAAAAATTTATCAAGGTATGGCCGATATATGCTGTTCATGAGTTGCATAAAGGCTGCAGGAGCATTGGTTAGACTAAAAGGCATAGCAATAAATTCGTAATGTCCATACCTACTCCTGAAGGCTGTTTTGAAAATATCGTCATCCTTGATCCTCATTTGATGATAACCAGATCGAAGGTCGATCTTGGAGAAGTATTGGGCTCCAGATATCTGGTCGAATAGTTCATCGATCCTAGGTAATGGGTACTTGTTCTTGATGGTCAATTGGTTGAGCTGACGATAGTCGATGCATAGTCTCATCGACCCATCCTTCTTCTTGACGAATAGTACAGATGCTCCCCAAGGGGAGGTACTTGGTCTGATGAACCCCTTCTCTAGCAGCTCCATCAGTTGTGTGTTTAATTCCTTCAGCTCGGCAGGTGACATCTGGTATGGTTGACGCGATACCGGTGCAGCTCCAGGAGTCAACTCAATGGCGAAGTTGACGTCACGTTCAGGGGGGACTCCGGGTAAGTCTTCAGGGAATACATCTAGGTAGTCCTGGACTATGTGAATGTCTTCTATTTTTGAACCATTCTTTTCGACTATGACGGCCGCAAGGAAAGCAAGACATCCTTTCCTTATCATGTTATGGGCTTTTAAGGCGGAGACTAAAGACATCCACTTCTTATGTCTAATCCCAGTGAATGCTAATTTAGGAAAGTCACTAAATGTCACCCTTCCTTTCTTACAATCGACGCTTGCCCCATATGTGGACAACAAGTCGGCTCCCAATATGACATCATACCCTTCCATGGACATACATACCAGGTCGGCCTTTAGGTTATGGTCTCCGATCATTACATCGGCAGATGGAAAGTATTGGTTTAGTTTCTCCTTTTCCCCCAAGGGTGTTGTGACAGAGAATTCACCACCCATGGTTGTAGGTTTTGCAGTCAGGGTAGCATCAAAGTGTTGCGATATGAATGAATGAGTAGCTCCAGTATCAAATAACACAAATGCTGGAAAGGAAAAGACTAGCAGGGTACCTTCTACCACGCTACCTTCCTCGCTGGTTTCTTCATTGTGCAGGGCTTGCAGCCTGCCCTGTTTCTTAGGCATAGCAGTGCGCTTCTCATTTTCTTTCAGCATCGGGCACTCGGGTATGCGATGCTCGCGACTTCCGCAGCGTAGACACGCTCCGGCTTTTCTCCAGCACTCATCAGCGGTGTGACCAGGTTTGTCACAGTGTTTGCAATGGCTCTTTTTTGGTGTGTTGAGGATGAAGACCTTGGGTTTCCTATCTTGGTTGGATCCCTCAGTTGGGTGGAAAGGACGCTTTTTGCCGTTGGTCGGCTTGGCAGATGCTAGTCCCGATGTCATTTCTTTCTTTATGAACTTCCCCTTGATACGGTCAGTGAAGTCCGTAGCATCTTCTAGTAGCTGAGCCTTCTTAACCATCTCGGCATAAGTTTGTATGTCGAGTGGCGCCAGTTGAGTAATGTACTGAGGCTTAAGGCCATTTAGAAAGCGCTTAGCCTTCATCCTCTCAGTGTTGATCAGATGTACAGCATAGCGTGCCAGTCTAGAGAACTAGGCTTCGTATTCTGCTACCGTCAGGCTTCACTGTTTAAGAGTAGCGAATTTAGCAGCTTTCTTTTCTTGTACTCGTTCAGAGAAGTACTTAGCATTATAAGCTTCCTTAAATCCGGCCCAAGTAAATTGGCCATTTTCCCTTGTGGCTTCCACGGACTCCCACCATGCGCGGGCATCCTTCTCTAATTGGAATGTCGCTAATAGGAGTTTGTCTCCGTCCGCACATTGCATTACACAGAAGATCCTTTCAATTTCCTTTAGCCAGTGCTCCGCTTCGTCTGGATCCGTAGACCCACTGAACCTAGGCGGGTTCAGACCCCTGAAATTGCGATGTAGCTCGCCTGCACCTGGTTGGTTCCCTCCGCGGTTACCACTGCCTTGCTGGGTGGCTTGTAGTATGGCACGAGTCAGTTCCTGGAGGGACTGTTGCATGCCTCTCATCTGAGCACAATCCGCTGTCATTGTAGCTGTTTAGTTCCTACAAAATAGTTGGATAGTTATAATGCTGATTAAAAGTTTAATGTGTGAGTGTGTGATTTTATTTTAGCTAATTACCCATGGTTCTACCCACATCTCTCATAGGTAGGATTACTGACTCTTAGTCGAGACTGGTCAACCTAGATAACCCTATACTTAGAATAACCTACGCTCTGATACCACAAAACTGTCACGCCCCGACGCGGAATATCGGAGCGCGAAGGCAGTTGCAAGAAAAAGGTATAGAGCAAATACTAGACATCAAACCCTTGCACATTGAATAATACTAAAGCAAATCTTTCTCATTAATATCTTCTCAAATGTCTAGTTACAACCACTACTATCAGAGCCATTCTATAGGGCCCAATTACATTGCAATAAATGGAAATAACTAACTACAACTCTAAGATAACATAATGACTCGAGGGTACTCCTGGCTTCACTCTTGTTCATTCCCTTCCTCGTGAGTGTATGTATCATCCTCGGTCTCACCTGAGAACACAACATCAAATAACATAGGGTGAGCGATAACGCCCAGTAGGACTTAAATCATAGGCTCAAGCAGGCTTTAAATAATTAACACATTTAATGGCAGAGTATCTAAAGATAGCAGGTACAAGAGAGTCAAAACATAGCAAGGGATAGCACAACAGGTAACAGGATAGCATGCACAATAGCATGAGATCGAGTATAGTTTCAAAAATAGCACAAGTATCGAGTATAGCACGAATAGCAGGATGGCCATAGCACAACTAGCACAAGTATAGTAATAGCACGACGAGTATAGCACTTGTTTGTCATTCTAGACATCGAGAGAGTATAGCACGTTTTGTGTTTTGATTGTCATATAGATAGTCGAGATAGATAGCACTTGAGTGTAATGCCAAACACTCTGATCATTTAACTCCTATGGGCACTAGCACTTTCGGGCGCACATCCCTGGACCAGATCGGCCCCTTTATATATTGCCAGGCATTAGTTATATTGTTTATCTTTAGAAAATCAGTCAATGGCCAATATAGAGTACCAAGAAGTAGATGAGAGCACTAGATGAATAGACGAGATAGTAGAGTGAATGTGAATAGACGAGCGAGTAGAGTATAGATGAGAGCTAGTGGACATTGCATGTAATGCGACGAGTAACAGGCGATAGTAACAGTTGCACAACACGCGCACGTCGTTTTGGCAGTCAGGTGGAATTCACGATCTTCCCACTGGCCATGTTATGCACAAGTCCAGAGGTCCGACGTGATTCAAGGTAAGAGCGAACTTCTAATAGCCGTTTGGATCATATCGATCCCTAAAGATGTAATGGGTGGTAGGGTACAACCGGCTCGTCGACCATGTGGGAATCCATGATCAGAGGAGACTTACGGAGGCCTTGTGCAAGGGTTCACTAGTCCGGCGAAAGGAATATCCAACTGAGAGTTCACCACAAGCCAAATAAAGTGTGTATATAAAACAGGTGCTCGACATTCTAGAGGAATTCTAGAACAGTGGAGAGTCGATATCGTTATATAACCCACGCAAGAAACGAATACAAGTCCTTTAAAATAGGGAAGTTAACGTACTTTATTGCAATAAATTCCCAGATACCATATGAGATATTTTATGCCAGATTTCAGTCATATATGGGTGGTTCATGTGTGTGCATGTGTAAGAGAAATCATAGATAGAAATAAGTCGTGGATATGTATTGTAAATCATTCAATGTAGCTCCATTTTTTTAAAACAAGTTTTTACTGGGGGTATAACTGTAAAAATGTGTAAGAATTATTTAGAAAGTGATAGAAATAATTTTTTTATGGGTTTTCATCAAAAACCTGTGAAGGCGACGTAGGCCCGTAAGGATTGCGACTCGGGTAGGGCAGTTAGCGACAGGGCCTGCAAAGGGTTGCGACAGGGCTATCTGCTAAGGCGGCCAGAACGCGACGGGGTGTCCTGTCGCGTTCAGAACGTGACAAGAAAGGAATCGCGACGGCTTGAGAACGCGAGATGTCAGGCCGTCGCGTTCTCAAGTCCGCGGACTGAGTCTGACAGAGCTCTGATCTGTCTTGGATTGCGGTCCAGAAACTTGCCTCTTTGACATAGGGTAGTTCATAAAATCATAACTAATTGTATACACTATGAAAAATCATGAAACCAGTTTTAAATTGATCTAGACATGCAAGGGTACTTCCAGTAATTAGGAATTTGAAAGCAATCATGGTATCGACATAGTTCTAACAAGTTGAACAAGAAACAATATGATTCCAGGTACAGTAGAGATGAATGATTTAATTCGGGCAACATGCTTGATAAAAATTAGGGCTTTTAGGGACAAAAGATCCCTAACAACAAGTAGTATCTACAGTAAAATTTTCGTAGCATGGGAACAAGTGTACATGGAGATCTGATTTAAACATGATGACTCGAGGTTACCATGTATGCAGAACTTCAAAAATCAAGAACAAAAGATTGGCTTGATGAAAAATTATAAAACAAGAGGGCTTTTGTTCCTGGTGATTGGAA
Organism: Colocasia esculenta; assembly: GCA_014218235.1. Lineage (NCBI taxonomy): Eukaryota > Viridiplantae > Streptophyta > Magnoliopsida > Alismatales > Araceae > Colocasia > Colocasia esculenta. Next base: position 137,211,997 of record CM024755.1, read on the forward strand.
CTACCTATAGATGGATTTGATTTGGTTTTGCTTGTGAGAATGCCTACCTTTGACTCGATTTATCTTCTAGGGCTTAGAACTCCAAGAACGAGGAAGAAGCTCCAAGAACTCCTTCTTCTCACGAGATCCTCTCCTCCTTGACCTCTTCTCCACGTCCAACAACCTTTGGCAACGAGCTAGGGTCGGCCAAGAGGATTTAAGAGGTTATTTATATAAACACAAGTTCCTATTCCTACTACTACTCAAATTCTTCTTAATTTCGAGATTTCCTAACTCCACCTTTCCTCTCTTGATTTCCAATCTCTAATTGGGTTAGGATAGTATCTAAATTCGTGCTAGACTATATGGGGTAGGATTAGGAATCCAATTCCAACTCTAATTGCCACTTTTATTACTTTAATAACCCTTTTCCAATTATGATATAATTAAACTCCGAATTTAGGGTATTTTCTTATTATTCTCCCTTTGTAAATTCATATTTTGACACAATAAATTCTAGATGGTCCATTAAGCAAAGCCCATTAATCTTTTCCATTTAATGGGTTTTATTTAATGCTCCTTTCATTTAAATACCCATTTAGCTAGGTTTTAATTCTTTATTTAAATTTTTATTTTCTTAAAAATTCAGGTTGCTACATTTCAAGTTGATAATAAAAAATCACATGTTCATGCTGTTAAAAGAATTTTTAGATATCTTATAAACACAAGTATTAGGTTTATGGGTATGACTATGCCAAATATTCTGATTTTAATTAATTGGAGAAGCAGAATACATTGTAGCTGGAAGTTGCTGCACTCATTGTTGTGGATCAAACACTAATTGGAAGACTATGGTCAAACACTTACAAGAAATTTCAATGTTGTGTGACAACACAAGCACAATCAATTTGACCAAAAATCCTATACAGCATTCAAGGATAAAGAATATTGAGGTTAGACATCACTACATCAGGAACCATGTAAGTAATGGTGACATTCTACTAGATTTTGTTTCTACAGAAAATCAACTTGCTGATATTTTTACTAAACCTCTTCCTCAAGATAGATTCACATCTATTAGAAGAGAAATAGGTATGTCTAATCCTAATTAAATTGCTGTGATAAATTCATGATTGAACTATATGTTAAGAACTCACTATGTAATTTTTTAAGTCCCAATACTGCGACACATAAAGTCGGAGTGGAGACTGCGACTTTTAAAAGTCGGAGTCTACTACGACTCATGATGAGAGAAGTGTGCTTTGCGACTCTTGAAAGACAGATGAGTACTTCAACTCATTACAGTCGGAGTCTATATAAGTGATTTAATTAATTCAATATAATAAATGTTAATAATTTTTAAATTTATAGGAGTATTTATTACGGCAACGGTACATCCCTTTAATCCCCACCGTTCATCTCCTCATCCTTGGTTCGTTACTTTCCAACTTCTATATTAGGACAACCCTTTCCCTTTTCCAAAGCACCCTTTCAAACTCTCTCTCTGACTCTCCTATCATCTTCTTCCTCTTCCAGTGAGTACTGTTCATCTTCTCTAGAAACCGTCTTCAGAGCAACTGCAAAACTCTCATCTCCTCTGAAAAAAGGTAGGATCTTTGATCTCTAAACTACATTTCTTTCATTCCCTTGACAGTCTCCTGAGTCTTCTCCATTGCTCTCTATCCAGATGGCATCATCTAGGGCTCCAGAAGGAACTCAATTCACCCCTGAACAGTTCCAACACCTTACTTTTGCCAAGGTCACCATCTGTTCCAGGAAGGTTGTAGACTTCTCCCAGTTGCATGGTAGTCTAGGTTGGGTAGAAGAAACCCTAGCAGCAATGGGTTGGTCCAGACTGTGTCAGATTTTTGAACCCACATTCGAGAGTGCCCTTAAGGCCTTTTTTGTTTCTCTTCAAGTCTCCTCAGAAAGTTCAGTTATAGGGTATGTGAAAGGCACCAAAGTTACAGTTTCTAAAGACCTGTTAATGGAACTTTTGGATTGTCCCAACTCCGGGCACAAACTTAGTGAGATTGTCCCAATGGATAAGCAGAAGATGGGTATCATTGGAAGCTTGGGGACAGTAAGCTAGAAAGGTTTGCTAGTCAATGAGTTGTCTGCAGAGAAGAGGATCATCCATTCTATCATCACCAACATCATTACTCCCAGGGCCGGGACCCATTCCTCCATCACTGCCAGAGATGGTAGTTTGCTTTTTTGGGCTATCCAAAGACATAAGGTCAACCTGCCAACAGTTATTCTGGAAAAGATGGTAGCATCCATAAATCTGCATGAGTCCCTTCCTTATGGACCTCTGCTTACCTTGATCTTTAAGAGATTTTCAGTAGACCTTAGTGAGAAATCTCAGTGGGAGTAAAAGAAAAGATTGGCTTGTCTACATTGAGAAGAAGTCACCACACTTTGGAGAATAAAAGTTAGAATTTATGGGTTAAGGATTCTGTGCCCCAGTGCACCCATGAGATTTTCCCTGATGAAGCACATGATTCCTCATCCATTCCAGTCAGTCAGCAAACAGTGAGAGAAGAAAGAGCAGAAGCCCCTATTCAAGACCAATAAGAACAGCAACGAGAAGAAGAGCAACAAGGGATTCAGCAAGAACAAGAGCCAATCCAACAAGAGCAAGTTCCTGCCTCATCTCCAGGGCATGATACACCTGGAGAGACCATCAATCAGGTACTTAGAGATTTAAGAGGCAAGGGAGTAGCACAAGAACAAGAAGATTTTGCCAAAACTACTCCAGTAATGCAAGAGTTTGAAGAAGTGCAACATCATTCCCCCCCTTCTCATTTTGAGACCTAGCCAAGGTCTCAGGGGGGGAGTAGCAACAACATAAATATGATGATGGATCTACTGACAAAGCAACAAGAGAGTCTGTCAGTTCTTCATATGCAAGTCGAATTTATTGATGCCAAGTTTGATGCTATGACTGAGGAGGTCTAGCAGATGAAGGACCTTTTACTTCAGTTAGTGTGCCAACAGGGCACTAAACAATCATCTGTTCCTCCCTCTACTCATCAAGAAGAGCATCAACACCATGAGGAACAAGAAGAATAAGTGCAGCAGCAGCCTGAACAAGAGCAGTAGTTAGAGCAAGAGCGAGAGCAACAGCCGCAAGAGCCAGAGCCAGAGCAGCCCTCAGTGGCAATTATGGAAGATCAGTAGAAGCATGAGCAGCATCAACAATCTTTAGTAGTAGTTGAGTCTGAGTAGCAGCAGCAACAAGAGTCTATGCTTAAGAGGCCACTAGAGTCTCTAGGTTTAGAGAAAGATGCCAGGTCCAAAGTGTCACGCCCCAACGCAAAATATCAGAACGCGAGGCAGTTGCAAGTAAACGGGTACAAAGCGAGTACTAGACATCAAACCATTAGACAAGAATAAATACAAAAACAATTGCATCTCATTAATAATTTCCAATGTCTAATTACAACCACTAATATCAGAGCCATTCAATAGGGCCCAATTACATTGAATAAAAGCAAAAGACTAAACTGAAATTCTAACAACTACTAGGACGCTAGGGTACGCTTGACTTCACTCTTAGTCGTTCCCATCCTCTTGAGTGTAAGTCTCTTCCTTGGTCTCACCTGAAAACACATAACCAAAAACGCAGGGTGAGCAATAACGCCCAGTAGGACTTAGATATCAAGATGAAGTATGCTTTAAATGATTAATGTATTAAAAAGGTAGAGTAACTAATGATAGAGAGACATAGTCAAGTAATGTAAGAGATAACACGATAGCATGTGATTGAATAGCACAAGATTTCAACTATAGTACAAGTGTCGAGTATAGCACAAATAGCATGACAGCCATAGTACAAAGTATATCAATAGCACAATGAGTATAGCATAGCACTTTGTTGTCAATAGACAACGAGAGAATATAGCACTTTTGATTGTCATTTAGATAGTCGAGATAGATAGCACTCAAGTGTAATGCCAAACACTCTAGTCATTTAACTCCCGCGGGCAAATAGCACTTTTGGGCGCACATCCCAGGACCAGACCGGGCCCTTTATATATTGCTAGCCATTAGTTATATTGTTTATCTTTAGACAATCAGTCGATGGCCAATAAAGAGTACTAAGAAATAGATGAGAGTACTAGATGAATAGACGAGATAGTAGAGAGAGTGTGAATAGGCGAGCGAGTCAAGTATAGATGAGAACTACAGGTCAATGCACATGAAACGTCTAGTAAATGACGATAGTAACAGTTGCACAACACGCGCGTTTGGTGTCGGCAGTCAGGTGGAACTCACTACCCTTCCACTGACCATGTTATGCACAGGTCTAGAGGTCTGACGTGATACAAGATAAGAGTGAACTTCTAATAGCTGTTTTGATCATATTGATCCCTAAAGGGTATCATAGGTGTTAGGGTACAACCAGCTCATCGACCATGTGGGAATCCATAGACAGAGGAGACTTACGGAGGCCTTGAACAAGGATTCACTAGCCCGGCAGAAGGAGTATCCGATGGAGAGTTCGTCCAAGTCAAAAGAAAAGTGTGTATATAGAATAAGTGCCCTACGTTCTAGAGGAGTTCTAGAATAGTGGAGCGTCGGTAACGATATTCCGAAACATCGCAAGAAACGAAGACAAGTTCATTTAAAATAAATGAGACATTTTAAATACATCATTAAAAAAAAATTACCAGATATTTTATGAAGTATTTTTATGCCAAGTCAAGTCATGATTGGATGGTTCAAGTGTGTGCATGTGAATAAGAGAATCATGGATGTGATTGGATCATGTGAATGACTTTTAATTAATAATCACATAACCACATTTAACATTGTTATTTACTGTGTGTAAGACAGTTAATATGGTAAGAGTTTACAGTAGAAAGTCAAATTGAGCAAAAATGTAGGGTTTTGGTGAAAACCTTCGGAACGTGACGTACTGGTGTAAGGGTCACGACAGGGTCCGTTTAGAACGCGATAGGGTCATGCACAGGTCGCGACAGGTTGGTCAAAGCAGGCTGCCAGATCGCGACAACAGGGCATGTTGTGTTCAAAACACGACGGATGGCTCTATCGTGATTAGCCGTGAGAATGCGGCCTATCGGGCCGTCGCGTTCTCATGTCCTGCGCCTGAGTCCGAGCGGGAAAAAGACATCACCTTGGATTGTGGTCCAGGTTGCCCTTGTTTGACACAGGTTCGTTCAGAAATTTAAAACTAAATGTACATTGGATGAAAAATTACGAAATCACTTGCAAATAGATCTAGTCATTGAGGGAACTTATAGTAAATAGGAATTCGAAAACAACTATGGTCCTGACAGGTTTTGAACATTAATAAGCATGAAGAACTTAGAGCATGGTACAGTGAAGATAAAAGATTTAATTCACACAGCATGATGAATGAAAATTAGGGCTTTCAGTGGAAAAATATTCCTTGCGTCAATCAGTATCTCTAGTAAAATTTTTGTAGCATGGTGTCAAGTGTACATGGGGATATAGATTAAACATGATGGTTCGGGGTCATGGTGATTGCAGGACTTCAAAAATATAGAACAAAAGATGGGGTTAACGAAAAATCATGAGACAAGAGGGCTTTTGTTCCTGAGGTTTGGAACAATCTATAGACGAAATTAATTAAGTTTTGCTCATAAGAATGCGTGCCTTTGACTCGTTTGATCTTCTAGGGTTAGAGCTTGAAGAACTTGGGTTGAAGCTTGGTCCAACCTTCTCCCACGAATTCCTCTGCTCCTTGGCCTCCTCTCCTCGTCCAACAAGCCCCAACAACGTGTTAGGGCCGGCCATGGAGAGTTTAGAGAGTATTTAAGCTACTTGGGTTTCTATTTCTTAATAGAACTCTAATTACTATTAAATTCTGAGATTTCCTATTTCTATCCTCCTTCCAAGCATTCCAACTCCTAATCGGGTTAGGTTGGGTTGCAAATTCGTGGCCAACCTATTAGGGTAGAGTTAGGAGTCCAATTCCAACACAAATTACTTATTTTAATACTTTAATACCCTTTTTCTATTTAGATAATATTTAAGTTACGAATTTAGGGTATTTACCTATTATTCTTCTTTTAAAAGTTCCTATTTTGGCCCAATAAATTTTAGAGGGTCCATTTAACAAAGTCCATTACTTCTTTTCTTTTAATGGGTTTTAATTAATTCCCTTTTCTTTGATTTTCCAATTGATCAAATTTTAATATTATTAAATTTTTATTTTTTGAAAAATTCAAGTTGCTACATCCTTCCCCTCTTAAAAGAATTTGATCCCCAAATTCATATGATCAAAATGGAGAGAATGCCTTACCGAAAAGATTGGGGTAGTTTCGTTTGATGATTCCTTTAGGTTCCCATGTGGCTTCTTCCACTCCACGATTATTCCATAGGACTTCAACCACATAGATGGGATGGTTCCTGAGTTGCTGCACCTTCCATTCCAGTATCTTGACTGGCTTCTCATGGTATGTCATGACCTTGTTCAACACCAACTTCTCATGACGAATGATATGCGTAGGATCATATACATATTTCCTAAGCATAGATACATGGAACACATTGTGCACGCATGCCAAGTTTGGTGGCAATGTCAGTCGGTATGCAATCTCACCAACCCTTTCGAGCACTTCAAATGGATCGATGAATGTAGGACTGAGCTTCCCTTTTACACCAAATCTTTGGATGCTACGAGTAGGCGACACCTTTAAGAGTACATGATCACCGACTTGAAATTCTAAATCTCGCCTTCTCCTGTCAGCATAGCTCTTCTGTTTGGACTGAGCAATCTTGAGTCGGTCTCTAATCACCTGAATGTCCCTTGTTGTATTTTGCACCATGTCTGGGCCTAGCCATTGCTGTTCTCCAACCTCATTCCAGCATGCAGGAGATCTACAGTTTCTGCCATATAGTGCTCCGAATGGTGCCATTTTAATGCTCACCTAGTAACTGTTGTTATAGGCAAACTCTATTCGAGATAGGTGCTCATTCCAATAACCTTGGAAGTCTATAGTGCAGGCTCTCAACATGTGTTCAACAATTTGGTTGGTTCTTTCAGTCTGCCCATCAATTTGTGGGTGGAACGTGGTACTAAAGTTGAGTTTAGTACCAAGTGCACTTTGCAGTCCTTTCCAGAAGTGGGACATAAATCTCGTATCCCGATATGAGACAATAGATGATGGAACTCCGTGCAGTCTCACTATCTCCTTGACATGTAAGGTAGCTAGTACCTCTACCGACCACTTACTCTTTATAGGGAGGAAGTGAGCAGATTTGGTTAATCGGTCGACAATGACCCATATGGCATCGAGACCACCACGAGTCTTGGGTAAACCCATGATGAAGTCCATGCCAATGCTTTCCCATTTCCACTTTGGGATATCTAGTGGTCTAAGTACGCCAGCAGGGCGCATGTGTTCTGCCTTTACTTGTTGACAAGTAAGGCAATGAGCGGCATGCTTGGCTACCTCTCTCTTCATGTTCGACCACCAAAACATCCTTTTCATGTCTTGGTACATTTTGGTACCTCCAGGATGAATAGTGTACTTTGTCTTGTGAGCTTCATCCATTAATTTTCTCTTCAATTGTTCATTGTCAGGGACGCATGTCCACCCTTGGAATACCAGTCTGTTGGAAATCGACTTGAGGCATCACATGCACAGCGGAAATAAAACAAAAAAATTGATTTCTATCTATGTACTTGATCGGGCTATGATGTACGGTGCATGTAAACATACATACAAATAAGGCGTGAGACAATCTCACCTAAGGGAGATCGTATATCCCCTGAAGCGCAGAACTAGTCCTTGTTTTAAGGAGCTCTCACGAGACTCCCTCTAGTGGTATCCACACAGTGGATGATCGGCGATGATGATGACCTCTCCTACACCGGTGGTGCCACTCCTCCTAGTCGTGCAACGCCACATAGCGGCCAATAGCAGCAAGTGTTGGGTTGAGTGTGAATATAAATCATTTCTCCTCACATTTTGATGATGACAAGTTGTGATTTTAATGCATAACCATTGGAACATGTAAAATACATCACTTGAAATTACAATATTCAAAAAGTATGTTTCCAAGCACATTTATCATTGATATTCATGATAATATATTTAACTAATGATTTATGTGTTTATTCTCTCAGGGACAAACACTTTCTGCAAAGGTAGTGTCGACACAACCATCAGTGGTGTCGACACAATGGTTCAGAACAAAGGCAGAAATGTGAAGAAAAGTCCATCTCAGGTCGACACTAGTCCAGAGCAGGTCGACACTAGAGAGCCTTCCCAGAAGGCCTGTTGTTCAGATAGCCAAAGCAGGTCGACACCAAATGCAGGCAGGTCGACACTAGATGGCTCTCCCAGAAGGCCTGTTTTTCAGATGGCCAAAGCAAGTCGACACAAGATGAGATCAGGTCGACACTAGAGAGCCTTCCCAGAAGGGCTGTTTTGCTATCTGGGACATGAGGTCGACACTGAATCATCTCAGGTCGACACTAGAGACCTCTCCCAGGGAATTGTTTTGCCAGTCTGGGAGAGTGTGTCGACACACCTCATGGGTAGGTCGACACACTCCGGAATCTCTGTGACTTATGATTCCTCCTGGACACGCGGCACCCTAGGGAAAAGGTGGATCAACATTAGATCTTGTGCCCAGGAACCCCAAGGGTATCTTTCAGATATTTAGGGTATAAATACCTCCTAATGGGCACCCATCCATAAGAGAATCTTCCAAGAGCCTCCAGAAACTGCAAGTGGCGGCCAGAGAGTCTCTCCTCCCTGTTTTGCTCCCTCCTGTGCTTCTACACCTCAATTCACCCTTCTCTAAGCACAAGGATCGAAGATTGATCAACATGAAGCACTAGGATCAACTTCAAGGGAGCAGATCAAGTAGAAGCCAGCAATTGTGAAGCACTCAAGGAAGATCCCGAGATAAAATTTGCAGAGCATCAGCCAAGGGATTGCAAGTGATCAAGATCCATTCAATTCTGCTTCTACAAGGGAGTTTTCTTGAAGAACAAGAACTGTCAACCTCATGTCTTGAGTCTTTCTTGTTTCTTCTTGGCTATTCTAGAAATTGTGCATAATCGATTGCATCAATTTTCTTGAATTGGCCTTAATAGATTAGATCATTGCTAGAGGATCTGGATCTTGTTGTTTCTGTTCTAGCAAGTGATTGTGAGCCTCTGTGCTCAGGTCTTTGAGTTGTCGTACTCAAGTTGTGCGGTTGAGCAGTCTTGCTCAGAGTCTAGAGTAGTCTTGCTCTAGGTAGTGTGTGAGTTGTCAAACTCAATTGTGGAGTTGTCAGCCTCTAGTGTGGGTTGTGTTACCCAGGTTGTTAGTGGATCCTCACTGTGTGTGAGTGGTGGATGTAGGAGTCACGTGGTGTGATTTTCGAACCACCTAAAAAATCTTTGTGCATTGGTCTACTTGTGGTTTGAATTTACTGTTCGTTAGATGAATGCATAGGATCGTTTGAATCTATCTAATCAACTTGTTTTTCACACTCCAATTGTTTAACTCACTTAATCTCTCTTCAGATCTGTGAAATTTGCTTTCAATCTAACTCTGATTCAAAGGTTTTTCAAAATTGGTTTAGCTTCCGCATTAGTTGGCATAGATCTATTCAACCCCCCCCCCTTCTAGATCTTGTCCACACCTTTTATCGATCCTTCAATTGGTATCAGAGCGGGTTTACACTTGATCTGATCTGATCTGAGTAGTTTCTGAGTGTTCTGTGTTGCTTGTTTGCTTGCTTGTTTGTTTTGCTGAGTGTTTCCTTCCTTGCACCATCTGTTTAATTAAATGGATTCCAGAGGATTCATAGCTGAGGGTCATTCCATAAATAGGCCACCATTCTTTAATGGAACGGACTATTCTTATTGGAAAAATAGAATGCAAGTTTTTCTAAGAGCCCAAAATTATGAAATCTGGAAAGTAGTGGAGGTAGGTCCCTATGAAAACCAGGGAGAAGAAGAAACCTGGACTAGGGAACAAATAAGAAGAGCTACATTGAATTATAGTGCCATGAACATGATTCAATGTGCTGTTCACCCCAAAGAGTACTCAAGAATCTCAATGTGCAAATCTGCCAAAGAGATGTGGGATAAACTTGAGTTACTCTATGAGGGAACATCTCAGGTTAAAGAAACCAAGGCTAACATACTTGTCTCTGAATATGAATTGTTCATGATGAAGTCTAATGAGACAATCTCTGAAATGTTTGCCAGGTTCATGATCATAGTCAATGGACTAAAGGCCTTAGGTAAGGACTATACTGATGCTGACTTGGTAAGAAAGATTCTACGCTCACTCTCTTCAATTTGGCACACAAAGGCCACTGTTATTGAAGATTCTAAAGATCTGTCCAAAATCTCTTTGGATGAATTAATAGGATCTTTAATGACATATGAAATCAACTTAAAGAGAAATGAAGAACACATAATCAAAACCAAGCCAGTAGCATTAAAGGCCTCATCTAGTAACAAGGACAAAAGTCAGGATAAAACCAGTTCTGATGAGTCTGAGTCAAATGAGGATGAAATTGCCCTCATGACCAGGCAATTCAGAAAATTCTTGAAATATAGAAAAGGAAAATTTTCGGTAAAAAGAAATACTCTTCAGGTAAAAGAAACACATCCTTTTCTAATGCAAACTCTAACAAGAATAAAAAATCTGACGATATTGTCATTTGCTACAGGTGCAACAAACCAGGACACATGAAGGGAGAATGTCCTGAGAACAAGAAGGAGAAGCACAAGAAAATTCACAAAGTCAAGAAGCCGAAGGCCATGGTAGCCACTTGGTCTGATGAGGACACAAGTGAAAATGAAGAAGAAGAAAAATCCTCAAGCTCTGGAAGTGAGGAGATTTGCTTCATGGCAAACAGCTCAGATGGAAAGGTAAGCACATCTTTTGAAGATTTTTCTGTTGAAGATTGACAGGATGCTGAATTAGTTGAAAACTATACTTAAATGAGAAAAGAAAATAAGCATCTCAAAAAGAAAATTGAAAATATTTATCATAACCAATCTTCAAACAAAAGAATTTGTGAACTAGAGAATGAAGTAACAGAACTGAATGAAGAAAAAGAAAATCTTCTAAATCTGATTGATGAACTTAAGCTAGCTTCTCAAAAGGCCACCAATGAATTCAAAGACTTATCTGAAAATCTGGAAAAAGAAAATCAAGATAAACAACAAAAGATTGAAGAAATCAAAATTTTGGAAAACCAGCTAAGATAAAAAGATGAAGTCATTGAAACATTCACAAATGGCAAAGATAATTTGGAGGCCTTGTTGGGAACAAATATGAAATCAATCTCTCATGGACTAGGGTTTGATAAACAAAAATCTAAGAAAGACAAATCCGGTGAAAAGAAGGATAAAGCACCACTAATCAAATTTGTTAAGGGCCCTAGTCTTGAAAATACAGAAGTCAAACAAAAATCAAGCAAAACACAAAAAAGTCCAAAAACTCAGAACAAAGACAAGCAACCAGGTCGACACAATCTCCTGACAGGTCGACACCAGTCCACAAGAAGAAGGCTTCTGTGGCTGTAGTGTCGACACCAGTCAAAGAGAGGTCGACCTGCTCAACACCAACAAAGACAAACAACAAAATCAAAAAATTCAAATAAAAATTTGAAAAATAAGAAAAAGTCAAAGGAAGTCATTCATGAAGAACCTTGGACCTCCAAGACAGCATATCAAGCTGATTGGACCAATTCCTGGAGCCAATGGTATAACAACCCATGTTGGTATCATCCTCAATTTTTCTATCCAAACTTTCTGATGTACCAACAAAACCCTTGGATTCCACCTCCTAATCTGAATTCTCATGCTCAAATGAAAAACACCCCTCCTACCAAAAACACTGGTGTTTTCATTCCTAAAGAAAAGAAGAAAATGAAAAAGTCAGAGAACACCAATGTCATAAAATCAAAATAAAAAACAAACCAAATTTGGATAAGAAAAGATTTGATGAAAATGTCCAAACATTCTGATGGTCCCAACACTGTTTGGGTACCAAAATCTTCTCTTCATTGATTGATCTTGCAGGAAGGTCGTGCACCCAATTCAAACGTGTGGTTCCTTGATAGTGGGTGTTCACGACACATGACTGGAGATAAAGCTAAATTTTCTTTTCTGCTAGAGAAGGAGGGAGGTTCAGTAACATTTGGAGGTAAAAATAAAGGAAAGATCATTGGATCTGGAAAGGTTGGTCAAACTTCCTCAAACTCTGTTGATAGTGTTTTATTAGTTGATGGTCTTGATTACAACTTGCTCAGTATCAGCCAACTATGTGACAAAGGTCACAAAGTTGTGTTTGAATCTGATTTTTGCAAAATAATTGATTCATCAACTGATAAAATCAAATTTTTTGGAAAAAGGGAAAACAATGTTTATATGATTGACCTTAATAAAAACTTTTCTGAAAATCTTTGCTTTGTTGCAAATAAAGATGAAATTGCATGGACTTGGCACAAAAGACTTGGCCATGCAAGTTTCAGAACTTTAAATAAATTGTTAAGGCTGAATTTGGTTAAGGGTCTTCCTGAATCCTTTTCAAATATTGAAAATCAAGTTTGTGGGATCTGTGCCCAAGGAAAACAAACCAGGAAATCTTTTAAGAACTTCAATGAAGTACTCACATCTAGGCCACTAGAACTTCTTCACATGGACCTTTTTGGCCCAACAAGGGTTCTAAGTCTAAGTGGCAAGAGATATGGATTTGTAATCATTGATGATTTTACTAGATTTACTTGGGTTATCTTCTTGTCCCACAAAAGTGATTCTTCCCTTGAGTTCAGGAAATTCTGCACCACTGCCTTAACAAATTATTCATATAAAATCAAAATATTTTGACTGATCATGGGGGTGAATTTGAAAACCAATCTTTTTTGATTTGTGTGCTGAATTTCATATATTCCACAAGTTTTCTTCACCAAGAACTCCAGAACAAAATGGAGTTGTGGAAAGAAAGAACAGAACTCTTGTGGAGATGGCTAGATCCATGCTCTTAGAAAGTAAATTGCCCAAATCCTTCTGGGCTGAAGCTGTAAACACAGCAAATCACATTCTAAATAGAGCTTGATCAGACCAAAAATCAGAAAAACCCCCTATGAACTTTTGAAAAACAAAAAGCCAACTGTTTCTTATTTCAAAACCTTTGGGTGCAAATGTTATGTACACAATAATAATAAAGAAAATCTTGACAAATTTGATGCTAAAAGTCAGGAAGCCATCTTTCTTGGCTATTCTGAAGTGTCAAGAGCTTTCAGAGTGTACATCCTAAAAAACAAAACTGTTGAAGAGTCTCCTCATATTATATTTGATGAAAATTCCTTTTCAACTAACACTTCTAAATCTTGCAGGGAAAAACAAGACAGTGAAGAGGATGACTTCATTGTGGACTCTTCACCAACTGTTGAGGAGCTTGAAGACAGTGGTGAGAACTTGAACAACAATTCACCATCTTCAAGTGGAACAGGTAACAGTGCTCCAAATTTGAATACCCCTCAACAGGTAACTTCTGAATATCGAATTTTGAGAGATCACCCTTTGGATAATGTAGTTGGTAATTTACATGATAGAGTTAGGACTAGGTCTTCATTCCTGCATGCTCTTGAAGAAGACCCACTAGCTCTAATTTCCCAAGTTGAACCAAAATCAATTGATGAAGCTTTATCAAGTTCTGATTGGATTAATGCCATGCATGATGAACTTCATCAATTTGAAAGAAATCAAGTTTGGGAATTAGTACCTAGACCTAGTGACCAAACAGTCATTGGCACTAGATGGGTTTTCAGAAATAAACTGAATGAATCTGGTCAAGTCATAAGAAATAAAGCTAGGCTAGTTGCAAAGGGGTATAATCAAGAATTTGGAATTGACTTTGAAGAATCTTATGCCCCTGTAGCTAGACTAGAAGCAGTTAGGATTTTCCTTGCTTTTGCATCCTCCATGAAATTTAAAATCTATCAAATAGATGTTAAAAGTGTATTTCTCAATGGATATACAAAGGAAAATATTTTTGTTGAACAACCTCCTGGATTTGAAAATGAAAATCATCCTAACCATGTTTTCAAGCTTCATAAGGCTCTCTATGGTCTTAAACAAGCTCCAAGAGCTTGGTATGACCGTTTGAGTTCTTTTTTGCTTGAAAAAGGATATTCTAGAGGTAATGTTGATCAAACATTGTTCACAAAAACAATCAATAAAGAAATAATTACAGTCCAAATTTATGTCGATGACATAATATTTGGATCAACCAATAAAAGCCTGTGCAATGAATTCTCCAATCAAATGAAAAATGAATTTGAAATGAGTTTAATGGGAGATCTAAAGTTTTTCTTGGGATTGCAGGTTAACCAAACACATGAGGGGATTTTCATCAGTCAAACCAAATATGTCAAAGAACTTCTGAAAAGGTTTGACTTTCAGAACCTCAAGCACTCCAACACACCAATTGCTATAAATGCTAAGCTAGAAGAAGACTCAAATGGTAAGTCAGTAGACCCAAAGACCTACAGAGGTATGATTGGTTCTCTACTTTATCTTACAACTTCTAGACCTGATATTCAATTCAGTGTGTGTTTGTGTGCTAGATTTCAATCAAATCCTAAAGAAAGTCACATGCTAGCTGTTAAAAGAATTTTCAAATATCTTGTTGGAACATGTGATTTAGGAATTTGGTATCCTGCTAATTGCAAGTTAGATTTGATTGCCTATTGTGATGCTGATTATGCTGGTTGTAAATTAGATAGAAAAAGCACAAGTGGCTTGTGTTTGTACCTAGGTGGGTGCCTAATCTCTTGGGCTTCTAAGAAGCAACATTCAGTTGCTCTGTCAACTGCAGAGGCTGAGTATGTTGCTGCTGGTAGGTGTGGAACCCAAATTCTTTGGGTGAAACATCAACTTCTTGATTACAACCAAGAGTTAGGTTGTGTTCCCATCCTTTGTGATAACACAAGTGCAATAAATCTGTCTAAAAATCCCATTCAGCATTCCAGAACCAAGCATATTGAAATTAGGCATCATTTCTTGAGAGATGAGGTAGCAAAGAAATCTTTTGAACTCCACTTTATAGAAACTGAAAAGCAAATTGCTGACATCTTCACTAAACCCCTTCCTGACAGTAGGTTCTCATCTTTAAGGAGAGAACTTGGTCTTTGTAAATGTCCATTGGGATTGGGTTGAGTGTTAGGCATCTTCTGAGGGGGAGTTCTTTGCATTATCATACTCATTTGCTTCCTTGATTCATCTCTCTCTCTCTATTTCACTTCTATTTCTTTTTAACAATAAACTATTCACCTCACATTGTGTTGAACTTCTTGGTATATCAAATGGTGATTTGAAGAAGGACAAGTTCTGCTTGTCTGGACACTTTCACTATGCGAGAGTATGTGTCTCCGCCAAGTACCAAGGAATGAATATGCAATTGTTGAGGGGGAGCTTTTGTTGTTCAAAAAGAACTATTTCTGATTTCAAAACTTGCATATCTTTATTCTGATGAAACGTGGTGAAATCCTCATCTCAGGGGGAGCTAGAAAATTCACAAGTCATATATTTTAAAAAATTCAAAACTTTTCTTGCATTACATCAATTTCCTTGCATGATGTCCTCATTCAGGTGTCTAGAGTCTCAAAATGATCCCTTGAGTGATCTACTACATTCATTTGTCAACTCTCACCTATATTATTCAAAACTATAGAAATTCAGATTTCTTTCTAAAGCTGAAGGATAATGTGTGTCTTGATCTTAAACATGTTTTTTGTTTGCAATTGATGTTGGATATAGATGATATCTTTTTGTCAAAAAACTCTCCAAAATTTATCAATTCAACAGAGCAATGGCACATGTGCTGAGAAACTGCACACCTTCACAATGAATGAAGTGCCATGTATGTCATGAGGCACTAATGCTATCTCTGTTCAAAGGGGATTAAAAATTAAAAATCAATGCAAAACAAAACAAATATGCCCAATTTTTGATGATGACTGAGTAACTAGAAATATTGGCGTCTAAAAAAACATATATTTTCATGTCAAAAGGTCATCATTTACCCCTTTGAGACTTGATAATGGATAAATCTTCAGTATCCAGGGACTAGTGTGCAAAAAGCATTAGTTCTTGAGTGAACAAGATATATCTCATTTGATAGTTTGTTTCAAAACAAAATATATTTGCCATTGGAGAATTTGTTTTAAAGAATCATTCTTATCCATCATCAAGTTGTTCTTAAAAAATGTTTACTGTCAACACACTTGTTTTTCAGTCTAAAAGATTTGTTTTATCTCTTTGGAATTGAAGAATATGGTAGTGTGTAGTTGATTGTTAAATGTTTTATATCCCTCAAATTATCATTTTAATGACTCAAGTCACTGAATGCTCATATCCTGTTGGATATTGTGTAAAGCTTGAATTGTGTTGAATTTTTGCAAAATTTAACAAATGAATTTTTTAGTCTCTTAAATATCCTTGAAATGATTATTCCACCCATTGCTTTTCATTATAAAGATGTCCCAAAAGTCACACAAATTTTCCATACTCAAATCCAAAATTTTTCATCAGGCCAGGTCGACACTACTCCATCTAGTGTCGACACACTCTGACTCAGGTCGACACTCACCTCTTCTAGTGTCGACACTGAACCCCTGCCAGACTCACTTAAGCCGTGGGCGCCGATTAAGCTTTTGATGTTCCTGCGGGGTAGGTTATCCAAAACCCCCTTTTCTTCTCCAGGTCGACCCGACGGTCGGTTTCTTCCTGAAATCCGGCAGGATTTTTGAACTCTTTCCATCTCTTCTCTCCTCCAACTGATCTCCATCCATCTTCTCTCATTCCTCTCTCTCCATCTCCCCGATTCCACTCTGCTTCCATGGCACCCAAGCAGCTTCCTCACCGTGGAGCAAAATCAAGGGCTTCGGCAAGGCCAAATCCGGCAGATGATGTTCTTCCCACTGAGAGGAGAACCAAGCGTCGCCATGATCCTGCAGAGCAGCCAGGATCTTCATCTTCTAAGAGACGTAGGGCATCCTCCTCTGGTCGAGGTCAAGGGTCTATGTACCCTAGGAGGAAAACCTTGGACTCATCTCCTGAAATTTCTGAGAAGTCCTCATCCTCATCCTCATCCTCTTCCTCAGAGTCATCCCAGCCCACTAGGAGACCCCCTTCCAAACCCCTAAGTGCCGGGAAGACCATCCTGAAACCCAGAGCAGTGGATCCGGATGACAGTGAACTCATTGATGCATTTCTTGAAGTCTTGAACTTTTTCAAATTCCAGTCTTGGCAGTCTTTCATATCAGAATTTCGTCTCATTTACCCTCGACTTGTACAAGAATTCTATCAGAATTTGGAATGCACAGAAGAAGGGTACAAGTCCATGGTCAAAGGGATTGTCATAGACATGCAACAGACTTAGGAGCCTCAATCTTCAAGATCCCAGATGAAGGTGAAGACTACCACAACTTTGAATTCAACCTTCATGAAGCCAACACCATAATGACTGGTTTGCCTGCAGATGAGATTGATCTTAAGCAAACCCATGTCACAAAATTCAATACCAACACCTTTCCCCCTGTGTTGAGGCTTACTCATCACATGCTCACTACCATCATAACACCTCAAGGTGGTGGGAGAGATAGGCTTACAGATATTCAAAGGTTTGTGCTGTATTGCATGAGCAAGGACATCAAGATAAATCTCCATGTCATCATGTATCAAATTATCTCTGAGACCACTAGGGCAGACTTGCATAGATCACTTCCATATGCAGCCCATCTCACTCAAGTATTCAAACACTTTGGTGTGTCTTTAGAAAATGAAAAATCTGAGAAGATTCCTAAGTCCAACATCTATTGCTTTAAGCATGTTCAGAAATTCATGGGCTTTAGGATTGTTGGTAATCAGGTAAGGAGAGGGCCAGCTGCAGTAGAGACCCCTGTGGCTCAGGAGGATCAGCCTCCAATTCAAGAGGAACAGCCACCAGTTCCAGAGGAACAACCTCTAGCTCCAGAGGATCAGCCTCAAGTTCATGAGGACCAGCCACCTATAAATGAGGATCAGCCTCATGTGGCAGATGAAGTTGAGGAACCTTTCATTGCCCCTCACTCTCCTCAGCCTCAGCCCTCCTCCTCCATGAACCTTGAACCTAAAATCCCATCATTTTCTCCACCACCTCCAGTTCAAGCATCCTCTTCCTTTGGTGGACCTTCTGTTCCACCAGAGTTGTACACATTCCTAAATGACAAGTTTGATGCCTTGAACACCTCTATTCAATCCATGTCAGAAAACTTTGAATTGAGGATTCAGAGGTTGGAGAATTCAGTGTCTGCCACGTTTATTGAACAGAAGGCAGCCTCAGACCATGCCACCCAGAGATTCAACAGGCTAATTGGCACCTTGGCTGATGCTTCAGTGGATCTCAAAGAGCATCAAGAGAAGTTGGAGACACTCCTTCAGGGAATTTTAGCAAATTCCCAAGCTGATGTCTTCAACACAAAGGTGACACTATCTCAGATAAGCAAGACAAGATTGTCTTTTGCTCACATGGTGGATGATCTGGAGAGTATGAAGAATCTCTCTGCTCACATAGATGAAGAGATGTCTGCACTCAAGAAAGAATTCAAAGTCTTGAATAGGCCTGGTTGGTCAGCTGGATCTTCATCTTCATCACAACCAATGTCAAAGGAATTCACTGCAGTTTAAGCTGCCATGTCAGAGAACTCAGAGAGAATAGAGCATCTTCTACACACAAGACTCTCAACTATCCAAGCTCAGATGAAGTTTAGTTTAACTTCAATGGAAAAGAGGCTAACAGATATTGAGACTATTTTGTTACCCATTCCTCCTCCTCCTCCTCCCCAGTAATGTAATTCTTTTGATAATGTTAAAGGGGGAGAAGTTTGTTTGAAATTGTAATGTTCACATCTTGAATGAAATGAAATGAATAGAAATTTCTGTGCCTTAAATGTGATTGCAAATCTTTTGAATGAATGTGAATGTGATGAATGCTTGTCAAGCTGTTTGACCTTTGTGTGATAATAGCTTATTTCTAGTAACATTGTGTTTATCATGTGTATAAATTTCAATGTCACTAAAAATTGTTCAAAGGTCCTTGACAAGTATAAATAAAAGAAAATGAAAATGCTTAAAATCACATTTCATTGAAAATTTCCAATTCCAAATGAACTTAATGTTGCCATCATCAAAAAGGGGGAGATTGTTGGGTTGAGTGTGAATATAATTCATTTCTCCTCACATTTTGATGATGACAAGTTGTGATTTTAATCCATAACCATTGGAACATGTAAAATACATCACTTGAAATTACAATATTCAAAAAGCATGTTTCCAAGCACATTTATCATTGATATTCATGATAATATATTTAACTAATGATTTATGTGTTTATTCTCTCAGGGAGAAAAACTTTCTGCAAAGGTAGTGTCGACACAACCATCAGTGGTGTCGACACAATGGTTCAGAACAAAGGCAGAAATGTGAAGAAAAGTCCATCTCAGGTCGACACTAGTCCAGAGCAGGTCGACACTAGAGAGCCTTCCCAGAAGGCCTGTTGTTCAGATAGCCAAAGCAGGTCGACACCAAATGCAGGCAGGTCGACACTAGATGGCTCTCTTAGAAGGCCTGTTTTTCAGATGGCCAAAGCAGGTCGACACAAGATGAGATCAGGTCGACACTAGAGAGCCTTCCCAGAATGGCTGTTTTGCTGTCTGGGACATGAGGTCGACACTGAATCATCTCAGGTCGACACTAGAGACCTCTCCCAGGGAATTGTTCTGCCAGTCTGGGAGAGTGTGTCGACACACCTCATGGGTAGGTCGACACACTCCGGAATCTCGGTGACTTAAGATTCCTCCTGGACACGCGGCACCCTAGGGAAAAGGTGGATCAACAATGGATCTTGTGCCCACGTACCCCAAGGGTATCTTTCAGATATTTAGGGTATAAATACCCTCCTAATGGGCACCCATCCATAAGAGAATATTCCAAGAGCCTCTAGAAACTGCAAGTGGCGGCCAGAGAGTCTCTCCTCCCTGTTTTGCTCCCTCCTGTGCTTCCACACCTCAATTCACCCTTCTCTAAGCACAAGGATCGAAGATTGATCAACATGAAGCACTAGGATCAACTTCAAGGGAGCAAATCAAGTAGAAGCCAGCAATTATGAAGCACTCAAGGAAGATCCTGAGATGAAATTTGCAAAGCATCAGCCAAGGGACTGCAAGTGATCAAGATCCATTCAATTCTGCTTCTACAAGGGAGTTTTCTTGAAGAACAAGAACTGTCAACCTCATGTCTTGAGTCTTTCTTGTTTCTTCTTGGCTATTCTAGAAATTGTGCATAATCAATTGCATCAATTTTCTTGAATTGGCCTTAATAGATCAGATCATTGCTAGAGGATCTGGATCTTGTTGTTTCTGTTCTAGCAAGTGATTGTGAGCCTCTGTGCTCAGGTCTTTGAGTCGTCGTACTCAAGTTGTGTGGTTGAGCAGTCTTTCTCAGAGTCTAGAGTAGTCTTGCTCTAGGTAGTGTGTGAGTTGTCAAACTCAGTTGTGGAGTTGTCAGGCTCTAGTGTGGGTTGTGTTACCCAGGTTGTTAGTGGATCCTCACTGTGTGTGTGTGGTGGATGTAGGAGTCACGTGGTGTGATTTCCAAACCACCTAGAAAATCTCTGTGCATTGGTCTACTTGTGGTTGGAATTTACTCTTCGTTAGATGAATGCATAGGATCGTTTGAATCTATCTAATCAACTTGTTTTTCACACTCCAATTGTTTAACTCACTTAATCTCTCTTCAGATCTGTGAAATTTGCTTTCAATCTAACTCTGATTCAAAGGTTTTTCAAAATTGGTTTAGCTTCCGCATTAGTTGGCATAGATCTATTCAACCCCCCCCTTCTAGATCTTGTCCACACCTTTTATCGATCCTTCAGCAAGTAGCGGCAACAACAATAGGGCTCGGCCCTCCATGTTCTCCTCTTGCCTAGGGACAGCACAGGAGGGTGAGACGGGAAGGGGGGATGAAGTAGGTGGTTTCTATTCTCAAGCTCTAGCCCATAAACTTCAAAGAGAACCCCTTCTATTTATAGAGAGCCTAAAGGACACCTCATCAGGGACACCTCATCATGTCATGATGACAAGGGACACCTCACCATGTCATGATGACAAGGGACACCTCACAGGGACACCTCACCATGTCATGATAACAAGAGAGTCACCTTGTAAGGACACCTCGTCATGTAATCATGACAAGGGACACCTCATAGGGACACCTCACCATGTCATGATGACAAGAGGGACACCTTGTAAGGACACCTCCTCATGTAATCATGACAAGGGACACCTCACCATGTCATGATGACAAGAGGGACACCTTGTAAGGACACCTCATCATGTAATCATGACAAGGGACACCTCGCAGGGACACCTCACAGGGACACCTCATCATGTAATGATGGTTAATGATGATGAGGTGTCCTCCTTCCAGAAGGGGTGAGGTGGCATGATCCTAGTATGCTCCCTTAATGGATCCTTATCAAGGATTATTGGGTCTTACCCAATAGGTCTATAATGGGTTAAATAAGGCTTATTGGATAACTTTTATCCAATCCTCTATTCATCGCGTTATCCACCTTTTGCATGTGACCCTCTCAGCCCAATATCGAGTTGGCCGTGAGTTGTACTCATTAGAACTCCTTC
Source organism: Colocasia esculenta (assembly GCA_014218235.1). Lineage (NCBI taxonomy): Eukaryota > Viridiplantae > Streptophyta > Magnoliopsida > Alismatales > Araceae > Colocasia > Colocasia esculenta. Next base: position 137,233,678 of record CM024755.1, read on the forward strand.
TGACTTAGTGAATTATTATCTCCATAATAATTCACTCAACTCATCGATTATGAACATACTAGGCCACTATGCCATAATCCCCAGACGATACGAGTGATCAAATCCATTGGACCTGTCTGCCCACAGTTACCGTGTACCTGTAGTCCCTCATCCATCTATTATCCCAGAGACCATATATTAGGCATAGTGTTGTCAGGTCTATATGGAATCTGTTAAAGTCAAACTCTTATAGGATTCTCCCGGAGAACTCCTTCTCACTAAATCCAATTGACCCTGGCCAGAGATTTGCCTGAGTAAGACAATATGGGATATTCCTTTCATGATACCGAGAGTGGATGATCCTTTATTGACACATAATTGCCTTCGTAAGGTTGGCTACCATTCCCAATGACTGGCTATACTAGACCTGGAACATCTAGACCTATAAATCAAGTATCAAAGAATGGAGTACTCAAACAAGACATCTTTGGTGTCTCAAGTCTAAGGAACAGTTACACAACTGAGACTACGGAATCTCTATCTGACAATTAGGTATCATTAACCATATAGCATTCCGAGAACGGATCATTCAGTGAACTCATTCTCCAATAAGCACCTGCACCATATCCCTAGTGTCTCCACACAAGCAGCTATGAGACCAGCTGCTTCCATCATATGGATAGGTATATGGCACACCGGTCTTTCCGGTCATCTCAATGTCCTTCTTGAGTAACCTATGACTAGGAATATTTAGGATATGTGTTTAAAGAGGATCGGCCTCATTATCATGATCTCATCATGATCCAATTCCCATTGCACAGACCCATAGACATCACAGTATACATACGCATGGAATATACAATGAGAAAATACCATTATAATATTACCAAAAGATATTGTAAATAATTACAAGTGCCATCACTCACGTGAATTGGCTTGCAGGGCACCTATAACTAGCACAGTCTTCCATCCTCAGTCATAGCAAAATCAGGTCTTTCAGCTAAGGTTTCCTTGATGAGAACCAAGAATGGATCACTGTCTTGTTGAGCTTTAATTTCTTCCAGCATGTCAGATTGAGTCTTGATGTTGGCAACCAAGACTCGATCATCCCTATGTTCAATATTCATGTCTAACCTTGCGAATTGTTCTAGTAGTAGCATCTCGCCAAGGATTAGACTCGAAACAGATGCCATCGGCTTTCTACTAAGAGCATCAGCCACAACATTTCCCTTGCCTGGATGGTATTGGATGTTGAAGTCGAAATCCTTTAGGTATTATAACCATCTTCTCTGTCTCATGTTGATTTCCTTCTGGGAGAATAAATACTTCAAGCTCTTGTGGTTTGAATAGATAGTGAATTGCTCTCCATACAAATAATGTCTCCAAATTTTTAAGGCGAAGACCACAGCAGCCAACTCTAAATCAGGAACAGGGTAGTTGACCTCATGCGTCTTCAGTTGTCTTGAAGAATAGGCAATTACCTTCTCCTTCTGCATTAATACACAACCTAGCCCAATTCCTGAGGCATCGGTGTAGACAGAGAAACTTTCTCCCTCTATGGGAAGAGCGAGAATAGGTGCTGAGGTAAGGTTGTCTTTTAGAGTCTAAAAACTCTTCTTACACTCCTTACTCCAGAAGTAGGGATTCTCCTTTAGTGTTAGACGCGTGAGAGGAACGTCGATCTTTTAGAAGTCCTTTATGAACCACCTGTAGTAGCCAGCCAGTCCTAAGAAGCTTCTGATTTCTGTGACGTTGGTTGGTCTCTCCCAACTGAGTACAGCTTCGACTTTGGAGGGATCAATGGAGATGCCGTCCTTCGAGATGACATGGCCCAAGAAGGACACTTCTTCGAGCCAGAATTCGCACTTGCTCAGCTTTGCGTATAGTTTGTTGTCTCGCAAGACTTGCAGTACTACCTTCAGATGTTCTTCATGTTCTTCTTTGGTCTTTGAATATATAAGGATATCGACGATGAAGACGACCATGAACTTGTCAAGGTATGGCCGATATATGTTGTTCATGAGTTGCATAAAGGCTGAAGGAGCATTGGTTAGACCAAAAGACATAACGATGAATTCATAGTGTCCATACCTGCTCCTGAAAGCCATTTTGAAGATATCGTCATCCTTGATCCTCATTTGGTGATAGCCAGATCGAAGGTCGATCTTGGAGAAATATTGAGCTCTCGATATTTGGTCAAAAAGTTCATCGACCCGAGGCAATGGATACTTATTCTTGATGGTTACCTGATTGAGTTGACGATAGTCGATGCATAGCCTCATCGATCCATCTTTCTTGTTAACGAATAGCACGGGTGCTCCCCATGGGAAGTACTTGGTCTGATGAACCCCTTCTCTAATAGTTCCATTAGTTGCGCCTTCAATTCCTTTAGCTCGACAGGTGACATCCGGTACGATTGTCGTGATACCGAGGCAGCTTCAGGGATCAACTCGATGGCGAAGTTGACATCTCGTTCCGGGGAATCCCTGGCAGATCCCTGAGAAACACATCTAGGAAATCTTGGACTATGTGGATGTCTTCTATCCTCTAACCCTTCTTTTCAACTACTACGGTTGCAAGGAAAGCAATGCAACCATTCCTTATCATATTGTGGGCCTTTATGGCAGAGACTAGAGACATCCATCTCTTATGTCTAATCCCAGTGAATGACAACTTAGGGAAATCACTAAAAGTAACTTTCCCTTTCTTATAATCGACACGTGCCTCATAAGTGGGCAACCAGTTAGCTCCCAAAATGACATCATAGCCTTCCATGGGCATACACACCAGGTCGACTTTTAGGTTATGGTCTCCAATCATAACATCGGCAGATGCAAAGAATTTGTTCAATTTTTTCTTCTCTCCCAGTGGTGTTGTGACAGAAACTTCACATCCCATGGATATAGGTTTAGCATTCAGAGTATCAGCAAAATTTTGAGATATGAATGAATGAGTTTGTCACGCCCCGAATATTTAGCAGCAGAATAAATACCGGGGGACGTGAACGATACAAACCGGCGTATCACAGTTGAATAGTGCAGAGTCACATTCAGATATAACAACACATTCAAGACTATAATATGGTCACCAATAGTATACTTTAATTCATTTCATTCAACTAGATACAACCTCACGTAAGAAGAATTAACCAAAGGGTCCATTATTCAAATAATCTTCCAGAAAAGTTTCACTATTACATAGACTACTCAATTTCTATTTCTAATCTGTCATCTATTCTAGGACGGGTGCTCATCACTCTTGCCCAGTCCCATCCGACTCCACGGGTTCTTCATCACTACCTGAAAAAGGGCAGGATGATAGGGGTGAGCGAACTAGCTCAGTAGGATTTATATCTCAATCACGTGCGGGCACTAGTATACATGATTAACATTTTATATAGGCAGATATGCTGATGAGTATGCTGACAATGCATGCTTTTCTAACAAGTTGAATAGCAAAGTAGAATGGATAACATGTCAGATCAAATGTCGAGTTCCATATACAATGGACAGATAATTCAAGAATAAAATCATGTCAGAAGAGATTGGCCATATTCAAGCAGAGTTCATGTGTTCACAAGAACAAACGTATCATATCATGTCAAGTCAAACTTATCAAGTAAAACAGGAGGCACATTTCACAATCTTGCATGTCGGTGTGCTATGCCAAGCACCAAGAGTCCATACTCCCTCGGTTAACAAGTACGTTGGGGAGCTCCTCCCCAGGACCGGACAGGGCCCTATTGCACAGGCATTGTATCAAGTTTTGGACCAGAGTCCCACGATGTGCCGAACAAATAGATTCATATTATGGCCACAGAGTTTCAATAACAAGCTCATAGTAAAAAGAAACATGATCACTCATAGAGTCAAGGAAATGACAAACAGCTCAAAAGAACAAGGCAGGATAACGTTGTATCTTATATTTCATAATTCATTAATGTCTTGACAAGAGGGTGTTTCTAAAGATAGATCATATGTAGAACATGTACTTCCTAACATGGATGCATATGACAAATAATCAATTGAACACCGGAAAACATGAAACCATGAAACTTATATGCAAATCATAACATTTACACCACTAATATGTCCGTACTAATCATGTATTCATCCCCACATTCATATCATATTATTATCTTATCAATTGACAATAAGCAAGATCACAAGATAATCCAAGGATCATAAGAACAATCAAAATTTACACATTAGAATCATATTCATATCATTACCATTTCCTTTAATGGTTTCATTTATTTTAAGTCCATGCATACCATATAACATCATGTACATGCTTGAAGACATCATGAAATGATTAGACTCAAATTATACAAAAATCTTGTAAGAATAGTGTCGACACTAGATCAGGTGGTGTCGACACCATGCTCTAAACACAAGACAAAATCAGGCAAAACTGGTCAGGTAGTGTCGACACTAGTTCAGGTGGTGTCGACACAGTGCCTCAAATACAAGACAAAAAGGTCAAGTCGTGTCAACACGAGTCCAGGTGGTGTCGACACAGTGCTTCAAATGCAAGACAAAACAGTCAAGTAGTGTCGACACGAGTCCAGGTAGTGTCGACACTAGAGACAGCTTCCAGAAAACCTTCTGGTCAATATGGGACAGTGTGTCGACACTAGCATAGGTGGTGTCGACACTAGATCAGCTCCCAGAAGCTTTCTGGGTCAAACTGGGGGAGTGTGTCGACACTAGATGGGGTGGTGTCGACACTAGAGGGCTTCCCAGAACACCATCTGGGCTGTTTTGGGACAGCAGGTCGACACTAGCACAGGCAGTGTCGACACTAGTGGCTTTCCCGGAACAAAACACATGGTCATGTGGAACCCGATGACACATCTCATGCAGCGATTCACTTACGACTCTTATAACTATTTAAAGACTGACATTTAGACAAAACGTTCAACATGATAGATGAAGAGGACAACTAGTAAAAGAACTTTGATGTTGAGGGTTTGATCTAATTCGGTCTTGAATCCCGAGAAAACATATGAAGAACAGAAAGTCAAGTGTAGCCCGAAATCGTAGTATCATGCAGAAACTCTCTTATCATGCTCCTAACTCTCTAACGAAGGATTTTTGGACAAAACATCCAACATAGAAGATGATCGTGATATCAATTGGAAGAACTTGCATGAAGAAGGTTTAGTCAAATTTGGTCTTGAATTGTGTGCACAATATGACGAATGAGAAAAGCCCTAACTGTGCAAGACTTCGGGAAAATCACCAATACACGAAGAATACTCCATGAAAATTAGGCAAATCAAGTGCAAATGATCCTAGACTCAAAGTACTACATGTTGGCATTGGTTTTCTTTAATCTTGGCCCGAGAACACCTACCTTTAGGAAGATCTAAAACCCGTTGATGTTCTGGATGCAACAGAAGATGCAGGGGGCGAAGCTACGGACTCCCAGCCTTTCTCCTGCTCCTCAAAAGTTCTTGCTTGCTTCCAAACGACTCCAACTTCGTTGTTAAACCTTCCCCAAGAGTTTAGGGACGAGTTCTTATATTTTAGATGTTGTTAAGAGTCCTAATGATGCTAGGAAAGGGCTACGAGCTCTGTTTCCTAGTTTCCAGAAAATCTGGGATTCCTTTACTTAAAAGAGGTAGCCAAGGTTTAGGAAACCACTAATTGAGATTGAGTTCGGTTTTGGCTTACCTTACATGACTACTCATCCATAATATGACTCTAAATTACCCTCCCTAATTACTGCATAATTACATACACGAATTTTGGGCAATTTTTGTCCTAGTTTGTTCATATCCTTGGGCCAAATATGCTCTATTGGCCCAATCTTATTAATAGGTTATTAACACATGGTATTGGAAGTCTCTCCAATACGTTTATTTATATTTATCCCTCTATATTTCTAAATTTTTTAATTTTTTTTTTAATTTTCGAGGTGTTACATCCTCCCCCACTTAAGAAATTTGGTCCCCAAATTTATGCGTAATGGTGTAGTTCGTACCTGAGAATAGCTCGGGTGGTTTTTCTTCATTCTATCCTCTGTTTCCCAGGTAGCATTAGTAACTCCATCTCGACTCCATTGGACCTTCACCATAGGTATGGTACGATTCCTGAGTCGCTGAATCTTCCGATCCAACAGTTTGATCGGCTTCTCTTCATAAGTCAGGTCCTCCCGAATGTCAAAGTCCTCGTGATCAATTATATGGTCGGCATTGAATAAGTACTTCCGCAGCATGGATATGTGGAACACATTATGCACGTTTGCTAGTTGCGGAGGTAGTGCAAGTCTATACGCCACCTGACCAATTCTTTCCAGAATTTCAAATGGCCCTATAAATCTGGGACTTAGTTTTCCTTTGATCCCAAATCTTTGTATTCCCCTCGAAGGTGAGACCTTCAAGAAAACATGTTCGCCAACTTGAAATTCCAGTTCTCTCCTTCTCTTGTCTGCATAACTCTTCTGTCTGGATTGTGCTATCTTCAGACGTTCCCTGACAATCTGAACCTTCCGGACAGTGGCCTCAATCAAGTCGGGTCCAACCCATTGGTTCTCCCCAACCTCTTCCCAACAAAGGGGTGATCTGCAACTCCTGCCATATAAGGCTTCAAATGGAGCCATTTTGATACTGGCCTGATAACTGTTGTTATATGCGAACTCCATCAGGTACAACTGATCATCCCATCGACCTTTGAAATCCAGCACCAAAGCACGAAGCATATCCTCCACAATTTGATTGGTCCTTTCAGTTTGTCCATCAGTCTGAGGATGGAAGGCAGTACTAAAGTTTAATTTAGTACCCATTGCTGCTTGTAAACCCTTCCAGAAGTGTGAAGTAAATCTAGGGTCCCGATCTGATATTATGCTAGATGGAACCCCGTGCAATCTAACTACTTCCTTAACATATAGAGCGGCCAACACATCTACTGACCATGTACTCTTGATCGGCAAGAAGTGAGCCGACTTAGTCAATCGGTCAACTATTACCCAAATTGCATCCTTACCACCTCTAGTCTTGGGCAATCCCATGATAAAGTCCATACCGATACTATCCCACTTCCACTCTGGGATTTCTAGTGGTAGCAGTCCACCAGCCGTACGGAAATGTTCGGCTTTGACTTTCATGCATGTCAAACAGTATGCCACATGATCGGCCACATCCCTCTTCATGTTTGGCCACCAGTACGACCTTTTTAAATCTTGGTACATCTTTGTTGATCCTGGATGAATCGTATATTTGGACTGGTGAGCTTCATTCAGCAACTTTTCTTGAGTTCTTCATGATCAGGGACACATGTTCTACCTCTGAATAATAATCTTCCTTCTGCTGATAGAGTAAAGTCGGGTCTTTGTTCTAACTTCTCCTGATCTGAACTAAGAGTGGGTCTTCTCCTTGTTTCTCCTGGATTTCGGTCAGCAGACCGGATTGTATCTGGAGATTAGAAATCATTACTTGTTTCTCCTTCTTTTCCATGTCCAAATTCAGACTTGCAAATTGCTCCAGTAACTTCCATTCGCCCAGCATCATACTAGCTAGAACAGTTCCTGGTTGTCTACTTAGAGCGTCTGCCACTACATTGGCTTTCCCAGGGTGATATTGGATGGAAAAGTCAAAGTCCTTAAGGTACTCTAACCACCTTCTTTGTCTCATGTTAAGCTCTTTCTGTGAGAACAGGTATTTCAAACTCTTGTGGTCAGAAAAGACTTTAAATTGCTCACCATAGATATAATGCCTCCAAATCTTTAAGGCGAATACCACAGCTGCTAACTCCAAGTCATGAACCGGATAGTTCACTTCGTGGATCTTCAACTGTCTGGAAGCATACGCTATTACCTTCCCTTGTTGCATTAGGACACATCCCAGTCCAGTACCAGAAGCATCTGAATAAATTTCAAATCCTCCCTCTTCAGTGGGTAAGGCGAGGACAGGGGCAGTAGTCAGACACTTCTTCAGGTTGTTGAAACTTCCCTCGTAATCATCAGTCCATACAAATGGATTTTCCTTCCGGGTCAGCTTGGTTAATGGTACTGCAATCTTTGAGAAATCCTTTATAAACCTTCGATAATACCCAGCTAATCCCAGAAAACTCCTGATCTCTGTGACGCTTGTCGGTCTTTCCCATTTCAACACAGCCTCAACCTTTGATGGATCTACAACGATACCATCTTTGGTCACCACATGCCCGAGAAAGGATACCTCCTCAAGCCAAAATTCACATTTACTTAACTTGGCATATAGTTTGTTCTCCCTCAAAATCTGCAATGAAATCTTCAAATGCTCCTCATGCTCTTCCTTTGTTTTGGAATAAATCAATATATCATCGATGAATACTACCACGAACTTATCAAGATATGGGCGATAAATGCTATTCATCAGTTGCATGAAAACTGCAGGGGCATTTGTTAGTCCAAAAGGCATAACAATAAATTCATAATGCCCATACCTGCTTCGGAAGGCAGTCTTGTGAATGTCTTCTCCTTTGATCCTCAATTGATGATAACCAGATCGGAGATCTATTTTAAGAAGTACCTAGCTCCAGATAATTGATCAAACAACTCATCAATTCTCGACAAGGGTATTTGTTCTTGATGGTTAACTGATTCAGTTGTCTGTAATCTATGCATAGCCTCATCGACCCATCTTTCTTCTTGACGAAGAGGACAGGTGCACCCCATGGCGATGTGCTTGGTCGGATGAAACCCTTCTCTAACAGTTCCATCAGTTGCTCTTTTAATTCTTTCAGTTCCGCGGGGGACATTCTATATGGTTCCCTAGATACCGGTGCTGCACCAGGGACCAATTCGATAGTAAAATCAACCTCTCGCTCCGGAGGAATTTCGGGCAAGTCTTCGGAAAAAACATCAGCGTATTCGCTGAGAACATGGATGTCCTCTACCTTGACTTCCTTCTTTGCAATGACTACAGCAGCAAGAAAGGCCATACAACCTTTCCTCATCATCCTTTTGGCTTGCAGTGTAGAGATAAGTGACAATCTCCTGCGGTTTCTATCCCCTGTGAACACTAGTTTTGGGTACTGGCTAAAAGTTACCCTACTTCTCCTGCAATTTATACTAGCCCCATGTTCAGACATCCAGTCTGCTCCCAGTATCACATCATACCCTGCCATGTCCATACATATTAAATTTGCTGGTAGGTTTTGGGTTTCAATCAACACCTCACTGGATGGTATATGGTTTGTAAGATTGGTATCCAGACCAATCGGGGTTGACACAACTATTCCAGATTTCATTGGGACTGGTTCCACATATAGGGTATCAACAAATGTTTGAGAAATGAAGGAGTGCGTAGCTCCCGTATCAAAGAGAACATAAGCAGGTCGGGAAAGAATAGTAAGTGTACCTTCCACGATACCTCCTTCTTCAGCAGTTTCTGGTTCCTGGACAGCTTGCAGTCGGCCTTGCCTCTTCTGTCCATTCGGACGTTTGTCCTGAGGGACTTGTTCTTTCAACATTGGGCAGTCCGAGATCCTATGGTCACGACTCCCACAGCGTAGGCATCTCCCTTGCGCTCTCCAGCATTCTTCAGTCCGATGACCAGCTCTGTCACAATGTTTACACCTTTCTCCTGTTGCCACTATCACTTGCTTACCTATTTCCTTCGGCTTTTTATCCGCTGGTTCATTTACCCCGCCACTGGGCCTTTTCTTCCCAATAGTCGGCTGATACCTCCCAGCAGAAGACACTTGTTCCCGTTTCACGGATTTTCCCTTAATCCTTTCGGCAGTCTCTATGGCATCTTCCAATAGTTGAGCTTTCTTAACCATTTCAGCATAAGTTTGAATGTCCATTGGTGCCAGTTGGGTGATGAACTGGGGCCTCAAGCCATTCAGAAAGCGTTTCACCTTCATCCTTTCTGTCCCAATTAAGTGAACAGCGTATCGAAACAGCCGAGAGAATTGGGCCTCATACTCAGCCACATTAAGTCCTCCCTGTTTCAAAGCCGAAAATTCGGCTGCTTTCCGTTGTTGGACCCTCTCAGAAAAGTACTTGGCGTTAAAACGCTCAATGAACTGAGCCCATATAAGTTGTTGTCCATTGAGGGTTGCTTCTACCGACTCCCACCATGCCCTGGCATCCTTTTCCAACTGGAAAGTCGCCAGGAGTACCTTGTTCTGGTCTGTGCATTGCATAACCCTGAATATCCTTTCAATCTCTTTAACCCAGTGCTCAGCAACATCTGGGTTAGTACTCCCTTCAAACCTAGGTGGATCCATGTTCCGAAAATTCCGGTGGAGCTCACCGGCTCCGCGATTACCTCCACCCTGGGTGGCTTGTAAGATAGCCTGAGTCAAGTTCTGTATGGTTCTTTGCATGTCCCTAGCCTGGGCACGTTCTGCGGCCATTGTGGTAATGATCACCTTCAAGATAATAATGTAAGTTAGTCATCTTAATATATCACATGTGACTTTTATTCCCATGGCTTTACCCAAGCTCACATTAGGTACGATAGGTTTTGACTCGTGTAATCTAGTTTCATTCCATATTCCTAATCCCTCGGACCCTAAAGTTCAGGCTCTGATACCAATTGTCACGCCCCGAATATTTAGCAGCGGAATAAATACCGGGGACGTGAACGATACAAACCGGCGTATCACAGTTGAATAGTGCAGAGTCACATTCAGATATAACAACACATTCAAGACTATAATATGGTCACCAATAGTATACTTTAATTCATTTCATTCAACTAGATACAACCTCACGTAAGAAGAATTAACCAAAGGGTCCATTATTCAAATAATCTTCCAGAAAAGTTTCACTATTACATAGACTACTCAATTTCTATTTCTAACTGTCATCTATTCTAGGACGGGTGCTCATCACTCTTGCCCAGTCCCATCCGACTCCATGGGTTCTTCATCACTACCTGAAAAAGGGCAGGATGATAGGGGTGAGCGAACTAGCTCAGTAGGATTTATATCTCAATCACGTGCGGGAACTAGTATACATGATTAACATTTTATATAGGCAGATATGCTGATGAGTATGCTGACAATGCATGCTTTTCTAACAAGTTGAATAGCAAATTAGAACGGATAACATGTCAGATCAAATGTCGAGTTCCATATACAATGGACAGATAATTCAAGAATAAAATCATGTGAGAAGAGATTGACCATATTCAAGAAGAGTTCATGTTTTCACAAGAACAAACGTATCATATCATGTCAAGTCAAACTTATCAAGTAAAACAGGAGGCACATTTCACAATCTTGCATGTCGGTGTGCTATGCCAAGCACCAAGAGTCCATACTCCCTCGGTTAACAAGTACGTTGGGGCGCCCCTCCCCAGGACCGGACAGGGCCCTATTGCACAGGCATTGTATCAAGTTTTGGACCGGAGTCCAACGATGTGCCGAACAAATAGATTCATATTATGGCCACAGAGTTTCAATAACAAGCTCATAGTAAAAAGAAACATGATCACTCATAGAGTCAAGGAATGACAAACAGCTCAAAAGAACAAGGCAGGATAACGTTGTATCTTATATTTCATAATTCATTAATGTCTTGACAAGAGGGTGTTTCTAAAGATAGATCATATGTAGAACATGTACTTCCTAACATGATGCATATGACAAATAATCAATTGAACACCGGAAAACATGAAACCATGAAACTTATATGCAAATCATAACATTTACACCACTAATATGTCCGTACTAATCATGTATTCATCCCCACATTGATATCATATTATTATCTTATCAATTGACAATAAGCAAGATCACAAGATAATCCAAGGATCATAAGAACAATCAAAATTTACACATTAGAATCATATTCATATCATTACCATTTCCTTTAATGGTTTGATTTATTTTAAGTCCATGCATACCATATAACAGAATGTACATGCTTGAAGACATCATGAAATGATTAGACTCAAATTATACAAAAATCTTGTAAGGATAGTGTCGACACTAGATCAGGTGGTGTCGACACCATGCTCTAAACACAAGACAAAATCAGGCAAAACTGGTCAGGTAGTGTCGACACTAGTTCAGGTGGTGTCGACACAGTGCCTCAAATACAAGACAAAAAGGTCAAGTCGTGTCGACAGGAGTCCAGGTGGTGTCGACACAGTGCTTCAAATGCAAGACAAAATAGTCAAGTAGTGTTGACACGAGTCCAGGTAGTGTCGACACTAGAGACAGCTTCCAGAAAACCTTCTGGTCAATATGGGACAGTGTGTCGACACTAGCATAGGTGGTGTCGACACTAGATCAGCTCCCAGAAGCTTTCTGGGTCAAATTGGGGGAGTGTGTCGACACTAGATGGGGTGGTGTCGACACTAGAGGGCTTCCCAGAACACCATCTGGGCTGTTTTGGGACAGCAGGTCGACACTAGCACAGGCAGTGTCGACACTAGTGGCTTTCCCAGAACAAAACACATGGTCATGTGGAACCCGATGACACATCTCATGCAGTGATTCACTTAGGACTCTTATAACTATTTAAAGACTGACATTTAGACAAAACGTTCAACATGAAAGATGAAGAGAACAAATAGTAGAAGAACTTTGATGTTGAGGGTTTGATCTAATTCGGTCTCGAATTCCGAGAAAACATATGAAGAACAGAAAGTCAAGTGTAGCCCGAAATCGTAGTATCATGCAGAAACTCTCTTATCATACTCCTAACTCTCTAACGAAGGAATTTTGGACAAAATGTCCAACATAGAAGATTACCGTCACTTCAATTGGAATAACTTTCATGAATAAAGTTTAGTCAAATTTGGTCTTGAATCGTGTGCACAATATGACGAACGAGAAAAGCCCTAACTGTGCAAAACTTCGGGAAAATCACCAATACACGAAGAATACTCCATGAAAATTAGTCAAATCAAGTGCAAATGATCATAGACTCAAAGAACTACATGTTGGCATTGGTTTTCTTTAATCTTGGCCCGATAACACCTACCTTTAGGAAGATCTAAAACCCGTTGATGTTCTGGATGCAACAGAAGATGCAGGGGATGAAGCTATGGACTCCCAACCTTTCTCCTGCTCCTCAGAAGTTCTTGCTTGCTTCCAAACGACTCCAACTTCATTGTTAAACCTTCCCCAAGAGTTTAGGGATGAGTTCTTATAGTTTTAGGATGTTGTTAAGAGTCCTAATGATGCTAGGAAAAGGGCTACGAGCTCTGTTTCCTAGTTTCCAGAAAATCTGGGATTCCTTTACTTAAAAGATGTAGCCAAGGTTTAGGAAACCACTAATTGAGATTGAGTTCAGTTTTGGCTTACCTTACATGACTACTCATCCATAATATGACTCTAAATTACCCTCCCTAATTACTGCATAATTACATACACGAATTTCTGGGCAATTTTCTGTCTTAGTTTGTTCATATCCTTGGGCCAAATATGCTCTATTGGCCCAATCTTATTAATAGGTTATTAACACATGGTATTGGATGTCTCTCCAATACGTTTATTTATTTTTATCCCTCTATATTTCTGAAATTTTAATTTTTTTTTAATTTCCGCGGTGTTACAGAGGTGCTCCAGTATCAAGTAAAACAAATGCCGATAAAGAGAAAACTTATAGGGTACCTTCTACCACGCCACCTTCCTTAGTTGGCTCTTTATCAAGCAGGGCTTGCAGTCTGCCCTGTTTCTTAGGCACATTAGGGCGCCTTTAATTTTCCTTCAGTAGCGGGACCTCGGGGATGCGGTGCTCGCGACTTCCACAGTACAGACATGCGCTGACTTTCCTCCAGCATTCATCTTTTGTGTGACCTGGCTTGTCACAGTGCTTGCAATTGCTTTTCGCTGAAGTGTTGGGAACAATAGTTTTGGGTTTCCTTTCTTGGCTGGGTCCCTCCGTGATGTTGAAGGGATGCTTCTTGCCGTTGGTCGGCTTAGCAGATGATCGACCAGATGTCATTTCCTTCTTTACGAACTTCCCTTTGATACGGTCAGTGAAGTCCGTAGCATCTTCTAGCAGTTGGGCTTTCTTTACCATCTCGGCATAGGTCTGGATGTCGAGAGGGGCAGTTCAGTGGAGTATTGTGGCCTAAGGCCGTTGAGAAAGAACTTAGCCTTCATCTTTTCAGTATTCACCAGGTGTTCAGCATAATGTGCCAGTCTTGAAAATTGGGCTTCATACTCGGCCACAGTCAAGCTCCTCTATTTAAGAGTAGCAAACTCAGTAGCCTTCTTCTCTTGGACAAGCTCCGAGAAATACTTGGAGTTAAAGGCTTCCTTGAATTCGGCCCAAGTGAATTGACCATTAGCCCTGGTCGCTTTTACTGACTCCCACCAAGCGCGGGCGTCCTTCTCCTATTGGAATGTAGCTAGTAGCAGCTTATCCCCAGCTGCACATTGCATGACATGGAAGATTCATTCCATCTCCTTCAGCCAGTGCTCGACCTCGTCTGGGTCCGTGGAACCACTGAACCTAGGTGGGTTCAAACTTCTGAAGTTACGATGCAGCTCGCCTACACCGCCATGATTTCCACCACCTTGGGTAGCTTGCATAATTGCACGAGTAAGTTCTTGGATGGTTTGTTGCATGCCCCTCATTTGAGCACATTCAACAGTCATCTTGGTTGCTTAGTTCCTACAAAAGTAACTTGTTGTTATGATTTTGATGTAAAATTTAATTTGTGCGTGTGTGAGTTCATTTTATCTAGTTACACATGGTTCTAACCACATCTCACATGGGTAGGATAATTGACTCTAATCGAGGCTGGTCAACCTAGATCATCATATACATAAGAATAACCTAGGCTCTGATACCACAAAACTGTCACACCCCAACGCGAAATATTAGAACGTGAGGCAATTGAAAGTAAATGGGTACAGAGTGAGTACTAGACATCAAACCATTGGACAAGAATAAATACTAAAGCAATTGCATCTCATTAATAATTTCCAATGTCTAATTACAACCACTAATATCAGAGCCATTCTATAGGGCCCAATTACATTGAATAAAAGCAAAAGACTAAACTAAAATTCTAACAACTACTAGGATGCTAGGGTACACTTGACTTCACTCTTGGTCGTTCCCATCCTCTTGAGTGTAAGTCTCGTCCTCGGTCTCACCTGAGAACAGATAACCAAAAATGCAGGGTGAGCGATAACGCCCAGTAGGACTTATATCTCAGGATGAAGTATGCTTTAAATGATTAATATATTAAGAAGGCAGAGTAACTAATGATAGAGCGAGAGAGTCAAGTAATGTAAGAGATAGCACGATAGCATGTGATTGAATAGCGCAAGTTTTCAAAGTATAAGCGTCGAGTATAGCACAAATAGCAGGATGGCCATAGTACAAAGTATATCAATAGCACAACGAGTATAGCATAGCACTTTGTTGTCAATAGACAATGAGAGAATATAGCACTTTTGATTGTCATTTAGATAGTCGAGATAGATAGCACTCGAGTGTAATGCCAAACACTCTAGTCATTTAACTCCCGCGGGCAAATAGCACTTTTGGGCGCACATCCCAGGACCAGACCGCGCCCTTTATATATTACCAAGCATTGGTTGTATTGTTTATCTTTAGACAATCAGTTGATGGCCAATAAAGAGTACCAAGAAATAGATGAGAGTACTAGATGAATATACGATATAATAGAGAGAGTGTGAATAGACGAGCGAGTCGAGTATAGATGAGAACTACAGGTCAATGAACATGAAGCGTTGAGTAAATGGCGATAGTAACAGTTGCCCAACACATGCGTTTGGTGTCGGCAGCCAGGTGGAACTCACTACCCTTCCACGGGTCATGTTATGCACAGGTCCAGAGGTCTGGCGTGATTCAAGATAATAGCGAACTTCTAATAGCCGTTTGGATCATATTGATCCCTAAAGGGTATCATAGGTGTTAGGGTACAACCAGCTTGTCGACCATATGGGAATCCATGGACAAAGGAGACTTACAGAGGCCTTGAACAAGGATTCACTAGCCCGATAGAAGGAGTATCCGACGGAGAGTTCGTCCAAGTCAAGAGAAAAGTGTGTATATAGAACAAGTGCCCGACATTCTAGAGGAGTTCTAGAACAGTGAAGCGTTGGTAACGGTATTCCCAAACATCGCAAGAAATGAAGATAAGTTCATTTAAAATAAATAAGACTTTTTAAATACATCATTATAATAAATTACCAAATATTTTATGAAGTATTTTTATGCCAAGTCAAGTCATGATTGGATGGTTCAAGTGTGTGCATGTGAATAAGAGAATCATGGATGTGATTGGATCATGTGAATGACTTTTAATTAATAATCACATAACCACGTTTAACATTGTTATTTACTATGTGTAAGACAGTTAATATGGTAAGAGTTTACTGTAGAAAGTCTAATTGAGCAAAAATGTAAGGTTTTGGTGAAAAAGTTCGGAACGAAAGGTACTGGTGTAAGGGTCGCGACAGGGTCCGTTTAGAACGCGACAGGGTCATGCACAGGTCGCGACAGGTCGGTCAGAGCAGGCTGCCAGATCGCGACAACAGGGCCTATCGCGTTCAGAATGCGATGGATGGTTCTGTCACGATTGTAGACACCCGGTTCTGGCTAATTGGCTGAGCTATATTTCTTGTTATCTTAGTGGGCCCCTAATTGGTCACTCACCTTGAGCCCATCATTAGCCTTGTTTTGAGCCCATTAAACCATTGAAATGCCTTGAAATCCCGCACATTATCACTTTGAAAGAGTCCTTAGGGCATAATAACTCTTATCTGATAATTCACGATTATTTCAGATTTATTGTCGCGACGCATTGTGGCGACGCGTCTCTATGTCGCGACGGTTCTGGCTGCCGCAACAGCCCATGCATTATCCATGCACGTGGGTAATGCTGTCGCGTCGACCCGCCCCGTCGCATCTTAGTCGCGGTCCTACGATACGCCGCGACAATGGCCGAATCCTCTGGCCACCATAACCACCCCCTATTTATCCTCTTATGAATCCAGCTTAATCCCTAGGGATTATCTCCACCCCTTGGGGCAAGATTCCGGCCCTAGGGACTCTCCTTTGCATTCCTAAGGACTCTCCATCCATTTTTAATGAGGCTTTATCTCCCATTTTAATTTCTTAGCCATTTAAAGGAGATAATATCACCATTTTCTCACTCCAAGCTCTATATAAACAAGGTCCCTCCTCAAGGACGGGGAGAGCCTGATTATCACCCCGAAGGGCTGCCAAAATTTCCCCTCAACCATACTTAGCCACGCAGCCATCCTTTTCCTCCATTTCCCTCACATCCCTCTTCATCAAAACACCTCATTTTCATCATTTATGGAGTACGGGACGTGAGAAGGGCGACTCTAGCACTCTCCTGAAGCTTTTGGACGAGCCTTCGAGTTGCAACAACGCCAAGGAGTCGCCCTAATGGGGCTCACCCTCTTCCTTTCCTTTTTCTCTTCTTTTACATGCATTTTTCATGTTGTTCTTAGATAGAGCATATTCATACACACACCCACATTTTCCTACACCCAAAGGGGTTTAAAAACCACCCCCAGGTCCGTTCCCTCCATGCTCCACCTCTTTCTTGCATTAAGAATAGCTACTACACTTAACATAGTCTAACAGGGTTTTATTTCTTGTTTTCGTTGTTTTGGCAGGCACCTAAGTGAAGATCCACGCGGAGCTCTCATCCTCTAGCCGGCTGGAGGACGGGAAGAAGGTCTCATCCATCATCTCCCGCACAGAAGAGAATGCGACGGTGGAGGGTGATGCTACAGAGAGATGCATCCATCCAGGACGACGCGTAACAGCACTATCGCGGCACCCATGACGACTGCGACATGAGGTACACCCCCCGTTCTCACTCCTTTTCCTAGAGTATGTAGCCCAGACATTTCTATTCTCATTAGGCAACTATCTAGGTGGCGATCACATCCTATTTTCCATGCTATTAGATTTTGTATGTGTTTGCGTGTCAAGGGGAAGCACAATCCCTGTGATTATGCCTTTTGGCGATTACGGTGGGACCTTCACTGCCACCCTCGGGGATTCTAACTGCTTGCTTGCCATGTCTTCTTCCTTGTTTCTCATGTTAGTGCCCTATTAGTCTCTTTTTTTTTTCCTTTAATCCCTGTGTTTTTCATGTTCGGTTCTTGTCGCGACCTATCGCGGCGACGCGATCAGTCGCGTCGTCTAAAGAGGATGCGTTAACAGGTTAGTCTCCTCTTCTTTCTATCTGTTCTATCTTGTTTCCATCAGATCATGCATCCTGGTGATATCCTTGTGTCATATTTCGCGTCTCTGAATGTTAAAATCCTGCTAGGATCCGGATTTTCCTTTTATTTTTAACTATAAGTTTTCGGTTCTAGTCGCGGCGTATCGCGAGGATGCGACCGGGTCGCGTCGTGGAGGCACGTCGCGTCATCAGGTATGCTTTGTATGTTATTGCTTTGACTCATGAATCGGTTTCTGTGTGCTTCTTGGCCCATGTGGTATTGATTTACTGCTTTTGTGTCATTTCTCATTTGATAGAGTAGTCTGTTTGAGTTTATTGAGGACCTTTTGGTGTTTTCGGGCTCTTGTTCCTATCGCGGCAGGTTGCTCTGTCGTGATAAGGTCGCGGTGTACACGGCCGCTGCAACTCGGCCCGAAGGCCATTTGGTCACTCTGTTTGGTTCTCATCTATCACCTGTGCATACATTTCGGGCATTTAGGCCCATTGCATACGCTTTTGAAACCCGTTTGTTTAGGTTCCCTCTTGGATGAGTGAGACCTCTCACCTACGAGCACTCATAGGCTGACTCGGGGCCACCTTCCGAGGACCTCCGTAAGACCCCGTGACCGTACGCATGTTGCGATTCACCGGGCTGGTTGTACCAGTTGTACCCCGTAGTCTGGGCCACTTCTTTTGCGTGTGAGCATATCATCCCTTGGCTTTACCGGAGCACTTGAGCCCATACCCATTACGGTCCACTTGATCGAGCGACATCCCCTTAATTAATTCATCTAGAGGTCAAGTTTAAACCTTAAGAAATTTGCATTCTAAACATCACAACTTGTGTGTTTATCCCTCCTCCTCTCAGTCTTTCTTGTTGTGATTGAGTCTAGGTTTGTCTGTAACACCCCCCTATTAGTCTTTGGAGGTGTATGCGTCGTTGTTTAGGGAGATCGAGTCAGTCCCCTCCTTTCTTTGTATCTTATCATAATCCCCTTTTCGACATGGACCAATTTCAGGTTCTTGCCGACGATGCCCTTCCTCTCGGATTGCTCGAGGAGGTGGCCCAACCCTCCATGGCCGCACTCCCGGGGCATATCCGGCCTCCCTCCGTCACTAGGATTCCATCCCGTCCTCCCTCTCCCCCTGGAGGTGATGACCCCCACTCGCAATTCAGCCAACTCCTTCCCCATCTCACTCCGGACCAGGTCTGAGAGTTTATAGCTGCTGCCAAGGGGAAACAGCCTTTGTCCCCCCGGGGTCGGAATTCAGTCCGACCAGCGGATTCCTCGCTCATGTCACTTCAGCACCCCACCTTCCTTCATCAGGGGCAGATCCTACACCCCTCCGCCTCGGCCATTCATTTTTCAGATCCAAGCTACCTTTGTAGACGGGAGATTTGGACCATCTCCCGCAAGGCTCTGTTAGCCCATTAAGCCTCGTTTGACCATTTGTTGACTTGCCTCGGATACCATGTAGACGGCAGCATCGATGGCCGCCGACTACTGGTTGGCGGCAATCCCCCTTGACGTTGACCCATCTTGGCGTCCACCTCTATGGACGTCTGCATGGTGTTGGCGGCCTGATCACTTGACGTCAATATCGTTTACCTGGTCTGTGCAACTAACCCGAGAATATAGCCCACTAGCGCCTTTCTCTCGCCCATGCACCGCATGGGACCGTTCCCAACGGGCATATGGGCCACCTTGGCACCCCCTTGACCCAATAAAAATCCCATGTGGCCTCCCCCCATTGCTTGGAGCCTTTACACTAGGATTGCCAAGTGTACAAGTGTGTTTCTTCACACTTGAGCATCCAAGGGCTCTGGACTCAGACTCCACTGTCTATATAACAGTCCCTAGGGTCCTCTAAGCAGGGGGGGGAGGCTGGACGTCCATATGCTCATGCTTTGAGAGAGGAGAGAGAAAGTTGCACCCAACCTTCCACTACTCATCTTCTTCTTCCTCTCAATACTTGGGACGTCCAAGAAGGCTGCTTTGGAGTTGAAGGAGCCTCTGCAAGGAGCTAGCATCGTCAACCACAAGGATCAACTCCCCCCTCTTCCTCTCCTCTTCTTTTTCTCTCCTTACTAGTTGCATGTTACACTCATGTTCACACACACTCTAGGCACGTAGGCCACCTTCCTACATACCTAAAAAGGGGTTTCCCAACCAAAAAAGGAGGGAAGAAGGGTGTTCATAACACTTGGCCACCCCTCTTCTCAAGTCCGCAACCGGTACGAGACTCTCCTTTTGGGCCTGTATTGTTTCGTTTTGAGCATTTGCTATACTTCTTAGAGTCTTATAGAGTGTCTTATTATGGCAGGAACGATCTGTTGAAGACCGTGGAGCTCTCCTCCTTTGGCCGGCCGAAGGAGAAGAAGTTGAGGTCCCACCATCACCCGCAACCCGAGGCCATTGCACCGACGTGATCACAGCAACCCCTTGGGCACAGTATGGCCCTGGCGCACCCCTTTTACTTCAGTTTCAAACTCCCATACTTCACCGGTTCCTTTATTTCTCCTCAGTCAACTCAGTCGAGGGACGCGGCCGTCCTTCATCGCCAACGAGGGAGCGGCACGTCCGTGAACCACCTCCGAGGAGGGCCACACACATCGGCCACGACAATGGAGGCGAAACGAGATGTCCACAGCTCTTTTCTGGCGATCACGGTGGGACCACAATGCTGCTGCGGTTTGTGTGCATCCAGGTAGACGGCAAGCGGTCTTGCCGCCTATCCAGTTAAGCGTCTATCTTTCCTGCCTTTTAGTTATTTTTAGCGTCCACATAGGTTGTCGTCTACTCTGTTTCAGCGTCAGTCGATCTAGTCGTTTATCTGCTTTTGATGAACTTGGCGTCCATATGCCTGCCGTTGATCATCACAGAAGCATGATTTTAACCCTTTTCTGATTTTTTTGCTTTGATTTTGTTTCTTGTTTGCTTACTGATTGTCACTGATGGTCCTCAGTCATTGGGGGGTCATCTTCCTCCTCTCTTCTAGCCTCCCCTCACATTTCTAGGATCACCCTTCTTCGGTTTACAATCTTTTACTCGGGGATTCCCTCTCGGGTAAATTGGGTTGACTCCGAAGAAAACTCTATAAGTCCCTAAATTCTGTGGATTCCCTCACGGTACGGGGCAGGAGGACCTTTACCCATCCTGTCTAGTTCACCTACTCACCGGGATTCAAGTGAAATTGGAGAGAACAGCCCTCAACTTAACTTAACACATAACTTCGACATTTAAAAGTCCTGGGGACGTTGTTTGATAACATTGATTGGTAGAAATCCATATTTTTGCTCAAAACAGTGAAGTTAATCAACCTTAACCACTTTAAAATCCATAGGTTGTGTGCTAATGGACACTTGGTTGGACCCTGTTGACATGGCCAATAAATCGGCATTTGAGTATGATGATAATGCCAATGAAGTTGTCGGTATGATTAACACAAATGTTCATCCCGAGGAATCAGTCGAATCATCCTCTCAGGCCGACAACGAGGAAGTTAGATTGAGGGTCAACCCCACTCATGCCCAAAATATTCAAGAAGACCCCGAGTTTTCTAAACTCATGTCCCGCTATTCTCCCGAGGATATTATTTCTATGCTTTCAAAGCATACTATCCGGGCAGCAACCTCTCCTTCCGCTCCATCCTTATCCCCTTTCAATGCCTCCACATCTAGGCCCACCCCTAGGCCGGTCACCCCACCTCGGGTTCTCGTCTCGACTTTCATTCCTCCTGTCATTTCCACTCCTTCGCCTACTCCCATTCTCACTCCTCCTTCCGCTTATTCACCACCTGTCCAAATCACATCTCTTGTCCAACCCGAATCCATTCCCCATTTGGAGGTAGAAGGTCTTGTTAGGAAGCTTGTGGCGGAATCTTTGTCCCACTCTAAACCTCATTCACTCCTAAACTACTGCAAGCTCCCCAACGCTTACTTTCCCCCCAATTTCAAGGCCCCAAAGTATCGCAAGTACGATGGGACCTCCGACCCCCAATTCCACCTCGCCGGATTTACCATGGATTCCCATCGGTGGTTATACGATCGGGCCCTCTTAGTTCACCTCTTCCAATAATCGTTAGAAGGGGAAGCTTGGAGATGGTTTACCTCTCTACCCGCATCGGATCTCGTTAACTTTGACATTGTTTCCGAGCGATTCATCTCGCATTTTTCATACATGGCCACTCAAGTCCCTACACTCCCCGACTGGTGGCGGAAAAGATGAAGCCGAACGAAGACTTTGTCACTTATGAACCGATGGAGATCCATGGCCTGAAGCCGAACCACCAGGACTCCTCTCTCCCACACTTCCTTGAAGGGAAGCCAAAGGCACGTAAGGCTCCCGCGACACTCACTACCGAGGGGGTGACCATCAATAAGTCTGTCAGTGCCTGCAGCCAGCCTTTGAGGCCTCCCAACAAATCCTCCCACCCTCCTTCCAACCCTCACCAATTCCCATCTCACCCCTCCAAGCCTTACTCTACCGTTCCCCCTCCTTCTGGATACACCCGACCTGGCCCCAAAAGGTCGCACTACCCTCCTCTCCCTGAGACTCTCGAGGATGTGTTCTTCGCCCTCATGTCCTGCGATGCGATTCAACTCCCCCCACGAAGGGAGAACATCAATCTGAGGGTTGACACCTCCAAATACTGCCCATACCATAGGGCCCATGGTCACATCATCAACAATTGCTTTACCTTTCGTGACTGGGTCTATGATATGAATGACCAAGGTAGAATCAACTGGGATGACGTCAAGGTGGCCATAGCCAAGTCTAGGTACACCAAAAAAGACCTTGGCATTTTCAGTAACCCTCTCCCCAATCACCAAACCAGCAACCCCTCCTCATCCAGAGCCCAAGAGAATGTGCATACCATGATACACCTAGGGCCCCAGGTTGTGAGGAGAGAGCAACAGTGGGGGGTAGATGGTTTTGAAGAATGGTACCCGTGTCCCACTGCCGAGTCCCAGGAGCCTTCTATCTCGATAGATGCCATCCTTGAAGAGAGACCTTTAGTGCTCATCCGTCCTCCCCAAGATGCTCACCCCACTATCCTCACTTCCCCTGCCAATGAGTCATCCTCCAGACCCCTCCAGCTCATCCGCCCTCAGTCTCAGGAGGCCGTACATGTCACGCTCCGAAATCGGATCATTCCTCCGCCTCCGCGGCCATCCCAAGATGAGGAGGATAATGGGCCTCCACGTCCGGCCGGCACCGAATATGACATTCTCCAACATCTCGATAAGACGCCTGCGAGGGTGTCCATTTTAGAAGTGATTCGGAGGTCACCATCACATCAATCCACTCTCCTCCAGTTTCTTCAGAAAATTATGGTCAATGATGATCTTCCTCCTAGTGGGGTCACCGGCGCCATTCTCTCCCTCACCCAAGGACCCTAAATTTCTTTCTCGGACAAGGATCTTGCCATCCCCGAGTGTCATTCGCTCCCTCTTTGTCTCACCATCAACCTCAATGGGGTTTTGGTGGACTCCACTCTTATCGACACCGGGGCATCTATTAATGTCTGTCCGATGAAGACCCTTAAGCAGCTGGGTTTAGGGGAAGAAGATCTGGAAAAGAGTTGCTCCACCATCGCTGCCTACGACAACTCCAAAAGGGTTTCCAAAGGAAAAATTGCTCTCAAGCTAGAAGTCGGACCTGTTACCATGTCTACCGAATTTCTAGTCCTTGATGTCGACCCGGCCTACAAGGCCATCCTTGGTCGTCCCTGGCTAGAATAGACTCTAGGGGTCCCTTCCACCACCCACCAATGCTTCAAATTTCCTTTCAATGGGCGGGTGATCAAGATTAAGAGCATTCCCATCTTGGAGACCCTCAATGCGGTCACCACAGAGCAGATGCCGCACCTTTTCATTCCAGATAAGGGGAAGAAGCCAGTCATGTCTCTTTTTGACTTCCCCACACCCTGTGAGCTCGGCCAACCTTCCCAGCCTGCTGAAGAATCCCATGTCCCATGTCCCCCGGGAAAGGGTTGGGAAGTCATGGCTAATATCGGCTATGTTCATGGCCGCGGGTGAGGCACAGATGAACAAGGAGAGGTCCAGAGTGTCCAGGCTATTAGAAGATTGTTAGCCAAGGCCGGTCTAGGTTTCCGCCCAGACCCTGTTCATCTGAACCCGTTTATACCCTATCAACCTCTCACCTGGACTTTAAAGGAGCATTTTCTCCAGGGGCCAACCCAGCTGGGGACCAGGGAGCCCATGATAGAAGAAATACCTTGCTCTGAGAGTGAGGATGAAGAAGAAGAGGAAGAAGATGCCCAAGTAGAAGACATTTCTAATGATTTTGGCCTCCTCTCACTCTTTGGGTCTGATCTCCCCTATTCCCCATCTTCACCACCATCATCTCCATCTCCCTCTACTGCTGTGTGCCCGCCACACAATTCAGTTACTCCATCCACCTCTAATCCCCTTCTTTCTCCCCCTGTCTTTTCGCCATCCCTCATCCCGCCAGTCGAGGCTACCTTGAGTCAAAAACTCATGGTTCTTGGTCTTGACTCAAAAAAAAAAAAATGCCAATTTTGAAAATTGGAAATCGAGGTCTCCATTGAGCACCCCTCCTCTCTGGAACCTCTTCCGCTCGGCCAGGGGCCGACGCTTTCTGGATTAAGTTCCTCCTCCTCTTGCTCCTCTAGGAGCACTTCCCCTGTACATAGTTTTGTACATAGCAGTCATGTAAATAGTGGTCTAGATTCTAGTTTAGAGTTAGGTCTAGAGACTAGTCTAGGGTCTGGTCTAAGTTTAGGAGAGTCTAGTTCCTCTCAGCCATGCGTGCGCAAGGAGAAGGGTAGGCAAGTTCCTGCCCGTCTTGTCATGGCCTTGGCTGAGAAGTGTGCTAAGTTAAGTCAGGTGCCAGAATTTCTTGAGAATCCTACTCTCGTCGAGTCTGACTTTGAGGAAGGTGACTCTGTAGATGACGGTTTAGGAGTCTATTTGCTAGATTTTGATGAGGAGGGTGAGTTGGGAGATCCTGGGTCGGGAGAAGAGAACCCAGTGAGCTCCTATATGGATGGCACAAAAAGGTTCGACGAGCCAACCATGGCTGCAGACGAGCCCACTAAAGAAGTCAACCTTGGCACTGAAGAATCCCTGAAGACAGTTTTGTTAGTGCCAACTTGAGTGTTGAAGAAGAAGAAGCTCTGGTAGCCATTCTGAACGAATTTTCCGACGGATTTGCCTGGTCTTATGAGGACATGCCGGGACTCGATACCTCTTTGGTCGAGCATCGTTGGACGCAAAGGCCGTCAAGCAAAAGTTGAGAAGGCTACATCCTAAGCTCGCACTCAAGATCAAAGAGGAGGTTGACAAGTTGCACAAAGCCAAATTTATTAGGGTTGTGCTATATCCACAATGGGTAGCTAATATCGTTCCTGTAATGAAGAAGGACCGTAAGGTTAGGATCAATATAGATTTCTGTGACCTTAATCATGCTTGCCCAAAGGACAATTTCCCTCTCCCACACATAGATGTCCTAGTGGACAATACTGCCGGTTTCGAGCTTTTGTCATTTATGGATGGTTTCTCTGGGTACAACAAGATTCGTATGGCAGAGGAAGACCAGGAGAAAACTTCATTTACAACGCCCTGGGGGACTTATTGTTACGTCGTCATGCCCTTCGGATTGAGGAATGCGGGAGCAACCTATCAAAGGGCCATTATGGCGATTTTTCATGACATGATGCATGTGCACATGGAGGTCTATGTGGACGATGTCTTGGTTAAATCAAAGGCTCGACATGGCCATGCTAGGGTCCTCCGGGCAGTTCTCCAAAGGTCTAGAGAGCACAATCTTAAGATGAACCCTAAGAGGTGCGTCTTTGGTGTCTCTTCGGGAAAATTACTTGGGTTCATCGTTAGCAAGCGGGGAATTGAAATTGATCCTAACATGGCCAAAGCAATAATCGATATGCCTTCTCCTAGGAATATCAGAGAAGTCAGAGGGCTAATTGGCAGACTCCAGTTTATTAGGAGATTCATCTCCCAGCATTCAATCCGCTATAAGACCTTCTACGAGATGCTCAGAGGAGAGGCGAAGTTTGATTGGGACGATAAATGTCAGAAGGCCTTTGATGAATTGAAGAACTATCTTTTTAATCCCCCTGTTCTCACTTTTCCGGTCCCGGGTCGGCCTTTACTGCTCTACGTGTCAACCACAGAGGACTCTACTGGAGCAGTTTTGGCTCAATACGATGACGAGAAGAAGGAGAGAGCGGTGTACTATTTATCCAAGTTGTTCAATGAGGCCGAAAAGAAGTACACCGCCATGGAAAGAACGTGCGTGGCCGTCGTCTGGGTTGCCCAGAAGTTGAAGCACTATTTCTTGGCTCATGAAGTGAAACTTCTGGAGCGTATGGACCCTGTTCGGTACTTGCTTGAGAAGCCTGTCTTGACTGATCGATTGATGAGGTGGCAAAGTTTCCTCAATCAATTTGATATTACCTACGTTAATCAAAAGTCTATCAAGGGACACACTATTGCTGAGCATTTGGCCCACCACCCCTTACCTTCATACTCTCCCGTTGATGAAAGCTTTCCGATGAAGGGTTAGGAGCCATTATTGATGGTGAACCTTCATGGGTGCTTTACTTCGATGGGGCGCTCAATTCTAAAGGGTGTGGGATAGGGGCAGTCATCCTCTCTCTGAAAGGGGTAGTCATTCCGCACGCTTACCAATTAACCTTCCGAGCCACGAATAATGTGGCTGAGTACGAGGCTCTCTTAGTTGGGCTGAAAATGGCATTATTGCTCGGAGTCAAGGAGTTAAGGATTATTGGAGATTCACAGTTGATACTCCAGTAATCTCTTAGTAAGTACCAGACCCGGGACCCCAAGCTGAAACCATACCAAGAGTTGGTAGGGAAAGTAGTCCGGCAGTTTAGGAAGCTCACTTTAGTTCACACTCCTAGGGCCCAAAACATCGTAGCAGATTCACTCGCTTCCCTCGCTTCTTCCATTCCCATTCCTTTGGGAAAGTCTTCTAAAACTGTCTCCGTCCAGAGATTAAGAGTCCCTTCCCATGTCGATCCGTGGTTCTCTCGACTCGTGCATCCTTCTCCATCCCTTCGGGTCCATGCGCTTTCCAAAGAGCCAGAAATCGACCTTGAAGATGGCCATCCCTGGTATTTTGACATCGAAAATTTTCTCAAAGATGGATCCTTCCCTGATTATGCCACCTCTGCTGATAGACGGGCTATTCGCCGTGTCTCCGAGTGGTACAAGATCATAGGTAGCATTTTGTACAAAAAATCTCTCAGAGGGGTCTATCTCCGTTGCCTTGATGAAATCGAATCTCAAGATGTTGTTGAAGCCGCTCACTCTAGTGAATGTGGTGGCCATGTTAATGGTAGAGCAATTGCCCAAAAATTGCTAAGACACTATTATTGGCCCACCATGGAGGAAGACTGTCACCATTTTGTCCGTCACTGTGTGAAATGCCAATTGCACGGTGATAAAATTCATGCTCCTTCCTCTTCTCTTCACCCTCTCATCGCACCATGGCCTTTCGCCATATGGGCATTCGACGTGGTCGGTCCACTTGCGGACAGAACCAGAGAAATCCGTAAGAAGTCCTTCATTCTGACTGCCACGGAGTACTTACGAAGTGGGCTGAAGCAAAAGCGTTCATAGAGGTCAAAGCTTCAACAGTCGTCAAGTTCATCAAGCGCAACATCCTTGCAAGATTTGGCGTGCCTCGGGACATCGTCACCGACAACGGACCACAATTCACTTCACAGGAGCTTCGCGACATGTGTGGTAAATATGGCATTAATTTGCATCATTCATCCCCATATTATCCACAAGGTAATGGACAAGTGGAAGCTACTAATAAAACTCTCATTAAAATCATAAAGAAAATATGCAGATCTCATAACAATGCTGACTGGCCAGATCGCTTAGTTGATGCTCTTTGGGCTTATCGCACCTCCGTCCGCACTCCTACGGGGCAAACCCCCTATGATTTGACATACGGATCGGATGCGATACTCCCATATGAGATCTTCATCCCTTCGCTTAGAGTTCAATTGGATTCCGAGCTCGACCCCGATCAACGTCGGGAAGCCTTGTTGGCACAACTTGAACTCTTGGATGAAAGGCGAATGATAGCGGCTGACCATGCTCAAGTCTATCGTCAGAGAATTGCACGTTTTTATGCCAAAAGAGTCCTTGAGAGAAAATTCGAAGTGGGTGAGATGGTCCTTAAGCGTAAAATCTTGAAAGCACCAGGTCGCAGGAGCAAATTGCAAGAAAATTGGGAAGGTCCGTTCGTTGTCAAAGAGGTCTATTCAGGGAAAGCTTATAGGTTGATGGACGCCGAGGGAGTCGAGTTGACACACCCGTGGAATGCAGTTTACCTCAAGAAATTCTATCCTTAGTCAGTCAGTCAGTCAGTCATTCATCACTTGCCGATGGTTTGGGGTTTGAGTCTCTACTTTTTCATGTGGCCACTAGTGAGGTAGGGCTTATTCACACACCACACGATGTTAAGATATTGCCCTTTGGCTGGAAAATCGCAATTACGCTCGGGCGGTCTCATCCGATCAATGTATTTCCCCTATTCTTTCCCACTCGGTCACGTCTGGAGGCGGAGCAAAACTACAAGTAGGGGACCATCCTCATCCATCTAAAGGGGCAAAAGTCATCATAAAAATAGGGGCAATTAAGAAGAAAAACAAGAGGCAAAATGCCAAATCAAGCCTCAAAGGGGAAAAGAAAAGCCAAAAGGTCAAAAAAGGGTAGCAAAAAGTACGTACCCAGAAAAAAGTTGACCAACTCAAGGAGGTAGCAAAAAGTACGTGCCTCCACCCCTGAAATCAAAATAAAATGAAAAAGTCCCCTGAAAATAAATGTTGACTAAGTCCTTTTTGTATGGGATGTCAGTTTGGAAACAGAAAGTAGTCTGAACTAAATCCTTACATGACTTCCTATACATTTCTTCACATTCCTCCCTCTAGGGGCAATTTGATTGTATAAGATTCTCCGTAGTGGAAAATATCAAGAAGGCTAGGGGCAATTTCCAACATCAAATATTTCATGCACGTCCCTCCTTACTTTTGGCCTCTGTGGTTAAGTAGATCGTGTAAACCCTATACCGCAACATATGATGAATATGTGTTTTAGAGTCCAAAAATCTAAAAAAATACAAAAATACAAAAAATAACAAAAAGAGAGTCCCTTGATGTATGTATTTCACGTTGTACATATTTTCTCCCGTATTTTCTCCTTTATATTCAAAAAGCCAAAAAAATAAAAAAAATAAAAAAAATCCATAAAAATTAGTAGTACTATGTACATACACTAACATCTCGCTTATTTGCTTATTTTCAAAGCCAAAAACAACAAAAAATCAAGAAAACCCCAAAATAACAAAAAAATACATGTGCATATTTTCCTTTCAGTTGTTTTTATGTTCCTATCTTTGATTAGAAATTAGCCCCTTGACCAGATCTCAAGAAAGGTACATCGTAGGCAAGGGGCTAAAGACAGATCTACACTAACTTTTTCTCTTTTAAGTGTTATGGATGCAGGAACCAAAGCACAAACAACAAGCCATTCAAGTGTACAGAATGATGAAAATTCCAAAAATTCCACTACAATGATCAAGTCCATGTACATATCATGACAGGGGC
Organism: Colocasia esculenta; assembly: GCA_014218235.1. Lineage (NCBI taxonomy): Eukaryota > Viridiplantae > Streptophyta > Magnoliopsida > Alismatales > Araceae > Colocasia > Colocasia esculenta. The sequence goes on from CM024755.1 coordinate 137,263,448, forward strand.
ATACCCCTGGAAGTACAACCGGAGCCCCGCTCCTCACTCCTCTCTCCGCTCCCCCTCACTAGGCCTCTGCCTACGTGAGCTGCTCACCTCCTCCTCCTCCCTCTCCCGACGCCGGTCTGGTAGAGGAGGCCTCGACGCCGTCGACACCTCGGGCCGCTGCAACCCTCCTCGAACCACAGAAGGGTCCCCTAGGGACACGATATCGTCGAGGGAGGAGAACGTTGATCCAGTCCTCGCGGGTGTCGCCTGCTGGGCCTGCCGCTGCTACTCCCGGCGCTTCTTCAGCACCCGGTCCTTTAGAATCTCATAATCCGCGGTGATCCGCGCCCGAGCCACCTCAGCCTCTCTCTCTCTCTCCCTGGCCTCGAGCAGGTTTCCCCTCATGATAGTCCAGTCATCCCTCAGCTCCTCCATGGCAGCCGCCATGGTCCGCCGCTGCACGTCAAATGCCAAGGGATATAAGTCTTGTGCACATACCAGAGAGGAGGAATTTCGGTGCCTTACCTCTGTCTCCATCTCCAACCATAGAGTCTCCATCTGCGCCTGGAAAGTCGCCACTCCGCTCCCCTCCCGCTGCACATAAAAGGCAAGTCATATCAAAGTCAAATCAAATCAAGTCAAATTGTGCAAAAAGGGTGTGGCAGTCTCTTACCTCAGCCTCCAACTCCCGGACCCTCGCCTCCGCCCGGTCCAAGGCCCCCTATAGGCGGACCGCCAAGTCCCCTACGGCCGACTGTGCGGACGAGCTCGCCCGCGCATCGCGGCTCACCCGCACTCTCGCTAGCTCTCCCTTCTGCAGTCACATATCTTGGTCAGCAGTCAAATCAAATCAATGTCAAATCAATTTCAAGATAGGTCGAGATGTTACTCACCAGTGTCCTGACCTCAGTACGGAGCCTCGTCAGCTCCACCTCTTGCTCGGCCAGTCACCCCTCCAAAAGGCGGACGGCCTGTGACTCCGGCATCTTCCATTCACACTTCAAGGTTAGAATCAAATGAGGCAATCCTCCAACAAAGGCTTAGAGATAGAAGTTCACTTACCACTCGTCGGTCAAGCCGGAGTCGCCCGGCATACCGTGCCCGGTAGTCTTCCATGTAAGCCGAGCTATCCAGGAGGGCCATCTTCCGCACTACCTACTCGCTGCCCTCGCGCCAGTAGGCAATGGTGCTGCCGTGATCCATCCCCCAGTCGCGGTCCTCAGCGACGAACCGCCGGCGTGAGTGTCCCTCTCTCCCGAGGGAAGGCACCTCGATGGCCGGCTGGTGCCAGCCCAGGGACCGCACCACCAGCTCCAAATACAGCACATCACATGTCCCGAGGCACAGTAAGAGGAGGTGGCGGTCGAAAAGGGGCCGGCCCGCCGCCACCGCCGGGTGCAAGGCGTCAGCCTCCCCCGCTTAGGGGGTCCACACTACCTAGGAAGAACAAGAAAACACTGGTCAGTAACATCAAATGCAGAAGTAATTGAAAGAATGCAAGAGCTAGTTGAGATTTTTATACCTGCTCGTGCGGGTAGTGGTCGAGTGCAACCCGCACGTCCCCTACCCTCCTGTCTGTGACCCTGGGGTCCGGGGCCACCTCCCACCTCGCCATGAGAGGCACCATTGTATGGTGCCCCTCTACAAGTGTCCCGCGCCCCATAGGGAAGCGCGTATACCCCCAGATCTACAAGGCAGCAAAAAGAATGGTCAGTCAGGCAATTAATCAATAAAAAAATCAAATCAATAATGAGCATTAAGAGAAATTTGTGTACCTGAAGGAAGGGGGTGAAGCCCCCGGTGCTCTGAGAATGCCGCGAGCTGCTCGGGAGAAGTGAGAAGAGGTGTCCCAGCATCGCGGCACCCCAAGCATACCTCCCCGCCTGCGCCAGGTCCCTCAAAAGCAGCACGAACTTGCAGTTCATCTGAGATGACTGCGTCGCGAACAGGAGCCACCCGAACAGATAAGTGACAAAGACCTGGACCGAGCGCTCCTCGCTCCTGTCCCCCAAGTCTAGGGCTCCCCTCACTCCTGTATAAAACTCGTCTAGTGTCTCAAGGGGTCCTCCCCTCCTGCCTCTCAGGCCCACCGCCTCCGACAAAGATCCGAGCAGGATGATCCGGATCGGTCTCCTCCTCCCTGCAACGAACTCAGGTCCCAGTAACTCTACGATGTCATCGTAGTAGTCACTCCTCTCCTGTCCCACTACCGGCTCTCCCTGAACCGGTAGTCCTGTCAGATACGCTACATCCTCCAATGTAGGTATCATGTGACCCCAAGGCATGATGAATGCCTTGCAGTCCTCCTCCCATCGCTCCCTCAGCACCTCAAGGTACGGTATGTCCACGTGGAATGGACGCATCGACAACAAATGCCCGAACCCCATCCGGGCAATCCTCATCTGCTGGGCCTCCAGTAGTGCCCGGTACCATGCCCAACACAGGTCCCAAGTCACCCTACTCCTCATACGGCCCTTGCCCTGCAAAAACACATAAATTTTGACCTCAGCATCGATTGCCATTAACCAACATTGGCGTCAATGGGTATGCCGTCTACACTCAGTCAGCGTCCAGGTATGGCCGTCTAGTTTCTGTGTCGGTGTCCAACACATTGCTGTCAACTTCACTTAGACGGCAAGACGTTGGATGTTTACAGGAACCCGACGTTCACCAATGTGGACGTCAAGTTCCTGTGAAACCCGACGGCATCTCCCCTATTTTCCCTCCTTTTCACAAATTACAAACAAGGGTTTTGAGGGTTTTAGAGGGCTACCTTGGGCCGACGAGGTACATCCGCTTCCGTCTCGTCCCCTCCTCTGTCGTCTCCGGTGATCTCCTCTCCCTCCGGTGCATTGCCCGCCGCTTCCTCATCTTCCTCCTCCGCCATGCTACCCTCTCCACTCACCGCCAAGTCCTCCTCCTCCTCTTCTGGTTGGCGGCGCCCTCTAAGCATTTGGCGTTTCACCCTTGTCATCATCAAAAGTCGTCGAGAGGAATTTAAAAGGCTCTGGCACTTAGAAAGTTGGAATGGTGCCGGGAGAAGGCGTCGGTTCAAAAAAAAAGAGGCAATTTTCTGGTTTAACGTCAAGCTCTTACCGTTTAACTTTTCCTGATGTCAAGATTGTGCCGCGGATGTACCCTTGACGGCCTGGGTATGGACGTCCATGGCTCTTCAATGTCAGATCTCGAAGTTTGTTCAACGGCCATCTTTGGACGTCAAGTTTGAATTAGGCGACCAGACTTGTGGACGTTTACCTGGTTTAGCGTCCATCGATGTGGACGCCAATCTCCCGCACTCAGTCCTCACAGCACACTCCTTTGAATCTTTTGAGGCCACTTCATTCCACACATTCCACAAGTCAAGCAATTCAACACAAATGCAACTCATTTTTATTCATCTAATTTGTGTCACACTTATTCAAATCAAGAAAGTACATCATTTTGCCGTGCGGGCCATAAAGAAATCACAAGAAATGGGGCAAATGGTGTCAGTAAAATCTTCATACTGCCATATATCTTCCGAGGTTTCCTACACTGCCAGTCCCACCTTCTTGCTCACTGTGTACTTCTTCCATGTCTTCATAGCCTTCTTCATCAACGTTTCATTTCGTCCGGTGACTATCATATCAGTACAACTGGATGAACTTGGAATTCCCCGTGGAATCCCAAGCTGACAGTGGCACCGATGTGGTTGGTACACCACCATCTGATCAGCCCCAATCAGCCACAAATCTCTGTCCTCCCTGGTCCTTGCTCTAAACTCAATGGTCCTCATAAACAGTGGCCTTACGATGAAGTCATCCATTACCAGAAATGCCAAATGATCTCTCCAAGCATCTCTGCCTTTCAGGTGCACTGTCACGCACTTGATCTCATTCTCTGGCTCATACCACGCCCTGCTGCAGTACACCGAGCTCTGAAGGAAGACTCTGGAGGGAGTAGGTTGTACTTCAGCAAAATCAAATTTTAAATGAGCTTCCATCCATACCTGGAGCAGAAACAAACTCCTGCATGTGCGTCCGCCTAGGCTCATGGTGGTGAGCGAACTGTACAGGTGGGCCAGCACTGCAGAGGCAAGTGACTGCCCGCGCCACAGCAGAGAAAGTACTCCAACATGCTCGTAGAGGATGAAATCACCACTCGTGGGGAACAGAAAGACCCCGGCCATGCAAAGTGTCAATCCTCGTGTCGCCCTCTCTCCGCCAATCTCCCTGACATGCTGGATCAGCCACCAGGCTAGTCGGTCCAGGAAAATCCCATTCTTGTTCGTCATCCGCAACGCTTCCTTCTTGTCCCGAATGATGTCCGCGATGATCTCTTCCCATGGGAGGAGAGGAGTCGCTGCATCGTACTCCAGGCAGCGCCGCCATCCCAGGAACAGTTCCACCTCTTCCAGCAACACGCTTGCTTCGAAACCCTGGAACACAAAGGTGTGTGTGTGTGGGTGCCATCTCTCCACCAACGCCCCAGGGCGTCAAATCCCCACCACATGTCCTTCATGTTCTTCACCAGAACCACCATGAAGTTCAGGTTCCACATTCCGACGAAGCCCCGCATGTCCAGTGTGATAGCATTTACCAGGTTCACAAGCCAAGAAAAGGCCCGTACTTGGCCTTGGCTCGGGAATGCTGGGATTTCTTGCATGAGGGTGGGGTTCTGTAAAAACAAGGTTTGGGGTGTTTTCAGCCCAGGAAGGAGCAGAAATAATCATTGCTTACCTCTCCGTTGGCCAGACGCGTGCTCAAGTGACCCGAAACTTCGCTCAAAACTCCGGGGTTTACACATGTGGATCGTCCGGTCGAAGAAGAGGCCATTTCGCTGTGTTTTTCTATCTCTCAGCTCTCTGGTTCGCAGCAGGAGCAGAGAGAGACAGAGGTAGGGGATGAGAGAGTCCTTATGGACTCCCATCACCTATTTTTTCGGCCTGATCTGCTGTCAGGTAGGCGTCCAGATCGGTGGACGTTAGTAGTAGGTTAGCGGCAACATCAGTGGACGTTAACCTGGTCCTGGCGGCCATCGATGTGGACGTTTACCGTCCAGAAATCTTTCAATGTTTTATCCTTTATATGGCCATCATCATCCTTTCTATCTTGTGCTACAAGTTGTTTTGCAGATATCTTAAGCACAAGTTGTGCTTCAAATTTGGAATGCTCATGCGACCTTGAGCGTTACAGGTATGTCTAACATAGGACCCCACCAGAGGTGAATAACTTGGCGACCGTGAACCCTGAGTTCCCCTTCATCAAAAACCATGATGGGTTTGTGATCTCTCAGTTATTCGTATGGCCTTTAGAATTTTCCTCTGGTGCTAACTTGCATTTTAGATAGGCAACCCACACTAGCATGCATCTTCACTGCTAACATTCTCTTACTAACACTAAAAAAAAAAATGGTGATTTTCCTCGATCATATGATTGCTCCATGGCTCCCCCAGCTCAGGTAGCCTACCGGGTGCGTCCTTCATGATTATCCAACTTGATATCGGGTCTTTGTTGCCACCCTTCTCCACTTGTCCCACCGTGTCTTTCACAAATAGTCAAGCAATCCTTATTGAGTTCATTTGAGCCTTCGCCAATCGCGAGCTGAATTCCGGACTTCAGGCTTTCCGAGCATGTGATTCCAGTTAGAATCTTTTGATAATCCTTGAGAGATCAACCAACTCCTTGTTTCACGACCCCCTAAATTCGGGACCGACGTCCTGATTAGGCCAGCGAGCCCACGAGCTCCGTTATGAGACCCTCCTGATTCAACCGTCATATTACAACTCCTTTGACTCAGACACGCCAAAAACTAGTCAAAGTCCGACACGGCCATGCCAGGGACCCTGCCATTGGGTTGCAGTTGTAGTTACACGGGTAGATCACCCTTTTCTTACCCCTATTTGTCTCTCAGACGATACGTCATCTGTTTCTAGCCTGACTCTTTCGTTTGGTTTGTTAGAATTCGTATCCTTGGGAGATGGCCCTTCCATTAAATCTCCGCGTCCTTTGTTTACAGAGACACCAACCTTTCAGTCCGCTCTGCTCCCTTGCAAGACCGGATGTCTCGAAGGGGCATTTGTAGATGCGAGATTTGGCCCATCTCCCGCAAGGCTTTGTTAGCCCATTAAGCCTCGTTTGACCATTTGTTGACTTGCCTCGGATACCTTGTAGACGACAGCATCGATGGCCGCCGACTACTGGTTGGCGGCAATCCCCCTTGACATTGACCCATCTTGGCGTCCACCTCCATGGACGTCTGCATGGTGTTGGCGGCCTGATCACTTGATGTCAATATCGTTTACCTGGTTTGCGCAACTAACCCAAGAATATAGCCCACTAACGCCTTTCTCTCGCCCATGCACCGCATGGGATCATTCCCAATGGGCATATGGGCCACCTTGGCACCCCCTTGACCCAGTAAAAATCCTATGTGGCCTCCCCCCATTGCTTGGAGCCCTTACACTAGGATTGCCAAGTGTACAAGTGTGTTTCTTCACACTTGAGCATCTAAGGGCTCTGGACTCCGACCCCACTGTCTATATAACAGTCCCTAGGGTCCTCTAAGTAGGGGGGGAGGCTGGACGTCCATATGCTCATGCTTTGAGAGAGGAGAGAGAAAGTTGCACCCAACCTTCCACTACTCATCTTCTTCTTCCTCTAAATACTTGGGACATCCAAGATGGCTGCTTTGGAGTTGAAGGAGCCTCTGCAAGGAGCTAGCATCATCAACCACGAGGATCAACTCCCCCCTCTTCCTCTCCTCTCCCTTTTCTCTCTTTACTAGTTGCATGTTACACCCACGTTCACACACACTCTAGGCACGTAGGCCACCTTCCTACATACCTAAAAAGGGGTTTCCCAACCAAAAACGGAGGGAAGAAGGGTGGTCATAACACTTGGCCACCCCTCTTCTCAAGTCCGCAACCGGTACGAGACTCTCCTTTTGGGCCTGTATTGTTTCGTTTTGAGCATTTGCTATACTTCTTAGAGTCTTATAGAGTGTCTTATTGTGGCAGGAATGATCTGTAGAAGACTGCGGAGCTCTCCTCCTTTGGCCGGCCGAAGGAGAAGAAGTTGAGGTCCCACCATCACCCGCAACGCGAGGCTATTACACCGACGTGATCACAGCAACCCCTTGGGCACAGGTAAGGCCCTGGCGATCGCAAACATCTCCCATACTTCACCGGTTCCTTTTGTTTCTCCTCAGTCAACTCTGTCAAACGGGGAGTCAACGAGGTCAACCGGCACATCCTTCATCGCCAACGAGGGAGCGGCACGCCCGTGAACCACCGCCGAGGAGGGCCACACACATCGGCCACGACAATGGAGGCGAAACGAGACGTCCACAACCTTCCCCCGAGAGAGGTCCGGCCTCGATCTCCCCCAACAACATACTATACGGCCGAACTAGCTCCCCTTCCCCGTGAGAGGTCTCACTCATTCGAGTAACCTCGTTCCCTTATTTCTGCGCATCAAGTCCAGTCTCCATCCGACTTCCTTGCGGAGTGGACGTGCATGAAGAAGGAGCTTCATGACCTCCGGAGACAAATCGATCCTCGAAAAGTAGCTGATATTGCCCTCCCATCTTTCCAGTACCTCCGGGTACCACCCCAGTCGGAGCTCCCTGTCTATCGGCGGTACTCTGGGGTAGGGGACCCTTATGTTCATTTGAAAGACTTTGTTTATAAGTCAGCACCACACAAGTATGACCTCCACCTCATGGCATACCTGTTCAGAAAATCCTTGGATGGTCCGGCTTTGGAATGGTTCTACTCATTACCTCCCGAGGAAGCTGAAGATTTCCAAGTTGTTCAAGAGAGATTTCTGCAGCAATTCCAAGATCGGGTGGGACCCGAGTATTCTTTTGTGGATCTAGTAGCTGAGAAAATGACCGGTGGCGTTCTTTGGCCGCCAAGGTCTGTTGCCCAATGCCTGAGGAGGAGAAGGTGAAATTGTTGATTTCCAACGCCACTCCAACCTACCGAGCTATTTTGGCCATGAACGACATTTCTACCATGCACCAGCTATATAGTCCAGCCCGTTTCATCCAGACCCAACTTAAGGACTCGCCTATACATTCCATGTTTGAAACCCCAAGAGCTCGTTACACCAAGAAGCCGCAGGGCCCAGTCACCGAGGGAATCCAAACCAATGAACATGTGGGTGCAGTTAGTAATCCTCATGGCCCGGTAGGTAGGTCTCCCTACACCCAGCAAGTCCAACAGCCATGGAACAACAACAACAATAGACAGCCACCTCCCCAAGGACAAAACCCTCCACAGGATCAGCGCCAGTATTCCCAAGTCCCTCCACCGCCAAATGGCTACGCCCCTAGAAAGCCCAATGGACCCAAAAGAGCCCAATACCCTCCTTTGCCCGAGTCTCTGGCCGATGTCTTTGCAGCCCTCATGTCTCTGAATGCCCTGAGGCTTCCTCCTGAGAAGGCAAACTGGAACATGGTAGCCGATCAAACAAAGTACTGTGTCTATCACCGCCATCCAGGCCATAATGTGTTGGATTGTTTTCAATTCCAAGATATGATATATGACCTCCATGAGTCGAATCAAATTGACTGGCAGAAATGAAAAGGCTAATCCAAACCCTGAGGGACCAATAGGGCCAGAGGCAACAACAACAACAGCAGAGGCGACAGCAGCCACAGCAGCAGCAACAACAACAACAACAACAACAACAACAACAATACCAACCCTTCCAGCAGCAATACCAGCAACAACAACAGCCACAGCAGCCGATAAATGACCTAGGCATAATCCGCAACCCCATGCCACAACATCAGCCCGCTCCAAACCCCCAGCCAGCTCCACCGCCTCCTCCACCTGCACATGTTAACCCTGTCATCCACCATCCTCCGCCAGATGCTCAGTGGGCCTTTGATGATGAACATGAAGTGGGCCAGCTTCTGGTAATTTCCCACGTCATGCCCACTACCCCCGCGCCTGCATCAACTGTACCTCCTTCCTTCACACACCACATTGCTACCATCACCTCACCATCCTATCCCCCCGTCATGTCACCTATTATCCCTCCACCCAACAACATCCCTTTCACCCCTACACCAGCACCCTTGCTAGCCAACCCTTCTATCCTCGACACCGCAACCCCTCCACTCCACCATAATCTTGCCCTCCGGAGCGGGCGAATGTTCCATCGGATGTACCCTAATGCATCCGTGTCCATGCCAGGTCAACCGGCCCAACAGACCAGCAATCAGCAGCAGCAAGATATGGAAGAGATCGATCATGTCCCGGGGACCCAATATGATATCCTGAAGCATTTGGATCAAACCCCCGCCAAGATTTCCATACTGGAATTAATCAAAAGATCGCAGACTCACCAAGACGCCCTAAGGGCCTTCCTGCAAAGGGTCATGGTCAGTGAAGACATGAACCCAGATAATCTGCCTTCAGCGCTCTTGATCGTAAACAAAGGACCCACTATTACCTTCTCTAATGGTGAGTTGGCTGCCCCAGAAGCCAGAAAAATGCCCTTATGTGTGACACTCACCATAAATAAAGTGGCCATTGATTTAGCTCTAGTGGATACGGGAGCTTCCATTAATGTGTGTCCTTTAAGCACCCTTAGAGCATGAAACATATCAGAGCGTCAATTGCAGCCTACCCCCACCACCATCGCTGCTTATGACAATTCACGACATGCTTGCCACGGAATCATCACATTACAAGCGGAATTGGGGCCACTAGTCATGTCAGTGGAGTTCTATGTGTTGAAGATTGATCATACTTATAAGGCCAATTTAGGGCACCCATGGATTGAATTACTAGGGGCAGTACCAGCTACAACACATCAGTGCCTGAAATTCCCCTTTCAAGGGCGAATAGTCAAAGTAAAGAGCGTGGCAACAACACATACGGTAGAAGCAGTTGAGAGGGTGCTGCCATCAGTATGGCCATCCAATAAGCCCGTTATCTCTATGCTCGATGTCAACTATACTTGGGCCTATACATTCTCTTCAAATCGCCTAATTGGATCTCCCCCTGTAGTAGCAGTCAGGAGAGATGTGAGCACAAATGCAAAAGGGTGGAACATCATGTTTAGACTGGGTTATCAGTCAGGAAAAGGCCTGGGTGCCCATCTCCAAGGGTGAACCAAGACTGTGGCTAGTACTAAGAAATTCACAAAACATGGCCTGGGATACTCAGAATGGGTTGCTTTCTCTTTTCCTTCACAATAGGACCATGGCCCGCTCACTTGGTCCTTGTATGAGCACTTTGTCAGAGGGCCTGTAGCAAACTGAATTTTTAAGAAAAAAAAAATTAAATAAAGAATTAAAACCTAGCTAAATGGATATTTAAATGAAAAGAACATTAAATAAAACCCATTAAATGGAAAAGAGTAATGGGCTTTGCTTAATGGATCCTCTAGAATTTATTGGGTCAAAAATATGAATTTACAAAGGGAAAATAATAGGAAAATACCCTAAATTCGTAACTAAATTATTACCTAAATAGAAAAGGGGTATTTAATGCATTAAATAGGAAGTTTGAGTTAGAATTGGATTCCTAAACCTACCCCATATGGTTTAGCACAAATTTGGATCTCTTCCTAGCCTAAATAGAGATTGGAAAGCAAGGAAGGAAGGTTGAAGTTAGGAAATCTCGTAATTAAGAGCAATTATAGTAGAAATAGGAATATGAACTTGTGTTCACATAAATACACCTCCTAAACCCTCTTGGCCGACCCTAGCTCGTTGCCAAAGGTTGTTGGACGTGGGGAAGAGGCCAAGGAGGAGAGGATCTCGTGGGGAGAAAGAGTTCTTGGAGCTTCTTCCTCGTTCTTCAAGTTCTAGCCTTGAAGAGGAAATCGAGTCAAGGTAGGCATTCTCACAAGCCAAAAATCCTAATATTTCGTCTGTAGATTGTTCCATGCATCAGGAACAAAACCCTCAAATTTCATAATTTTCCATCGAGCCAATATTTTCTTCTTGAATTTTGAAGTTCTGCAACTCTCTTGACCCCGAACCCACTTCATAATTATTGTTCTCCATGAATACTAAATCCCATGCCTTGAAAATTTTATGGGATGTACTGATGATCATTAGGGAACTTTCGTCCCTAAAAGCCCTAATTTTTATAAAGTATGTTGCTCGAATTAAAACATTCATCTCTACTGCACCTGGAATCAGGTTGCTTCTTGTTCAACTTGTTAGAACTATGTCGATACCATGATTACTTTCCAATTCCTAATTATTGGAAGTACCCTTGCATGTCTAGATTAATTAAAACTAGTTTCATGATTTTTCATAGTGTATACAATTACTTATGATTTTCTGAACTACCCTATGTCAAAAAGGCAAGTTTCTGGACCGCAATCCACGGCAGAGCAGAACTCTGTCAGACCCACGCCACGAACCTGAGAACGTGACGGCCCGACATGTCGCCTTCTCAAGCTCGTCGCGATGCCTTTCTTGGCGCGTTCTGAATGCGACAGGACACCCGTCGTGTTCTGGCCGCCTGAGCAGACAGCCCTGTCGCGACCTTTTGCAGGCCCTGTCGCTACCTGCCCTACCCCTCTCGCCATCCTTACAACCCTATGTCGCCTTCACAGGTTTTTGATGAAAACCCATAAAAAATTATTTCTGTTGCGTTCTAAATAATTCTTACGCCTTTTTACAGTTATACCCCCAGTAAAAACTTGTTTTAAAAATGGAGCTACATTGAATGATTTAAAATACATATTCACGACTTATTTCAATCTATGATTTCTCTTACACATGCACACACATGAACCATCCATATATGACTGAGATCTGGCATAAAATATCTCATATTGTATCTGGGAATTTAATGCAATAATGTATATTAATGGTCCTATTTTAAAGGACTTGTATTTGTTTCATGCGTGGGTTATATACCGATATCGACGCTCCACTGTTCTAGAATTCCTCTAGAACGTCGAGTACCTGTTTTATATACACACATTACTTGGCTTTTGGTGAACTCTCCGTCGGATATTCCTTTCGCCGGACTAGTGAACCCTTGCACAAGGCCTCCGTAAGTCTCCTCTGATCATGGATTCCCACATGGTCGATGAGCCGGTTGTACCCGAACACCTGTTACACCCTTTAGGGATCATTACGATCCAAACAGCTATTAGAAGTTCACTCTCGTCTTGAATTCACACCGGACCTCTGGGCTTGTGCTTAACTTGGCCAGCGGAAGGGTTGTGAGTTCCACCTGACTGCCAACACCAAGTGCGCGTGTTGTGCCACTGTTACTATCGCATGTTTACTCGTCGCATTACGTGCAATGTCCACTAGCTCTCATCTGTACACTACTCACTCCTCTATTCACGTTCACTCTACTATCTCGTCTATTCATCTAGTGCTCTCATCTACTTCTTGGTACTCTATATTGGCCATTGACTGATTGTCTAAAGATAAACAATATAACCAATGCCTGGCAATATATAAAGGGCCCGATCTGGTCCTGGGATGTGCGCCCGAAAGTGCTAGTGCCTATGGGAGTTAAATGATCAGAGTGTTTGGCATTACACTCAAGTGCTATCTATCTCGACTATCTATATGACAATCAAAAACACAAAACGTGCTATATTCTCTCGTTGTCTAGAATGACAAACAAGTGCTATACTCGTCGTGCTATTATTATACTTGTGCTAGTTGTGCTATGGCCATCTTGCTATTCGTGCTATACTCGATACCTGTGCTATTTTTGGGAACTATACTCGATCTCGTGCTATTGTGCTATCTCTTGCTATATTTTGACTCTCTTGTACCTGCTATCTTTAGACACTCTGTCATTAAATGCGTTAATTATTTAAAGCCTGCTTGAGCCTGAGATTTAAGTCCTACTGGGCGTTATCGCTCACCCTACGTTATTTGATGTTGTGTTCTCAGGTGAGACCGAGGATGACACATACACTCAGGAGGAAGGGAATGACCAAGAGTGAAGCCAAGAGTACCCTCGAGTCATTATGTTATCTTAGAGTTGTAGTCAGTTATTTCCTTCTATTGCAATGTAAATGGGGCCCTATAGAATGGCTCTGACATTAGTGGCTGTAACTAGACATTTGAAAAGTTATTAATGAGAAAGATTTGCTTTAGTATTATTCAATGTACAATGGTTTGATGTCTAGTATTTGCTCTATACCTTTTTCTTGCAACTGCCTTCGCGCTCCGATATTCCACGTCGGGGCGTGACAGGGCCCATCCAGCATCTCCTATAAATATTGTGCTTAGTTTAGAATCGGGGGTAGAATATAGCAAGTCCTCGTCCCCATCTGGGAAGAAGAAAGGTAATGGCGTACCCCGAAGATACCTGCTTGACTTAGTTCAAAGGTGTGGCGCTCTTCTAGCTGTCGAAGAGTTCGTCCAGGAGGCAGTGGTTTTGAACTTGAAGGATCTTCATATAGAGGAAGGGCTAGACGATGGTTTCAGAATTTATGAAATCGTAGCCGAAGGAGACCCATTAGATGAGAAAGATTTTGAGATTGAGGATGCTGCTGAGGCATATGCTAGCGGTATGAGGAGATTTGATGAACCTACCTCAGCAGTCGACGAGCCCACTAAAGAGGTAAACGTGGGAACTGAAGAGGACCCCAGGCTTTTGACCATAGCCTCCAGCCTCCCTCCCGAAGAAGAAGAAGCACTCATAGAAATGTTGAGGGAGTTTATGGATTCCTTTGCCTGGTCCTACGATGACATGCCTAGCATTGACCCTGATTTGGTGGAACACAGGCTGATCTTGATGCCAGAGGCAGTTGCCGTCAAGCAAAAGTTAAGGAGGTTCCTCCCCCACATCGCTTTGAAAATGAAGGAGGAAATTGATAAACTACACAAGGCTAAGTTCATCCGTGTAGTCCTCTATCCATTATGGGTGGCGAACATCGTCCCAGTCATAAAAAAGGACGGAAGGGTACGAATCTGCATAGACTTCCGGGACTTAAACAAGGCATGTCCTAAAGACGATTTTCCCCTACCTCACTTGGACGTTCTGATTGATAATACTGCAGGGTTCGTAACTCTATCATTTATGGATGGGTATTCAGGCTACAATCAAATTCGTCTAGCCCCAGAGGATCAAGAGAAAACCTCCTTCACCACCCCATAGGGAACATATTGCTATGTGGTCATGCCGTTTGGGCTAAAGAATGCTGACGCCACTTATCAAAGGGCAATGTTAGCTATCTTCCATGACATGATTCATATTGATGTTGAAGTCTACGTGGATGATATCGTGGTGAAGTCTCGGACCAGAAGAGAACACTCCTCCGTGCTTGCCAGGGTATTTCGCCGCGCGCAAGAGTATCAGTTAGAGATGAATCCAAAGAAGTGCGTGTTCGGGGTTTCTTCGGGCAAGCTTTTAGGTTTTATAGTTAACAAACAGGGGATTCAAATAGACCCGCACAAGGCCAAGGCGATAAATGAAATGCCTCCTCCCAAGAACATATCTGAGCTTCGAGATTTGATTGGTCGGCTCCAGTTCATAAGGAGATTCATATCTCAGCACTCTCAAAGATGTCGTCCCTTCTATGAACTGTTGAGAGGAGGAGTAACCTTTGAATGGAATTCTAAGTGCCAAGAGGCCTTTGCTGAGCTCAAGAGTTACCTTATGAATCCTCAAGTGGTTCAGGCGCCCGTCTCTGGGAAACCCTTGATCCTGTATTTGTCAACTATTGAGGACTCCCTAGGAGTTGTCCTTGCCCAGCACGATGAATCCGATAAAGAAAGGGCAGTCTATTACCTATCTAGGCTTTTTAATCCCTCTGAGCTCAAACTCACCACAATGGAGAAAACATGTGCAGCGCTAGTTTGGGTAGTGCAAAAATTAAAGCACTACTTCCTAGCTCACAAGGTGAGTTTGATTTCTAGAATGGATCCTATTAGGTATCTCCTTGAGAAGCCAGTCCTTGCCGAAAGATTAGCATGCTGGCAAAGCTTCCTCTCCCAATTTGATATTTCCTTCATAGTTCACAAAGCCATAAAAGGGTATGCCATTGCTGAGCACCTTGCTCACCTTCCTCTTCCCCATAGTGACACGGTTCAAGAGGAATTCCCCGATGAAAACCTGTCACTCATTTCTCGCGATCCCTTCTGGTCGCTCCATTTCGATGGAGCTCTCAATTCCAGGGGACGGGGCATAGGTGCTGTCTTGCTCACCCCAGAAGGGATCACCATTCCTCTAGCCTATCAGCTCCAATTCTATGCCACCAACAACATCTCCGAGTATGAGGCTCTCCGTTCCGGTCTTCAACTCGCCTATCTCTTAGGCGCTCGCCATCTCAAGATTATAGGAGACTCTCAGCTCGTCCTTCGGCAAGTCCTTTCTACCTATCGCACTCGTGACCCTAAACTCAAGCCCTATCAAGATCTGGTCACTCTCCTAGCCAAGCAATTTCGTCAACTCATCTACATTCATACTCCTCGCTCTCAAAATATCCTGGCCGATGCCCTCGCATCCCTTGCCTCCTCTCTTTCCTTCCCTCTCAGCCTCAGCGCTGAGACAATCACCGTTCAAAGGTTAGAGGCTCCCTCCACTAAGGACACTTGGTTCATTAACCTTAGGAGCTCTCTAGTTTTGAAGGCAGAGAGAAAAGAAGCAAAGGAGTTATTGCTCATGGAGCTAGGAGAAATGGTAGAAGAAGAAAGGCCGTGGTACCATGAAGTTAAGCTATATTGCCAAGACGGCACCTTCCCAGAAGAGGCTGAAACGGAGGACAAGAGAGCTATCCGTAGAGCAGCATTGAGGTAAACCTTAATTGGTGAAGTTCTCTACAGACGCACTCTGAATGGAATGCTTCTCCGATGTGTGACGGATGAAGAAGCTTGGAAGATTGCGGAAGGATCCCACTCCAGCGAGTGTGGAGGGCATGTGAATGGGCAGATGCTGGCTAAAAAGATTCTTAGGCAAGGCTATTATTGGCCAACCCTAGAAGAGGATTGCGCCACCTACGTTCGTAGGTGTGTCAAATGCCAAGTCCATGCCGATAAAATTCATGCTCCCTCCTCCTCTCTACATCCACTATCTTCTCCTTGGCCTTTCTCCATGCGGGTCTTTGATATCATCGGGCCTCTTGGTGATCCTAATGCTCAGATAAAACAAAAATCTTTCATCCTCACTGCTACCGAGTATTTCACCAAGTGGGCCGAAGCTGAAGCATTTGCAGAGATCAAAGTTCAACTGTGTTCAGATTCATCATGAGGAATATTATCGCACGGTTCGGAGTGCCAAGCAGCCTCGTCACTGACAATGGGCCTCAATTCATATCACAAGATCTTCAAGACCTCTGTAAGAAGTTTAATATTTCTTTGCATCATTCGTCTCCTTATTATCCGCAAGGCAACGGCCAGGCCGAAGCCACAAACAAAACACTTTTGAAAATCTTAAAGAAAACTTGTGAGTCTAATAAATTTGCTGATTGGCCAGAGAAATTAGTTGAGGCTCTGTGGGCCTACCGTACCTCTGTCCGCACGCCCACTGGGCAAACTCCTTTCTCGCTTACTTATGGGATGGAGGCGGTATGTCCACATGAGATCCTCATTCCTTCGCTAAGAGTTCAGTTAGATAAGGGACTTAATCTTGATGAACATCGAGAGGCACTACTTTCACAGCTGGAACTCTTAGACGAACGACGTTTAGTTGCCGCGGATCATGTTATTTCGTATCAGAACAGACTCTCAAGGTTCTTCCAAAAGAAAGTGATTGAGCGAAAATTTCAACAAGGAGACATGGTCTTGAAGCGAATTTTCATAAAACCTGGAGGTCCAAGGTCCAAATTGTCAGCAAACTGGGAAGGGCCGTACGTCGTCAAGGATGTGTACCCTGGGAACGCGTATAGGCTAGTCAACGCCGATGGTGAGGAGCTCTCTCACCCATGGAATGGGCTCTATCTTAAAAGATTCTATCCCTAATGAAATTTGATAATAACACCGCTCCGCAAAACAATGTTTTTGGCCACACGTCTCATTTTTTCTTCTCATTCTGGTAGATAAACCTCTATGTTCGGCCACACACACAACACGGTGACCAAAGGTCATTTCCCATTGCTTATGTCGTTCTTGCTTAGCATTGGTGTAGGGAGTTAGAGGCCAATTCTCTTCTCACTCGGACAAAGTCTAGGGACAAGGGAGAGCTAGCTTGTAGATCGGCAAGACGGTGTAGACCATGTGAACGAAGTCTCAAATAGGGGCGGTCAACTTAAAATAAAAAAAAGGGAAGAAAAAGAAATGATGAAATAGCAAAAGAGAATGATAAGGAAATAGGGGCATGTCAAAGAGTGGCAGTACAGTTTCCCCGCAGGACGCCCTTGAGCCAGGTCGCACACATGCCTCCCAATCCAAAAGGAGCAATGACCTTAAAAGTCCCTGGACAACAGACGAATTCCACATGTGACATACCCATTGCAAATCTTACAAGCCAGTAAACCCGACCTCGAAACCAAGTCTTCTCTCATTATTAATCTTCCTATTCTCCCTAGAAGGCCTAAGGACACACACCTGGTCTGTGTTAGAACGACCATATTCAAGGGGCAAGAAACCTTAGTAAGCCAAGAATAAATGCACGTCGCGCATATATGTCATTCACCAAACGAGAGATGGGGATGAGACCCATGGCCAGTTACTCAAAAAAGGGGCAAGGACTGTTGTTATCAGAAATCTAAAAAAAAAAAATTCAAAAATCAGAAATCTCAAAATTTAAAAAAAAATCAGAAATCTCAAAAATTCAAAAAATCAGAAATTTCAAAAACTCAAAAAAATCAGAAATCTCAAAAATTCAAAAATAAAAATTCCAAAAAAAAACAGAAATTTCAAAATTCAAAAAAAATAAAAAATCTCAAAAATTCAAAAAAATCAGAAATATCAAAAAATAAAAAATCTAAAAAATTTAAAAAAAAATCAGAAATTTCAAAAGCTAAAAAAAAATCAGAAATTTCAAAAATTCAAAAAAATAGAAATCTCAAAAAAATAAAAAAATAAAAAATAGAAAATCTCAAACAAAAAAAAAACAAAAAAAAAGAATGTATGTACATTCCGCTTTCTTTTACCATGCATTGCTTATTTTTTTCTCCCTATTTAATAAGGCTCAGCCTCTTGACAATTGCGAAGTTAAATTCATCTAAAGGCAAGGGGTTGAGCCAAAGAGCAGATCTGACTTGTTTTGCTAAGTGTGCAGGGGCAGGTAGTTTTAAGAGATGTACAACGCCGTACTCAGTGTTCTCTGTCTCTCTCTCTCTCTCTCTCCCGTATTCGAATCTTATTTCACACTCGCGTCAATGAACAAACCATTCATTCCATAAGCAATTGACACAAAAGCAAAAGTTCCACTAAGATATGAACATATATATAAAAGATAAAGGGGAGGTGGCTCACATATCTCCTCACTGTCCACCACCACTCTCCCCGGATCCCTCCTGACTATCTGGAGGTGGCAGCATCTCGCCACCACCTCTGCCACTCTGGGCACTACCCTCACCCTGGCGGCGCCTCTCCTTCTCCTCGTTCCTCCGACGACTGGAGGAACTAGCTAAGTACTGTCCAACGGAGGCGCCGGTGGCTCGGCTGACACTCGCCCCGCTCCGGCTCCTGTTACGTGAATGGCCTATGTCCGTCACGATCTGCTGAAGGCTTCCTTCCACCGTCTGTTGCGCCAGCAGCTCCGCGCGTAGTCGGGTGATCTCCTCCTGGTCTCCGGGCGGCCTCTGCACCCACAGCGCCGCCAGCTCGCTCGTCGCCTCCGCGACCTGCGCCTCAGCCGCCTCCGCCCGGATGCACAGCTGGTCCCTTTCACCCCGAGTGGTTTGGACCTCCCCCTGGAGTCGGTCCCTCTCACCCTGGAGATCCATGGCGTGTTCCGTGATAAGCCGCAAATCTCTCTCCTGCATTAGAGCAATCAGTCGGTAATCAATAATCAATCTGTAAAAAAAATGATCAATTGTGAATTCTATTGTGCTTACCCGCTCCTCCAGGTGCCTCTGAGCCTCCTCGGCCCTCAGCACCGCCCCCGTCAGCCGGGCCTCCAGAAGGGATGGAGAGCCCCCTGCACCTCGAGAAGAAGAAGCACCGCCTGCTCCGGTGCTCCTCACTTTCTCCAACTCACTCCGCTGCACACAAAATCATGTCAGTTTCCAAAATCTGCTTAAATTCGATTAAAGGCTGGAGTTGGGCGAGGTACTTACCAGCTCCGCTGCCTGCCTCTGTGCTGCCTCCCGATCCTGCACCGCTGAGTAGAGCAGGGCTCGAAGCGATGCAATCTCGCCAGTTACATCCACCTGCAACGCATTGTCAAATCATCAGTTCAATTCCATAATTCCTAAATTCATTGAGTCGTGGTTTAGGAGTTTTACGTAGTGTCGGGCGCTCTTGTATACCTTTCCTCCATACTTCAAGGCGTACGTCTGAGGTAGGCATCGTCGGTGGTCACGTCTAACTTGATGGCCTTTCCCTTGCGTTCCCAGTTGCTGATCTGTTCCTTCGCCTGCTCACGCCAATCTGTTGTGTCATGAAGCCCCCGAAAACTCCGACCCGGTTGGCGGTAGCGATCTTGGACGGGAAACTCCACGACACTCTGTCGAAGCCCGAGGGAGCGCTGGCAAAGGTGCAAGTGAAGAGGTAGCACAAGGTTTAGTGCATGCAACCACACCAACCTACCGAAGTAGGGGCGGGCCTGCACTAACCAGGGCTGTCCCTCATCACTCTCCCCTAGGTATGGCTGCCAAACCACCTGCAAAAAGGGCAAATCTGATCAGTCATTAGGCAATTGAATCAAGCGAATAATTTATGCAAAGGGAAAGATTAGGGGTACTTACATCTAGGTAGGGGTAGCTATCTATGGCCTCCTGAAGATGCTCAAGTTGGTCCCCGAGGCTGCGGGAATCTCGGATGGGGCCCCAACGACGTGCGATGGGTACCAGACCCGTCCGTGCAAGCTCTCCTCTCCTCAAAGCTGGGAGGTGTAGATAGGCCCTGACCTGCAAGATAAGAATCAAGTTAGATGGCAGTTTATGGCAAGGTGCAGTTCAAATCAAGGGTTAAGGAGAAAGTGCGTACCTGGAAGAAGGGGAAGAATCCGCTGGTCGACGTCTGTCGCTCCGAGGCGCCCAAGCTATCAAACTGATGTGCTAGGAAGGCTGCTCCCCAGGCATACCCCCCTACCTCACCCAGCTCCTCTAGCAGCGGCAGGAACCGACAATGGACTGCATCGCCCCTCGTGGCAAACAAAAGTCTGCCAAGGAAGAGCACGAGAAAACAACGCAGGTCCAAGTCTGTCTGCGCCCCAGGCTCACTAGCTAACTCCCTCCAGCTCACCCGGGTCAGCCTGTCTAGGTGCTCATCATCACTCTCCCCCGCTACCTTCCCCACATCGAATAGACCTAGGCTCTCCTGGAGTGGCACCCTAGGAACTAAGGAAGACCTACGCTCCACGGGTAGATCTAACAGTCTCTCAGCCAGGTCACGGTAGCAAGGTTAGGTATATCCGCTCACAGCCTGCCCATAGATCATGAGCCCCTTGATCCGGCTCACATCCTTAAGACTGGGGATCATGTGCCCCCATGGGAATGCGAAGGCGGTCGCCTCCGCATCCCACCTGCTCCGCAGAGCCTGAGTGAGGGCCGGATCCGCCCTCATCCTATCCATCCTGAGGATCTCTCCGAACCCCATCTCCTCTACCCTCTCTCTATGGAAAGGGGGGAATGCCAGGAAAACTGCCAACACTACAATCCACGATACTCGGGCCCTTATCTCCCCGTACAGATACATTCAAGTTCAGTTCAAATCTATTATTGTGTGTTCGGATGGATTCGCGGTAGCCTTGGCAACCGTGACCTCGTCGCGTCAATGCGGGCCACCACGACCTTATCGCGTCACCCATCAAGGCCGCGATAAGGTCATGTCAACCTGGAACGCCGTGACATGATCGCGACGCCCCGCCCCGCCGCGACACAATGTCGCGGCATGTCGGGCCGACGCGTTTTCAGATCCAAACTAGCCGGAGCCTCCTTTGTTTGGTCCTCTTTTCCTCGGGCTTTTTCGCCCTACATTTGGCCCTCTAGGGGTTCCGTCTATCACCACCACACATTCATACAAGGTTTTAGGGTTGATTTACTTACCGATTTCATGGCTTTGGCCCGCTTCTTCCGCTCCTCCTCCACGTTCACGGTCGGAGCCTCCACCTCCTCTTCCTCCCCCATCTCGATCTCGGGCACCTCCTCTTCGACTAGAGGATCCTCCACCCGGCGCCGGGAGCTCCGACGCTCTGCTTGCCGCTTCCTCCGGGACGAGCCCTCGTCGGTGTTCTTCCCTCCTTCCATTGCGATTTCAGATTGATCGGAGGATTCTCGAGCTAAGAGTATGCTAAGAAGAATGCAAGGGTGCTAGAATCGCAAATGGCTTGAAGGATCAAAGGCTTGGGGAATTTGAAAGCCGGAAAGGAAGAAAGAAAGAGCCGTTTGGGTTTTGAATGAGTCGGTTCTTGACGCGACGTAGCGGGCGGTCGCGTTCATGTCGCGACATAGTCGCGACGCCCCGCTTGGGTGCGACAGAAAGGCGACACCCCTTCCCGTCGCGTCATCAACAGAGCCCATGCATTTGCAGAAAAATTCAGTTTTATTCCTTCAAATGCAAGTCATTACATACACTAATTCTTTCTAACAATCAAATAAATGCTACGAGTCCTTTCCTAGCTACCATGTTGCCTACAAATCAAAGTGAATCAAGTCAAATGATCCCTGCCGCTGGCTGAATTTGCTTCAAAGCTTCGACGTATTCTCTGATCACGTCATCGTCTTCCTCCACCTCGGCTTGAATCGTGCTCATCGCGCATCCCTCCCAGTGAACGATGGCACTGCGCATGTCGCGTTCATCTTGTGCATCACCTCTTTTCCTCTCTTGGATGGACGGGAAGTGTGAGAGAATCGGAACCACCGTGCGAGCCGCACCGCATTGAAGATAGCAACGGTCCGGATTGTAGGAAACTAATGCTTCGTTACCTAGCAGCCTCAAGGCGAGCCCGGTGCGTTGGGGGAGGTGGATTATCTGGCCGTGCATGAATCGGGGGCGCATGTCAAACTCGGCTACGGTCAAATTGCGGAGGTACTTGCGCCATGCTTGTATCCCTTTTACGTGAGCTGTTTTGCACCAAGCTCGAGTGCTCATGTGAAGTCGCCCTCCCACGTACACCAATGGATGGTTCAGCAATGTTTTGCACTCCGTGGTCAGGTCTCCCGCCGTTCAGAATTAGATGTGCATTCCCATCTATAACTCGAGGGTAATTACTGACCCATAGAAAGGACCCCCGAGCGCTGCAGAAGTTAGGCCGACATACAGGCAACCCAAGACAGCTTGTCCAATGTTCATACCTTCAGAGAGGGAGTCAATAATGCTAAGGTTGCCAAAAGAGATGGCGCCGTCTGATTCCGGGAAGAGTATGATGCCGCAAATGCGTATGGCGGCTGCCTTGGCAATGGCGGCGTAGTTCTTGGTCTTCCGTTTGCATTGGGAGGTAATCCACTGTGCGATTGGAAGAAGGTGGATGTGCATACCACTCATCATGGAGTAGAGGTCAGTTTTCCTTGTGGTAATGTACGCCAAGATGCTCCAGGAGTTGATTTGCTCTACTGTGTAGGAAATTGTCTGTTCTTCGCCCCTTTGATAGCGTGGGAGGCCGAGCATGATCTCCAGTTCCTCTAGAAGAATCGTCGCTTCAAACCCGGGGAAGACGAACGTGTTTTTTTGCGGATGCCACAGCTCCGTCATTATCGTGACACTTTCCCACACGTGCACCATCTTGTTGTAATTCATGGCCAGCATAAAGACAGTGGACAGCCCCCACTCCTTCAAGTGGCCAATGGACGTAGGCGGCAGTAGCTCGAGCATAGGCACTAGCCATGGCACTTTTGAGAACCGCCTTTGGCCGGGGAGGATCTGAAATAGAAGAAGAAACATGAGGAACGGAGGGGAAAAGAAGAGAAAGAAAGAGCAAAACAGGGGAAAACAGAGCATAGTGTAGAAAGTTCAGAACTTGAAAAAAAAAAAAACCACTTACTTGGAGCTCCGGGCGCGTGTAGATGTGCCCCGGGATGGCGGAGAGTTGCTTTAGACCAGCATATGAGTCCCTAGCAGCTTTTGGGCCGGAGTAGGGAGGAATATCCTCCTGGAATGCAGAAAGCTTCCTCTTCATGTCTGCAAAAGAGAGGGGAAAAGCTTGAATCTGGAAGAAAAGAGGAGAGAGGAGATTGGCTGGGGGATTAGCACTCCCAAACCCTCTATTTATAGAGTCTTAACAGTTAGAAACCCACTCTAATCCCGAAACTAGGTGTTAGGATAAGATTAGAAGAGGTTTAGGAGTCCTAGTGTTAATCTAGATGTCTTAGGATAAGGGTGAGCAACGGTTTCTTGGTCTTTCCGAGCTCTGTCCGAGTCGCGACACAACAATCTGATGTGACCAGGTCGCGACAGGGCGCTGCGACGCGACATTGTCGGGGTCATCCAGGACGTCGCCTCTCTACCCGAGGGGTTGTTTTCATCTCTGTATTGTGTATATATGTTGTTTGATTATTTATAATTTTTGTGTTTGTTATCTCACTATGTTTGTTTCTTATCAAAAAAAAAAATCAGAAATTTAGAAAATCAGAAAAAAAAGGGGACTTCGTCAGAGGTAAGTCAGGTATTGTATCTCTATCCCAACTCCTCGCATTACTATATGATATTCTACTTATTATATCATTTCAATGACCACCTGGTTCTCAATGTGTTCTGGGATTTGAGTTCCCCTCTACCAAAAACAGTGATAATCTAGGTGCACATTGTTAATCGTTGGATAGGCCGTTGAGTTGTTTAAGTTCGGGGACGATGGATTCAGGTCTGCACTGCGGTTGTGGGTAGTCTCTTGACCCGTCCTCATTTTGGCTTAACAATATTATCCTTGATATATTTTTTATTTTCTCCCTTTATTTGCATTCGTTTTGAGGATTTCTTTTATTTAGCCCAGCATGCATCATGTAGGACTTTGAGCTTCCCTGACTCATTCTAGGCTCTTGATGAGCCCTTGTTGAGTGCCCAATCATTCTCCAGCTTCAAAACAAGAAATTCAATTCCACTCCGAATCGGAAGGATTGCCTCCGAGTGAGTTGTTCCCGTCAGTATTACAAGAACTTCCCTGTCTGGATTACCCATCCAAATTTTCCTTTTCCTTTGATCCATTTTGGTCGTGAACCGCTCCCAAGACAGAGTCATGAGTTACCTGCCTGGCACGCACATGTCCCTCCAAAACGAAACCTGCAGGCCAATCGGCTAGGGTACCACTCAATCGAGGGGTTGATCGTCCTCTTTTCTCCTTCTCGTCCAGACTTGTGTTCTTCTTGGCATCTTGCTCGAGCACCTGACTCGGGGCTTTCACGAAGATTCCAATTGCCTGTTAGTTAGACCGGGTCTCTCTTTACCTTGGCTCCCACTTTTCAGTCCACTCCGCGTCATCTCTGTTGCACCGTCACTTCGTAACACCTCCACTCCACTTCCGCTTCGCTACCTTGCAAAGAGGAAACCAAGGAGGGGCAATCTGTAGACACCCGGTTCTGGCTAATTGGCTGAGCTATATTTCTTGTTATCTTAGTGGGCCCCTAATTGGTCACTCACCTTGAGCCCATCATTAGCCTTGTTTTGAGCCCATTAAACCATTGAAATGCCTTGAAATCCCGCACATTATCACATTGAAAGAGTCCTTGGGCATAATAACTCTTATCTTATAATGTGATTGGCTGATAATTCACGATTATTTCGGATTTATTGTCGCGATGCATCGTGGCGACGCGTCTCTATGTCGCGATGGTTCTGGCTACCGCGACAGCCCATGCATTATCCATGCACGTGGGTAATGCTGTCGCGTCGACCCACCCCGTCGCGTCTTAGTCGCGGTCCTACGATAGGCCGCGACAATGGCCGAATCCTCTGGCCACCATAACTGCCCCCTATTTATCCTCTTATGAATCCAGCTTAATCCCTAGGGATTATCTCCACCCCTTGGGGCGAGATTCCGGCCCTAGGGACTCTCCTTTGCATTCCTAAGGACTCTCCATCCATTTTTAATGAGGCTTTATCTCCCATTTTAATTTCTGAGCCATTTAAGGAGATAATATCACCATTTTCTCACTCCAAGCTCTATATAAACAAGGCCCCTCCTCAAGGATGGGGAGAGCCTGATTATCACCCCGAAGGGCTGCCAAATTTTCCCCTCAACCATACTTAGCCACACAGCCATCCTTTTCCTCCATTTCCCTCACATCCCTCTTCATCAAAACACCTCATTTTCATCATTTATGGAGTATGGGACGTGAGAAGGGCGACTCTAGCACTCTCCTGAAGCTTTTGGACGATCCTTCGAGTTGCAACAACGCCAAGGAGTCGCCCTAATGGGGCTCACCCTCTTCCTTTCCCTTTTCTCTTATTTTACATGCATTTTTCATGTTGTTCTTAGATAGATCATATTCATACACACACCCACGTTTTCTTTCACCCAAAGGTGTTTAAAAACCACCCCCAGGTCCGTTCCCTCCATGCTCCACCTCTTTCTTGCATTCAGAATAGCTACTACACTTAACATAGTCTAACAGGGTTTTATTTCTTGTTTTCGTTGTTTTGGCAGGCACCTTAGTGAAGATCCACGCGGAGCTCTCATCCTCTAGTAGGCTGGAGGACGGGAAGAAGGTCTCATCCATCATCTCCCACACAGAAGAGAACGCGACGGTGGAGGGTGACGCTACAGAGAGACACATCCATCTAGGATGACGCGTTAACAGCACTATCGCGGCACCCATGATGACCGCGACATGAGGTACACCCCCCGTTCTCTCTCCTTTTCCTAGAGTAGTTAGCCCAGACATTTCTATTCTCATTAGACAACTATGTAGGTGGCGTTCACATCCTATTTTCCATGCTATTAGATTTAGTATGTGTTTGCGCGTCGAGGGGAAGCACAATCCCTGTGATTACAACGATCAGCCCTAAGAACGCGGCCTATCGGGCCATCGCGTTCTCAGGTCTGCACTTGAGTCCGAGCGGGAAAAGGACAACACCTTGGATTATGGTCTAGGTTGCCCTTGTTTGACACAGGTTCATTCAGAAATTTAAAACTAAATGTACAGTGGATGAAAAATTGCGAAATCACTTGCAAATCGATCTAGACATGTGAGGGAACTTACAGTAAATAGGAATTCTAAAACAACTATGGTCCTGACAGGTTTTGAACATGTATAAGCACGAAGAACTCAGAGCATGGTACAGTGAAGATAAAAGATTTAATTCGCACAACATGATGAATCAAAATTAGGGCTTTCATTGGCAAAAGATTCCTAACATCAATCAGTATCTCCAGTAAAAGTTTCATAGCATGGTGTCAAGTGTACATGGGGATATAGATTAAATATGATGGTTCGGGGTCATGGTGATTGCAGGACTTCAAAAATATAGAACAAAAGATGGGGTTGATGAAAAATCATGAGACAATAGGGCATTTGTTCCTGAGGTTTGGAACAATCTACAGATGAAATTAATTAAGTTCTGCTCGTATGAATGCCTACCTTTGAGTCATTTGATCTTCTAGGGTTAGAACTTGAAGAACTCGGGTTGAAGCTTGGTCCAGCCTTCTCCCTACCAATTCCTCTGCTCCTTGGCCTCTTCTCCTTGTCCAGCAAGCCCCAGCAACGTGTTAGGGCCGGCCATTGAGAGTTTAGAGAGTATTTAAGATACTTGGGTTTCTATTTCCTAATAGAACTCTAATTCCTATTAAATTCTGAGATTTCCTATTTCTATCCTCCTTCCAAGCTTTCCAACTCCTAATTGGGTTAGGTTGGGATGCAAATTCGTGGCCAACCTATTAGGGTAGAGTTAGGAGTCCAATTCCAAGTCAAATTACTTATTTTAATGCTTTAATACCCCTTTTCTATTTAGGTAATATTTAAGTTACGAATTTAGGATATTTTCCTAATATTCTTCTTTTAAAAGTTCCTATTTTGGCCTAATAAATTTTAGAGGGTCCATTTAACAAAGCCCATTACTTCTATTTTTTTAATGGGTTTTAATTAATTCCCTTCTCTTTTAAAAGTCCCTCGTTCCCTGTACTTACCTAGCTCTTTATCCAAGTCCTAGACATTCTTATGTACTTGAGTATTTTAGTTTATGAATACAATTTCTATTTCCTATTTCTGTTTCTGGATATATATTTATCTCCTTTTCTCCTTCATTATGTTACCTTTTCTATTAATGCCACAAAGGGGGAGAAAGAAGTAAGAAACAAATAACTAAACTTCTCTAGGAGATCACATGCTTGCAAATATAAAAAATTGACTTTTACTGTTTCTTTAAAAGTTTTTGTCATTCACAAAAAGGGGAAGAATTGTTGAGCAACTACCCCTAAAAAATCATTAATATGTTAAATTATTATAACATTGTGATTTTGCTATGACAAAACCTTTTAAAAGACTCTTTACAAATTAAATACACTAATACATATACCACAGAAAATATTTTGGACAACTTCATCTCGAAAATTTTTCGAAGTCCACAGACTACTCTATGTATCACACTAACTTCGAATATAGTCTCCGACTTTCTGAAGTCGAATCATAGTCTGTAAATTTATCTCGAAAGTTTTTTCTAAGTCCACAAACTACTCTATATGTATCATACTGAATCCGACTGTTGACTCCGACTCTATAAAGTCGAAGTGTTCTAAGTCTTGTGTTCTAGACTCCAACTCTCTAAAGTTGAATGCCACTCTCTGACTCCCAAAAGTCGAAGTATCTTCTGTTTCTGTCCAAGTCCATGGAAGTCGAATGATTATCTCTGACTTCTTAAAATTGAAGTATGATTTTCTAATTCTCATCTATCCGACTTCTTAAAGTCGAATCTTACTGTCTTATTGCAACTTCAGAGAATCGAATGTCTTCATGATTCTGACTTCGACTTCTAAAGTCGAAGTACACCTTCTTCTAAATCCGACTTCTCTGACAGTTTGCATACTTGTACTTTTCTGTACAGATTGTATATATATTTTTAATTATGATTCATTTGTGTAAATGTAACCTTTATGAGAACTCATTACTCCTATATGTTTCTTAAATATTAATAGTCCATCAGATTATCATTAATAAATTATTCTGACAAGATGAGACATATTATATTCAAAATAATCTTCTAAATTTGTTTATGTTTATATCTGAAACATTTAATCAAATTGGTTTCTTGCTTCATGACAGAAGACCATATTTTCATTCCTTTCAGAAGATATCCTGTATTTATTGATTTCAGACGCATGGGTATCTGACAGAGGTTCACCTACCACTGTCAGAACCACACCTTACTTTTTGGTGCAACTGTCTGTCTGTCTTTTATTGGCCTGAAAGCTTGTCTGTCCGAGGTTTCCATACTTTATACATTTCTTCTGACTCATCTACCTCAGAAAGTACGGAGGTATCCTCTCTTTGTGTCTTGTCTTTGCTGTAGAATATTTATTATGCACGTTTTCAGCATGGAGCTTTCACAAAACATTTATTTAGAAGTTGACCTCTTAGCTGTGAAACTACAAGCCTTGTCTGAAGCCATTGGAAAGCTAAAAAGGCAGGAGGACTTATGGATAACAACCTCAACCAACATCCAAAGGATAAAAAAAAAAATCTCACCTCAAACGGCCAGATCTCTAACAGACACTTTCAAACGACTACATTCTTCTGAAGCATATATAGAAGCCGAAGTTTGAATGAGAATATATACAACACTTACAGTGTGAAAGCAGCTAGCAACTTTCTCAACTCTCTTCTGCCTTCTGCTAGCAAGATCATCTACGAGCCTTCTTCTGAGCTACAAGACTGAGAGCTTCCTCATTCAGAAAATTCTCCAAGCTCTCCTCTTCACAGAAGTCTTGTTGTTGGGTGGCATTTGTAATTGTGATTTCTTTCTGTCCACCCTTCCTTATTCAGAAAGGATTACAATTGTAATTCTAATTGGTTTTTCTCCTTTCTGAATTTGGGTCTGTTTGCCTATTGTTACGGCAAATACACAAGTGCCTTTACATCTCAATTGTGTAAACCTTGCAGGAGGTTCGTTCCTGCTATACCCCTCTTATGTAGGGAAAACCTTGTTGAAGGTAGTCTTTGTACCCCTAGTAAGGGAAGACTTGCTTCGGAGCAAGTGGGCTTGTAATTCCTCTCAAGGGTGTGAGAAGGCCAAGTTCTCTTGGCAGTTAGTGAAATCTCAAGTGGTTTGCTTGAGGACTGGACGTAGGACTTCCATGTCAGAAGGGCCAAACCAGGATAAAATTCTTTGTGTAATTGTGTGATTGTTTCCGCCAACTTACACTTGAATCACACACTACACTAAATTCTAACACCTTTATTTAGTGTTGTTTAATTTCAGATAAAATTTTTAAAAACACAAGAAGTCCTATTCACCCCCCTCTAGGACATCATTAGTGCCATTTCGATCTAACAGGGTAAACAAGTTAAGTCGGGTACATATTCTTATCAGAACTTTGAGCACAAAATACACATGAATCTCATGATGAAAATTAGGGAAAACATGGGGCTTTCAAAGATGGGAACATGATCTACCTATGGTCGAAGTTAATTTGTTTTTTGCTTGAGAGATTACCTACCTTTGAGTGGTTTGAAGTCCTAGGGCATGAAACTTGAAGAACTTGAGGAACCCTTGTTCCTAGCCTCCACCTCCTTGATCTCCTTATCCAAAAGCTTTCCTCCCACGACCTCCAAGCTCCAAGGTTCAATAGGGTCAGCTAAGGACGAAAAGGAGGTGTATTTGAATGTTTAAAGCCTCCAATACACTTAAAACTCCTTCCTCTCCCCCAACTCCAAATTTCTCGTAATTATCTCATTTTTTCCAGCCTTTATCCTTCTAATTGACTTGGTGTGGACTCTAATCCCGTGGCCAAGGGGTTACGATAGGGTTAGGACTCTTTTTAGGATATTTATGAGCCAAAATAGTGATTATCTTAACCTTTTTTAAATTATTAATAATTTAGCTATGAAATTAGGCTTAATTATCTCCAATCCAACAGTGGGCTCTAACATTTTGGCTCATTAGTTCATACATGGACCATTAGTGTAAACCCATCACTCATTTTTACTTAATGGGTTTTAATTAATTCAAAATTTTTCTTTTGATTTACTTTATTTATATCAATTTAAAAATGAGAGTTGCTACATTAACCAAACTCGAAATTTCCCAATTCCTAGTTACATTAGGACTCCAAACAACCCTAAATCTATAAATACTCTCCCTAAGCTTCTTGGGGACGAGTTTAACATATGTTGGGGTTGTGAGGGGGCTAGCAAGGGCACTAGAGGAGGGCGAATTTGTCCCCAACCCAAGGCTTCTTCCCCAACTCGTGCTCTGTACAACTAATGCAGAAGACTTCTATTAGGATTGATTAAAAGTAGGTGATCTCGGGCTCAAACTTGACATGGCATATACTCTTTGAAAGCTCTTAGAGTCTATTTTCATTTTCCTCTATTTTCCCCAATTTTTGTTGGTAATGTTAAGAGTATTAAGCGTTTTCCCATCATGGTGAAGTTTTAGGGCTTTTCATTTTAACCTCATGATTCATGCATATCTAGGTCAAATTAGTTGAAACAAAAGCCACACAATTCTTCCTATCCAAGTTTCCAACAAGTTTCATGTTGGTCATTTTATCAACAAACCCCTAGAACCTTGAGTTTCGAGCCAAAACACGCGATCGTGCGACCTAGTCCGCGATCTGGCTGCTTGTTTGAATCGTGACCTGTGCATCGGTTGCGATTCAGTGTCTTAAATGGAGATGGCTGAATTTTTCGCAAATTTGAAATATTTTTGATGATGTCCAGTTGACTAAACATGACTTATAGGTTGACACTAACCCCCATATGCTTCGTTTTGCATGCGATTTCAATTTTTGGTCATTTGTGAACCGCGATGACTCAACCCATTGCGATTTTTTGTCAGAACCACTATACATCATAGAAAAATATATTTTTCTATATGAACCATGGAGATCCGCGACGACTGAACCCCTCGCGATTTCTAAAGCCTACCTTAGACTTTTACTGCCAGTCTACATTATATATCTTCATGTTATGATTACTAGAGAATATTGCTCAGTCTGTTAAGTGGCCTAAAAGTTATCAATCCATGTAAAAGATATAATAACATGAAATTCTATTCTAATTGTTCCTAATGAATTGCTTGATTCCATCTATCATGTGATTGTTATATTCTACCTTCATGATCTAGCTTGATATTAACCTGTAAGTATATCGTGTTAAAAGTACATAAATTATGTTATTGAAATCTGGGTTGTTTCCATGCCATGCGTTCATGTTAATTGTTTTCCACTATATTTTAAACCGATGGATTGTGGATCTTAAGACACGTTCTACACTACACGATTGCACAATAGGCAGTCCTATCTTAAGGAATTGGAAACTCTCTACTGGACATTCCATTCTGGTAGACTAGGGACCTTTCCAACAATACCTCCATAGATCTCCTTACTCTGTTGATTCCCTTATGGAGACGAGTAGGTTGTACTATTTGGTGAGTTGTGTGTTTTGATGATGACATTTTGTACAAAATCTGATGTCATATTGTATATATGTGGAAGATTGTTGAGTTGTGTATTCATTTGGATGATAACTAAACACCTTGATGTTGATGATGCTTACATGCTCATACTTTTATTTTAATGATGGCTATAACATTTGGTTGTGGATGATGTCTAAACACTCATACTTTGATTTTAATGATGACATATTGTACTTATTAGAATGATGACTAACCAACATGCTCTTGATGCTTCACATTTTATATTTTGATGATTATGACATGTTTTGATGATTCACACATCATATATACAGGTTTACACAATTATGTAAAAGTAGTATCGACACACATTGAATATCAGGTGGACACACATAGTCTGCCCAGTAAGCTCCTGAAGAAAAAAGTCTCAATAGTGTCAACACACATTGCAAGTCAGGTCGACACACATAGTCCATCCAGTGAGCTGTGTCTGAAGAAAAACATAGGAGGTCGACAATAGTTGTTAATCAGCTCGACACAACTATCCTGCTAGTAATATGAAATTGATACTTAGTTAGTACTGTCGACGCATATGCAAACTAGTGTCAACACACATTGCGTGAAAACTCAAAAATGTAAACGGTATGATTTCCAAATGGTGTAACTTATCTCTGGAGACTTCTGGGAGATTCACTTATTACCAAAATACCATTTCATCCAAGTGGCAATAAGGAGATGGACTTTTGGACACATAGCAACCTTGGGTGAATCCTAGGTTTCTATGCATTTGTCTCCCACATAAAAGGGACTACACAGAGGCTATAGAAGGTCTCTTGTCTCAGCTGGAGCAGCTAGCCATCGCATCCATCACAGAGGATGTGGGGATCAAGGCCAAGCAATGGAGAAAGTGTTTCAGTGCTGAAAGAGGAGCAGATCAAGAAGAAGAGCAGTAGAGGAAGAAGAAGGAATCGTGCAAAGCAATAGATCTAAAGCAGAGCATCGTGAATTGAAGGAGTACTCCATCTGATTTTCTCAAGGGCCTTCAATTCAAGATTTTGCAGATCGTCTTCAACAAAAGAACATCCAATTCATATCTCTTTTACCCATCTCTATTGGAGTGTTCATCTAGTTTTGTTTTTTAAGTGCTTGTGAGATCTGTACAGATTTCTGTGTGCTTGTAAGTGTGTGAATCAGATCAGTGCTAGAAGATCTAATTTCTTATGAACTTGATCTAGCATGTGTGTTGGTTGAGCCGTCGTGCTCAAGTGTGGTTTGAGCCATCATGCTCAAGGGTGTTTGAGCTTTCATGCTCAAGTGTGTGTGTGGTTTGAGCCGTCGAGCTCAAGTGTGTGTGTTGTACTCAGTTTTAAGTAGTGTGGCCTCACTGTGTAAAGGGCGGACGTAGGAATCACTAGTGTGATTTTTGAACCACATAAGAATCTTCTGTGCAGTGGCTTGATCTATTTCTGCGCTAGATGCATACATAGGAATTTCGATTACACACTCCTTGTTTAATTGCTTCACACATCAACTACACACACCCACACTTTAGATCAGTGAGATTTTCTGTCTGAATCGATCTATAATCCGAAGTAATTTCTAAATTGCTTAAGCTTCCATTGAGTTTGGTGTTAGATCTATTCAACCCCTTCTTCTAGATCTATTCATCCTACCTGTTCGAACCTACACCAATGAAGTTCCTAGAAGATAAAATGCACTTCCTTTCTCGTCTACTTCTCGTGAGTGTGATTCTCTACACATAAGACCAAGCCATTAATGCAAATATTGAACTAAGCGTAAATTCCATCGTTATGCTGCCAAAATTCTCTCTTGGCCATTGCTATCATGAAATCATGTTCACATGACTGCTAGTGAACATTGTCTCTTGGCATGATCGTACTAATGTTCTCCCTAACATGACATTCTTGAACTCTTGAAAGTACCCTCTCTGTGATCCTTTGAGCTATTATGGATCCTATTGTTTTGTACAATTCTGTACTATCTAGCACTAAAGTAGGTCTTGCGACTCTAATGGACTTGAATGCATACTGCTGAGGGCACGGAGAGTGTCCGAGGGGCTCCAATCTAGTTCTAGGGGTAGAGAGCCACCCAAAAATACCTGCAGGGGCTAATGATGGTGTCAGCATTTGCACCGGTTCTGACTATTCTAATTTAGCTAGACATCTAACTGTTATACTGTTACTGTTCGTCTGTTAATTCAAACATAATATACTGTTACTGTACTACCACTATTCTGACTATTATTGAACTGCTACTGTCCTGCTAATGCTCTCCTACTATTCAATTACTGTTATTTATGTTACATGTTATTACTTGGCTGAAACAAAGTACTTGTTCAACTTGTGAAAAGCACCTTATACATTAACAGTCTAAATTCTACTATCTTGACACTATAATGACCCTATTTATACTGGTATGATTATACCAATCCACGTCGACAAAAAGTGCGCCGTCACAGTGAGACATGTACCCAATACAACACAATAGGTAGACATGTACATAAATAATGAAGGAAAGTACAATGGAAATGAGAGATATTCTCATCCCATCATCATTACACACATCCCACAGTCTATATAGTAGCAATGAAAATAACCAAAGTCCCTGATTAAACAAGTTCATAACATAACATTGTTCACATACTAGTAAATGGAAAGTACAATCTATAAATTTAGTCCTCCAATAGCGCAGCTACTCCTCTCGCTCGGAGTCACTCCTCACTAACTCCTCCTCTAATTCAGGAACACCTGTCTCACCTGTATGTTAAAGCAAGGATGAGTCTTCATAAAAGACTCAGCAAGTAACTTATTGGCACATCCTTATACATATCACATTCATGCTACTCAATTTAACTTAAAAGCAGTTTTACCACATGGTTCATGTCATAATAAATAATTTCAATGAATAATTCATAAAATGCTATCTACACATGGATTTAACTTAAATCATGGTATCAATTATAACCCATTCATAACATATTTCAAAATAACTTGATCATGGAATTGAACACATGTTAACTAACAAGTCCAGCATGATGTCTAACACTTTTCACTTGCTTTTATAACACATATTCACACATTTTTCTTGCTGTTTTGACATAAATAAAACATAATCACATGGTTTCACACTATTCTACATTGTAACACATTAACACATCACTTTCACATGATCACTTTACACATTCACACATAGTTCACATCTTTACACATTAGTTGCCGTGACACATAGTCCGAACCACCATAAAGAAGGACACACATATCGCATAACACATACCTGTCACCTAGGCATTAAAGTGACAAATCTTGGTAACTGCGCAGAACTGGGAAAAGCCCTCTCCACCCTAACCAATGGTACTTGTCCACCTCCAGGATTTCATCCTGATGCCCATAGGATATCACATACACATTGAGACTTCTCATAGGGACTTTTCTACAGTACGGATCCATAGCCTTCTATGGTAGCAGTGTCAATTTCGGCACACATTCACTTAATCACATTATTTCAATTTAATCGCATACTTAACATCATTTTACATGCACTTATTGCTCCATTCACATTTTATAATTCAAACACATATATTTCAGGTTACAAAACCTATCATGACTGTCTAATAGTATTAAAACATGCATAACAGTGCCTAAACATGATACTACTCACTGAAAATACCGTTTCTTGAATAATCATGCTTAATATTGCTTTTAATACCTTTACAATTGAAAATAGTACTTATAGATCTTATATCAGGCTCAAATTTTAAGCATAAACTCCACGCATGAAATATATCAGATGGTTAATTTTTCGGAATTTTCATGACAATATATCTATTTTTAATATTTAACAGAGTTCTCTTGCAATTTAATATGATAATTCAATTGGACGTGGTAGGCAGTGAACAGAAGGATCTAACAGTCTTAAAAACATGTATACAATAGCCCTAAGTTCATGGAAATTTTCTGAAACAACATCACACATCATACCTATTTAATCCGAATTTGAATTTAACCTTAACATGCTTCTTTACTCATAACAGAAAATATATAATTTACAATTATACTCAATAAATTATCAGGACATCATGGTTCGATCTACTAAACATACCTGACTAGACGGAAATTTTATATCATACGCATACATTCATAAACCCTTGAAAAATCACATCACATAGGGTAAAACCACTATTCTATAAAACCAAATGAACTTGATGGCAAGGGGCTTGCCGTTTGTTAACGACACAATCGATTGCCGTTAACTCAAGAACTTGGCATCAAGAAGGTTGTCATCAACCTCTTGTTTGTAGAAAGTGTAGACCGAACACAGAAAATCACAGAATTTGGTGGTCCAGGACACAAATTAAAATTCGAAAAAATTCCTAAACACTAGGTGATAAGTTTAGATATAGACAATTGAGTAGTCTATGTAATAGTGAACTTTTCTAGAAGTTTTATTGAATAAGGAACTCTTTTCAGTTGATTCTCTCCATGTAAGGTTGTAATTAGTTGACTGAAATGGAATAAAGTATATTTTTGGATGACCATCTTATAGTCTGAAATGTGTTATTTTGTTCAATCGTGACTCTCTGCTATTCAACTGTGATACGTCTGTTTGTATCGTTCACATCCCCCGGTATTTATTCCGCTGCTAAATATCGGGGCGTGACAACAACCCTCTATGGTAGTAGTGTCACACACGACGCAATTTACACACTTTTCACATTATCACGTTATCGTAGTACTCACATGCACTTAACTCACACACATGCATTTTAACACATATACATGGATCAATTTACATGGTATACTTTTAATGTTTCATAATGAAATTGACTCTTAACACATACCTAAACATGCGGCTAACAATTGAACTTCATACAATTAACATTAGCATGCTTAACATGTCATTTTTTGCTCATTTAACTCATGACAGTACCTACTGTTATCAAAATGCAATGAAATTTTAATCACAAGTTCCCAATAATATCCCTATTACATGCTCAATTTCTCATATTTTTCATATCTATAAAACAATTTTAATAATGAAAACATGCTTCAATCACATTTATCACTAAATTCAACTACAAATGGCACACAGTAGGACAATCATGTATAACAGTTTCAAAACCTGCTAATAATCATTACATAGTCACAGTAATTTTCTGAAATTCTAATTGAACATGGATCTATTTAAACAGAATTTATCAATGCTAAATCAGGCTTAATATTCTGTTACAGAAATTCTAATAAATAGCACAATTGACAAAAATTTGGTCGACTCACATGGCATGACCTATTGAATGTGTTTAACCCAAAATAACATCCACAACATGTATACATATCCAGAAATATGGAAAATCTAACACAACATGCATCCTGTAAAACTAGAAGAACTTGGCGGCACAAGTGTTGCCGCCAACATAGGTTAACGGCACAAGATCATGCTGCCAACCAGAGATCTTAACGGCAGCAAATGTTGCCGTTAAGTTCATGTCTGCAGAAATACAGACTGAACGCACAAAACAAAGGTGATTTCAGGACACGAGGAAAATTCGATAAAAATGCCTGGGACCTACTAGACATGAGTATGGATGAGATCCAAGGCTTACTTGCCTTTGGAAAAATCGTTAGATGGAATTATTTGCCGACAATGCTCTCCTCGACCAGTTCCAAGAAGCCCTCCAATCTCCCCTCGATCTGGCTTCTGTGTTGATGGAGGAAGCACGTCAGAGCTGGGGAAGCTTTACAGATGAACCAAGTCCCTTCTAGTCGTTGTAGATCGCCAGAAGGTGCTTCCAATCGCCAGATCCAATGTTTCAAAGTTCAGGGTTCGCAACAAGCTTTTTACGGTTTTCTCAAGAGCCAAAGGGACTCAATCTGGTCGAAGGGAGGTGTTTTATAAGCCAAGAGAAGTTGGGTACGCATTTAGGTAGGGTTTCTGACCATTGGATGACGGTTTCCAAAAACTGGGGCGAAGAAATCGCGAGCGTTTCAGATCTGAAACTGCAACAAATCTGGGAGATAGACATCCACATACCTGGCCGCTTACCACGAGTTAACGTCCATCGATCTGGACGCTGACATCCTCATGCACGTCCATGCATGTTGACACCAACTGGTCTTTTGGCCAGAACACAGAAATATCTGGAATCTTATATATATACTATATACATACATGCAATTGTGATGTATACTTAAATACTATCTACACAATGTAAATAAAACATCATATACGTAATAAACACATATATATGAACTACAATACTCAAATATATATATATGTAGAAATAATTACATACATATAGATATACACACATATACATGGCATTATACACAAGTCATTTTCACAACACATGACCAAAACTAAGAGGGCAAAATTCGAGGGCCTTACACCCTCTCCCCCTTAAAGAAACTTTGTCCTCGAAGTTAGACCGACGCTACTCAAACAATTGGGGATACTTCTTCATCATATCATCCTCAAGCTCCCAAGTAGCCTCCTCTCGCGAGAAGTTCCACCATAGCACCTTCACGGACGCAATACTCTTGTTCTGGAGATGTTGAACCTTCCGATCAAGAATAGCTACTAGTTGCTCAACATATGACAGATCTGGCTGGATCTCCACTGGCTCATGACTAATTACATGAGATGGATCTCGGACATATCTCCTGAGCATAGATATGTGGAATACAGGATGAACACTAGCTAACGATGGAGGTAAAGCTAGCTCATATGCCACGTTGCCCAAACGCCTGAGAATCTCATACGGGCCAATGAATCTAGGACTTAATTTTTTATGCCTGCCAAATCTAACAAGACCTTGAGTACGTGAATCTTCAAAAATACATGCTCGCCAACGTCGAACTCCAAATCCTTCCTTCTGTTGTCGGCGTAACTCTTCTGCCTATCCTGCGCCGCAACAAGCCTCTTCCGGATAAGCTGGATCTTATTGTTGCCCTGCTAGCAAGCCCAGGGGGGGGGTGAATGGGATGTTTAAAATTTTGAGCACTTTAAAACCTGTCCACAAAAATAATTACACAAAACACACTTTGATGACTGTTACTGTTAGTAAAAATAAGATAGCAAACACAAGGTAGTCAAACACACGACACAAGGAATTATCTTGGTTCGGATCTCCTCTCCACAGGAGTCCTACGTCCAGTCCCTGAGCAACACCTCAGGATTTCACTACCCAAGGGTACAGTCCCCCTTAAGGACACTTACACACCCAAACACAGCTGGTCTTCTCTTCACAACCCGAAGAGGGATTACAACACCCTGGATCCCACCAGGTCTTCCTTCAACACGAAGGGAAAACAACCACCCTGGAACCCACTAGGTCTTCCTTCTACATGAAGGGAAAGCACACAGGAATGTGTTCAGAAAGACAAGCCCCTAGATCAAGCTTAAAGACCAATGCTCGATCTGAAGCAACGACTAAGAGACAAAGTTCTACGATGAGGAACACTCTCAATACATAGAAGCTCTCAAGACTATCACAATGAATGCAGAGAGCTAAGAGCTAGACAAGTAAAGGAGTGAAGCTTCACTCTTTCAGATGCTCGCAGAAGGTTGGGAAAAGATTGTCGTAAGTATGTTGTTTCTGGAGCTTCAGTCTTGTATATATGTCTTCCATTTAAAAGTTGAACGTTGAAGTGTCCGTTGTCTCTAAGCTTTTGTTTACGTTAGACTGTGTGGTATTGTATAGCTTCTTGTTCAACAGTCTTTAGCTTTCCATGCACGCAACAAGAGAGAGGATCTTCTTTGATGTCTGTTATCTTCCATATTGTCCAATGTTATATTGAGGTGCGCTGTCAGAGACCTGCACGCATTAAATGCTAAAACAATAGATAGCTAAGCTGTTTCTTGTTGTCAGTCAACGTTAGAGTGATTTTATACGGAAATGGAAATTCCATTCTGTTCTTCTAAAAAAATGTTTACAGTATAAGCATGGAAATAGAAGATATCGTTAGCATGCAGTGCAGTGATATGATTAGTCATAATAAATGCATGGATGTGAGAGAAAAGCGAGGGAAAACTTTGGCTTTTCAAACTATCTGAGAATAGGTTTGAATATCAAGTCATTATACACCATGAAATCGATATGATCATGACTTATGAAATCGTTGTGTTGACGAGTTGTTATTCATGTGAATCGTTATACATTCATAAGCAAATCGATGTACACACAGATCGTTATGCATTAATAGCTGAATCATTATAGAGAGAAATAGTTATGACAATGTAAGCAAATCGTTATGAGCAAATCGTTGTTTCACTAATCGAGTCGATATAGTGAACAATTCGTTGTTTAATGTATCGAATCATTACGGTGACCAAGTCGTTATGTAACTTAATCAATCGTTACGGTGACTGAGTCGATGTGTAACTTATCGAATCGTTATGAGACTTAACGAGTCGTTGTCAAATCGAAATCATTGTGAAAGCAAATTGTTGTTCTCACTTAAGAAATCGATGTGATAACTAAATCGTTATGAAAATTAACGAGTCATTGTGAAACCGAAATTGTTGTGAGAACAAATCGTTGTTCTTACTTAAGAAATCAATGCAATAACCAAATCGTTATGAGTTCGGAATCGATGTGCACACTTATTGAATTGCTCTGAGAGCAAATCGTTGTGATCTCTTAGCGAATTGTTATGAGAGGCAAATCGTTGTGATCTCTTAGCGAATCGTTATGAGAGGCAAATCGTTGCGATCTCTTAGTGAATCGTTATGAGAGGCAAATCATTGCGATCTCTTAGCGAATCGTTGCGAGAGGCAAATCGTTGCGATCTCTTAACGAATCATTGTGAGAGGCAAATCATTGTTATCTCTTAGTGAATCGTTGTGAGAGGCAAATCGTTATGACTCTACTGAAATTGTTACACTTCACAGGGAGTCGATGTGTACTTAGAAAAATTATATGCCGTGAACTTTAAATTGCTAGTATGAAGAATACTTACCATCTTAGCTTGTTTTTCTTTGTTAGATTTCCTATGCTCAAATCTCATAGAAAATATGTTAGAAATGCAAATTGTCTTAGTTTTGTTAATCACCAAAATAGATATGTAATTCATTTAAATTACATGGGAAAAATCTGATCATCAATCTCCCCCTTTTTGGTTATGACAAAACATAGCAATAATCAAAAAAGTTCTGAAATAAATTTAAGTAAAATTGCGGAATTAACATAAGAGATGTATTTCAGAAATAAATATAGTTCTCCCCCTTTTTGTCATTAAGCAAAAAGATGCACGAGGAGACAAAGAAGAAAGGAGAAAAGTTGGATGAGAGAGCACAAAAGTATATATGATTAATCTTGAGGGGGTACAGGTAGATAGAAAACAGGAGACAAAAGGGAGGCATGATGGGAGATAACTTCCCAAGTTTTATCTTCCTGCTGCTCAAAATGAAGACGAAATACCCCAAAAGCAACAGAGTAGGAAGGTCCCATGATGGGAGCCATCCTCTTGAGATGAAGAACCAGCTGCTCATCTAGGAACTGAGCATAGTGATCTCGATCAAGGGAATGCTTGAAGTAGCTGGTCTTCCCAAAGCTAGCACAGGCAAGAAACTGATCTATAGACACAGGGTAGAAGATTTGCTTTTGCTTCAATTCTTTCCGCATGGCTACATACACCTTGTATCTCTCAACCCATGTTATAAGGGGATCCTTAACAAGATGAATGGGGTTCATGTCTAGAAATTCAGCAGCTGACACTGGAGGTTTATTTTCCCTGGCTTGAGAGGCATTCAGATCAAAAAGTTACTGAGCAGATAGGGGATAAAAGTTGGCCCAATCTGCAGGAGAGAGCCGTTGACATTCTGACAGAATAGGGGCAAGGATATCGGCATTGACATGGCCTAGGTGGTACTCTCTGAATAGAAATATGTGAAATGCAACCAGATGACCCTTCTGCACTTGAATGCACCCCATGACTCGGGCAAAATGCTCAAAAATAATAGAGCCAACATCCGAATCCATGACCAGAGAATGAATTAGGGGAAGAAAGACAACATCAGGCAACTGAAGAGTAGCAAAGTCAACCTGGATGGCTTCAGAGTGAGCTTCAACTGACCCAAGAGCTCTAATGGCCTGCTTGAACTGACCAAGCTGAACCTCAGGATGATGATTGAGATATCTGTAGTTATTGAACATCTGAAAGTGCCTGATTATTTTGATTTCCTTTTGAATGAATGGAGCCGAGGTGTCCTTGTGAAGGATCTGGAACCACTATGATAAAGTGAAGGAATGATCCCGGGGAGGGAACCTGGCTAATCAGGAAAGAAGAAACTTATTGTACAAAGGTTTATGACTCCGAGCCCATTGCTCTTCAGTTTTGGCTTCGGTAAGAGAGATGATTTTTGATTTTTCGGATTTAGAGAGAGAAGTATAAGTCAAGATGACATTGAGATGATCGGTAAGGTTGAGATGAGGAAGGTTGATGATGGTAGAAAAGACAACTTTCTGAAGGAATTCTCTATAGAGTGGTTTACTTTGTTGTCCACTGTGAGAGAAAACCACAGGGGTGGATAACAAGGATTAGAAGAGAGAGAGGAAGTGGAGGTGATTTTTCTTTTCTTAGGAGCAGGGCTAGAACAGCCTGTCCTATGAACATGATTACCAACCTTCAAGACTGATTGGAGGATAGCTTCCTCAAATTCATCTTTCATGTCCCTGAGAAAGGGGCCATCAATTTGAGAGCTTTCCGGAATGACAGTAATGAATGAGGGAGGAGCAGAAGGATGAAGAATGGAATGAGAGGTAGAGGGAGGTATATCAGCTAGTCCAGAAGGAGGAGGACCAGAGGATGAGGAGGCTCCAGCTGATGAGGAGGCTGGAAGTACCTCAAAGGAAGATGGAGGTGGAAGAATATAAGGAGAAGAAATAGGAGATGAAGGGATTGTGAAGGAAATGGAGTAGGAGAAGAATTATTTCTGGGAAGTGGCTGCTTAAAAGATGTAGGAGCTGGGGGTGCGGTTGAGGATGAAGGTGGAGAAGGAGGGATTGGTGTTTGAATGGGGGAAAGAGCTGGGGACTCAAGAGCTACAGCTACTTCTTCTGCCCTGATCTGCTCAGACTCAGTCTCCATTGGCCCGGGTGGCCCTGACAATTCCTCAGTTGGCCCGGAGGGCCCAGACTCCACAGCGTCCACCTGAGCAACCACTACGGGCCCTGATGGCCCTACTGAATCTTCAGATAGATGCCCTGATGGCACAGACTTCACAGCTTCTTTAACAAAAGGGGACCCTGATGGCCCAGACTCCTCTTCAGACACAGGCCTTGATGGCCTAGCACTCTCTTCATTTGCTCCCTCAGAGAGTTGAGGAGCAGGTGGTGTTGGAGCAGGAGGTGCTTGATCCCTTACCTCCTTTAATATTTCTGACAGGAGAATCTTCATGCTTCCCATTTCATTTGATAACCACCTCAAGGCATTTTTCATCACGCCCATCTCTCTGGTTGCATATCCCTGGCTCAGAAAGAGAGATCCAATATCTGATTGCATAGAGCACAAAATCTCACCTTGGGCATCAAGCCGATCAATCACAGGCTTCAAATTGATTACAAATCTCTGAAGCTTTGGCCTCTGATGGGGCGCCTATTTAAGAAGTGGGATCGCAGAGCTGACTTCCTTACCCTTCTCACTGTCCCTAGCAGTAGGCTCCTCATGATCATCCTGCGCATCTTGTTCATCTGAATCAAAAGAACTTGCTGTCAAACCTTCTTGAAATTTATTCACTGGGGGGTTTTCAATGTCCTCCCCCTGAGGCGGACTTTCCTTTGCAGGCACATTCTTCTCTGCAACATGGGCACCCTCCAGAGGAGAGTCAACTAGAATTGCATTGTGGCCTGATGCCACAACTTCATTTTCTTGATCTTGCTCCCCCTGAGTAGGAGCATCTTCCATAGCAATACTTTCAATGTGGCCTGGTGCCACACCATCTGCTACTGGTTCACTGGATCGCTCAGGCTCCCGTTGAGTGCTAGAAATGGATTCCAGCATATCTCTGAGAATGGATGCCACAATAGTGGTGGGGTTGACTGCTTATGAAGTTCCTTCAACTGGCACAATATTTTCGAGAGGAATCTCTTTAATCAGGCTTCCAGTGATAACGAATTCTTCCACTCTAGCCTCTACTACTGTTGCTGCTTCCTCCTAAATGAGTGATGCATGATCCTTCTGATTTTGAAAGCTTGGCACTGCTGCCCTGTCAACTTCTTGTTGAATTGGAGCATTTTGTACCGCTGCTGCTAGAACTGCTAGAATTTCCTCTTCCTGGACTTCTTGGGCTTCGCCAATGATGGCCTCACCCGCATCCTCTGAGGTCTTAGTCCAAACATCATTAACCAATGAAAAACCACTTTTCTTCAGATTCCTACTACGAATTGCTTGCCCCATCTTTTCTGACACTGCTCCAGATAAATTGACTCCAAAATGTTGAAATACTGTGGTTAGCAAGTTGGCATAAAGTAGAGAAACATTCAATTTGCTTTTCTTATCCCAGACCTAAGCATGAGCAAACTTCATTCGCTCCAAGATAACCTCTACCATGTTTATATCCTGGTTCTGGATAGCCCAGAACATCATGTCTAAATCTGCCTTAGTACAAGTTGAGAAAGTAGCACTCCTTGGGACCAATATCTGACAAACTATGAAATGTAGGAGCCGGTTGATGGCATTCATCTGATTTATGTCCAATTTCCCATCCTTGAGTCTAAATTCGGGACCAACAATCTATAGCCCCTTTGCTTGGGTGTCCACAGTGCGTACTCCACTGTGGCTGGTGGTGGAAACACTAAACAATGACCTAAAAAGCTCATAGTCGATCTTAATCTGGGTTCTTT
This sequence comes from Colocasia esculenta, assembly GCA_014218235.1. NCBI lineage: Eukaryota > Viridiplantae > Streptophyta > Magnoliopsida > Alismatales > Araceae > Colocasia > Colocasia esculenta. The sequence goes on from CM024755.1 coordinate 137,307,825, forward strand.
TGACAGATGATGTCAAGGACCCATCTTCCTCAGTCTTCAAATAGACATAAAATGCTTTCACCAGGTCCGGATAGCTTACCTCAGATAGGGTTGCCAGCTTTGTCCATTTCATCCTCTCCATTGCTGCAATAACACTGCCCATTCCATTTCTCTGCAAGTCTTTGACATCCACTGCCTTGTTTCCACATAGCTTGATCTTGACGGAGGTGAATCTCTCCTACTACTCTGTTGTAAGAAATTTAGCTCCGTAACCCCCGATGCTGCCGGAAACACTAGAAGAGGCCATGGAATTGAATGAGGAAAGTTTCTGGTTGATTGGAAGGAGAGGTGAAGCAGAAACCCTCAAGAAATTTCTCGCGGGAAGGAGTTGGAAGCTTGAAATCTCAGAGAGTCGATGCCGGAGTCGTTAGGGTATCGTCTCAGGCAAGTCAAAAGAGATAAAGGCGGGAGGTGAATCGTTGCAACACAGATTTCAGGATATATAGAATAGCAAAAAGCGACTTTTGAGGTGCTGACGCCATAAGGGTAGAAAACGACAAACAAGCATGATTTTGAGATGAAAGAAAGTTAAACAAATCGACTCTGATAAAAAACGGGACATCCAGAATTGACGAAATTTTGCTTAACATCAGGGGAGAGAATATTTAATATTTTGTAGTAATTATTATTTCAGTTATTTGCAGGTAAATCTCTGACAATTTACACATGCCTAATTCCCTTCTAAGAGATGTAAATCTCTCTTCAGATAAGGCTTTTGTGAAGATATCTGCTAACTGATTCTGAGTATCAATAAAAGAAATTTCTATATTACCATTTTCTACATGATCACGAATGAAATGATATCTAACCTCAATGTGTTTTGTCCTTGAGTGTTGTACTGGATTTTTGGTAAGGTTTATTACACTGGTGTTGTCGCACAGTAAGGGAATTGTCTTGATGTTGAGTCCATAATCCTCAAGTTGTTGCTTAATCCACAGAGGTTGTGTACAACAACTTCCAGCAGCCACGTACTGAGCTTCAGCTGTAGACAGTGCCACTAAATTTTGTTTCATTGAAGACCACGAGATCAGACATCCTGCAAGAAATTGACAACATCCACTGGTGCTTTTCCTATCTACCTTGCATCCAGCGTAGTCAGCATCAGAATAACCTACTAGGTTGATTTCACATGATTTTGGATACCATAAACCTAAATCATGGGTTTTTGCTAAATATCTAAAAATTCTTATGACACTAATTAAATGGGATTCTTTAGGGTCTGCCTGATACCTAGCACACATGCAAACACTAAATAATATATCAGGTCTACTTGCTGTTAAATAAAGCAAGGAGCCGATCATACCTCTATAAAGCTTCTGATCTATTCTCTTACCATCTTTATCACTGTCTAATCTTGTTGATGTACTCATTGGTGTTGACAGTGGCTTTTCATTTTCAAAACTGAATTTCTTTAGCAGCTCTTTTGTGTATTTGGCTTGACAAATATGTGAGCCTTCTTTTCCTTGTTTGATTTGCAATCCGAGGAAGTAGTTAAGCTCCCCCATCATGCTCATTTCAAATTCTCCCTACATTTTTTTTCTTCAAAATACTTGCAAAGAGATTCATCAGTAGATCGAAATATTATATCATCAACATATATTTGAACAAGTAACACATTTTTTAGTTTAGACTTAATGAATAATGTGCTATCTACTTTTCCTCTAATAAAACCATGATCTAATAGAAATGCACTTAATCGTTCATACCATGCTCTAGGTGCTTGTTTTAAACCATATAAAGCTTTATGCAATTTAAATACATGATCTGGAAAATCCATGTCATTAAAACTAGGTGGTTGTTCCACATAAACTTCTTCTTTTATAAAACCATTTAAAAATGTTGATTTCACATCCATTTGAAAGAGTTTTAAATTTAATGCAGATGCATAAGCAAGTAGAATTCTAATAGCCTCAAGTCTAGCTATTGGTGCATAAGTTTCATCAAAATCTATGCCTTCCTCTTGGGAATAGCCTTGAGCTACCAGTCTGGCCTTGTTTCTTATGATTACACCAGCCTCGTCCAATTTGTTCCTGAACACCCATTTGGTGCCAATCACTGGATGATCTGATGGTCTAGGAAGAAGTGACCACACATGGTTTCTCTTGAACTGATTCAGTTCATCTTGCATGGCTAAAATCCAAGATTCATCAGTAAGAGCATCATTGACTGTCTTAGGCTCTATTTGTGAAACAAAAGCTAGATAGTCGCAAGGGATTACATTACTTCTGGTTCTTACCCCAACTGACGGATCACCAATGATGTTGTCTAGAGGGTGATCTTTCTTATACCTCCATTCTTTTCGAAGATTATTATGAGATTTATCCTTTTGTTGCAGGTCTTCCATAGGTGGATCTTCCTTGTCCTTAATGGATGTATCCTTTAATTTCTTAGACAATTTTTCTGCATCATCAATATCATTGTCTTCTTCTTCTTTCAAGGAAGGATTAGTTTCATAAAAAATAATGTGCACTAATTGTTCAATTAACAAGGTTCGCTTATTAAATATTCTATATCCTTTAGGTTTAGAGGCATACCCCATGAAGATACCTTCATCTGATTTAGTATCTAACTTATCGAGGTCTCTTTTTCCGTTGTTGTTGATGAAACATGGGCATCCAAAAGTCCTGAAATGACTGATCTTGGGCTTCATTTCTTTGTATAGCTCATATGAAGTCTTCTTCAGCATTGGCCTGATCATAACTTGGTTGATAATGTAACATGCCGTATTGACTGCTTCGGCCCAAAAATACCTTGGCAGATCATATTCTGATAGCATTGTCCTTGCCATATCCAATAGTGTTCTGTTCTTTCTTTCAACAACTCCATTTTGCTGAGGCGTCCTTGGTGATGAAAAATTGTGCTCTATACCTTGATCATCACAAAACTTAGCAAATTTCTCATTTTGGAATTCTCCTCCATGGTCCGATCGAATGCTGATAATACTATACTTCTTATCCCTCTGTACCTTCTTGCTGAAGCTTACAAATTTGTCAAAAGTATCGTCTTTGTGTTCTACGAAAGAAACCTATGTGAACCTGGAGTAATCATCTACTATAACAAATCCAAAATTCATTCCTCCAAGACTTGTAGTTCTCATTGGCCCAAATAAATCCGTACGTAGGAATTCTAAGGGATTTGAGGTTGTTACCACAGTCTTCGACTTGAAGGATGACTTGGTGTGCTTTCCTTTTGCACATGGCCCACAAACACCATCTATTCTTATGCTAACTTTGGGTAGGCCTTCCACCAAGCTTCTCTTGACCAACTTTCTCATACCATCCAGTCTGTAGTGGCCCAATCTTCTGTTCCACAATTTAGTTGACTGCTCTTTGCTTGCGGCCAGATAGATATCCTGATCTTTTAGTTCTTCTAGGTAAAGTACATACAGATTCTGTTCTCTGTTGGCTTCAAAAATGACTGAACCATCCTTTATATTGCTACACTTTGATTCTTGAAATCTGATTTGATGTCCTTTGTCGCACAGTTGGCTGATGCTGATAAGGTTGTGCTTCAGTCCTTTGACGCATAACACATCTTCAATCACTGTTTTTCCTTTGTTGTTTACTGATCCACTGCCTATCACAGTCCCTTTTCCATTATCTCCATAGGTGACTGTGCCTTCCTCAGCTTTGAGATGAGAAAATAGCTTCCTATTTCCTGACATGTGCCTTGAGCATCCACTATCTAAATACCATTTTGATGTTCGAAGGGTTACTTGCAATGAAAACACTAAGCTTTAGGTACCCAAGTTCTTTTGGGTCATGGTTGGTTAGTATCATCATTTTTCCTTTTGACTATCCATATTTTATATTTAGTTGGAAATGATACTTTGGTATGACCTAACTTGTTGCAATGGCGACAGCAAGACATCTTGGTTACCTTTTCAGTTGGAATGTATTTAAAATTTGATTTATATGATGTGTCTTATTCAGCTATAAACTTTGGTGTTGGATATGTCTTAGGATGTATAATTGTTTCTTCATTGTCTGGAGGTGTGTATCCTAATCCATGTTTCTTTTTACCTGACCGTCTAGCTCCCTTTAGTATTAGTGATGGTTTTCCATTTGTGAATTTATCTAATGTACTTAATAGCTTTTCATTTTCTTCAGTTAGTGTGTTAATCTCCTTTTTAAGTTCATCTGGAGTTTCCTATTTTTCTAGTTTATCTATCTGTTCATTTTTATATTTCAGATCTTCACATAACAAATCATTTCTTCTTTTTAGTTCCGTAATTTGTTTTTCCATTTGCTCATGTTCGGATTTTTAATCTGAGTTATTATTTTCTAAACATGCATTATTTTTCTTACTTGTTTTTAGTAATTTACATACTTCTTTGTATTTACAATATAGTTCATTAAAAGCTTCTTCCAAATTATCGGAATCTGATTCATTGCATGAAGAAAAACATGATTCTGATGTTACCTTGTCTTCGATGTTGGCCATGAATGCCAGGTTTGCTTTTTCTTCTTCTTCATTGCTTGAGCTCGACTCGCTGTCTAAGTCGCTACTGTTGTCCCAAGCTGCTGCCATAGCTTTCTTCTTATACCTTCTGAATTTATTGGGACTATCTTTCTATCTGAATTCAGCTTTCTTGAGTTTTGGACATTCTGCCTTGATATGTCCTGGCTTCTTGCATTCATAGCAAATTGGTTCATTTTTCTTTGTATCTCTAACTTCAGACCTTTTGAAGTCTTTCCCTTTCTTGAAGTATCTTCTACCGGACTGATATTTCTTTTTCTTAGCTAATATTCTTTGTAATCTTCTGGACAACATTGCTTCTTCATCTTCACTACTGTTCATGCTCTCTTGGCTATACGATTCTTCCTCTAATTCTTCTTCTTCTGCCTTGAGTGCGTTGGAATGCTTCTTTCGGATGGAGGATTCTCCCAACCTTTCCATATTTATTTCATGGGCCATAAGAGACCCAATGAGCTTCTCTAATGACATTATCATCAGGTCATTAGCCTCCTCTGTCTCTGTAACCTTTGGAGTCCATGAGGCAGGAAGAGATCTGAGTATTTTCCTCTCCATGTCTCCCATCTGATAAGTCTGACCCAGACCAGCTAACCCATTAGTGATATCGGTGAATCTGTTGTACATCTGAGTAATGGATTCTCCTTGCTGCATTTGGAACCTTTCGTACTATGTTACAAGAATGTCTATTCTAGTTTCTTTAACCTTGTTAGTACCTTCATATGTGATCCTTAGCTTCTCCCACATTTCCATAGCGGATCTGCAGGCTGATATGTGGTTGAACTCTTTCTTTCTAAGAGCACAACATAGGATACTCTTGGCTTTGCAGTTCAAAGAGATCTTCTACTTGTCATCTTCCGTCCATTTATCCTTTTCATTTGTAACTAGAAGGTCACCTTCTTCAACAATCGACCAGATTTGATAGTCGAGACCTTGTAAGAAGAACTCCATTCTTGTCTTCCAGTATGTGTAGTCTTCACCATCGAACAGTGGTGGCCTGTTGACTGATTGACCTTCAAAGTGACCTTGGGCAGCGATTTGATCTTTTCTCTTCAGATCGTTGGATCTTCTTCTTTGTCGAAGAGACTAACTCTGATACCACTTATTGTCCAGCTAGCAAGCCAGAGGGGGGGGGTGAATGGGATATTTAAAATTTTGATCACTTTAAAACCTGTCCATAAAAATGTTTATACAAAACACACTTTCATGACTGTTAGTGTTAGTAAAAATAAGATAGAAAACACAAGGCAGTCAAACACACGACACAAGGAATTATCCTGGTTCGGATCTCCTCTCCAAAGGAGTCCTACGTCCAGTCCCTGAGCAATACCTCAGGATTTCACTACCCAAGGGTACAGTCCCCCTTAAGGACACTTACACACCCGGCCGCAGCTGGTCTTCTCTTCACAACCCGAAGAGGAATTACAACACCCTGGATCCCACCAGGTCTTCCTTCTACACGAAGGGAAAACAAACACCTTGGAACCCACCAGGTCTTCCTTCTACACGAAGGGAAAGCACACAGGAATGTGTTCAGAAGGACAAGCCCCTAGATCAAGCTTAAAGACCAATGCTCAATCTGAATCAACGACTGAGAGATAAAGTTCTATGATGAGGAACACTCTTAGTACACAGAAGCTCTCAAGACTAACACAATGAATGCAGAGAGCTAAGAGCTAGACAAGTAAAGGAGTGAAGCTTCGCTCTTTCAGATGCTCGCAGAAGGCTGGGAAAAGATTGTCGTAAGTATGTTGTTTCTGGAGCTTCAGTCTTCTATATATGTCTTCCATTTGAAAGTTGAACGTTGAAGTGTCCGTTGTCTCTAAGCTTTTGTTTACGTTAGACTGCATGGTATTGTACAGCTTCTTGTTCAATAGTCTTTAGCTTTCCATGCACGCAACAAGAGAGAGGATCTTCTTTGATGTCCGTTATCTTCGATATTGTCCAATGTTATATTGAGGTGCGCTGTCAGAGATCTGCACACATTAAATGCTAAAACAATAGATAGCTAAGCTGTTTCTTGTTGTCAGTCAACATTAGAGTGATTTTATATGGAAATGTAAATTCCATTCTGTTCTTCTAAAAAGATGTTTACAGTATAAGTATGGAAATAGAAGATATCGTTAGCATGCAGTGCAGTGATATGATCAGTCATAATAAATGCATGGATGTGAGAGAAAAGCTAGGGAAAACTTTGACTTTTCAAACTATTTGAGAATAGGTTTGAATATCAAGTCGTTATACACCATGAAATCGATATGATCATGACTTATGAAATCTTTGTGTTGACGAGTCGTTATTCATGTGAATCGTTATACATTCATAAGCAAATCGATGTACACACAGATCGTTATGCATTAATAGCTGAATCGTTGTAGAGACAAATCGTTATGACAGTGTAAGCAAATCGTTATGAGCAAATCGTTGTTTCACTGATCGAGTCGATATAGTGAACAATTTATTATTTAATGTATCGAATCGTTACAGCGACCAAGTCGTTATGTAACTTAATGAATCGTTACGGTGACTGAGTCGATGTGTAACTTATCGAATCGTTATGAGACTTAACGAGTTGTTGTGAAATCGAAATCGTTGTGAGAGCAAATCGTTGTTCTCACTTAAGAAATCGATGTGATAACCAAATCGTTATGAAACTTAACGAGTCGTTGTAAAACCGAAATTGTTGTGAGAACAAATAGTTGGTCTTACTTAAGAAATTGATGCGATAACCAAATCGTTATGAGTTCAGAATCGATGTGCACACTTATCGAATCGTTCTGGAGCAAATCATTGCGATCTCTTAGCGAATCATTATGAGAGGCAGATCATTGCGATCTCTTAGTGAATCGTTATGAGAGGCAAATCATTGCGATCTCTTAGTGAATCGTTATAAGAGGCAAATCGTTATGATCTCTTATCGAATCGTTGCGAGAGGCAAATCATTGCGATCTCTTAGCGAATTGTTGTGAGAGGCAAATCCTTGCGATCTCTTAGCGAATCATTCCGGGTGGCAAATCGTTATGACTCTACTGAAATCGTTACACTTCACAGGGAGTCAATGTGTACTTAGAAAAATTATATGCCCTAAACTTTAAATTGCTAGTATGAAGAATACTTACCAGCTTAGCTTGTTTTTCTTTGTTAGATTTCCTGTGCTCAAATCTCATAGAAAATATTTTAGAAATGCACATTGTCTTAGTTTTTTTAATCACCAAAATAGATATGTAATTCATTTAAATTACATGGGGAAAATCTGATCATCACTTATCCGAAGTCTCTTGCACTAACTCCGGACCAATCTACTGCCTATCACCGGTCTCCTCCCAACCTAAAGGAGATCTACAAGGCCTTCCATATAACACCTCAAATGGAGCCATACCAATACTCTCATGAAAACTATTGTTATATGCGAACTCCACAAGAGGTAAATGACGCTCCCAATCAGGCTTCCAATCCAGTACACACGCTCTCAACATATCCTCAAGCGTCTGGATAGTCCTGTCGGACTGTCCATATGTCTGGGGATGGAATGCCGAACTAAGCATCAACTCAGAACCTAATGCATCCTGAAGACCCATCCACAACCTCGAAGTAAATCTCAGATCTCGATCTGAAATGATCGACTTCGGCACACCATGCAATCTAATAATGCTACTAACATACAACCTAGCTAAACTCTCAACCGACTACTTCTTCTTCATAGGCAAGAAATGTGCAGTCTTAGAGAATCTATCTAGAACTACCCAAATCGAGTCATTGCCCCTTCTTGATCTGGCAAACCCGTTACAAAATCCATAGTGATAGCCTCCCACTTCCATACTGGGATTTCCATCCTTTGCATAAGACCAGATGGTCGCTGCCGCTCGGCCTTCACTTGCTATCATACTAAACACCTAGATACAAAATCCACTACATCCTTCTTCATGCCAGACCACTAAAATGATCTCTTCAAATCCTGGTACATCTTAGTGTTACCCGGATAAATAGAGAATCTAGACCTATGAGCTTCTAAAAGAACATGCTCACAGACATCTACAATATCGGGAACACAGACTCGGTGATGGATACTAATCACACCATCCTCATCATGAGCAATGCCTGCCTTGCCCACTAACTCCTGGAGTCTAGGGTCGGCCTTTTGCTGCTCGATCACCTCATCCAAAATAGTGGACTGAATGGACAACTGAGCTACAAAAGCCTGACATAATGGCTCTATGTCAGTCATCGCACATGCAACATCCTCCAACATCTTCCAATCCTACTGGAGTAAAGACCTCTTCCAGCCAAGAGCATCCGCTACGACATTTGCCTTTCCGGGATGATACTGAAGATCAAAGTCATAGTCCTTGAGGAACTCAATCCATCTTCTCTGCCAGAGGCTTAATTCCTTTTGCAAGAAGAGATACCTCAATCTCTTATGGTTAGTGAACACCTCAAATCTGACACCATAGAGATAGTGCCTCCAGATCTTTAGTGCATGAACCACTGCCGCAAGCTCCAAATCATGAGTCCGATAGTTACGCTCATGCTCCTTCAATTGATGAGAAGCATACGCCACTACCCTTCCCTACTGCATCAACACACAGCCTAAACTAATCTGAGACGCATTCGAGTAAATGGCAAAACCTTCTTGACCACTCGGTCAAACCAATACCGGTGCAGAAGTAAGCTTAGCCTTCAACAACTGAAAGCTACTCTCACACTCCTCGGACCAGACAAACTTCACACCCTTCCTGGTTAGCTTAGTCAAAGGTGCGGCGATAGATGCAAATCCCTCAATAAATCGCCGATAATATCCTGCTAAACCAAGGAAACTACGAATCTCCGATGGGGTCCTAGGAATCTCCCAATCTAACACAGCCTGGACCTTCACTGGATCAACTGCTACACCAGCACCGGAGATAACATGCCCAAGGAAATGAACCATCCTGTATCCAGAAATCGCATTTGCTGATTTTTACATATAGCTTGTGCTCTCGGAGAACTTCAAGCAGTACCCTCAAATGCTGACAGTGTGTGGCCTCATTTGGAGAATAGACCAACACATCATCGATAAATAACGACAAAACTATCTAGATAAGGTTTAAACACCCTGTTCATGAGATCCATGAATGCTGCAGGGGTGTTGGTCGGACCAAAAGGAAGAACTGAAAACTCATAATGTCTGTAACGGGTCCTAAAGACCGTCTTGGACACATCCTCACTCCTAATCCTCAACTGATGATAGCCAGACCGCAGATCAATCTTGGAAAAGACCAATGCATTATGTAGTTAGTCAAATAAATCATCAATCTGTGGTACAAGATACTTGTTCTTTACAGTCACTTGGTTGAGCTTCCTATAATCAATGCATAACCTAAGTGACCCATCCTTCTTCTTTACAAATAAAATAGGTGCGCCCCAAGGAGATACACTAGGGCGAATAAATCCCTTGTCTAGCAAATCTTGCAACTGCTTCCTCACCTCAGCTAACTCCACAGGTGCCTTCCGATATGGAGCCTTTGAGATAGGAGAGGTGCCCAGAAGTAACTCTATAGTAAACTCTATCTCTCTAAATAGTGGCAATCCAGAAAAATCATCGGGAAAAACATCTGGAAACTTCTGCACTACATCAATCTCCTTAAGAGTAAGTGACTGATTAGCCTTCGGTATGAATACCACGCTGGCAAGAAAAGCGTCACAACCCTTGTTAACCATCCTCATCACCTTCATGGTGGAGGTAACAAACCTTCCTGCTAAGTTCCTTGGCAAGGGATGTGAAAACTCATCCTCACCAGGAATACGGAAAGTGATCTTCTTCCCACAACAATCAACTAAAGCATAGTGCTCCTCTAGCCAATCCAGACCAAAAATAGCGTCATAGTCCTTCATCTATAGTAAGAAGAAACACCCATCTAAGACTCAATCCTCAATGCACATAGGTAACGAAGGAATACACTTCCTAGTCGATATCGTTCCTGCAGGTGTGTGCACAGACAACGAAACCTCTAACTCCTCAGCCTCTAATCCTAACTCTAAAGCTAACTGCCTAGAAAACCGCTCGGAAATGAATGAGTGAGTGGCACCCGTATCAAACAAAACCCGAGCGTGCACACCAATGAAAAGAACCGTACATTCGGTGACATTATCCGCATGCTCAGCATCCTCTCGTGATAGGGCAAACACTCGAGCTTGGGCTCGAGGCCTTCCTGGTCTTCCTGTAGCTGGTGCGGGTGCTGTTGTCACTGCTGGGGCTGGAGCTCCATGCTGGACTCCCTGCTGATGTCTAGTGTGACAGATCTGTTGCTCGCTGCTCCTGCACTTGAGACACTTTCCTGCCATCTTCCAGCACTCGGTACCGCCATGTGCCCTTCCATAATGAGGGCACTCCTTCTTGCCGCTAGGCCTACTACTAGGGGAGCGCTGAGAAGCTGCCTGCTGACTGCTCGCTACCACAAGATGCTGCGGTGACTGGTACGCCGCTTTCTTCCTATCCTGCCGCTAGAAAGGAGGTACAGATCTCTTCTGCGACGCCTTCCTCTGCTCTAAATATTGCTCCATCTCGCTCTCCTGCCGAAAATCCGTGCTGAGAGCCTCATCAAGGGTATGCTGGTCAAACACTACCAGCCTCTATCTAAGTGATGGTTTAAGGCCCATCACAAACTTCTTCGCCTTCCTGCGCTCATCAGCCACAATGTGAGGTGCATGCATTGATAATTCCGCAAACCTGGCCTCGTACTCAATTAAGGTCATGGAGCCCTGAGTTAAAGTAAGGAACTCCAGCTCCATCTTGTCTTGGATATGCTCTGGAATGAACTTGGCCTGAACGAGCCTCACGAACTCATCCTATGCTACCTCGACAGCACCGTCCTCGAATCTGGTACGCAATAACGAGGCCCACCACACATCGGCTCTCTCTTGCATTAAACCATCCATAAGGACCAGATCTAGACAAATCTAAACTTACTATAAATAAATGCATATGCAACTAACTCATACATGTAGCATATAGGTGGCCAAGCCGACCTTGTCCTCCTCAGCGCACCTAATCGCTCGGAAGATCTTCTCGATCTCCCTCATCCAGCTCTCCACTAGCAGTAAATCACTCTCCCCCTTAAAGGAGGGTGGAGCCATCCTCTTGAATCGCTCCATGATGGAAGGACCAGCATGGCCATGCTCTTGGGGAACTAGAGCTAGAGCCTGAGCCTGCCACAACAAACAACATAAATAACACACAAGCAACATAAAAATCATATATTTTAAATGAAAGTAGACTACTTCTATCTAACATTTATAACCTGAGCCTCCAGCTGAGCCTGGAGTGTAAGACCCAGTTTCCCGGCTTTCCGTCTGGTGCCTGGGATGACTGGACACTGACGCGTCCAGGCTGGGGGACGCGTTGGTGTCACGGCGTGGGTGTCCACCGCTAAAGTCATCTGTGTCGCGACATTCAGGTGCGTCGCTTTCTCGTCGCATCTTGGTGTAACTCCTCGGGTTCTGTGTGCCTTCGCGTTGATCTTGGGATCACGTCGGGCAGGGGTGTCGCATTCTGAATGCGACATGTTCCCTGTTGCCTTCTGGTTGGGAAGGCGATGGACTCTGTGTCGCGTTCCGGTTGTTTCTGTGGCTGTGTGCCACGTGTCCGCATCGCAGGTGTGAAGGTGACGTGCCAGGTATCGCGTTCACCTTAGGCGTCTGCGCGCGCGACACGTGGTCTGGCGCCTGTCGGCCTGTCAGAGGTCTTGTCGAAACTTTTGAGAAGGCGACGTGTCGGATGTCGCATTCCTATTATGATCGCGACAGGGATCTTGTCGCGTTCTAAGGTTCCGAGGGCTTAAGGCCATTTGCCCCTCCTTTCTTCCCCTTTTCTTCCTCTCTCCCTTTTCCCCTCTTCTCAGGCGGTGGAGGGCTCCCTCCGGCGATCCGGTATTGTGGAGCGGCCGGGAGCTTGTGTGGAGCGGCAGTGCGTTCGTGGACCGAGGAGGAGGCGACCAACTGACGTGAGGGCCCCTTCGTTGGGTGGTTTCTCTGTTCTAAGGTAGGGATTTCTTGTGCCCTCTCCCATCCGGGTGGATCGGGAGCCCTCGGGGTTTTGTAGTTAGATTTACAGCTTTCCCCATGCTCCCCACCCTGTGTGTGTGCTTGTGTGGTAGCTTGGGGGACCGTGGTTGGCCCCCATGCTCGATTTGGGGCTCAGTCTGTGATCGCGACAGGATAGCTGTCGCGATACCAGTCTGGAGGTGATGTTCAACCTGTCGCCTTCTGGGTGGCGACAGGTTGGCTGTTGCGTTCCCCTCTGCGCTTCAGTTCCGGGTTCTATTTTGAAGGTGGCCCCTTGGCTGTCGCCTTCGGGGTTGCGACCGGGCGATCGTCGCGTTCTACCTTTGGGGTAGCGACGATTCCCTTGTTGCCTTTTTGTTCCTGTGCCGTTTGGCTGCGGGCCAATGGCCCCGCTTGGGGTCCGGCCTTCTGAGGCTGAATGTGACGGGTCGATATGTCGCGTTCAAGTTAGAAGGCGGCCCCCTGGTCGTCGTGAACTGGTGCCGATAGGTTGGCTGTCGCCTTCCTATTCTGAAGGCGACACACCTGTGGTCGTGATCAGGTTGTTCTGGCTTTTGTTCTGCCTCGTGGTGTTCCGACTTCTCGTGCCATGCTCGGTGTGCCGACGACCCTTCCGGGGTTTCTGGAAGGGGTGCTGTGTGTGCTCGTGCCTGCTGGGCTTGTCTTGGTTACAAGCTAGTTGTGCCGTTTCTATGGTGATTGCCCCGTCTGTTCGCCCAGTGCTTGGCACTAGAGGGCTTGTCCCGTTCATAGGTTGTCTCCGTTGCCTGGGACCCCCATCCTCGGGAGCATATTGAGGGAGTACTTTGGGCTACGAGCGTGCTCGAGTTGGCAGCCGACAGGGTGGACTCTGGAGCTGAGGGGAAAACGAGGTTTGGACAGAGGCGCTGAGTCGTTTGTAGAGCTCTCTTGTCTGGGTCTGGGATGGTGAGGGGTTTCGAGTGCTTTCCTGGCGCAGACTAGACAGTCCTTTGTCTCACTGCCTCTCTCTGCGTTGGTTCCGGAGCCACGTAGTGGTGCTAGGCGTGAGGCCGCAGCTTGGCTAGGCTGTGGTGGTGCGTGTGTGGTGTGTTCTTGTCGGCTCTGTCTCGCCCTCGCACGGGGGCAGAGGCAGGAGCTAGGCTAGCGAGCAGAGCGTGTGGACCGCGGGGGCTTGGTTGCTGTTGTTGTGATGACATTTCCTCACGACGTTTCTAAGTGTTATCCATTGCTCTAGTTGGTAAGGCGGTTATAGCCTGTCCGTGCCTAGTTCCCGTGGGCGTTGTTGGTCTGGCCTTGTGCAGACTCGTGCTTCCGGTGGTTCCCGCTTGGTGTTCTCTCGGCTCTGTGGTTCCGTTTGTTGGTGCCAGTCCATGGTGGCATCGGCGTGTATGGCTTCCCGACCTTGCGGTGTATCCGGGTCTGGGGTGGTTCTACCTACGGGCCCTCGACTCTGTGGAGGTCTGAGGTGGCCGAGTTTGCGGTGATATGTCGTTCTCACCTGGTTGTTCTGTGGTCTCGGTAGGTGTGCCGAGGGTTGCTTCCGCTCTATGTCTGACTCCGTTGGTTTCTGCGGGAGTCGTGTGTGTAGCCCGACCTTGGTTGGTGGTCGTGGCGTTGTACTGTTCTATTCCGCTGGTTAGTAGTACCATGCTGTAGGTGTTCCTTGCTTTACAGCTTTCTATTGTAGTTTCCTATTTTTGGAGTTCCTGCTGCTCTGGCTGGTGAGGGATTGGTAATCCCTACTAGGCCTTGTTCGCGAGGCTCACCCCCCTACTTCCTTCAGCTAGGGACTCGTCATCGCGGGAGCTCGGTGTCAGACGGGTTGCGGAGGCAGTCGTGGCACCGTCTGCTGTCAGAAGCAGTGAGAGCGAGTGTTGTGAGCTCTTGTACCCAAGTGAGCTGAGAGTTGTGTTTTGCAAGTCCTCGGGGTATGCCCCTTAAGGACTGCACCTTTCTTCTTATACCTGTGCTTTTGTTTGGGACACGTTGTACAGACATTTGTATATTGTACAGATTGTTATAGTTATTGGAATTCAGTACATATCTCACTAGACTATTAATTATAACCCTTCCGGGTCTTCGGATCCGTGGGTGGCGACACGAACTTCGGGCCCTGGTGGGGGTTTGGAGGGTCGGGTCGTTACAGTTGGTATCAGAGAGAGGGTCTACTGAGATTTGTAAGCAGTTAATAACGATAGCTGTCCCAAAGGAAGGTACTAGTGCGCTGCTGACACCGTCCGACTTGTGTTAGGCTGGTGCTTTCAAATGTTTTGAAGGTGTGCGGCTTCCCTGCATGATTCGTGTACGTGTTGCAGGTTGCAGTTGTTGCTGTGCCGCGTGCGTGGCGAGTGTGGTTGCTCGGCGTGTTCGTGCCATAGTGGCGCAGTTGGCACTGGACTCACTGGCAGTGGTCTTCCTTGTGTGGAGGATGCTTGCGAGCCAGTCCAGGTGCGGTGCTCCTGGTCGTCTTCGGCGCATTTGATCATGTGTGCGTCGCGGAGGCTGAGAGAGCCTACGTGTGGTGTGGCCTTCACCGGTGCTGGGTTGTTGCCCGTGGAACCTGTGGAAGGTGTCTCTGCCTTGTTGGCTACCCCTTTGTTGTTGGGGTGTGTGTTGTCGTTGTTGCGTGTTTGGCCTTGTGTGCCTGTGCGCCGTTGTGCGCTGTGCTCAGGATGCCGAGTTAAGCAGGTGCTTTGTGTGCCATGTTGCACCGCTAGTTGAGCACTGCGACATTTGTCTGTGGTCGTTGTCAGCCTGGCGTTGACAGGTTGTGAGCTCTGGTGAGGTGCTCCCAGAGTCTTTCTTTGTTGGTTCTGGCGGAAGTGAGGTTTCCCCAGAACAGTGTTGTGCTCATTTATGGCTGCTGTGGCATTGCCCTCTAGGCTGAAGTGCATCGCCTGGTTGCCCTGTGTTCTGGTGAGGTTTCCCAGAACTGTTTGCTGATGTTCTGGTGAGGATTTCTCTCAGGACTGTTCCTCGCTCGTTTCTGCTGTTGCCGTGCTACCTGAGAGTCTGAGGTGTGCTGTTGGTTGGGCTGGTGCATTCTGGAGGATTTTCCCAGAACGATGCCTTGGTGTTTCTGGTGGAGGTTCTCCTAGAACCGGCTTGCGATGCTTCTATAGTCCTGCTTGCTGTAGTGTTCTCTCTGATGGTCCGTGTTGTTTAGTCGTGGGGATTGTGCATTCTGGTGAAGGTTCTTCCCAGGATCGCCCTTTGTCGCTTCTGGTGGAGGTTCTTCCCAGGAGTGCTCTGTGTTCGTTTCGGGCCACCGTTGTGTTGTCCCTGTGATTCGAAGTGTGCCATTTGGTTAGGCTGCATTTTGGTGGAGGTTCTCCCCAAGGCTGCTTCATGTTGTTTTGGTTGTCGTTGCTCTCTCTCTCTGTGGAGATGAGCTGTCGTTGTTTCCGGTTGGACTGTCTTTGTTAAAGTCTGCTTGGGCGTTGTCGGTCAAGGTGTTGTGCCCTCGGACGTGCGTCTGGCTACCGCGTTGGCCAGCTTGTCTTGTTAGTCGTTTCCAAGTTTCTCGGCCGCGCTGGCGGGACTTCTGTGTCCCCGTGGCTTCAATGGTTTGTTTCGTTTCTCGTGCCGGCGTGCTCTTGCAGATGGTGGTCTGGTGAGTGCCGTAGGTGTCTAGCAGGCTGTGCTTCTTATGGAAGCGTCAGTCTTGCGTTGTGGTTTTTCCTCTTGCGTCTGGAAGAGACTCGTTGTGTGTGTCTCCTTCCTCTGCTTTCCGTTGGTTTCTCAGGGTAGCGATGCTCCACTGTGGTGTGTGTTGCCAGGGTGCGCATTGTTGTGACCTTCTGGTGGAGTCATCTTCCCTTGAGTTGTTTTTGGGTTTAGCTGGTTGCTCCCCTCATGTTGTCGTTTCCTTGTGGCATCGTGGGTCGGTGGACCTGTTCGTGCCATTTGTCATTGCAGTTGTTTCTTGCTGCCTGCCTGCGCAATTTGAGGCATTGGGTCCCTATTGGTCTAGTGCGAGGTAGTCCCGTGTTCTTGTTGGGTTGCAGGCGTAAGTGTTGCTCTGCTGTGCACCAGTTTTCTGGTTGTCTTGCTCGTGCAAGCGTTGTTCCGGTGTATGATAGATTGTGCCTCGGCTGTGCCTTGGAGGCTTTTCGTGTCGTTGTTTGGTGTTTGGCCTCTCTATCGGTCGCGATAGAGGTGGCGCCTCTTGATCTTGCGCGCTAGGGGGGGGGGGTCGTTGTGTTCTTTTGCGCCCCATGCGGCAGAGTTGGTGCTCCATGTTTTGTGTGCTTCTTGAAGCCTACGTAGTTGTTGCGCTCTTGAAGAAGTTGTCGGCTTTCCATACGTCCCCATTGTGGGTCTCTGGGGGTGAGCCCCTTCGACGGGCCATATGTTGTTTCGAGCAGTTGGTGCAGTTGCGTGTGCTGCACCTTGAGTGTTCTTCGATGCTTCGTGTTTTCGTGCCTCAAGGGCTGGGGCCGGCATGGCCTGTTGTGCCCTTTCAGGCTTGCGGTTCTTTGCGTGTGGCTTTTGGTAGGTCTCGGGTGGAGAGTCCTTCCTATTAGCCCATGGCGTTGTTTCAGCCGCTGGTGCACCTGTGTTGCACTTTGTTTAGTTTTGGTGCTTGTGGTAGCACCGTGTGCTCATGCTCGAGCATTTTGGTTTGTGCCATCTGGAGCCTGGGTGCATTGTGTTGTACCTTGGGTGGCTCCTGGTGCTTGTGGTAGCACCATGTGTTGTGCCATGTGTCTGTTCGTGATATTTGTGCGTCGTTTCCCGAGTTTGCTCGGTGTTGGAGGCATTGGGCTTTCCGCTTCTGGGACACATGTGATAGCCTGAGTCTCGTGATTGTACCGTTACCGCTGTGGGGTGGCTGCTTTGCCTTGTCTAGGTAGCCTTATCGGTGGTACGCCAGGCTTTGGTCGTGGCCAGTGTCCCGATTTTTCCTCTCGCTCTGGGAGCGATCGTGTTTGGCTGTGGTACCCTGCTTAGGTTTGGGTCCCTCTGAGGTTGGTGTGTTGTTCTCGACCTTTGCGGTTGTTCGGTGCCTATGTGGTTGTGTGCCTTTATGGCGGTTGGCATGTTGGTAGCCGCGCTAAGCCCTGTGTGCATGTGGCGGGTGTGCTGCCAACTCTTCGTTGGTTCTCCATTGTGCCTGGCGTTGGCAAGTCTGGAAGCCAATGGCGGAGTCTCCTGTCGGTTCGTCTGGTGACAGTGAGGCCTGCTGGCTTGCTAGTACTCGACCACGTGGTTTGTTGGCGTTGTGAGGTGCTCGGCTTTTGGCTTAACCTCAGACATCTTCCATGTTTCTGTCGCGGTGTGCCACGTTGTGGAGTGTGTGACTCCCAGTTTCTGTGGCCCCGCGTTCGTTTGGTGTCCTTGTCGGACCACGAGGAAGGTCTGAGTGAGACCTAGTGGTGACAGTGGAAACCGTTTTCGCGTGTTGAGGTTCCTCCGCATGCGTTTGTCGTCCCTGTTGGACCGCGAGGAAGGTCTGGGTGAGACCTAGCGGTGACAGTGGACGTTGTTTCATGTGTTGCAGACTCTCCGCGAGCACGATGTGCTCGGGTTCTCGTCTCTCTTGTGGCTTCTCGGTTGGGCTGATGATCGATGCTAGCTGCTGCTAGTAGCGTGAGACCATTCCCCTGAGACTTGTGGTTGGTTCTCGAGTGTTCCTCGTGTTGTGGTCGGAAACTGTGTGCTCTGTCGGGTTTTACTGGCGACAGAGTAGGTTGTCGATCGGTTGGTCCCAACAGCGGGTCTGTTGGTGGCTGCAGTCGTGCGGTTTTCGGTTGGCGTTTTCTGTTGTTCAGGTCTATTTTTGGCACCGCTCGGCACCTGTGGAGTTGTCGTTCCATTTGGGCGCCCCACGTGTGGCTGGAGGGAGCCATTAGTTTTCGGTTGTGTGCTCCACCCGTGTGTTTGGAGCCCGTTGGGTGAGCCGTTGGTTTTCCGGCTTCATGTGCTTCGCACGTGTTTGGCTGTGCGATTGTTGCCACGAGGAAGTCGTGTTGAGACTTAGTGGCTTTTTCACGCTGGTCTTACGTTTGCTCCCTGTGCTTCATTTCATGCCTCGGGATCTTTTGGGCCTGTCCCAATTTCGAGGACAAAATTGTTTTTAGGGGGGTAGAATGTAAGACCCAGTTTCCCGATTTTCCGTCTGACGCCTGGGATGACTGGCCACTGACGCGTCCAGGCAGGGCGACGCATTGGTGTCGCGGCGTGGGTGTCCACCGCGACAGTCATCCTTGTCTCAACGTTTGGGTGCGTCGCTTTCTCGTCGCATCTTGGTGTAACTCCTCAGGTTCTGTGTGCCTTGGCGTTGATGTTGGGATTGCGTCGGGCAGGGGTGTCGCATTCTGAACGCAACATGTTCCCTGTCGCCTTCTGGTTGGGAAGGCGACGGCCCCTGTGTCGCGTTCCGATTGTTGCTGTGGATGTGTGCCACGTGTCCGCATCGCAAGTGTGAAGGCGACATGCCAGGTGTCGCATTCACCTAAGGTGCCTCCGTGTGCGACACGTGGTCTGGCACCTGTCAGCCTGTCAGAGGTCTTGTCGGAACTTTTGAGAAGGCGACGTGTTAGATGTCGCGTTCCTGTTGTGATCACGGCACGAATCTTGTCGCGTTCTCAAGTTCCGACGGCTTAAGGCCATTGGCCCCTCCTTTCTTCCCCTTTTCTTCCTCTCTCCCTTTTCCCCTCTTCTCAGGCGGTGGAGGGCTCCCTCCGGCGATCTGGCACTGTGGAGCGGCCGGGAGCTCGTGCGGAGTGGCGGCGTGTGCGTGGAGCGAGGATGAGGCGGCCAACCGATGCGAGGGCCCCTTCGTGGGGTGGTTTCTCCGTTCTAAGTTAGGGATTTCTTGTGCCCTCTCCCATCCGGGAGGATCGGGAGCCCTCGGGGTTTTGTAGTTAGATTTACAGCTTTCCCTATTGTCCCCTCCCCGTGTGTGTGCTTGTGTGGTAGCTTGGGGGACCGTGGTTGGCCCCCATGCTCGGTTTGGGGCTCTGTCTGTGATCGCGACAGGATAGCTGTCGCGATACCAGTCTAGAGGTGACGTGCAACCTGTCGCCTTCTCGGTGGCGACAGGTTGGCCATTGCGTTCCCCTTTGCGCTTCAGTTCCAGGTTCTGTTTTCAAGGCGGCCCCTTGGCTGTCGCCTTTGGGGTTGCGACTGGGCGATCGTCGCGTTCTACCTTTGGGGTAGCGACAATGCCCTTGTCGCCTTCCTATTCCCATGCCGTTTGGCTACGGCCAATGGCCCCGCTTGGGGTCCGGCCTTCTGACGCTGAACGCGACGGGTCGATATGTCGCGTTCAAGTTAGAAGGCGGCCCCCTGGTCGTCGTGAGCTGGTGGCGACAGGTTGGTTGTCGCCTTCCTGTTCTGAACGCGACACACCTGTGGTCGCGATCAGGTTGTTCTGGCGTTTGTTCTGCCTCATGGTGTTGTGACTTCTCGTGCCGTGCCGGGTGTGCCGGCATTGGCCGACGGCCCTTCCGGGGTTTCTGGAAGGGGTGTCGTGTGTGTCCGTGCCTATTGGGCTTGTCTTCCCGGTGCTTGGCACTTGAGGGCTTGTCCCGTTCAGAGGTTGTCTCCGTTGCTTGGGACCCCCATCCTCGGGAGCTTGTTGAGGGAGTACTCCGGGCTACGAGCGTGCTCGAGTTGGCAGCCAACAGGGTGGACTCTGGAGCTGAGGGGAAAACGAGGTTTGGACAGCGGCGCTGAGTCATTTGTAGTGCTCTCTTGTCTGGGTCTGGTACGCCGAGGGGTTCGGAGTGCTTTCCTAGCGCAGACCAGACAATCCTTTGTCTCACTGCCTCTCTCTACATTGGTTATGGAGCCATGTCATGGTGCTAGGCATGAGGTCGTAGCCTGGCCAGGCTGCGGTGGTGCGTGTGTGGTGTGTTCTTTGCGGCTCTGTCTCGCCCTCGCGTGGGGGCAGAGGCAAGATCTAGGCTAGCGAGCAGAGTGTGTGGACTGTAGGTCCCCCCTGTTGGCTGCTAGCGCCGGTGGCTTGGTTGCTGTTGTTGTGACGACGTTTCCTCACGATGTTTCGAAGTGTTATCCATTGCTCTAGTTGGTACGGCGGTTATAGCCTGTCTGTGCCTAGTTTCCGTGGGCGTTGTTGGTTTGGCCTTGTGCAGACTCGTGCTTCCGGTGGTTCCCGCTCGGTGTTCTCTCGGCTCCGTAGTTCCGTTTGTGGGTGCCAGTCCGTGGTGGCATCGGCGTGTATGGCTTCCCGACCTTGCGGTGTATCCAGGGTCCGTGGTGGTTCTGTTTGCGGGCCCTCGACTCTATGGAGGTCTGAGGTGGCCGAGTTTGCGGTGAGACGTCGTTCTCACCTGGTTGTTCCATGGTCTCGGCAGGTGTGCCGAGGGTTGCTTCCGTTCTGTGTCCGACTCCGTTGGTTTCTGCGGGAGTTGTGTGTGTGGCCCGACCTCGGTTGGTGGTCGTGGCATTGTATTGTTCTCTTCCGCTGGTTAGTAGTACCATACTGTAGGTGTTCCTCGCTTTACAGCTTTCTAGTGTTGTTTCCTATTTTCGGAGTTCCTGCTACTCTGGCCGGTGAGGGACTGGTAATCCCTACTGGGCCTTGTTCGTGAGGCTCACCCCCCTACTTCCTTCAGCTAGGGGCTCGTCGTCGTGGGAGCTCGGTGTCAGATGGGTTGCGGAGGCGGTCGTGGCACCGTGTGCTGTCAGCAGCAGTGAGAGAGAGTGTTGTGAGCTCTTGTACCCGAGTAAGCTGAGAGTTGTGTTTTGCAAGTCCTGGGGGTATGCCCCTTAAGGACTACACCTTTCTTCTTGTACCTGTGCTTTTTTTTGGGACACGTTGTACAGACTTTTGTATATTGTACAGATTGTTATAGTTATTGGAATTCAGTACATATCTCACTAGAATATTAATAATAACCCTTCCGGGTCTTCGGATCCATGGGTGGCGACGCGAACTTCGGGCCCTGGTGGGGGTCTGAAGGGTCGGGTCGTTACATGGAGTGCAGCCTGAGTATGAGCCTGAGTCTGCATGGCCTGCACTAGACCTTGCATGAATACTCCATAATCTACTGGTGGTGGTGGAGGAAGTACAGTAGGTCTCTGTGGTGCTGGGGCCTGCTGGTCACCCCTCTCCTCTCTCCTCTGCTCATCCTCACGAGTAGGAACACCATGCCTACAACGAGAAGCCATAGACTGCAAGACAATTTAATCACATTTAAAGCTAAGTTAATTAATTCCTAACCACTTTCTTATCTACCTTTCATTCATTATTAATCCTTTCTACACATGTGGACAAATCTATAAAGACTTAGCATATTATGAAGATGATGGCATATATTCATATACAATCTCAACCTTGTTGCTCTGATACCAATCTCTATAGTGACCCTCCTTATACCAGTTCGATTATACCAATCCACGTTGGTATAACGAACGTCGTCACAGTGCGACATTGACCCAACACTAAACACTAAGCTGAGATGTACACAAATACAGCGGAATAATAAGAAGTCTATTCTCATTCCATCATCATTGTTAAATATCCATAGTCCATATAGCATTTAAAGAAAAGCTAAAGTCCACATAATTGAAATTTTAAATCAAATTAACATCGTCTAAATGAGATACATCACTTATTCATTACATACTTATGAAAAGGATAATACAATGAAGAGATCTCCACAACACAAGCTACTCCTCGCACTCGGAGTCGCTCCTAACAATCTCCTCGGAAGATGTGGAGACACCTGCACCTGTACGCCAAAGCAAGAATGAGTCTTAATAGACCCAGCAAGCAAACCATGAACACAACCATACACATATCTTTTACACAGATTGCCCTTTTTACTAAGGAGAAATACATATTGCATGCTTTAAACAATTTAATTTTTACTATACATTGAAATCCATACAAATAGAAGTACATGGTCCATGTTCCATATCAAATAAACAACTAAACATGAAATCTTATGACATGTATCTTACACCTTTTATTCAACATGCTTTCAAAATCTAAATCTCATTCAAATCATTAAGTAACTACACATAATTTAAGCATGGATTTGCACAAAATAAATAACATACCTATCATGGATTCTATTCATTTTTCACATGCATTTAATATCAATACACATACCTTTTGCTTGCTGTTTTAACATGAATTAAACATATTCATAAGGATCTACACTTATTTACATGCTAACACATTTACTTAACAATTTCACATTGCACAACTTTCACATGTCACATTTCACATTTCACATTTCACACTTTACACTTAGTTGCCATGACACATAGTCCAAACCACCACTAGAAGGACACACATATACACATTCACATATCCATCACCTAGGCAACACAATGATAGACCTTGGCTAACTTCGCAGAACCGGGAGAAGCACTCACCACCCTAACCAATGGTACTTGTCCACCTCCAGGATTTCATCCTAATTGCCCATAGGATTTCACACACATTGAACCTTTCCGTAGGGACTTTACTGCGGTACAGTTCCACAGCCCTCTATGGTAGCAGAGTCACACACGACACAATTTACACACTTTTCACATTATCACGTTATCATAGTATTGACATGCACTTAACTCACACACATGCATTTTAACACATATACATGGATCAATTTACATGGTATACTTTTACTGTTTCAATGAAATTGACTCTTAACACAGATCTAAACATGCTGCTAACAATTGAACTTCATACAATTAACATTAGTATGCTTAACATGTCATTTTTCGCTCATTTAAGTCATGGCAGTACCTACTGTTATCAAAATGGAACGAAATTTTAATCACAAGTTTCCAATAGTAACCCTATTTCATGCTCAATTTCTCATATTTTTTAGATATGTAAAACAATTTTAATAATTAAAACATACTTCAATAACATTTATCAATAAATTCAACTACACATGGCACATAGTAGGATAGTCATGTATAATAGTTACAAAACCTGTTAATAGTCATTACATAGTCGCAGTAATTTTCTGAAATTCTAATTTAACATGGATCTATTTAAACATAATTTATCAATGCTAAATCAGGCTTAATATTCTGTTGCAGAAATTCTAATAAATAGCAAAGTTCACAAAAATTCGACCTACTCACATGGCATGATCTACTGAATGTGTTTAACCCAAAATAACATCCACAGCATGTATACATATCTAGAAATCCTGAAAATCCAACACAACATACATCTGTAAAACTAGAAGAACTTGGTGGCACAGGTGTTTCCGCCAACATAGGTTAACGGCACAAGATCATGCCGCCAACCAGAGATCCTAACGGCAGCAAATGTTGCCGTTAAGTTCATGTTTGCAAAAATACAGACTGAACGCATAAAACAAAGGTGAATGGGGGTTCCAGGACACGAGGAAAATTCGATAAAAATGCTTGGGACCTACTAGACATGAGTATGGATGAGATCCAAGGGTTACTTGCCTTTGGAAAAATCGTTAGATGGAATTATTTGCCGACGATGCTCTCCTTAGCTAGTGCCAAGAAGCCCTCCAATCTCCCCTCGATCCGGTTTCTATGTTGATGGAGGAAGCACGTTGGAGTCGGGGAAGCTTTACAGATGATCTGAGTCCCTTCCAGTCGTTGTAGATCGCCGGAAGGAGCATCCAATCGCCAGATCCAATGTTTCAAAGTTCAGGGTTCGCAACAAGCTTTTTAGGGCTTTTCTCAAGAGCCAAAGGGACTCAATCTGGTCGAAGGGAGGTGTTTTATAAGCCAAGAGAAGTTGGGTAGACATTTAGGTCGGGTTTTCGATTGTTGGACGACGGTTTCCAAAAACTGGGTTGAAGAAATTGCGAGCATTTTCGGATCTGAAACCGCAACAAATCTGGGAGATAGACATCCACATACCTGGCCGCCTACCACGAGTTAGCGTCCATCGATCTGGACGCTGACATCCCCATGCACGTCCATGCATGTTGACGCCAACTGGTCTTTTGGCCAGAACACAGAAATATCTGGAATCTTATATATATACTGTATACATACATGCGATTGTGATGTATACTTAAATGCTATCTACACAATGTAAATAAAACAACATATATGTAATAAACACAAATATATGAACTACAATACTCAAATGAATAAATATATATATATATACAGAAATAATTACATACATATGGATATACATACATATACATGGCACTATACACAAGTCATTTTCACAACACATGACCGAAACTAAGAGGGCAAAATTCGAGGGCCTTACAGTTACAGATATGGAATCCCAAACATAGTCGGAGAAATAAACGACCACATTGCTGCCGTCAACAAGAAATAGGCATCAATCGATGTTGACGTCTAGATCATTAGGCCACATAGTAAATGACACAAGTGTTGCCGTCAACTAGCCCTTAACGTCAAGGGATGTTGACGTTAAGAAAAGTTTCAGGTAGAATAATAAAACATCACAATAGTCATAAAATGCACAATCTTTGAGGGCCTTACACCCTCTCCCCCTAAAAGAAAACTTCGTCCCCGAACTTAGAGCAAAAGTACTGACCAAATAGATGGGGATACTGCTTCTTCATGGCATCCTCAAGCTCCCCTGTAGCCTCCTCCCATGAGAAATTTCTCCATAATACCTTCATGGATGCAATAGCCTTATTCCTAAGGTGCTAAACCTTACGATCTAGGATGGCTACTGGTCGCTCCACATAAAACAAATCTGGCTGAAGCTCCACTAGCTCGTGACTGATAACATGTGATGGATCCCACACTTATCTCCTTAGCATAGACACGTGGAAGATAGGATGCACACTTGCTAGCGTTGGGGGTAAAGCTAGCTTGTACGCCATGCTGCTCATCCGCCTGAGAATCTCAAACGGGCCAATGAACCTCGGACTCAACTTTCCATGCCTGCCAAACCTGACCACTCCTCGAGTAGGTGAAACCTTGAGGAAAACATGCTTGCCAACCTCGAACTCTAAGTCCTTCCTTCTGTTGTTGGCAT
The DNA here is from genome assembly GCA_014218235.1 of Colocasia esculenta. Classification (NCBI taxonomy): domain Eukaryota; kingdom Viridiplantae; phylum Streptophyta; class Magnoliopsida; order Alismatales; family Araceae; genus Colocasia; species Colocasia esculenta. The sequence goes on from CM024755.1 coordinate 137,333,305, forward strand.
AGCTTTTCTGCCTATCCTGCGTTGCAATCAACCTTTGCCTGATGAGCTGAATCTTATCCGAAGTTTCTTGTACCAACTTAGTCCAACCAACTACCTATCACCTGTCTCCTCCCAACACAAAGGAGACCTATAGGGCAGACCGTACAATGCCTCGAATGGAGCCATTCCGATACTTGCATGAAAACTATTGTTGTAGGAAAACTCCACAAGGGGTAGGTGATGTTCCAATCGCCCTTCCAGTCAAGCCCGCACGCTCTCAACATGTCCTTCAGTGTCTGAATCGTCCTCTCGGACTGCCCATCTATCTGAGGGTGAAACGCCGAACTGAGCTTCAAATGAGAACCCAAAGCCTCCTGAAGACCCTGCCACAGTCTCAATGTAAACCGCGGGTCTCTGGATATTTATGCCCATTAAGGCTCCATATCCAAGTCTGCCTCTCGTGATCGAACCGAAGTCTCACAAGGGATTGCTCGTACACGTGTCCAGTAAGAATATAAAAGACAACCATAACAGTAAAAGACACAAGAAAGTACATGTGCTCATATCTGCATATAATAATTTACAACTGTTTGAATACATTAATACATGTCCAATTAAAAAGTACAACTACCTGGGGCATACCCCGAGAGAGCACAAGCTCACACAACACAACTAACACTACTGCTGGTGGTACAAGTCTGCCACAATGCCATCGCAAGCCATACCAATGGTAAGCCCTAAAGGAACTGTAGGGGAGTGAGCCCCAACAAGTCACTAGCTTAGTAGGGACCACCCAAGAACAACACACAAAACTGAAGAGACCTCAACCCCAGAGGGTCTCACTGGAAACACTGATAGCCAAACTATATCATGCTCACAATAAAACATAAATAATAACAGCTAAACAATATATCTCACTAGCTGGCACAAATTCTGAAGAATAAAGAGACAATAGGACTAGCACAGCACTGCTAGTCCGCTCTACAACTGAAACGCCTAGGCCACATACCTCACAGATAAACTACTACAACAACTGGTCGGCTAACCTACAAGCCTCACAGGCAACCTACCCACGAAGGGTAATAGGACTGGCTTGAACTAGCCAATCCACCTCACACCAACACCTCACATCAAAACATAATCGGAAGCTTATCCGAAGACGAGTAAAAACACAAAACGTGGAAGGTCACTCCACAGACCTCCACAGAACACAAGTCCACCTCAACACTTGAAGGGACTGGTACACAATGTACGACAACACAAAACTACCCACAAAGGGTACATGTACCTACTACCATGAGGTACCACAGCGGAACCACAACCAGAATCATGCCACCACCAGGCACACCACAACAGGTAAAACCTCAACCAACCTGTCACACATACAAGCTACCACCAGTGGCAAAGCACGAGTTGAAAATAACGACGTCACGACACGAGAACGAACTACTGGTTCATGATGCCAGTATCCCACCCGGACAACACAACACAAGAACTACCTCTCAGTCTCACAGTCACGGACGAAAGGTCCAACTGCCGCTCCACAAGCATAAGCCAAAGAATAGTGGAGACCAACCAACACCACACCTACAGACCACACTGTTGTAGGCCTATGCCTAGCACCTTTAAGGACTCTTGCCTAAGCTCCCTAGAGTGAGGCACTGGAAAATAGGACTATTTGGGGACCAGTGTCGACTACTAGTGTCTGCATCCCCAACTACGAGCGCGCTACAAGTGACCAAACACAAACTCTCACAAGTTGCTGCCCTTTGTCGTCTTTCCCTCAGCCGGACGTACAACTCAAACACAGGAGTGAGGGTGTCCAGGACAGACGACACAGACCTCAACGGTACACATAGTACAGGGACAAACCACGAGCACTAATGTGCCTGACTCACACAAAACCTGGGGTACCCGACTAGAGAGGTATTCCGGAATAGGCGCCAGACCACCACACTCGGCAATGCACAAACCACAATACTTACACATATTATCTTTATTACAAACCACGGTACACATGTGAGGAATAGCTTGTCCTGGTCACTCTGTGACCCACAAGCTAACCTGCACAGACACACACATACACTACCTTAACAAATAATGTCCCGGCCTATCATTAGTCACGAAGTGACCTCCACGGCCGCACCAAACTCATTGCACGATAATCACTTAATAACCATACTCTTACCTTACAAGTTAAACCTTCTTAGACATATAATCTATAATAGACATTAAAGGTCCAAGGCTAAGTTTACACCGGAACCTCACTGCCCAGTCACCACAAACCAAACATATATACACCACTCAAACCATGCAAACCGTATGTCAACCACGTAAGCAACACGTCCACCACATGGATGACATGCTCAACGAGCGCTACAGGTGCCAATGCACTACTCACACCAACCATGCACATAAGACATCGATAGTTGAATAATTGTAATGTTTAAAACATGCACAACAGAACCTCTCGGCTGAGGTTGCGAAGTGGGGTAGTGTCGCCTTCGGAATGCGACACCCCGATATGTCGCGTTCAAGAACCTAAACGCGACGAGTCGGCCTATCGTGTTCAGAACACCATAGGGGGCTCCATCACCTTCATAGGCAGGAACCCTAATCCGGGATCCTCTCCCCGGATTACCCCCACAAGCCATGCAAACCATGCTTAATTTCCATTTTTTATGATTTAGTGAATACCCTAGCATGGCATCTATGGTTTATAAAGCAAATAACACTTTAAACACGTCACACACACAATCCATGCATCAAACGAGGTGGATTCTCCCTACCTTCGTGAGGAACACGCAAACCAACCACGACACGGTGTCTCCCCCGCTCCATGCGGTGTCCTCGCAGCGAGAGCGCGTCAGGAACAACCCCCAAATGCCAAATCGCCCGAAATCCCCATAGCAGCTCCTCCCCTTGGCCAAACAGAGCATGCTCAGCTCTGTCTGGCCGACCTTGGTTATGAACTGTGTGCCATTGAGAACGCGACATGCATCTCCGTCACGACCTAAACGCGACGTAGGTGGCCGTCGCCTTCCCAAGGCCGACGTCAGCATGCCCCTAGTGCACGACACGCAGTGCGTAAGCAGACGAGGACCGCATCTTGGCGGCAACGGGAACACAACCACTAGGGCTGTCGCGTTCAAAATGCGACGCACACCCTTGTCGCATTCACAGACAGATTTTTGGGCCCAATCTGCCGACCCACAAAGCCTCTCAACCGGTGAGAACACCTAAAACACAGACTAATGGGCCACACACTGGACACCAAATCCACTAAGCAAGGATCCACGAAGATCCGAAAAATGAGCGATGTTACATTATTATCACGTAAAAAGGAATGTCGTCCTCGACATTCAAAACAAACCATAGTAAGCTGAATTATCACCTAAAAAGAAACAAAGCCATATACATAACAAGTATGATACACTTTCTCTGCACTTGCTTCTCAAACCATCCATATTGACTGATTCCTCTATTCATTTTCACGTTTGTTCTGCTTTCCCTTTTCTTTAATTCCTTTTACAGCTGCACTGCCTGATTATTACGTTCTGCTTTTTCTTTACCTTTCAGCTGTAGGCGATTCTACCTTATTTTTGGTGCTTTATTTCCTTGGACTCAACCTACTTCCACATTTTCCCGGCTGTGTTTGCAACATTTCTTTCTGGGCCGTTTCTCTTTCTTGAATTTATGTTTCACAAACTACCACCTTTAAATGCTCTGCCATATAAAATCATCGTTAAATTCTTCAAATTTCTTGGTGCGTTTCCATTTTATGCTTTTCACTGCCAGCCGTTATTCTGCCTCAATTTTACTCACGTCTTCAACTGTCAAATTCTCAAAGAAAACCACATTACAATTACTAAATTTATCGTGTCTTTATACCATTATGTCCATACTATCTTTATTCCTTTCTGGCCAAAAAACCACTGTCTTTTTACCCAACTATGCAAAAATCTCAAATTTTCCTTTAAACATTCAATCTCGGATAACGTGTGAATATTAAACCTTCCATGCTTCGGCTGCGCCACTTTGATTACACTAAATATCTAACAAAATATTCCATAAATTCTGCTCCTAATATTATTCACAATTACTACGCACTTTTATTATTATTCTGACTCTAGCTAGATTCAATACTAACTTTTCTCACTTCTCAAATCACTTTACTCAATCAACCAATGCTGAAAGAAGAAATTAAAATTTTCTGGACTGCTTTCTCTAATACTTTAATTCTGATTGTACCCCATGCTTTAATTTTGAATCCTGCTATACCACTACTGGCATACCTTGTTCCTTACATCCTTTTCTTACTTAAATAACATTCTCTGACTGATCCAATCAATTTATTGCATAACCTTTCAAAATATCAACTCTTATTGCTATGATACTGCATTCTCTAATTGAAAAAATTAAACTGCTCAACTAATTCTGCACATATTCTTTCTTCAACTTTATTAAACTCCCTCTCAATCAGATGCCATCTGATCTTAAGTTGTTCACTACTTAACTGATCACATATTTTCCTTTTGTACTTAATAATTTCAAATTTCCATTCATCTGCCATACTCTGACTTGCACACTATTCTATAACTGTTCTGCCTTTTATTCTTACATCAAACTCTAGAATATTTTCTCGAGAGAATACCTATGCTCAATTTGAACCACTTTCTATGTGTTGTCATGCAAACTCTTACTGAATAGTTCTCAAACCTTTTAATTATATCTATTTCATAATCTGTTGTACTATTTCTTTCCCTGATCAATAACCTGCCAACTGCATCAACCATGAAATCATTCCTGTAAAACATTTCCCTTAATTATTCTATTATCTAGCTAATTTCCCTGTACTGTTACTATTATAGCTCCTGCTGATGTACAATCATCTTTCTTTAAAATACTACAATAGTTAGAATCTGAAACTGATCTCTTTAATTACCATATCTTACTCTACCTGATTCCTCCATTCCATGTTACTGCTTATTCTCAAATGCTGAAGTACCACTATTATGGAACTTTCACTAATATCTTTCCATTCAAACCTTTACTTGAATTCTTTTTCACAATCTACCTTGATATTCCACTTAGCTCGATATTCTTTAAATGTTTCTCAACTGATTCATTTCCTTCTATTCTGACTCGCATAACTCTAATTTATTCCCATCATTCTTAACCTCATCCTCAATCTTTGTTGAACACATCCTTTACCTTTCTTTCCTCACAGTCTGCACCTTATTGCTTAATGACACTAATCTTATCTTTAATTCAGCAATCTTTAACAAAACATGCTATAAAATCCTCGCAGACTGCCACTTGCCAAGTGAATACCTTTCCTTTTAAATTCTCAGAAAAGCTAACTGCACACTAATTCTTCTTTACTTTCTCTTTACTCAAGTGATCATCTCGATACATTCTTACATAAATCTTTTATATCAAATTTCCATTATCATTACTCACAACAACATTATACTTAAACTCTTTACTGCAACTGTCTCTAATCACTATGCATTCTTAGTCTGACTGCCACAATTCACAGCTCTTCTACTTGTCAATACCTTATCTGAAACTAATCTGCCTCGTTCTTATCATTTCAACCCTTCCTTTTCAGTAATCACATTATTATCCATACTGCTCCTTAACACTTGCCAACATAGATCTCAAACACAACAATTAACTCTGCTAAAGTTCTCAACCACAATTCACATACTTAATAATCCTTATCACACTTTCTATTCCTCATTATATTGTTGTTCCCTCTGCTATTTCATCACATCATTACCTTATACCTGCCTCTGCCAACTCCGTTTTTTGTAAAACATCTTCACTGAATTCCATGACTGAATTCACTAATCCCTTCAGTTTCTATAACCAAAAACCTTGCAATAACTAACCTTTAACTGCAAACTGACGCACTGGTATAACCACTCAACTTATACCACTAGCCTTACCATTTCTCTGCAATTACTAACAACTTCCATGTGTGCAACAATCATACACATTTCATAAACTGGGTTTTACTCTAACCACATCTTCTCTCACCTACTACCAGTAACTGCCATACTTATAAAAACAAACACACAATTCACATGACAAAACTCACGTGAAAAGCCACTTTAAACCACATAAAACTGTAGACTTACTACTAGGAGTGGACATTAATCCATGTATTGAGACATTGTAACCTTAATGTCTTTTCATATTCTAACTGGACCATGGCTCTGATACCAACTGTAACGGCCATAGATATTTATGCCCATTAAGGCTACATATCCAAGTCCACCTCCCACGATCGGATTGAAGTCTCGCAAGGGATAGCTCGTACACATGTCCAGTAAGAATATAAAAGACAACCATAACAGTAAAAGACACAAGAAAGTACATGTGCTCATATCTCCATATAACAACTTACAACTGTCCCAATACATTAATACATGTCCAATTAAAAAGTACAACTACTTGGGGCATACCCCGAGGGAGCACAAGCTCACACAACACAACTAACACTACTACTGGTGGTACAAGTCTGCCACAACACCATCGCAAGCCATACCAATGGTAAGCCTTGAAAAGAACTGTAGGGGAGTGAGCCTCAACAAGTCACTGGCTCAGTAGGGACCACCCAAGAACAACACACAAAACTGAAGAGACCTCAACCCTAGAGGGTCTCACTGGCAACACTGATAGCCAAACCATATCATGCTCACAACAAAACATAAATAATAATAGTTAAACAATATATCTCACTAGCTGGCACAAATCCCGAAGAATAAAGAGACAATAGGACTAGCACAGCACTGCTAGTCCGCTCTACAACTGAAACGCCTAGGCCACATGCCTCACAGACATACTATTACAACAACTGGTCGCCTAGGCTACAAGCCTCACAGAAAACCTACCCACGAAGGGTAACAGGACTGGCTTCAGCTAGCCAATCCACCTTACACCAACACCTCACATCAAAACATAATCGGAAGCTTATCCAAAGATGAGTAAAAACAAAACACATGGAAGGTCACTCCACAGACCTCCGCAGAACACATGTCCACCTCAACACTTGAAGGGACTGGTACACAATGTACCACAACACAAAACTACCCGTAAAGGGTACAAGTACCTACTACCACGAGGTACCACAACGGAACCACAACCAGAATCACGCCACCACCAGGCACACCACAATGGGTAAATCCTCAACCAACCTATCACACATACAAGCCACCACTAGTGGCAAAGCACGAGTCGGAAAGAATGACGCCACCATACGGGAACAGACTACTGGTTCATGACGCTAGTATCCAACCCGGACAACACAACGCAAGAACTACCTCTCAGTCTCGCAGTCATGGACGAAAGGTCCAACTGCCGCTCCATAAGCATAAGCCAAAGAACAGTGGAGACCAACCAACACTACACCTGCAGACCACACTACTGCAGGCCCATGCCTAGCACCTTTAGGGACTATGGCCTAAGCTCCCTAGAGTGAGGCACTGGAAAACAGGACTAGTTGGGGACCAGTGTCGACTACTGGTGTTTGTACCCCCAACCACGAGCACGCTACAAGTGACCAAACACAAATGCTCACAAGTCACTGCCCTTTGTCATCTTTCCCACAGCTGGATGTACAATTCAAACACAGGAGTGAGGGTGTACAGGACAAACGACACAGACCTCAACGGTACACAGTACCGAGACAAACCTCGAGCACTAACATGCCTAGCTCACACAACACCTAGGGTACCCGACTAGAGAGGTATTCTGGAATAGGCGCCAAACCATCACACTCGACAATGCACAAACCACAATACTTACACATATTATCTTTATTAAAAACCACGGTACACATGTGAAGAATAGCTTGTCTCGGTCACTCTGTGACCCACAAGCTAACCTACACAGACACACACATACACTACCTTAACCAATACTATCCCGGCCTATCATTAGTCACGAAGTGACCTCCATGGCCGCACCAAACCCGTTGCACGATAATCACTTAATAACCATACTCATACCTTACTAGTTAAACCTTCTTAGATATATAATCTATAACAAACATTAAAGGACCAAGGTAAGTTCACACCAGAACCTCACTGCCTAGTCACCACAAACCAACCATATATACACCGCTAAAAGCATGCAAACCGTATGTCAACCACGAAACAACACATCCACCACATGGATGACACGCTAAACCAGTGCTACAGGTGCCAATGCACCACCACACCAACCATGCACATAAGACATCGATAGTCGGATAATTGTACTGTTTAAAACATGCACAATAGGACCTCTCGGCTGAGGTCGAGACGTGGGGTAGTGTCGCCTTCAGAACGCGACACCCCGATGTGTCACGTTTAAGAACTTGAATGCGACAGGTCGGCCTGTCGCGTTCAGAACGCGACAGCAGACTCCGTTGCCATTACATGCAAGAACCATAATCTGGGATCCTCTCCCCAGATTACCCCACAAGCCATGCAAACAATGCTTAATTTCCATTTTCCATGCTTTAGTGAATACCCTAGCATGGTATCTATGGTTTATAAAGTAAATACCACATTAAACACGTCACACACACAATCCATGCATCAAACGAGGTGGATTCTCCCTACCTTCACGAAGAACATGCAAACCAACCATGGCACGACATCTCCCCCGCTCCATGCGGCGTCCTTACGGCGAGAGTGCGTCGGAAATAGGCCCTAAACGCCAAATCGCCTAAAATCACCGCAGTAGCTCCTCCCCCTGGCAAAACAGAGCGTGCTTGCGGTTGAGAACGCGACGTGCACCTCTATCATGACCTGAACGCGATGTAGGTGGCCGTTGCCTTCCCAAGGCCGACGTCAGCATGCCGCCTAGTGCGCGACATGGGGCGCACATACAGACGAAGACTGCATCTTGGCGGCAATGGGAACGCGACCACCAGGGCTGTCACGTTCAGAACGCGACCACCAGGGCTGTCGCGTTCAGAACACGACGCACACCCTTGTCACGTTCACAGGCAGAAAACCTTTGAGCACTTTGGGCCCAATCTACCGGCCCACAAAGCCTCTCAACCAGCGAGAACACCTGAAACACAGACTAATGGGCCACACACTGGCCACCAAACCCACTAAGCAAGGATCCACGAAGATCCAAAAAATACACGACGTTACACTTCGGCACACCATGCAATCTCACAATGCTGCTAACATACAATCTCGCCAAGCTCTCCACAGACTGTTTCTTCCTCATGGGCAAGAAGTGTGCAGTCTTGGAGAAATGGTCCATGGCCACCCAAATTGAGTCATTGCCCTTAGCTGACCTGGGTAAACCCGTCTCAAAATCCATGGTGATTGCTTCCCACTTCCAAAAAGGTATCTCCGAATCCTCCATACTTTTGTCATTCATGCCACCACCTGGGTCATCTGATGTCCAACTACAAAACTTATCTGCTCCCCCTGCCAAAGAAGTTGTTGCTCCCCCGGATGTTGTTACTCGTCAAGAATGGCATCCTATTTCTTCTGTTACTAAGATTAATGATGTTTACCATACTGGTAAGGAGTCTATTTATGTGGGTGGTTTGATCAAAAACTCGGCCGATGCACCTATATCGGATACTGGTGAGGTGGCTCTAGTTGATGGTTTGTGTGAGAAACAGGAGGGTGTACATCTGGTTGTTGATTTGGGTGTTGTTGCTTTGCACAATAATTCGGAGGCTGATCATATCTCCATGAGCATGGGTGGGGTGCAAGGAGTTGTAGATCCCCCTCTTATTATTCTTGGTAATGCAGAATCTGGAAAAAATCTCAAAAACGTTGGTTGTGATGATCAGCTTCTACCTTCCTCTTCTGTCCAAGAGGATCAACCTGTTGATGAGTTTTTTTCCATATCTGGTCAGCAAATCGGCAAACCTATTGAATTTCCAATGCGAGTTCAGGCTGAACCTCCAAATCCTACACTGGTACATGTGGATTTTGTGGGTAAGGGGTATGTCAGACCAGAAGGTGTTAAAACACGTACTTCTTTGCGCAGGAGCGCCTCTGTTAACTCTTCCCAGTGTCCTATTTAATGAATGCTCTAATTTGGAATATTAGAGGTACTGGCAATACTCCCTCGGTTAGTAGGTTGAAACAGATTGTGAGATCTAATAATGTTTCTTTCTTGGCTATCATTTAGCCGAAATTGTGTCCTTCTAAGATAACCAGGTATAAGCATTAGTTAATTATGTTCTCTTGTATGACTAATGCCAGCGAAAATGCTAGGATCTGGATTTTCTAGCAGCCTCAGCTTCAGGTGGTTGTGTCTTCTTGCTCTGACCAGCATATTACGGTTCGTTTAAGTACTCCTTTTGCTTGTGATATCTTCATTACTGTGGTCCATACCAGCTGCATTATCTATGATCATCGTATCTTATGGGAGCATCTTATTGATTTCTCTTCTACTTGTTCTAGTCCGTGGATTGTTGGTGGTGATTTTAACAGTATTCTTGATCTCACTAAGAAGAGGGGTGGTAGGAGGGCCTTTGAAAAGTCTATGATTGATTTTCAGGCTTGTGTCTCGGCTGCGGGGTTAGAGGATGATGGGTTCTCTAGAGGCAGATTCACATGGTATAATGGCTAGCAAGCGAATGGGATCTGGGCTAGACTAGATCGAGTTCTTTTTAATGGTGAGTGGTGTATTAGATGTCCACAGATTTCTATGCGTCATCTGTCCAGAGCTTGCAGTGATCATTGTCCTTTACTTATTGTAGCTAATATGAATACCCATGGTGTTCCTTCTAGATTTTGCTTCCAACAAATGTGGACCTCGCATAATAGTTTTATTGCTGATTCCTGTGTTGCTTGGGCTGCTGCGCCTTGTTCCTCATTTCCCCTTATATCTATGGCTATGAAGCTGAAGCATATGAAGTCCTTCTATAGAGAGTGGAACAAAAATGTTTTCAAAAATATTTTTGATAATGGTCAGGAGGCCGAGGAAAATTTCAAGATTGTTGAGGGGGCTTTTGATGGTGATCCTTCTCAAGTTAACAAAGATCGGCTTGAAGATGCTCGTATTAACCTTAAAAGTGTTCATCTTCATGAAGAAATATTCTGGAGATAGAAGTCTATAATTAAATGGTTGAAGGAGGGTGATCGCAATACAAATTTTTTTCATGCCAATGCAGTGTCCCAAAGAAGGAGATCGGTTATCAGTGTTCTTCATAGTGATGATGGTTCTGTGGTGGATGATAAATCTGAAATGGCTTCTATGTTTGTGGCTCACTTTGAAAGTTCATTTACTTCGTCTTCTCATTCTCTTGACCCTGATGTTTTAGAAGCTATTCCATGTCTTTTGTTACATGAACAAAATCAAATGCTCGGTGACGTTCCCACTTCTTCTGAAATCAAGGAAGTTGTGTTTAGTATGTGCCCGGACAGTGCCCCTGGTTCAGATGGATTTACTGGATATTTTTTTTCGGGAGTGCTGGGAATTTTTTGCTAGTGATGTTTGCTTGGCAGTGAAGGCTTTCTTCTGTGGTCATGCTCTTCCCAGATCCTTCACATCTTCCCTCATTACGTTGGTCCCCAAGTTGGATAACCCTCGTACCTGTGCGGATTTCAGGCCCATCAGCTTATGTAACTTTTTTTTATAAAATCATATCTCGTATCATCAGTGACAGGCTTGCACAAGTTCTTCCTCTTCTTATTTTGGAAGAACAAGGTGCTTTTACTAAGGGTCGTTATATTTATGAAAATATTGCTTTGGCTGGGGAGATGGTTCAACACTTGGCGAGGAAATGTCGTGGCGGTAATGACAATTTTAAACTGGATATGGCGAAGGCTTATGATCATATGGAGTGGGATTTTCTAATTGTTGTGCTTCAACGTTTTGGTTTCTCATTGCAGTTTATCTCTTTCATTGTACCTCTCATTTCAAACTGATGGTTCTCAGTTCTTTTTAATAGTCAGATCAATGGGTTCTTCAAATCTAGTAGGGGTCTCCGTCAGGGAGATCCTATTGCTCCTACTCTGTTCATTCTTGCTGAGGAGGTGCTCAGCAGGGGGCTTTCTATGTTGTTCCAGAGCTACACTGGGGGCCTTACTTCACTCTTCGGAGATGCCCCGTAATTTCTCATCTCTTGTTCGCTGATGATACACTTATCTTCTCCAATGGTTCAGCCCGGCATATAAAAAGTTTGATGAGGTTTTTGGCAAAACATGAAGCTTCATCTGGCCAGATCATCAATGTTTCCAAGAGTGCTTTTATTATTTCTGATTGCGCACCCTTATCGCTTGGTCGTTCTATTGCTGGTTTGACAGGTTTTGTGAAGGCGACACCACCTTTCCATTATCTGGGTGTGACTCTCTTTTGTGGTAGACAAAAATCAGTGTACTTCAGCCATATTATCTCTAAAACAGCGGCAAAACTCCAATCTTGGAAGTCTGGTTTTTTGTCTTATGGTGGGCGGCTTGTGCTTGTGAGACATGTTTTATCTACTTTCCCTATTTACACCATGTCTACCCAGGCTATCCTTTGTTCTGTTGTGAGAGCGTTTAACAGGATTTTGGAAAAAAAATTTTGGGGTTCTTATGAGGGGTCTCCCAAGAAGCATTTGGTGTCTTGGCATGACATGTCTCAACCAGTGTCTTATGGCGGCCTGGGGATTTTGGATATTCCTGGAATGCAAATTGCTCTAAGAACCAAATTACTTTGGAGGGTTCTTTCTTCCAGTTCTCTGTGGACTTCTTTTTTAAAGCGAAATATTTGCATAAGGCTCACTATTCGGAAGCTTCGTTTGATATTATGATTGTTGTGGAATGAATGTTATGGAAGCTAGTTGCCAGTCTTGTCTTTTCTAATCATAGAGTTATTATCTCTGGATCTAGATCGGTTGTCAGTTTCTGGTTAGACGTTTGGGCTGGATCTGTTCCTCTTCGTACATTTCTTCCTTTGCATGTCTAGAATAGTATTTCTGAGAAATTATGTTCAGTGTAGCATGCTCTTTCGGATGGAGCTTCTGAGCACCTGGCCATTGCCCGATATTACTGCCCTCCAGCAGTTTTGGATGGTGCTCTTGCTAATGCCTCTGGTATGGATAGATGGATCTGGTGTCCTACTTCTAATGGGGTATTTACTTCCATGTCCGTGCGTGCCATCCTACAAGGGGACTCTACTCGTTCTTCCTGGTCGCATCTTTGGAGTTCATGTTTTCTTCCTAAATGGTCTATTTTTGCATGGCGAGTGGTACATGGTTGTATTCCCTCTGATGATCGCATAGCTGCTTGTGGTATCCCTTTGTGCTCCAAATGTTCATGTTGTCCTATCCCCCAATGTGAGACCATCCAACACTTGTTCTTTCAAGGGAAAATCGCTAATCATGTATGGGATGTCCTGCATGGTTTCATCAACTTCAATAATGTAAATGTTTCCTTGGTGCCCAGTGGGGTGTTTGGCTTCCTATCTAGCCTTCGTTATTCTACAGTTGGTGGCTCTCTCTCAAGATGTTTTTTCCTGGCTACCCTTTGGGAGATTTGGTGCAGTAGGAATCGGTGTCGTTTTGATGCTCAGGCGATGTCTGCTCAACGTATTCTTTATACAGTGATGATTGTTGTTCATGATGTAGCTGTTGCTTATGTATTTAAAGGGACCGATCTCACTTCCTCTCAGCGTATTTTCTTAAACTGTTGGAGTATTCATGTGCCTGCTAGTGCTCCTTTGCCTCCAAGGGTTGTTCGCTGGTTTTTGCCCCCTTCTGGTCGGTTCAAATTAAATGTTGATGGAGCTTTCCAATCTTCTACTGGTGTTGCGGCTGGTGGGGGTATTTTACGTGATTCACATGGTAACATGTTGTTCGCCTTTGCTGTAAATTACTCGGATGTCCACTCCAGCCTTCAATCGGAGGCTCTTGCTCTCAGGGATGGTCTTGCACTGTGCTATCAAAGAGGTTTTACTTCTGTTTTGGTTGAGTTTGATTCACAAGTATTAGTGCGCATTTTACAGCGCTGTGCTGCTTGCCCTTGGCGGTTGATCTACATTCTTAATGATATCTTGCTCCTGTGTACAAGGATGCAAGCATCGATCTGCTATATCTTCAGGGAGGCCAACCAGGTTGCAGATTCCTTAGCAGGTGTAGGTTGTTCTAGTCCTAACATTATTAATGCTTGGTGTACCTGGGCTGATATTCCCTCTTCTGTAAGGGGTCCCTATCGTCTTGATAAGATAGGTTACCCTTCTATTAGGCCCTAGGTTTCTTCTGTAATATTTTCTCTTATTAATAATATTTCCCTATCAGGTGCTGAGCGGTGGAGCGAACTACTCTCCCTTTCTCTAAAGGGGGGAGCGCTCTCCTGCTTTCCCTAATAGGTATCTATCTAAGTTAAAAAAAATCGTGGCTGTAGATCGATCATAGCACATGAAGCATCCTCTAACATCTTCCAATCCTGCTGAAGTAAGGACCTCTTCCTGCTGAGCGCATCTGCCACGACATTCGTCTTCCCAGGATGGTACTAGAGCTCGAAGTTGTAGTCCTTGAGAAACTCAATCTACCTTCTCTGTCGCAGGTTCAACTCCTTTTGAGAGAAAAGATACCTCAAGCTTTTGTGATCTGTAAATACCTTGAACTTGGCACCATAGAGGTAGTGTCTCCAGATCTTGAGTGCATGGACCATAGTCGCTAACTCCAAATCATGGGTCGGATAGTTATGCTCATGCTCATTTAGTTGGTGAGAGGCATAGGCAACTACCTTACCATGCTGCATCAGAACACAGCCAAGGCCTATCTATGAAGTATCCGAATAGATCGCAAAACGCTCAGCACCACTAGGCAAAATCAACACGGGTGCAGATGTCAGCCTTGTCTTCAGCTTCTGGAAACTACTCTCACATTCCTCAGACCAGACATACATAACCCCTTTTCTAGTCAACTTGGTCAAAGGTGCTGCTATGGAGGCAAAACCTTCAATGAATCGCTTGTAATAGCCTGCTAATCAAACATAATCACATGGTTTCACACTATTCTACATTGTAACCCATTAACACATCACTTTCACATGATCACTTTACACATTCACACATAGTTCACATATTTACACATTAGTTGCCGTGACACATAGTCCGAACCACAATAAAGGACACACATATCACATAACACATACCTGTCACCTAGGCATTTAAGTGACAAATCTTGGTAATTGCGCAGAACCGAGAGAAGCCCTCTCCACCATAACTAGTGGTACTTGTCCACCTCTAGGATTTTATCCTGATGCCCACAGGATATCACACACACATTGAGCCTTCCCATAGAGACTTTTCTACAGTACGGCTCCACAGCCTTCTATGGTAGCAGTGTCAATTTCGGCACACATTCACTTAATCACATTATTTCAATTTAATCGCATGCTTAACATCATTTTACATGCACCCATTGCTCCATTCACATGCTTATAATTCAAACACATATATTTCAGGTTACAAAACCTATCATGACTATCTAACAGTATTAAATCATGCATAACAGTGCCTAAACATGATACTACTCACTGAAAATGTCGTTTCTTGAATAATCATGTTTAATATGGCTTTTAATACCTTTACAATTGAAAATAGTACTTATAGATGTTAGATTAAGCTCCACTTTTAACCATAAACTCCACGCATGAAATATATCAGATGGTTAATTTTTCAGATTTTTCATGATAGTATATCTATTTTTAATATTTAACAGAGATCTCTTGCAATTTAATAAGATAATTCAATTGGACATGGTAGGGAGTGAACATATGGATCTAACAGTCTTAAAAACATGTATATAATAGCCCTAAGTTCATGGAAATTTTCTGAAACAACATCACACATCATACCTATTTAATCCAAATTTAAATTTGATCTTAACATGTTTCTTAACTCATAATAGAAAATATATAATTTACAATTATGCTCAATAAATTATCAAGACATCATGGTTTGAACTACTAAACATACCTGACCAAACAAAAAATTTATATCATATGCATACATTCATAAACCCTCGAAAAATCACATCACATAGGGTAAAACCACTATTCTATAAAACCAGATGAACTTCACGGAAAGGGGCTTACTGTCAGGGTGGGTTAATGGCACAATCGATTGTCGTTAACTCAAGAACTTGTTGCAAGAAGGTTGTCATCAACCTCCTATCTGCAGAAAGTGTAGATCGAACACAGAAAATCACATAATTTGGGGGTCCAGGACACAAATTAAAATTCGGAAAAATTCCTAAACTCTAGGTGATAAGTCTAGGGATGAAGCCCCTAAGTTACTTGCCTCTCTAAAAACCCCTGAAGATCAAATTTTAGCGATGAAGCCCTCCTCAGCCAAGCCAAAGAGGTGATGTTTCACGCTTTGATTCGACCTACACACTGATGTAGTCGATTCCCCGGCGTTAGGAGAGCTTCTCCACCTTCAGTAGAGCCTCCCCTTTGCAGTAGACCGCCGGTGAAGCCTTCAGATCGCCAGATCTACCCTCTCAAACCCTCTCTTTTCTCTCCCCGAAACCTAGTAGACCTCTCTGAGCCAAAGTCCTCTCCTTGCAGAGATGACTCTGTTATATAGCCAATTAGGTCGCGGGAATCCTAGGTCATTAGAGTCCTAACCATTGGGGGGGGGTTTCCTAATCCATCTCTGGAGAAAATAGGTCGGTTACAGATCTGGAATCCCAAACGCAGTCGGAGATATAAATGGCCACATTGCTGCCGTCAACAAGAAATAGGCGTTAATGTATGTTGACGTCTAGATCATCAGGCCACATAGTAAATGACACGTGTTACCGTCAACTAGCCTTTAACATCAAGGGATGTTGATGTTAAGAAGGGTTTCAGACAAAATAATAAAACATCACAACAGTCATAAAATGCACAAAATTTGAGGGCCTTACAGACACGTTCTTATCTGCATGATATCCTGCTAGTACTTTGTCATCTATTTTATCATGCTTATGTTTTAGATTGTTACTCGCTTACTAGTTCTTAAAGCGTTAATCACTTATATCATTTTCCACACATCGAGATGTAAATCCTACTGGGCTAGTTTGCTCATACCTACTTTCTAACATTTCAAGTAGTGAAGATGAGGAGTATGTTTAATGATGGGACTTGTGTGTCGAGCGTGAAGTACACTTTAGAGATTCTCTCTTTATTATAGTTAGTGAGAGATTGGTAATCATTGTAATAATGCCTTTCTTTGGGAGATTGATGAGACTAGCAGTTGAGAGATGTTCTTATTTTGACATTGGAGATTTTAGCGATCGTTTATGATGAATAAAAGAGTTTCATTATTGAATTATGGGTCCTATTGAAATTAGTCATTTGTCTATGGCTTCTGAACGCTTGCTTGTTCATCGCGCTCTCGATTAATTCCACTGTTAAAATTGGGGTCGTGACAGAGTGGTATCAGAGCCTAGTCTTCCCTATGTCCTAGGACATATTCGAGGTTAAGTTGTGAACCTAAGATATAAGAATCTTGATCATGAGAATCTAGGATCCATAAGGTTGTGTTCACCATTAAGCTAGGCACCTGGTGATATTGGATAAAAGCTTGGGGTTATGCTTGGAGCTTAAGTATATGTATAAGCACACTAAGTTTAAGAAGAAATTCATTAATTATTATTTCTCATAGGAGAATAAAGGAGATGGCCGGTGACCGTGCACAAATGCACGAATTGCGAAGGACCGTATAGAGGTTAAGTCAAGCCCTTAATAATGTGGTTTAAGAGGGAGCAAGAAATGGAGCAGAAGACTTAGATGGGAACTTTCAACAAATGAATCCCCCTAGGTTTAATGGAATCTCAGATCCCGATGAAGCTGAAAATTGGGTGAAATCTATGGAACGAATCTTTAGAGTTATGCATTGTTCAGATCGGGAGAAAGTCCTTCTGGCAACCTTCTAGTTGGACCGTGATGCTAGAGCTTGGTGGAAAGCTGTCAGTCGACATTTACCCAACATGGACGTAGAGTGGGATGCATTTTTAGAACTTTTAAACATAAATTATTTTTCCAAGAGGATTCGTGAGAAGAAGGCAAAGGAATTTCCTAATTTAAAACAATGAATGATGATCATAGTTGAATATGAAGCAAAATCTGAAAGACTAGCGCAATATGCACCACATTTGGTGAGTACAGAAAAGATGAAGGCGAAGAGATTTTTAGAAGGGTTGAGGCTTGTCTACTAGGAAACATTGGCTCCACTAGACATTCTAGTATATTCAAACATGGTATTAAAAGATCAATGAGTAGAGGACACCATGGAACATCATGAAAAGATCCATAAGAAGAATGCGTTGAATACAATAGATAGCAAGAGAGTGTAAGAGAAAGTGGGCTGGAAGGAAGTCTGTGAATTCTGTGAAAAGGCAGGGCATCAAGTTTTGAAAATTGTTGGAAGAAATTGGGCAGATGCTTGCGATGTGGAAGTCAAGAACATCGAGTCATTGATTGTCTAGTAAAGAAGAACCAACATCAACGCCAAGGATGATTACAAGCCCTAGTGGATATAGATCCTGACAATGAAGGTGGACAAGGTACCTTTACTAAACCCTTAGTCTAACTTCGTATTTCTTTTTTTCTCGATAGTAATGTCTTAGGTGGGGGAGATGATGGAAAGAAATATTTAGAATAAATTGGTAGTCATATCATATCATATGATTTTTGGGACCAAATTCTTTTAAGTGGGGGAGGGTGTAGGACCCTGGAAATTTAATTATGAGAAAATTAGAAATAAAATCAAAATACTAATTTAATAATCTCATAATAGTAAAAACGTACGTGCCTTTATCATACGTACAAAAACACAGAAAAGTTTCATAAAAATCATAGTTCAACTCTAAATAATATTCCCAAATGACCCGTGAAGAAATTTATACAAAGAAAAATGTGATTGGTCAAGATTAAGGTGTTTTGTGACTTATTATCATAATTAAGGAATAAGTAGGAAAACCCATTAACACATATACATAAATGATTAAAATAAAATTATGGGTAGACTCCAAACAATGTATATTGATAGCCCATCATAGGATTTGGACCAATGGACAACTTATGGCCTATGAATAAATTCAAGTAATAAAATATCATGAAAATTTGTAGGTTTAATTGTGCTTGAATTGGAAAGACCAATTAGGGATAAAGACTAGTTTAATGAACTCCTAAAATTACCCAAATTCATGAACAACTATAATAGGAGGTTTTCTAATAGATTTCCCACTCATATTGGGATGAGAATCTTCAAACAAAGGAAGGGATTAACCAAACATGGAATTCCCCAATTCCTAGTTACATTTGGACTCTGAACAACCCTAAATCGATAAATACTCTCCCTAAGCTTCATGGGACGAGTTTAACATATGTTGGGGTTGTGAGGAGGCTAGCAAGGGCACTAGGCCACAGTTTGGTAATGGGTTGGGTTAAAATTAACTTTAACCCATAGCTAAAATTAATCCACTTTTAACTCATTTTTACTTTGTTTGCATCTGAGTTAACTCATTTGACTATAGTGAGTTAACTTACTTTTCTCAAATGTACTTTGGTAAGAAAAAGTGAGTTAACCTATGTTGGAAAAAGAAAAAGTAGCAATTAATGCTGTGTACCGTGAGAGCAAAAAGATAGTTAACTCAATGGGGTTGGAAAATTGTGAGTTAACTCACATTTGACTCACCTTTTATCTAACCCACTTGAGTTAACTTTATAAACATTCAAAACTACATTTTGAGTTAGTTTTGAGTTAACTCTATGTAACTTTAGTCTAACCTCTTACCAAACTGTGGCTAGAGGAGGAGGAATTTGTCCCCAACCCAATGCTTCTTCCTCAACTCGTGCTTTGTACAACCGGTGCAAAAGACTTCCCTTAGGAGTGATTAAAGGTAGGTGATATTTGGATCAAACATAACATGTCATATGCCCTTTGAAATCTCTTCGAGTCTACTTTCATTTGCCTCTATTTTTCCCAATTTTCTTTGTCTATGTTAAGACTATTAAGCGTTTTCCCATCATCGCATAGTTTTAGGGATTTTCTTATTTTCCTCATGATTCATGCATCCCTAGGTCAAATTGGGTGAAAGCAAAGCATAGGGTTCTTTCTCTCCAAGTTTCCAACAACCTACATGTTGAGCATTTCATCAACAAACCCATAGAACCTTGAGTTTCGAGCCAAAACACGAGATCGCGTTGTAGGATCGAATAGAGAGGATGAACAGATCTAGAAAGGGGGGGGGGTTGAATAGATCTATCAAAAATTAATGCGGAAGCTTGAGGAATTTAAAATTCAATTCAAATTAGAGATCCATTCAAACAAACATTCTAACTGATCTGATGCGTGAATGTGTGAATGGGTGTATATAATGTGTGAAGCAATTAAATAGGTAGAGTGATAGTGAAATCCTATGCAAGCATCTAGCGCAGAAAATAGATAAAACCATTGCATAGAGGATTTTTAGGTGGTTCGAAAATCACACCAGTAATTCCTACATCCACCCCTCACATAGTGAGGCCACAGTACTCAAACCTGAGTACAACACACACTGGAGCACGACGACTCCAAACACCCTTGAGCACGACGGCTCAACATACAACCGAAGCACGACGACTCCAAAACAACTTTGAGCACGACGGCTCAACACACAACTGTGAGTAAGTTGACTCATAAACTAAGCATGATGGCTCAAACCACAATTGTGAGTGCGATGACTCACAAACTGAGCACGACAGCTCAAACCACAACTATGAGTGCGACGACTCACAAACTGAGCATGACTGCTCAAACCACCACTGTGAGTGCGATGACTTACAAACTGAGCATGACGGCTCAAACCACACAGGCTAGATCAAGTCCACACAAAATCAGATCCTCTAGCAATGATCTGATTCACAGACTCAACAAATACAAAAATCTGCAAAGAACTTCATGTATAGATCTCACAAACAGAAATGAGATGAACAGTCCAAGAATTAAGTGAAAGAAATATGAATTGGATGTTCCTCGAGGAAGAAGTCTTGCAGAAGCTTGAATTGAAGACCCTTGAAGGAATTTGATGGAGATCCTCTTCAATTCACGATGCTCTACTTTAGATCTGCTGCTCTGCACGATTCTTTCTTCTTCTGCTGCTGCTCTTCTTCTCGAACTACTTCACCTTTAGCACATCACTGTTTCCTCCATTGCTTGGCCTTGATCCCCACGTCCCCTTAGATGGAATCGATGAATCTTAGGGATTGGCTGCTTCAGATGAGATGGAGGCTTATATAGCCATTGTGCAGTCCCATGAACGTGACAAAGGTGTGCACAAAAACCTAGAGTGCACCCAAGGCTGCCACATGTCCAAAAGGCCTTTACGTCATATCCACTTGGATGAAAGGGCATTTTAGTAATTATAGAATGTCCCATAAAGATCTCATAAGGAGATCACAACCATTGGATATCATGCTCTCCACATTTCTGGGTTTTCATAGAAAGAGAGTCGACTCATGTTTCCAATAGAGTCGACACTACTGACCAGAAACCAATTTCAGCTTACTGGAAAAACACTAGTGTCGACTTGACAGACCACTAGTGTCGACCTGATCACCAGGTAGAGTCGACCTGATCAGTAGCTAGAGTCGACCTCCTGTGCATTCCACTAAATCAGGTTCACTGGTTGGATACTAGTGTCGACCTCACTCTCAACTATAGTCGACACTATTGACATTTGCTCTTCAAAAACTTACTAGGCAGTCTTTAAGAGTCGACCTATCTGTTAACTGGAGTTGACCTGTCTGTGACTTTTTCTTTAGGAGCTTGCTGGGCAGACTGTTAGAGTCGACCTGTCTGTCAACTAGAGTCGACTCTACTTTGATAAGAACTTTGTAAACCTGTATGAATAAAGAGTAGACCAACAAAACATGTTATTCACAATAAGATATGAGATATTAAATATCAAGAGCATGTTGTTTGAACATTATTTTAAAATATTCAATATGTACAATATGTTCAATATGTCATCATCAAAATCAAAGTATGAGTGATGTTTATTTGTCATCATTAAAAATTCATCTTTAAGAAATTCCAATACACACTCAACACAACATTCTCCCCCTTTTTGATGATGACAAAGTAAATGCAAAAACATGGTCTTTTCATACGATTTCTCCCAAATGCTCATAACAACTCATTCTCCCCCTATATGTAATTTCTCCCTCAGCATACCATTACTCCAACAAACCAATTTCTCCCTCTCAATTTTGCAATATTTTCCCCCTTTCTGACAGCATAAAAAAGATAGACATGAAAGATATAGATGGTAGGAGGGCAGGAAAAGAAGTGGTGATAAGGAATGTTCAGAAATGATCAAAATTAATGAGACAAAGTGATATTGACATATGAGAGAAATTATTGTGTATTGTGATTGTGCATCAAAGTTTAATAAAAAAGACACACTTAACACAAAGTAGAGCAAAATATAATGATCCGAATGTAGTTAAAATAATGATGCAAATGTGTTTTGTGGTGACCTATATGAGAAAGCAGAAGTATTTAACAAGCAAGTTAGAAGCTTTAGACGTAACACAATGTAAAATAATAGGTCTAAACTCGGTATACATGAACTGTATTAAGGTCTGAAGCTCTTCTGTCTTGCCTATTTGAATTTTCTTACAATTTTAACTGGGAATGAATATAAGAATAAATTAGTTAAATCTCACTTTTCAGTGCAAGAGATCACATTTATCAGATGTAAGATCTCCTGATTACTCAGTAGTTTAACTTTCATTATTTTATACAGAGTCAAAAATTTTGTTTTCCACTTTTTGACGCGAGACAAATCACTTTTTAGGTGAAATGGCCTGGTTACTCAGTGATTCAAGAATTTGCATTGCTCTATTTGTATCTTTCTAGATTGTTGTTCATTTGCGTTTAATGTGCTGTATGATTATTTTTTGCTTAGACCAGAAAAGTCATGGAAACAAATGTAGAGAAATTATTCTTAACATGTGGTAAAATTGAAGCTTAAACTTGCACATGTCAAATATTAATGTCAGTCATGTGCCTATTTGTGTTTTGCAAACCATTTTAAAGACATTCCGTATTTAGATGGCACAACTTTGATATGAAAATGAATCTTTGAAATTAAACTAAATGCACAATTAGTTTATTTTCAATGTCTTAAGACTCTCATATGAAGATACCAACAAGGCTCAAAAATTCTGAAAACTTGGGGCGCAAAATAGACAACTAGTGTCAAGAGAAGTGAGTGAAGAATTGACAATGAGCACAAATTCTAATACTAAATGTCTCCCCCTTATCATGGAGCTCTCCCTTACAAGGTGAACATGAAGATTATTGGAGAAGGTAAACATCAGTGAACTGAAAGACAAGGCTCCCCCTCAACAATTGCATAAAGAGATTCTTGATACTTGGCGGAGACATATACTCACGCTTAGTGAAAGTGTCTAGACAAGCCTGACTAGACTTTCTTCAAGTCACTATTTGATATACCAATAATACCTATGCAATGTGAGAAGTAGGAGTTTATTGGCAAGAGCAAGAAGGCTTTTACTTGCAAGAACACAAAGATTTTATTTGCAAAAAGGAGATGAAAGATATCAAAGATAACATTTCTGAATACAAATCTGAAGAAACTGCGTCGACACATGATCTTCAGTGTGTGTCGACACATGACATTGAAAAACTCATTCAGAATGCAGCATCAAGAATATTTTTTACACTTTTTCAAATTACTCCCCCTTAACATGTGCATGGAATGAAAAAGTTTGCAAGCAATTCACACATGATTATGCACACAATTAGCTTTATGCATAACATGCATTTTGGTACTTGGCAGAGTATTTTACTCATGCATAATGATAGTTTTCAGACAAGCATAACTTGTCCTTCCACATTTCACCATTTGATATACCAAGAAGTCACAGGGAGGTAACATGCACTGCAAATCATGGGTAAATTTATACAAGCAAATTAATACAACCATGATACCCATTGCTAAGAGAAATTATTGTTGGGGGCAGTATCAAAACACACTCTTCATTGTTCAGATAAAAATCTAAAAAGTTATTCCAACTTAAGCAATTCAATTCTAAAATGATATGAGATTTTACCTGAATAGTCTTGATTTCTTTTTCAAAGATTTTACCTGTGTTCTCCAACCATTTCTTGCCTTGCATAGCGAATGTCTTTATTCCAAATGAAAAGGTGTGGCTACAAGGCTCATCAGCTGCTGATCAAGCTGGCTTTAGGACCCACACTTGCTTGGGTCCTATAATGAAATCAATGTTAGAGTGCAACAGTGATTTATGGATCCAAAGGAATTTTATTTTTGGTATAGATGCATTTCTTTCATTAATAGAACTATGAGGAGCATTAGTTCCAGATTTTCTTTTTGTCTTGTTTAATGCATCAATGTTTTCATGAAATTTTCTATTTTTTGGATTTTTGATATGGAAAGCAGAGGACTTATTTTATGTAACAGTTCTATTCTTATGTACATGGAATTTCTGAGTTTTTCAGCATGAACAAGTTTTTTATTCCTATGTACATGAGCATGAGTATGAGCATGAGGCTTGGGAGCATGAACAAAAAGATCATCTCTGTACCAATAGTCCTTAGAGATATGAACAATTCTATGACAATTAAAACATTGACAGATTTGACATGTTTATGAAAATTCTGATTTATAAACCAACAATGTTAGACAAGATGACCAGGTTTATTGTAATTAAAGCAAATAAGAGAATTTCTTACCTGGTACTTACGTTGACATAAATACATGTGCTGGGAGCTTCTCCTCCTTTGTCGAGCAGTACTGAATGAAGATGGATGAGGCTTTACCTTTTGGTAGCTCCTAGTACGATGTGAGTGTTTAACTTTCTTTGGACCTGTCCTGACTTGTGAAGAAGGTAAAGTAATCATATATAATGGTTTTTATTTTTTTGTTTTCATTTTCTGGTTTCTCATAGAAACAAGATTCTTCTTCTTAGCAGCATTTTTTCCATTTTTCTCCTTTTTTGAATAATTTTCTGAACATGAACTTTCACTGATTTTTCATTAGAGATATCAGAGTTCTTGTTCACATCAGCTTTAACAAATATTATTTTGGTTTTATTTTCATTTTTCTTATTTTTCACAGAAGCAAGACCTATGTTTGTAGAAATCTTAAGTTTATTTTGAAGCTTCTGTTTTTCAGCTTTTAATGCAACAACTTCTTTTTCTGAATGTTGAAGTTTTTTCAGCATGACATCCAAATCATTTTTCATCTTATTCTTTTCATTGTCAAATTGTGCAATTTGTTTTTCCAATTCAACAATTTTGTTACTTAAATTGCTACAGTCATTGTCTAATGGTTTGTTATGCAACATGCATTCAATCTTCTTTTTAAGATGATGATTTTCTTCAATAAGTTGTTTACATTTCTCATTTATCTGATGATCATGAGCCATATTGGAAATCTGTTTGCTTAATTGATCATTGTCAAATTTGAAGTTCTGATTAAGATCAATCAATTTTTCATTTTCATTTTCCAAATTAATGACTTTAGATCTCAACAGCTCATGATTTTCCTTCAATCCATTCAATTTATTTTCACAAATTTCGACTTCATCAATCAAATTATTTTTCTCAGAATTTAACTTTTCAACTTCATTTTTCAAGTCTTCATTCTCTATTTTTAGATCTTCATTCTCTTTACATAAATCTTGAACATTAACAATTTTCATCTCATTTATCTCTAATTTATCGTTCAGCTTCTTATTTTGAGATTTAAATTTTTTAAATTGTTTACACACATGCTCATAGTGTTGGACCGAGATGGCACTAAGGATGTCCTAGAGGGGGGGTGAATAGGACTTCTTGTGCTTTTATAATTTTATCTGAAATTAAACAGCACTAAACAAATCTGTTAGATTTTAGTGTAGTGTGTGATTCAAGTGTAAATTGGCGGAAACAATCACACAAGTGCATAAAGAGTTTTATCCTAGTACGACCTTTCCCACATGGAAGTCCTACGTCTAGTCCTCAAGCCAACCACTTGAGATTTCACTAACTGCCAAGAGAACTTGGCCTTCTCTCACCCTTGAGAGGTATTATCCCACTTGCTCCCAAGCAAGTCTTCCATTACCAAGGGCACATGACTACCTTTCACAAGGTCTTCCCTACACAAGAGGGGAACAACAGGAACAATCCACCTACAGGATTACACAGAAACAAAATGTAAAGTCTCTTGTGTGTTTGCCTCAAGAATACGCAATCACACTAAATCTAGAGAGGAGAAAATAGTAAGATTTGCAATTTGACTCCTTTCAGAACTGCAGAGGTGGACAGAAAGATATCAATTACAAATGCCACCCGAAACAAGACTTCTGTGAGAAAGGAGAGAGCTTGGAGAATTTTTGAATGTGGAGCTCTCAATCTTGAAGCTTGGAAGAAGGCTTGTGGAGATCTCTTTTGCTAGCAGAAGACAGTTCAGAGTTGAAGGAGTTGCTAGCTGGTCTCTGAAAAATTCTAAGTGTTCATATCCCTTATGTGTATATATATAATCTCCTTTCAACCTTTAGCTTCTTTTATATTCTTCAGAAGAATGTAGCAGTTTAAAAAAAATGGCCATTGAGAATTTGGCCATTTGAGGAGAGACCTTTAATCCTTTGGATGTTGGTTGAGGTTGTTGTCCATAAGTCCTCCTGTCTTTATCTATTTCCAATGTCTTTAGACGAGGCTTGTAGCTTTACAGCTAAGGGGTCAACTTCCAATTAAATACTCTAAGAAAGCCCATGCTGAAAACATGTCTAATAAATATCCTACAGCAAAGACATGACAAAAAGACAGGGTACCTCCACACTTTCTGAGGTAGGTAAGTTATATAAAAATACAAAGTATAGAAACCTCGGACATATAGCTTTTCAGACCAATAAAGGATGGATAGACAGTTTGAAACAGAAGGTATGGACATTTTCTGATAGTGGTAGGTGAGCCTCTGCAGATGCCCATGCATCTGAAAATAATAAATGAAACATATCTTCTGAAATGAAGAAAATCCAAACTACTGTCATGAAGAAAGAGATCAATTTGAAGAGATGTATCAAATATATTCATAGACAATTTTAGAAGAGTATATATTAAATAATGTTAATCTGATAGAAAGAGAAAATATTCAGTCAATGTAAGTTCTGACAGAAATCATATTAAGAAGATAAGATGATATGCAATCAACATTCATAAGTTGATAAAATATTATCTGCATAGAAAAACTACAAGTACAAGACTTGTTAGTGATGTCAGATTCAAAAGAGAGTGTACTTCGAATCTAGGAGTCGGAGACAGAAACATGAGAATAGACTGATTCGACTTCATCAGAAGTTGCATTGAGATTATATCATTCAACTTAGAAAGTTGGATAGAAATAAGCCACAATTCGACTTCCATGGAGTTAGACAGAAGCAAGACAGAGAATTCAACTTTAGAAGTCGGATACAGAAGAATTCGATTTCTGAGAATTGAAGTCCAGAATGAAGTATCCGACTGTATAAAGTCGGATTAAGAGGAGTTAGATTTTTGAAGTATTCGACTGTATGAAGTCGGAGTTGACAGTCGGATACAATGTAGAAGTCTGGACTTAGAAAATTTTTCGAGATGATTTTGTGCAGAAATTTTCGATTCAAAAGAAGTCAGAGTCCACAGTCGGATTTAGTATGATACACATAGAGTAGTTTGTGGACATAGAAAATTTTCGATATAGTTGTTGTCCAAACTATTTTTTGTGGTATATAATTGATTCATTTAATTTGTTGAAAGACTTTTAAAGGTTTTGTCATAGCAAAATCATGATATAATAATAATTTAAAATCTTAAATGATTATCTTAGGGGTAGTTGCTCAACAATTCTCCCTCTTTTTGTTAATGACAAAATCTTTAAATAGATAGTGAAAAAACAAATTATAACTTCAAACATATAATCTCCTGAAGAATTTTAGTGATTTGTTTCTTACTTTTTTCTCCCCCTTTGTGGCATTAACATAAAAGGTGAGATAGAGGATGGAGAAACCAACACGTAGATTGCATTCAGAAACTTAAACATGCAAGTACATAATAGTATCTAGGATCTGGATAAAGAGCTTGGTAAATACAGGGAACGGGAGATCTGATCTAGGTAAGGCTGAAGAAGGTCCCACAGCGTCTTCTCATTGTCAGGGAAGAAGTTCTAA
This sequence comes from Colocasia esculenta, assembly GCA_014218235.1. Taxonomy (NCBI): domain Eukaryota; kingdom Viridiplantae; phylum Streptophyta; class Magnoliopsida; order Alismatales; family Araceae; genus Colocasia; species Colocasia esculenta. Next base: position 137,361,459 of record CM024755.1, read on the forward strand.
ACAAGACTGGGATCAATCTTATAGTTGGGGCCTATAGCAGGGAGTTTCCTATAAGATTTTACATGTCGTTTGTGGAACCAAAAGAGTTTTTTATGATAGAGACTCCTGCGCAAAAGAACTCTAAGTGGAACAAACTTCCTATGGGCTACTAGATGAAGAAAGTCATGAATGGTAATGTTCCAGTGCAAGCCTTGAGAGATTGCTGCTTCCTTAGCCTGATAGTAAACCAAATATCTCTCCTGCCATTTATGAGCAATGGATTTCCACATATCATAATATCCTTTGGAGAGATACTCATTGATAGAAACTTTCAGCTTTTTACAATCTGCATGATCCTCAAGATAAGCTGTTGCCCATTGATCTTATGTAAACCTCTCTGACTCAGCAAGACAAAGCTGGAAATCTAGCATATGTTGGGAAAGCTTTGGAGCTTTCATATGGATAAACCTATGGAAGGACAGTTTCAATTTGTACTTGATCATGAACCTGGTGGCTATCCAGATGTGCCTGTTGAAAACTAGCTGAGCAAAATCTTTTCTAGTAGAGATGGCTCCATATAAGGACGGATACAAACCAGAAGATAAGTCAACTTTCACGGAGGGGTAAATTTGTCTCTGACCTCTAAGGATGTGTTCCCATTGACCTTTACTGACATCAGGCAGCCCTAATTTGAATCTGGCAAAATTGAATTGCTTCATTTTGGTGTACTTGGCCTGAGAGTCTCTAATGAGGATTCCAAACATGTCATAGAACCTAAGATTTAGGTGGAGATGGACATCCATAAACTGGTTCCTGGTTTGGGCCTGCTGGTACTTGGTGGTTTCGTCAGGGTAGAGTTCAAGAAACTTCTTTGGAGAGAGAATGTGGCATTTTTGAGAAATAAGCTGGAGATCAGATAGAACTACTTGGGTGGAATGGACGAGAGTAGGAAGCCAGTCTTCAAAGGTGAAACCTGACATTTCATGAACCTCAAGGAAAGCCTTAATGGACAGGAACTCCCTGAAAAGGTTCATATGGTGTTCTGAGTAGTAGATGAATGCATAACAAAATGGAGGAATAAGTTTGGCAGGATTGTCTTTCAACAAGTGCCCACTTTTTGATGAAAGTTGTATGCTGGGAATTATTTCTAATAAGGAGAGGGTGGATTTGCCTGCTACAGATGCGGAGGTAGTAGGAAGACAAGAAAAGAAATGAGGAGGTTGGGTGTGGAGAGTGGGTATGGTTGCCTTGGATTGTTCAAATTGGTATTTCAAAGGATAACTTTTGAATGTCACATTGTCAAAGGCAATTGGTTGATCCTCTGGAATAAATGTAGAGGGAGGAGGATCAGATGAGGTAGAAGGTGGAGGTTACTCATCAGTGGAAGGAGTAGGAGTAGTGAGTGGAATAGGATGAGATGAGGATGTAGGGGGTTGTTCTGATTGAGAGGGAGCATGATCAGTGGTAGTAGTAGGAGCAGGATCAGTTGGTTCAGGTGGAGGAGAGGGGGACATAGGATGACCATTTTTATGGAGTCTTCTCTTCAACTTCCTCTTAAAGGTCTTGACCTTGGACCTAACATCAACAACTGAATCCTGAGACTCTAGAGGTCTTTTAGGACTAGATTTCTGAGGAGACTACTGCTGCTGCTCAACTTCCTCTACTACTGCTGCTGAAGACTGCTCTGGCACTAATTGTTGCTACTGCTCATCCTTCTGTTGAATGCCCACAATTGCCACTGGGGGTAGATCTTCCTCTGGAGCTTGCTCTTGATGCTACTGTTCTAACTATTGCTCAGGTTGTTGCTGCTTCTATTGCTCTTGCTATTGCTACTGATGCTCTTGCTCTACCTGCTGCTCTTCTTGATGGGTGGATGCGGGTGCAAATGGCTGTTTAGCGCCCTGTTGGCACACTAACTGAAGTAAAAGGTCCTTCATTTTCCGGACCTCATCATCCATAGCATCAAACTTGGCATCCACAAATTCCACTTGCATATGTAAGACTGACAAGCTCTCCTGTTGCTTTGTTAGTAAATCCTTCATACTATTGCTACTCTCCCCCTGAGATCTTGGCTGGGTCTCAAACTAAGAATGGGAGGAATGGTGCTACCTTTCTTCAAATTCTTGCTCTATAGGAGTAGATCTGGGAATGTTATCTTGTTCTTATTATACTCCCTTTCCTCTTAAATCTCTTAGGACCTGATTGTTGGTCTCTTCAAGTGCAACTTGTCCTGGAGATGAGGCAGGAACATGTTCTTGATGAAATTGTTCTTGATGTTCTTCTTCATGTTGCTCTTCTAGTTGTGCTTGAATAGAAGCTGCTCCTCTGTCTTCTTCTCTAGCTTCTTATTCTTGCTGACCTGCTGGAAGGGATGAGGAATCTTGTGCCTCATCAAGGAAAACTTCATGAGTGCATTGGGGCACAAAATCCTTCAACCACAAATTCTGACTTCTGTACACCAGAGTGTAATGGCTTCTTCTCAAAGTAGATAAGCCAATCTTTTCTTTAATTCCAACAGAAATTTCATTGCTCAAATCAACCGAAAATCTCTTAAAAATCACAGTGAGAAGAGGTCTATAAGGAAGAGACTCCTGCACATTTTTTGATGCTATCATCTTTTCCAAAATGACTGCTAGCAGGTTGACCCTATGCTTTTGGATGGCCCAAAACAATAGACTACCATCCCTGGCAGTTATGGATGAATGGGTCCCTGCCCTTGGTGTTACAATATTGGTGATGACTGAGTGGATGATTCTTTTCTCTTTAAGTAGTTCATTAACTAACAGACCCTTCTTACTTACTGTCCCCAGGCTACCAATGATGCTCATTTTCTATTTATCCACAGGGACAATTTCATTAAATTGTGCCCGGAGTTGGGACAATCTAACAGTTCCACTAACAACTCTTCAGAAACTGACTTTGGTGCCTTTTACATATCTTGTGACTGAGCTTTCAGAGAAGACTTGAAGGGAGACAAAAAAGGCCTTGAGAGCATTCTCAAAAGTGGGTTCAGAAATCTGACAGAGTTTAGTCCAACCCATTGATTCTAGGGTTTCTTCTACCCATGCTAGGCTACCATGCAACTGAGATAAATCTACCACCTTTCCCAGACAGATGGAGAACTTGGCATGAGTGAGGCGTTGGAACTGTTCAAGGATGAACTAGGTTCCATCAGGAGCCCTAGATGATGCCATCTAGACAGAAGGCAAGGAAGAAGACTGAGGAGACTTTCAAAGGAGTGAAAGAAATGCAGTTTAGAGTTCACAGATCTTACCTTTCTTCAGAGAAAATGAAGGTCTGGGAGATGCTCTGAAGATAGCTGTCGGAGAAGATGAACAGTGTAGGCACGAAGAGGAGCAAGACGACAGGAGAGTCGGAGAGAGAGTTTGAAAGGGTGCTTTGGAAAAGGGAATGGATGTCTTAATATAGAAGTTAGAGTCATAACTGCCCAAGGATGAGGAGATGAACAGTGGGGATTAAAGAGAAGTATCGTTACGTAATAAATTCTCCCTTTTTTTAAAAAAAATTGCCATTTATTACATAAATTTAATGAGAGCATTTATACAGACTTCGACTGTATAAAGTCGAATTTCCATATCCAACTTATAGAAGTCATAGAGCCACTCCGACTTCATGAGTCGCAGAGCTGGGACTTAGAATTTTTCACAGTGAAAGCTTAACATACAATTCAGACATGAAATTTTTCACAGCAAGTTCTTAACACATAATTCAATGATGAATTTATCATAGCAATTTAATCAGGATTGCACATACCTATTTCTCTTCTAATATATGCAAATCTATCTTTAGGAAGGGGAAAATGTCAGCAAGTTGATTTTCTGTAGACACAAATTCAAGTAAAATATCACCATTACTTATATGGTCCCTAATGAAGTGATGTCTAACCTCAATGTGCTTTGTCCTTGAGTGCTGGATAGGATTTTTGGTTAAATTAATTGTGCTTGTATTGTCACACAGCATTGGAATTTCTTGAAGTATGTGACCATAGTCTTCCAATTAGTGTTTGATCCACAGCAGTTGAGTACAACAACTTCCAGCTGCAATGTATTCAGCTTCTGTGTTGGATAATGCCACTGAATTTTGCTTTTTGGAAGACCAAGATATCAAGCAACCTACAAGTAATTGACAAGTACCACTGATGCTTTTTCTATCTATTTTGCATCCAGCATAGTCAGCATCACTGTATCTAATTAATTAGAAATCTGAACATCTGGGATACCATAATCCTAATTACTTGTATTTATAAATATCTAAAATTCTTTTAACAACATGAACATGTGATTCTTTAGGATCAGCTTGAAATCTTGCACACAAACATATACTGAACATTATATCTGGTCTACTAGCAGTGAGATAGAGTAGTGATCCTATCATGCCTCTATAGACCTTTTGATCTACTTTCTTTCCCAGTGGATCACTATCTAACTTAATTCCTGAGCACATGGGTGTTCCAAAGGGCTTACACTTGTCAAAGCCATATTTAGAAAGTAAATCTGAAATATATTGGTTTCACAAATGTGAGTGCCTTCCTTGTTCTACTTAATTTACAACCCAAGAAAATAATTAAGCTCACCCGTCATGCTCATTTCAAACTCACTTTGCATAAGGTTTTCAAAGAATTTACAAAGTCATTCATTAGTATATGCAAAAATAATGTCATCAACATATATTTGCACAATCAAGATTCCTTCTAAGAATTTCTTAATAAATAGTGTGCTATCTACTTTACCTCTTATAAAATCATGTGATATAAGATAAGCACTTAATCTTTCATACCAAGCTCTTGGAGCTTGTTTCAGACCACATAGTGCCTTCTTTAAACGGAAAAAATGATTTGAATATTTAGTATCTTCAAAACCAGGTGGTTGCTCAACATAAACTTCTTCTTTTATGAAACCATTCAGAATAGCACTTTTAACATCCATTTGAAATAAATTGATATTGAGTGAGCATGCATATGCTAATAAATTTCTGATTGTCTCTAATCTAGCTACTGGGGCATAAGTTTCATCAAAATCAATGCCTTCATCTTGGGAATACCCTAGTGCTACAAGTCTAGCCTTGTTCCTGGTGATTACTCCTGATTCATCCATTTCATTTCTGAAGACCCATCTGGTCCCAATAACTGGATGGTCAGAAGGTCTAGGGACAAGAGTCCAAACTTGGCTGCGTTGGAACTGATTAAGTTCCTCTTGCATAGCAAGGATCCAAGATTCATCAGCCAATGCATCATTGATTGTCCTAGGCTCAATTTGAGAGATCAAAGCAGAAAAATCACAAGGAATATGCATACCTCTTGTTTTTACCCTATCTTGAGGATCACCTATAATATTTTCTCTTGGATGATCTCTGTGATACCTCAATTCTCTAGGCAGTCCTTCTTGTTGTTCTTCTTGCTATTGAAGTTCTTCTAGTGGAGGATCTTCCTTTTTTCTTCTTTTTCTTCATCTTCAAGAGATGGTTTCTCCAGATGCTTGCATAAATCTTCAACACAATCTTCTTCTTCTATTCTTTTAATAGAAGGGTTAGTCTCATCAAATAATATATGCACAGTTTGTTCTATGGTTAAAGTTCTCCTATTAAAAACTTTATATCCCCTTGGTTTTGAAATATATCCTAACAAAAATCCTTCATCACTTTTAGCATATAGCTTTCCTAAATTATCCTTACCATTATTCAAGATGAAACACTTACAACCAAAAGGTCGAAGATGATTAATGTTGGGCTTCTTTTGTTTGTAAAGCTTATATGGGGTCTTCTTTAGAATTAGTCTGATCATGCACCTGTTGTTGATGTAGCAGGCTGTGTTGACTGCTTCTGCCCAGAAATATCTTGGTAAATTGTATTATGTGAGCATAGTTCTGACCATGTCTAGCAGTGTTCTATTCTTTCTTTCTACTACTCCATTCCGTTGGGGTGTTCTTGGTGCTGAAAAATTATGTTAAATTCTATTCTCTTCACAGAACTTCATGAACTCTTCATTCTTAAATTCTCCATCATGATCAGATCTGATGCTGACAATCTGAAATTTCTGATTCTTTTGTACCACTTTGCTGAACTTCAGAAAAGCTGAAAAGGTTGCTGATTTGGCTTCTAAGAAAGACACCCAAGTATATCTTGAGTAATCATCTACTATTACATAGCCATATACCTTTCCTCCAAGACTGACTGTTCTTATAGGTCCAAACAAATCCATATGAATTAGCTCCAATGACTTGGATGTTGTGACAATTGTTTTGGACTAAAATGAAGTTATGGTTTGCTTCCCTTTTGCACAAGCTATACATATTCCAAATTTCTTCAATTTCATTTTTGGAAGACCTTCAACTAGGTCATGCTTAATCAAGTTCTTGATCACTGAAGTGCTTGCATGCCCCAATCTTCTATGCCACAAATCAGGTTCTTCACTCTTGGTAGTTGCAAGACATAAATTTATTTCTTTTAATTCTGCCAACTGTAATGTGTACAGATTCTTCACTCTTTGAGCCTCGAACATAGTTTTTCCATCCTTTTGAATAATAAATTTATCATTCTGAAATTTTACTAGGTGACCCTTATCACATAATTGACTGATGCTAATGAGATTATGCTTCAATCCTTCTACATACATGACAACTTCTATCAAATTCTTTTCTTTAGTGTCCACTGTTCTTCATCCTAAGACCTTTCCTTTACCATTCTCTCCATAAGTGACTTGACCACTTTCTTCCCTAAAATTTGTAAACAACTTCCTATCACATGTCATATGCCTTGAGCACCCACTATCCAAATACCATTTAGATGCTCTCAGTCGACCCTACAAATAAAATTAAGTTGTAACTTTTGGTACCCAAATTTTCTTGGGTCCTTGATGGTTAGTCTTAGGAATCCAGCGCAAATGTCTGGTTGTACATGTGCTAACAGTGTATCCTAATTGATTGCAGTGACTACAACATAAATCAAAAGCATTCTTAATGTGCGCAGTGTTATTAAATTTCTGTTTTTGATTATAAACATGCTGATTAACTTTTTTAGGATTTTTAATTCCTTTTTCTTTTACAAATTGAGGTGTTGGATATTTTTCAGGATACACAACAATTTCTTCATTATGACGAGTTGTATATCCTACTCCATATTTTTTCTTACCTGTCCTAGTGCCTTTTAATCTAACAAACAAGGATGTTTTACAGTTAGAGATTTTCTCTATAGTAGCTCTTAGGTAGTTATTTTCTTCTTTTAATTTTTCTTCATCCTTAAGTTCTTTTAAATTTGATTCTATTTCCATGATCTTACTGTTTTTATTTTTTAAGTCCTCACACAACAGTTCATTTGGTCTTTTAGTTTCACTTAGACTTTGTCCTAACCTTTCTGCTTCATTTTTTAGAAAGGTATTAGCTTTTTCTTGATTTAGCAAATTTAACTTAACTATCTTCATTTGTTTGACTATTTTTTGTATTTTTCATACAACTCATTGAAAGAATCTTCAAGACTATCAGAATCAGATTCAGAACGAGAAGTAAACAATGTTTTAGAATTTACCTGATCTAGTCCTGCCATGAGGGCTAGATTTGCCTTTTCTTCTTCTTCAGATTCTGAGCTTGAGGAGTCTGAACTGGTGGCTTCATCATTTATCCCATGTTTCTGTCATTGCCTTTTTCTTGTATTTTCTGAACTTCTTTTATTTGCCTTTCTTCTTGTCGGATCTTTCTGCTTGATCCTTCTTCTTCAGCTTAGGACATTAGGATTTGTAATGTCTTGGTTGATTACATTCATAGCAGGTTGGCTCTTTCTTCTTATCTTTCTTGAAAAATCTCTTGGAGCCGAACTTCTTCTTCTTTTCAAGAATTCATTGCAATTTCCTCGACAGCATTACCTCATCATCACTGTCATCTTATTTCTCCTTGGACTCTTTAGATGAAGAGGAATATGCAACCTTCAAAGCATTTGGCATTTTCTTTTTTGAAGAATTTTTAGAAAATCTTTCCATGTTAATTTCATGAGCCATTAAGGATCCAATTAACTTATGAATGGAGAGTTGAGTTAAATCATGTGCTTCCTCAATGTCAGTGACCTTAGGGGTCCAAACATTAGTTAAAGATCTTATGATTTTTCTTACTGTTTCTTGATTAGTAAGAACTTTTCCTAGAGAGCTTAGACCTACTATTATGTTTGAAAACCGATTGTACATTTGAGTGATGTTTTCATTAGGAAGCATTTTAAATTATTCATATTCAGATACAAGAATGTCTATTCTAGTTTGTTTAACTCTATCGGTTCCTTCATATGTAACTTGTAGTTTATCCCATATTTCTTTTGTAGTTCTAGAAGCAGATAATCTATTAAATTCTCTTTTAGAGAGGGCACAACATAGATAATTTTTAGCCTTATAATTTAAATACATATTCCTTTTATCAGCCATGGAAAGACCAGATGTGGATTCACCAATAATTTGGAAATCACCTTGTTCTATTACCTGCCACAGATCAAAATCTGTGCCTCTGATGAAGCACTCCATCCACATCTTCCAATACTAATAATCCTCACCATCAAAGAATGGTGGCCTTGTAACAGACTGGCCTTCACAGTTGTGAGATTCAGCTACCATCTCTTCTCAAATCTTTAGATTCTTCTGAGAAGACCTCACTCCGATACCACTTGTTGGACCGAGATGGCACTAAGGATGTCCTAGAGGGGGGGGGGTGTGAATAGGACTTCGTGTGCTTTTAAAATTTTATTTGAAATTAAACAACACTAAACAAATCTATTAGATTTTAGTGTAGTGTGTGATTCAAGTGTAAATTGGCAGAAACAATCACACAAGTGCACAAAGAGTTTTATCGTGGTTCGGCCCTTCCCACATGGAAGTCCTACAGCCAGTCCTCAAGCCAACCACTTGAGATTTCACTAACTGGCAAGAGAACTTGGCCTTCTCTCACCCTTGAGAGGTATTACAAGCCCACTTGCTCCCAAGCAAGTCTTCCCTTACCAGGGGTACAAGACTACATTTCACAAGGTCTTCTCTACACAAGAGGGGAACAATAGGAACAATCTTTCTGCAGGATTACACAGAAACAAAATGTAAAGACTCTTGTGTGTTTGCCTCAAGAATGAGCAAACACACTAAATCCAGAAAGGAGAAAACAATAAGATTTGTAATTTGACTCCTTTCAGAACTACAGAGGTGGAAAGAAAGATATTAATTACAAATACCACCCGAAACAAGACTTCTGTGAGAAAGGAGAGAGCTTGGAGAATTTCTGAATGTGGAGCTCTCAATCTTGTAGCTTGGAAGAAGGCTTGTGGAGATCTCTTTTAGCTAGCAGAAGACAGTTGAGAGTTGAAGGAGTTACTAGCTGGTCTCTAAAAAATTCTAAGTGTTCAGATCCCTTATATATATATATATAGTCTCCTTTCAAACTTTGGCTTCTTTTATATTCTTCAGAAGAATGTAGTCGTTTAAAAAAAATGGTCGTTGGGAATTTGGCCATTTGAGGAGAGACCTTTAATCCTTTGGATGCTGGTTGAGGTTGTTGTCCATAAGTCCTCCTATCTTTGTCTCTTTCCAATGTCTTTAGACGAGGCTTGCAGCTTCATAGCTAAGGGGTCATGTAAGGCCCTCGAATTTCCGTCTCATTACTTGTATTTGTATGTGTATATTTGTGCTTGTGTATGTATATACATATTTACGTACGTATTAATTAGTACAATTACGTGTGCATGTGTTTATACTAGATGTAAATAATACATGTATTGAATGGTGATAGTATGGATACATTACCATATACATATTGCATGTATATATGCATGGCATGCATAGTTTTCTGCATGATTTAGAGTTCTGGCCGAAGGCCAGATTGGCGTCAACCCCTACCCGTTGAGGTGGTGTCAGCGTCCACCCATGGACGCCAACACTAATCCTGGCGTCTAACGATGTGGACGCCGATTTCTCTGACCTGCATGCGTTGCAGAGCCAGAAATTCCGGAAACAAGGAAGCTCACCCATTGGGGAGCTGTCCCCAACGGCTCTAAGAGCCATCTTGTCACCCTGTGAGTGGGAGAGAGGCCTCCCCATATGTCTGAACCCGGATCTACCTTCCCCAACCCTCTCTTCACCCTTTGCAAGAGAGAAACAAGAGGAGAAAACCCTAGCTTCTGAGCTGTGAGAAAATCCCCACTTTGCACCAAAAAATCTGACCCTTTGAAGCTGGATCCGGCCATCTTCCATGACAAGAAGCTAGCTGGAGTGAAGGAGAAGACTTCCCCGGCCGTACCTTGGAGCCATCTTCATCCAAGAGCCCGGAGGAAGGAGATCTTGGAGGAGTGTTTGCAACTTCTTGGGACTGCTCAAGGAGAGCTTCTCCGAGCATTTAGACCCATTGGAGCAATATCCTAGAGGCAAGTGACCCTACCATAAGGTTCCCGTATGAGTCTAGGACGGTTTTAACATTTTTGTGTATTTTTCTTTGTGTCCTTGACCCCCACATTCACCCTATCTTGAGAGCTCAGGTCTGTGTTCTGCACAGACCTGCATTAACGGCAAGGTCCCTAGACGCTGAGATCATGATTGGCGTCCATCGACTATGTCGCTGACCTTGGATTAGCGGCCAGAGACCGCCGCCAAGTTCATCTGGACAGAACAGTAAACTGTTCTGCCCTCCTATACGATTATTTTCGATGGGTTTTCCGTGATGAGGATATATGGTAACCCTATACACTATGTATACTAATAAATGTGGTGTGTGGATGTGTTATGATGTGTGGTGGTGAATGTTAGAGATTATTATCCCATGAAATTTCAAGCATGATTTGTTGATGGTTCTTGCCAATCCATGTTTTATGATTAGGACTAGTCTGAGTGCCCTAAGTTTTGTCAGATCATGACGTTAGTGGATCAGTGTATGTGTACTCAAATTTTGATAAATTGTCCATGCTTGCATAAATTGCTAGTAATTTCGGTTCGGTAAATAAAAAGGCATGCAAGGAAGAATTGTTGTGATCGATCTATAGTTGTATGATTTAGGGTGATTCTGTATTATCAGATCATGCATATAACAGTAGTCTCTGTTCAGACAGTAAGTGGCAAAAATGTATGATGGTGTTAAGCTCCATGTCAACTTAAATTATGAATAGCATGCTAAATAGGTATTTGATTTTCTGTAAATTCCATTTACTTCAGAAAAATCTGAAAATTTGAATGTATGATCTTGAACCCGAAAATAGCATGTGGTTAAATTTTCAGGTCATTTGGACCAGTATATAAGGAGTTATGCATTTTTCCATGTGAAATGTAAAAATTTATGCATGTCATCGTAAAGTGATTAGATATCGTTTAAACCCAACCTGATTGGTGAATTTACTGTGTGTTAAACTCCTGAAATCTGTAGTGTCATGTCAGGAAAACAGAGATATGCATGTGAGTGAGAAAGTGAATGAGATGAAAAGTGATATGTGTAAAACCATGTGTAAATCGATAAAATGTGTAAATGTGTAATTGTGCCAATGTGACACTGCTTCCGTAGAGGGCAGTGGAGCTGTATCAGTGAAAAGTCCCCCTGAGAAAGTTCATTGTGTTAGTGACCCTAAGGGCATTAGGGGGAAATCCTGGAGGTGGACAAGTACCACTGGTTAGGGTGGAGACTTGTTCTCCCGGTCTGCTCAGTCCAAGAGTCGCCATTGTAATGCCTAGATGGCGTCTATGTGTAATGTGATGTGTATATGTCCTTCTTTGGTGGTTTGGACTATGTGTCACGGCACCTAAAATGTGAATGTGTAATGTGTATGTGTTCATGTGTTAATGTGTAAGTGAACAATGTGAAAGGTGTATGTGCAAAGTGCAACCATGTGAATTGGAAACTTGTGTAAAGAAAATGTGAAACTAAAAATGTGAGAATATGACATTGGAATCCATGTGAGACAAATCTGAAACCATGTGAAATCAGTAATTTCATGTTGTTATCATCATGTTTATATGTGTGAAAATGCCTAGAATCCATGTTAGGGATAATTGATGAGCACGTGTACAAAATAGCATGATTGGTTGTTCACATAGTATGTTTTAAACAATATTGTAGCTCTCATGTGTAAGTTTACAGCCATTAAACCATGTGAAACCAGTAACTTAAAGCATGTGAAAATGTCTATGTATGTGTTTAAAAACATGTAAGATCCATACTAGTTGTCTTTTCCCTTCATATATGCACAGTGTTCATGTTGGTAGCTCTCATGTCTTGGTTCTTTAAAGGCAAAATTTCACAAGTAAATGGAATAGAGAGCATGTGATAGGTAAGTTTTATTCATAGAATCTGAAAGCATGATCCATGTATTAAATTGTAGAACTTTCATGATAGGTTGCAACTTTCAAATGACTAGCATGCCATGTGTTGAAATTTGTGAATGTGCATGTAGAAACTGCTATGACTTATACGTGTATGTTATGAGTAGTGTTGCTTGCTGAGTCTTTAAGACTCACTCCTTGCTTCGGCGTATAGGTATAGACGGTGACGAGACTCTCGTGGAGGAGACGGTAGAGACGGACTCCGAGCGCGGAGTTTAGATTGTTGGAGCAGTTGTACCCTTTTGTGCTTTCATAGTATGTAAAAGTGACATTGTATTAGAAATCATGAGAAGATTGTATAAGTGTGGACATTGTGTACTTAATTTTCAGCAATTTAAATTATGTGAACTTTAAGTTCTGTAATGTTATTGCAATTTCATGTATGTTAAATGTGGATGATGAATGAATGAATGAAGACAGTTGTCTTTTACTTCCGCTACTCTGTCGTATATTCGCATGTATCTCAGCTGTTTGTATCGTTTCGGTAAATGTCCCACTGTGAGGACTCTCGCTATACCGACGTGGGTTGGTATAACCGTACCGGTATAATGAGGGCCGTCATAGAGATTGGTATCAGAGCGACCGGTTGAGATTGCACTTGAATATACCTAAGTCATCATCCCCATTGCATGCTAAGTATGTCCACATGTGTAGAAAACACTAAAGCGCGGAGTTTAGATTGTTGGAGCTGTTGTACCCTTTTGTGCTTTCATAGTATGTAAAAGTGACATTGTATTAGAAATCATGAGAAGATTGAATAAGTGTGGACATTGTGTACTTAATTTTTAGCAATTTAAATTATGTGAACTTTAAGTTCTTTAATGTTATTGCAATTTCATGTATGTTAAATGTGGATGATGAATGAATGAATGAAGATAGTTGTCTTTTACTTTCGCTACTCTGTCGTATATTCGCGTGTATCTCAGTTGTTTGTATTGTTTCGGTAAATGTCCCACTGTGAGGACTCTCGCTATATCGACGTGGGTCGAGCGCGGAGTTTAGATTGTTGGAGCAGTTGTACCCTTTTGTGCTTTCATAGTATGTAAAAGTGACATTGTATTAGAAATCATGAGAAGATTGTATAAGTGTGGACATTGTATACTTAATTTTCAGCAATTTAAATTATGTGAACTTTAAGTTCTTTAATGTTATTGCAATTTCATGTATGTTAAATGTGGATGATGAATGAATGAATGAAGACATTTGTCTTTTACTTCCGCTACTCTGTCGTATATTCGCGTGTATCTCAGCTGTTTGTATTGTTTCGGTAAATGTCCCACTGTGAGGACTCTCGCTATACCGACGTGGTTGGTATAACCGTAGTTACTCTGAGAAAGCCCTTGCCGAAAGCTTGTCTAATAAATATCTTGCAGCAAAGACATGACAAAAAGGCAGGATACCTCCATACTTTCTGAGGTAGGTAAGTCATAGAAAAATAAAATGTATAGAAACCTCAGACATATAGCTTTTCAGACCAATAAAGGATGGACAGACAGTTTGCAACAGTGGGTACGGATATGTTCTAACAGTGGTAGGTAAGCCTCTGTCAGATGTCCATATGTCTAAAAATAATAAATGCAACATATCTTCTGAAATGAAGAAAATCCGGACTACTGTCATGAAGTAAGAGATCAATTTGAAGAGATTTATCAAATATATTCATAGATAATTTTAGAAGAGTATTTTGAGTATAATATGTCTTATCATGTTAGAATATATTAAATAATGTTAATCTGATAGATAGAGAAAATATTCAATCAATGTAAGTTCTGACAGAAATCATATTAAGAAGATAAGATGATATGCAATCAACATTTCATAAGTTGATAAAAAATTATCTGCACAGAAAAACTACAAGTATAGGACTTGTTAGTGAAGTCGGATTTAAAAGAGAGTGCACTTCGAATTTAGGAGTCGGAGACAGAAACATGAGAATAGACTGATTCAACTTCCTCAGAAGTTGCATTGAGATTATATCATTCGACTTAGAAAGTTGGATAGAAATAAGTCATAATTCGGCTTCCATGGAGTTAGACAGAAACAAGACAGAGAATTCAACTTTAGAAGTCGGATACAGAAGAATTCAATTTCTGAGAATTGAAGTATCCGATTGTATAAAGTCGGATTCAGAGGAGTTTGATTTCTGAAGTATTTGACTGTATGAAGTCGGAGTTGACAATCGGATATAGTGTAGAAGTCTAGACTTAGAAAATTTTCCGAGATGATTTTGTGCAGAAATTTTTGATTCAAAAGAAGTCAGAGTCCACAGTCGGATTCAGTATGATACACATAGAGTAGTTTGTGGACTTCGAAAATTTTCGAGATAGAGTTTGTTCAAACTATTTTCTATGGCATATAATTGATTCATTTAATTTGTAGAAAGTCTTTTAAAGATTTTTCATAGCAAAATCATGGTATAATAATAATTAAAAATCTTAAATGATTATCTTTGGGATAGTTGCTCCACGCATAGCATTCTATCAAATCATCATAAGACAATTCCACATTATCACTATTAGAACTTGAGTTGAGAGAATTGTTGGAATTTATCAAACCATTGGAGCTTTCTTTAGCCATAAAGCATTTGTCCATTTTTCTTCTTCGTCTTCTTCGTCTCCAAAGATTCCTGCATTTTAGATGATGATGATGAGCTTGGAGATTTCTTTGAAATTATAACAGGAAACTCATGCAAGTTAAAGAGATTTGCCATTTTAACATATTAACTTTAGATAATCAGATCTTAAGACAATCAAATCTGATCAACAAGTAATGAAGCACTTAGAATGATAACAATTAAAATTTGAATCAGGTCAAGTAGATCAGATGATGTTTTAGAAAATCAAATCAAATCAGAAGAGTCAAAAAGAAGTAATGAAATCAAATCAGATAAAAAACAAATCAGAGTTACACATCAAACCAGATCTGTCAAATCACAACGGATGAACAGAGACCAGGCTCTGATACCAATTGTAGGAATCAGAGCGATTAAGCACACAAAGATAGATCAGAATCAGATATCAACCTGCTCTGATACCAACTGTAGGATCGAATATAGAGGATGAACATATCTACAAGAGGGGGGGGGGGGGGGGGGGGTGGTGAATAGATCTATCAAAAATTAATGTGGAAGCTTGACGAATTTAAAATTCACTTCAAATTAGAGATCCATTCAACCAAGCATTCTAACAGATCTGATGTGTGAATGTGTGAATGAGTGTATATAATGTGTGAAGCAATTAAACAGGTAGAGTGATAGCGAAATCCTATGTAAGCATCTAGCGCAGAAGAACAGATCAAACCATTGCACATAGGATTTTTAGGTGGTTCGGAAATCACACCAATGATTCCTACAATCACCCATCACACAGTGAGGCCACAGTACTCAAACCCGAGTACAACACACACTGGAGCATGACGACTCCAAACACCCTTGAGCACGATGCTCAACATAAAACTGAAGCATGACGACTCCAAAACAACTTTGAGCAGGACGACTCAACACACAACTGTGAGTGGGACGACTCACAAACTGAGCACGATGGCTCAAACCACAATTGTGAGTGCGACGACTCACAAACTGAGCACGACGGCTCAAACCACAACTGTGAGTGCGACAACTCACAAATTGAGCATGACGGCTCAAACCGCAACTGTGAGTGCGATGACTCACAAATTGAGCACGACGGCTCAAACCACATAGGCTAGATCAAATCCACACAAAATAAGATCCTCTAGTAATGATCTGATTCACAGACTAAACAAACATAGAAATCTGTATAGAACTTCATGTACAGATCTCACGAACAGAAATGAGATGAACACTCCAAGAATTAAGTGTAGGAATTATGAATTGGATGTTCCACGAGGAAGAAGTCTTGTAGAAGCTTGTATTGAAGACCCTTGAAGGAATTTGATGGTGATCCTCTTCAATTCATGATGCTCTGCTTCAGATCTACTGCTCCACATGATTCATTTATCTTCTGCTGCTGCTCTTCTTTCCGAACTGCTTCTCCTTCAGCACATCACTATTTTCTCCACTGCTTGGCCTTGATCCCCACGTCCCCTCGGATGGAATCGATGAATCTTAGGGATTGGCTGCTTCAGATGAGATGGAGGCTTATATAGCCATTGTGCAGTCCCATGAACGTGAGAAAGGTGTGCACAAAAACCTAGAGTGCACCCAAGGTTGCAACGTGTCAGAAGGCCTTTACCTCATTGCCACTTGGATGAAAGGGCATTTTGGTAATTATAGAATCTCCCATAAATATCTCAGAAGGAGATCACAGCCGTTGGATATCATGCTCAGCACATTTATGGGTTTTCCACTGGATCAGGTTCACTGGATGGATACTAGTTGACCTCACTCTCAGCTAGAGTCGACACTACTGACATTTGCTCATCAGAAACTTTCTTGGCAGTTTTTAAGAGTCGACTTGTCTGTCAACTGGAGTCGACCTATCTGTGACTTTTTCTTCATGAGCTTGCTGGGCAGACTGTCAGAGTCGACCTGTCTGTCAACTAAAGTCGACTCTACTTTGACAAGAACTTTGTAAACCTATATGAATAAGGAGTAGACCATCAAAACATGTTATTCACAGTAAGATATGAGATATTAAATATTAAGAGCATGTTGTTTGAACATTATTGTAATATATTCAATATGTACAATATGTAAAATATGTCTTCATCAAAATCAAAGTGTGAGTGATGTTCATTGGTCATCATTAAAAATTCATCTTTAATAAATTACAATACACACTCAACACAACACGTGCAACCCAGTCCCCGATCTGGCTGCCTGTTTGAATCGTGACCAGTGTAGTGGTCGCGATTCAGTGTCTTAAATGGTGACAACTGAATACGTCGCAAATTTGACATGTTTTTGATGATATCTAGTTGACCAAACATGACTTATAGGTTGACTCTAACCCCCATATGCTTCGTTTTGCATGCTATTTCAATTTTCGGTCATTTGTGAACCGCGGCAACTTAACCTGTTGAGATTTTCATCCAGAACCACTTTACATAATAGAGAACCATATTTTTTTATATGAACCATGGAGATGTGCAATGATTGAAACCGTCACTATTTCTAAAGCCTACCCGAGACTTTTACAGTCAGTCTAGATTATATGTCTTGCATGTTATGATTATTAGAAGGTATTGCTCAGTCTGTCAAGTGGCCTAAAAGTTATCAATCCATGTAAAAGCTATAATAACATGACATTCTATTCTAATTGTTCCCAATGAATTGCTTCATTTCATCTATCATGTGATTTCTATATTCAACCTTTATAATTTAGCTTGATATTAACATGGAAGTATATCATGTTAAAAGTACATAAATCATATTATTGAAATCTGAGTTGTTTCCATGTCATGCGCTCATGTTTCCATGTCTTGCATGTTATTAACATGGATCTTGAGACACATTCTACACTACACGATTGCATAATAGGCAGCCCTTTTTGGGTGGATGGGAATCTTTCTACTAGACATTCCATTCTGGTAGACTAGGGAGCTTTCCAACAGAACCTCCGTAAATCTCCTTACTCCGTGGATTCTCTCATCGAGACGAGTAGGTTATACCATTGACGTTCCCAAAAGATAGAATGCACTTCCTTTCTCTTCTACTTCTCGTGAGTGTGTGACCAAGCCATTAATACAAATATTGAACTAAGTGTAAATTCCGTCGTTATGCTGTTGAAATTCTCTCTTGACCATTGTTATCAGGAAATCATGTGCACATGACTTGTTTTGCTTGAAATCATTATTGACATGGCACTATTTATGATGCATCTTACCTTTCTTTGTAATCATGCCTTTCTTTGAGAGATAGATGAGACTAGTAGTAGAGAGATGTTCTTATTTTGACATTGGAGATTGTAATAATCGCTTATTATGAATAAAAGAGTTTGATTATTGAATTATGGGCCCTATTGATATTTTGTCTATGGCTTTTGAACGCTTGGTTGTTCGTCGCAATCCTGATTAATTCCGCTACTAAAATCGGGGTCGTGACACTCCACCTTGCTGCTTGTACAAGATCTAGAGTATGGAGCTCCAACTAGGGTACTTTTAAGACAGGGGCCTGTAGTTCGCGAGGGAGTTTAAGTTCGGCTCTAGGAGCCTCCCCAGTTGATTACAAACCCGATCGAGAGAGGAATCTAGAATTTACCTTTGATTATATTTAGCCCTCCCCATCTCCCAACCCCCTCTTGGACTATAATTTGTACTTATTCATCTATCAAAAATTTTTATTATAATATATATAAATAAGATTATTCAAATAATTATTTTATAAATAAATCATAATAATTTATTCATTTTATATAGAATGTTGTAACAATTTTTTTATGCATGTTATAAATGAAATTCGCACTAAACATCATGCCACACTCTAAATGATTCTTTGTCTTTGTATTTATTCATATGAACGGGGGATGACACGGGGGAACTCTTGTTGCTCGGCTAAAGCCTCGGGCTTGGCCAACATCCCGATGGCATCTTCTCAGCTGAGGATGCAGCCTCAGGACGAGGCCTGACCCGTGTGGAGCACACGACATGACCACGGGATTCCGGGGTCATGGTTCGCGTAATGACCAAGACGATAAATGTTAAAGTAATGGTCATGGATCATGCGCTAGGTAACAACTGTAGTAAAAGCTATGATCTGCATGATCTGGTGTCACGTCCCGACGTGGAATATCGGAACGTGAGGCAGTTGCAAGTAAGCGAGCATAGAGCGTATGATAGACATCAACCATTGGACAAAGAATAAATGCTAAAGCAAATTGTATTCCATTAATAATTCTGCAAATGTTTATTACAACCACTAATATCAGAGCCTTTCTATAGGGACCAATTGACACCATTACATTGAATGAAAGTAAAGACTAACTAAGACTCTAACATAATACTAAGATGCCAGGGTACTCTTGACTTCATTCCTAGTCATTTTCATTCTCATGTGTGTAGGTATCTTCTTCGGTCCCACCTAAGAACACATAACAAATAACGCAGGGTGAGCGATAATGCCCAGTAGGACTTAAATCTCAAGATCAGGCATGCTGTAATTGATTAATGAATTTTAGAGAAGAGTAACTAAAGATAGAGAGCGAGAGTCAAGTATTGTCAAGCAAGTGATAGTACGATGGCATGATTCACATAGCACAAGCGTCAAGTATAGCGCAAAGAGCAGGATGGCCATAGCATAAATTGCACAATATAATTCATGATAGCACAACGAGTAGAGTATAGCATAGCACTTTGATTGTTATATAGATAGTCGAGATAGATAGCATTTGAGTGTAATGCCAAATAGTCTAGTTAATTAACTCTTGCGGGCACTAGCACTTTTTGGCACACCTCCCAGGACCAAACCGGACCCTTTATATTGCAAAGCATTAGTCATATTGTTTATCTTTAGACCATCAGTCAAATGGCCATAGAGAGTACCAAGAATAGATGAGAGTATTGGATGAATAGGCGAGTGTATAGAGAACATGAACAGATGAGCGAGTAGAGTGTAGATGAGAGCTAGTAGTCATTGCACATGAAACACCGTTAAATAGGCAATAGTAACGGTTGCACAACATGTGCAATGGGTACTGGCAGTCAGGTAGAATTCACCAACCAACCAATGGCCATGCTACGAGCATAGTCCAGAGGTCCGGCATGATCTCATGATAAGAGAGAGAGCATTCTAAGGTCGTTTGGATCTGACAGATCCCTAAGGGTATCATAGGTATTGAGGGTACAACCAGCTCATCGACAATGTGGGAATCCATGGACAGAGGAGACTTACGGAGGCCTTGAACAAGGATTCACTAGTCCAACAGAAGGAATATCCGACGAAGAGTATGTCCAAGTGAAGAGAAAGTGTATATAAAAATAAGTGCTCGACGTTCCAAAGGAATTCTAGAATAGTGGAGCGTCGCTAACGGTATTCTAAAACATCGTAAGAAACGAAGATAAGTCCATAAAAATAGGACAATTTAAATACATTATTGAACTAATGTACCAGATATATTATGAGATATTTTCATGCCAAGTCAAGTCATATTGGATGGTTACAAGTATGTGCATGTGATGAAGAGAATCATGGATATGAAAAGATCATGTGTGTGTCCTTTAATTAATCAATACATGTTCATATTATGGCATCTTCATTCACTGCGTTTAAGACTGTTAACAGAAGGTATAATCACTGTAGAAAGACAAGAGCACCAAAAATCTACGGTTTGTGTGCAAAAGTCCAGAAGGCGACGTACCACTATAAAGAACGCGATAGGGTACATCTAGATTGTGATAGTGTCTTTTAAAGAACGCGACGGGTCAGTCAGGATAGACAACCAGAACGCGGCACTAGGGACTGTCGCATTGAGAACACGATCGGTTTCTAGTCACGATCATCCCCTAAAAATGTGGCCTATCGGGCCGTCGCGTTCTCAGGTCCTGATCATAAACCTGGAATGGAAATAGCTTGCCTTGGATTGCGGTCCAAGTTTCTCCAGTTTTGATACAGGGTAGTTTAGAAATTGAGATCTCAGTGTACAGATGAATAAAAATCGTGAAACCAATTTTAAACAAATCTAGACATGCAAGAGTACATATAGTAAATAGGAATTTGAGAATAATCATGGTTCTGACAAGCTTTGATCAAGTTCTTTCACGAAGAACATAGAGCATGATGTAGTGATGGAAAAAGAATTAATTCGAGAGATATACTCAATAGAAATTGGGGAAAACGGTGGCAAACGATGCGTAACAAGAGCAGTATGTACAGTGAAAATTTCATGGTACAAGATCAAGGGTACATAAAGATGAAGGATAAATATGAGTGTTTGGGGTCATGATGATAACATAACTTTAAAAATAAATATCTCAGGATAGGGTCGATGAAAAAGACGGAAAATAAAGGGTTTTTGTTCATGATCTCAAGAACATCCTACAGACGAGATTAATTAGGTTTAGCTTGTAAGAATGTCTACCTTTGGGTGATTTGACTCATAGGGCTTAGAACTTGAAGGACAGGTGGTAGATCTTGAGCAAGCCTTCTTCCCACGATTTCTCCTTTCCTTTGGCCCCTCCTCCACGTCCAGCAAGTCTCAACAACGCAATAGGGTCAGCCATGAAGAGGTTGGGGTGTATTTAAGCATCTAGTGTTTCTAATTCCTACTACAACTCTAATTCCTATTAAATTTCGAGTTTCCCTATTTCTTCCAACCTTCCAAGCTTTCCACTCCTAATTGGGTTAGGTGGGGTTCCAAATTTGTAGTTACCTAATTTGGGTAGGGTTAGGAGTCCAATTCCAATGTATATTAGCTTTATTAATGATTTTCTTATTCCTTTCAATTTAGGAAACAATTATATTCCGAATTTAGGTTATTTTCCTCTCAACCTATATTTAAAAATTCTTATTTTGGCCCAATAACTTTTATGCGAACCATTTAGCAAAGCCCATTATTTTTTTTGTTTAATGGGTTTTTATTAAATCATTTTCTCGTAAATTATTTATTTATTTATTTAGGAAAAATATTGAGTTGCTACATCCTCCCCTTCTTAAAAGAATTTGGTCAACAAATTCATATGACCATAATGGAGAGAACGTCTTACCGAAAAGATCAGGGTAGTTTCGCCTGATAATTCGTTCAGGTTCCCATGTGGCTTCTTCTACTCCACAATTATTCCACAGAACTTTAACCACATGAATGGGACGGTTCCTGAGTTGTTGTACCTTCCGTTCCAATATCTTGATTGGCTTTTCCTCATAATTCATGTCTTTGTTCAGTACCAACTTCTCATGGCGAATGTGAGTAGGATCGTACACATATTTTCTAAGCATAGAGACATGGAACACATTGTGTACAAATGCCAGGTTTGGTGGCAACGCTAGCTAGTAAGCAACCTCACCAACCCTTTCGAGCACTTCAAAAGAGCCGATGAATCTAGGACATAACTTTCCTTTAACACCAATCCTTTGAATGCCATAGGTAGGAGATACCATTAAGAGTACATGGTCTCCCACTTGAAATTCTAGATCTCTCCTACTTTTGTCAGCATAACTCTTTTGTCTAGACTGAGCAATATTGAGCCGATCTCAAATCACCTATATATCCTTGGTTGTGTTTTGTACCATGTCCGGGCCTAGCCATTGTTGTTCCCCAACTTCATTCCAGCATGCATGAGATCTACAGTTTCTACCATAGAGTGCTTCAAATGGTGACATTTTAATACTCGCCTGGTAATTGTAGTTATAAGCAAACTCAACCAAAGATAAGTGCACATTCCAGTAGCCTTGGAAGTCTATAGTGCAGGATCTTAACATGTCTTCTACAATCTGATTGGTTCTCTCAGTCTGCCCATCAGTCTGCTGGTGAAATGTGGTACTAAAATTCAGTTTAGCACCAAGTGTAGTCTGCAGTCCCTTCTAGAAATGCGAGGTGAATCTAGGATCTCGATTTGAGACAATAGATGATGGAACTCCATGCAGTCTCACGATCTCTTTAATATATAGAGCGGCTAGTACCTCCACAGACCACTTACTTTTTATAGGTAGGAGTGTGCGGACTTGGTTAGTCGGTCGACAATGACCCATATGGCATCGAGTCCACCATGAGTCTTGGGTAAACCCATGATGAAGTCCATGCCAATACTTTCCCATTTCCATTCCGGAATATTTAATGGTCTAAGCACGCCAACAGGGCGTCTATGTTCTGCCTTTACCTATTGGCAAGTAAGAAAATGAGCAGCATGCTCGGCTACCTCTCTCTTCATGTTCGGCCACCAAAATGTTCTTTTCATGTCCTATTACATTTTGGTACCTTTAAGATAAATAGTATATTTAGATTGATGAGCTTCATCCATCAACCTCCTCTTCAGTTGTTCATCATCCGGAACACAGGTTCTTCCTTGAAATACCAGCCTTCCATCCTCGGTTATAGCAAAGTCAGGTTTCTCAGCTAAGGTTTCTTTGATATGAACTAAGAATGGATCGTTGTCCTGTTGTGCTTTGATCTCTGCCAGCATGTCAGATTGAATCTTGATATTGGCAACCAAGACTCGATCATCCCAATGTTCAATGTTCAAGTCTAACATTGCGAATTGTTCAAGTAGTTGCATCTTGCCAAGAATTAGATTAGATAAAGATGCCATTGGCTTTCTACTAAGAGCATCAGTCGCAACATTTCCCTTGCCTGGATGGTATTGGATATTGAAGTCGAAATCCTTTAGGTATTCAAGCCATCTTTCTTTGCCTCATGTTGAGCTCCTTTTGTGAGAATTAGTACTTTAAACTTTTATGATCTGAATAAACGGTGAATTGTTCACCATATAATTAATGCCTCCAGATTTTTAAGTCGAAGACCACAGCAGCAAACTGTAGGTCATGCACGGGGTAGTTGACTTCATGAGTCTTCAGTTGTCTTGAAGAATAGGCAATGACTTTATCCTTTTGCATTAGTACACAACCTAGCCCAATTCTTGAGGCATCGGTATAGACTGAGAAACCTTCTCACTCTATTGGAAGAGCGAGAATAGGGGTTGAGGTCAGACATTCTTTTTGAGTCTCACACTCTTTGCTCCAAGAGTAGGGATTTTCCTTCCTAGTAAGACGAGTGAGAGGAACGGTGATCTTGTAGAAGTCCTTTATGAACCGCCGGTAATAGCTAGCTAGTCCTAAGAAGCTTCTTATTTCTGTGACATTAGTTGGTCTCTCCCATTTGAGTACAACTTCAACTTTGGAGGGATCAACAGAGATGCCGTCCTTGGAGATGACATGTCCCAAGAAGGACACTTCTTCGAGCCATAATTCACACTTGCTCAGCTTTGCATATAATTGGTTGTCTCGTAAGACTTGCAGAGCTATCTTCAGATGTTCTTCATATTCTTCTTTGGTTTTGGTGTATATGAGGATGTCATCAATGAAGACGACCACGAACTTATCAAGATATGGACAGTATATGTTGTTCATGAGTTGCATAAAGGCTGCAGGAGCATTGGTCAGTCCAAAAGGCATAACAATGAATTCACAGTGTCCATACCTGCTCCTGAAAGCCGTTTTGAAAATGTCATTGTCCTTGATCCTCACTTGATGATAGCCAGATCAGAGGTCAATTTTGGAGAAGTATTGAGCTCCAGATATCTAGTCGAAAAGTTCATCGACTCAAGGTAATGGGTACTTGTTTTTGATGGTCAGCTGATTGAGTTGTCGATAGTTGATACACAGCCTCATAGACCCATCTTTCTTTTTAAGAAACAGGACCGGTGCTCCCCATGGGGAAGTACTTGGTGTAATGAACACCTTTTCTAACAGCTCCATCAATTATGCCTTCAGTTCTTTTAACTCGGCGGGTGACATCCAGTACGGTTGACGCGACACTGGGGCAGCTCTAGGGATTAACTCAATAGCAAAGTTGACATCACGTTCAGGGGGAATCTCTGGCAGATCTTCGGGGAACACATATGGGTAGTTCTGGACTATGTGTATGTCCTCTATCTTAGACCCCTTCTTCTCAATTACCACGGCCGCAAGGAAAGCAATGCAACCTTTCCTTATCATGTTGTGGGCCTGTATGGCAGAGACTAGAGACATCCATCTTTGGTGTCTAATCCCAGTGAATGCTAACTTTGGGATCTCACTAAATGTAACCTTCTCTTTCTTGCAGTCGACACTTGCCCCATAGGTGGACAACTAATCGGCTCCAATAATCACGTCATAGCCTTCCATGGACATACATACAAAGTTGGCTCTTAAGTTGTGTTCTCCGATCATTACATCGGCTAATGGGAAGTATTTGTTCATTTTTTCTCTCTGTCCCAATGGTGTTGTGATAGAAAATTTAGATCCCATAGTGATAGGTTTAATATTCAAGGTATCGGCAATGTTTTGAGATATAAATGAATGAGTTGCGCCAGTATAAAATAAAACAAAGGCTGACTGAGTGAAGACTTTTAGTGTACCTTCCACCATGCCACCTTCCTCGATGGTTTCTTCATCTTGCAGGGCTTGCAATCTACCCTGTTTCTTTGGCACCATGGGCGTCTATCATGTTCTTTGAGTAGCAGGCATTCTGAGATACGATGCTCGCGACAGCCGCAGCACAGACATGTGCCAACCTTCCTCCAGCACTCGTCGGCGGTGTGACCAGGCTTGTCACAGTGTTTGCAGTTGCCTTTAGCCAGAGTAGTGGGAACAAATACTTTGGGTTTCCTTTCTTGACTAGATCCTTCTGTGGTGTTGAAAGGACCTTTCTTTCCGACAATCAGCTTAGCACTTGAAGAGCCTAGTGTCAGTTCTTTCTTCACAAACTTTCCCTTGATATGATCGGTAAGGTCCGGAGCATCCTCCAAAAGTTGGGCTTTCTTAACCATCTCAGCATAAGTTTGGATGTCGAGAGGGGCTAGTTGAGTGATATATTGCGGCTTAAGGCCGTTGAGGAAGTGCTTAGCCTTCATCCTTTCCGCGTTCACTAGGTGTTCGGCATAGCATGCCAGTCTAGAGAATTGAGCTTCATAGTCAGCTACAGAGAGACTCCTCTGTTTGAGAGCAGTGAACTCTGCAGCCTTCTTCTCTTGTACACGTTCTGAGAAGTATTTGGAGTTGAAGGCTTCCTTAAATTCCGTCCAGGTGAATTGACCATTTGCCCTGGTCGCTTCCACTGACTCCCACCAAGAGCGGGTGTCCTTCTCCACTTACAAGGTAGCTAGCAGTAGCTTGTCCCCAGCTGCACATTGCATTACACAGAAAATCCTTTCCGTCTCCTTAAGAAAGTGCTCGGCTTCATCTGGATCCGTGGAACCGCTGAACCTAGGTGGGTTCAAGCACCTGGAGATACGATGCAGCTCGCCTACACAACTGCGATTTCCTCCACCTTGTGTAGCTTGCAGAAGTGCACGAATGAGCTCCTGAATAGTTTGTTGCAAGCCCTCATCTGAACACATTTAGCAGTCATCTTAGTTGCTTAAGTTCCTACAAAAGTAACTTGTTATTATGATATTGATGTGGAATTTAATTTGTGCATGTGTGGGTTCATTTTAACTAGTTACCCATGGTTCTAACCACATCTCACATAGGTAGGATAATTGATTCTAGTCGAGACTGGTCAACCTAGATTATCCTAATCTTAAGAACAACCTAGGATCTGATACCACAAAACTGTCACACCCTGACTCAGAATATCGGAACGTGATGCAGTTGCAAGTAAGCAAGCCTAGAACGTATGACAGACATCAACCATTAGACAAAGAATAAATGCTAAAGCAAATTATATTCCATTAATAATTCCTCAAATGTCTATTACAACCACTAATATCAAAGCCTTTATATAGGGCCCAATTAACACCATTACATTGAATGAAAGTAAAGACTAACTAAGACTCTAACATAATACTAAGATGCTAGGGTACTCCTGACTTCACTCCTAGTCGTTCTCATCCTCATGTGTGTAAGTATCTTCTTTGGTCGCACCTGAGAACACATAACAAATAACGCAGGGTGAGCGATAACGCCCAGTAGGACTTAAATCTCATGATCAGACATGCTTTAACTGATTAATGTATTTAAGAGCAGAGTAACTAAAGATAGAGAGTTAGAGTCAAGTATTGTCAAGCAAGTGATAGTATGATGGCATGATTCACATAGCACAAGCATCAAGTATAGCACAAAGAGCAGGATGGCCATAGCACAAATAGCACAATATAGTTCATGATAGCACAACGAGTTGAGTATAGCATAGCACTTTGATTGTCATATAGATAGTCAAGATAGATAGCACTTGAGTGTAATGTCAAACACTCGGGTCAATTAACTCCAGCGGGCACCGGCACTTTTGGGCGCACCTCCCATGATCAGATTGGGCCCTTTATATTGCCAAGCATTAGTCATATTGTTTATCTTTAAACAATTAGTTAAATGGCCATAGAGAGTACCAAGAATAGATGAGAGTATTGGATGAATAGGCGAGTGTATAGAGAACGTGAATAGATGAGCGAGTAGAGTGTAGATGAGAGTTAGTAGTCATTGCACATGAAACAACCTTAAATAGGCAATAGTAACAGTTGCACAACACGCGCAATGGGTACTGGCAGTCAGGTAGAATTCACCAACCAACCAATGGCCATGCTACGAGCATAGTCCAGAGGTCGGACATGATCTCATGATAAGAGAGAGAGCATTCTAAGGCCGTTTGGATCTGACTGATCCCTAAGGTTATCACAGGTATTGAGGGTACAACCAGCTCATCGACCATGTGGGAATCCATGGACAGAGGAGACTTACGGAGGCCTTGAACAAGGATTCACTAGTCCAATAGAAGGAATATCCGACGAAGAGTTTATCCAAGTCAAGAGAAAGTGTATATAGAAACAAGTGCTCAACGTTCCAGAGGAATTCTAGAACAGTGGAGCCTCGGTAACGGTATTCTAAAACATCGTAAGAAACGAAGACAAGTCCATTAAAAATAGGGTAATTTAAATACGTTGTTGAAGTAATTTACCAGATATATTATGAGATATTTTCATGTCAAGTCAAGTCATATTGGATGGTTACAAGTATGTGCATGTGATGAAGAGAATCATGGATATGAAAAGATCATGTGTGTGTCTTTTAATTAATTAATACATGTTCATATTATAGCATCTTCATTCATTGCATTGAAGACTATTAACAGGAGGTATAATCACTATAGAAAGAAAAGAGCACAAAAAATCTATGGTTTATGTGCAAAAGTCCAGAAGGCGATGTACCATTGTAAAGAACGCGATAGTATCTTTCAAAGAACGCGACGGGTCAGTCACGATAGACAACCAGAACACGGCACCAGGGCCTGTCGCATTGAGAACGCGATAGGTTTCTCGTCACGATCATCCCCTGAAAACGTGGCCTATCGGGCCGTCGCATTCTCAGGTCCTAATCCTGAACCTGGAAAGGAAACAGCTTGCCTTGGATTGCAGTCCAAGTTTCTCCAATTTTGATACAGGGTAGTTTAGGAATTGAGATCTCAGTGTACAAATGATTAAAAATCATGAAACCAATTTTAAACAAATCTAGACATGCAAGAGTACATACAGTAAATAGGAATTTGAGAACAATCATGGTTCTGACAAGCTATGATCAAGTTCTTTCACGAAGAATATAGAGCATGATGCAGTGATGGAAAAATAATTAATTTGAGCGATGTACTTAATAGAAATTGGCGAAAACGGTGGCAAACGATGCCAGACATGAGCAATATGTACAGTGAAAATTTCATGGTACAAGATCATGGGTATATAGAGATCTAAGATAAATATGAGGGTTTGGGGTCATGATGATAACAGAACTTTAAAAATAAATATCTCATGATAGGGTCGATCAAAAGGAGGGAAAATAGAGGGTTTTTATTTCGGATGTCAAGAACATCCTACAGACGAGATTAATTAGGTTTAGCTTGTAAGAATGTCTACCTTTGGGTCGATTTGACTCCTCAGGCTTAGAACTCGAAGGACAGATGGTAGATCTTGAGCAAGCCTTCTTCCCATGATTTCTCCCTTCCTTTGGCCTCTCCTCCATGTCCAGCAAGTCTCAGCAATGCAATAGGGTCGGCCATGGAGAGGTTGGGGTGTATTTAAGCATCTAGTGTTTCTAATTCCTACTACAACTCTAATTCCTAATAAGTTTCAAGTTTCCCTATTTCTTCCAACCTTCCAAGCTTTCCACCTCCTAATTGGGTTAGGTGGAGTTCCAAATTCATACCTACCTAATTTGGGTAGGGTTAGGAGTCCTATTCCAATGTATATTATCTTTATTAATGATTTTCTTATTCCTTTCAATTTAGGAAAAATTATATTCCGAATTTAGGTTATTTTTTCTCTCAACCTATATTTAAAAAATCTTATTTTGGCCCAATAACTTCTATGCGAACCATTTAGCAAAGCCCATTATTTCTTTTTATTTAATGGGTTTTTATTAAGTCATTTCCTATAAATTTTCGATTTATTTATTTAGGAAAAATACCGGGTTGCTACATCTGGCATAACGTTTACGGTGATGAGCAGGCAATAGTTGCGATGATGAGGCGAAAGATTTGTTGGGTCATTTGATGGTTCTGATGGGCAGCCAACCATTATAAGAAGGGGGACACTCGACACTCATGGGTATGCAAGAACTCAACTCTTGACCGACACCTTTCTTGACCTATTACTGGCTTAAGCATCGGAGTCTCCGCCCACTGAGACACCTCGGTGGACTTACAGGTCAAGAGCTTGGAGCTAGTGTGGCAAGTCGACACCCAGCTTTCCTTTGGTCACCTCGGCTGAGGATGATGTCAGTTGAGCAAACAACAACATTTTTGGCACCTTCTTTGGGAAATCACTATAGTTTCCATGGCTCCTAAAGGAAAGAGATTCAGCCGCATCCATGAGGGGGAGGTCATCTCAGTTGAACCAGTGGAGGAGGTCATCACTAGGGGGTCCGACTCTGAGGAGTAGGATTCCATGACCTCTATGAGTCCCGACCGCATGGAGTAGACTGTAGGCTCCATAAAGTAGATGCTGGAGAGGATGTTGGAGCAAAACCATCAGTTACATCAGCTTATGGTGGCCCAGGTCGAAGTTGCCCAAGCTCTGGCTGCCATGGTAGTTGCTGTTCTAGTTCTCCCTACACCACGTATGGCGCAGCCCCCTCCTCTTCAACCACTTATGTTGTCAGCTAGATGAGGCATTGGCCAGGTAGAAGCATTGGGGTTCAGTCCCACGCCTCCCCCGGTGGCTCTAGCATGCCTCCCTACTACTCATATGACGGTGGCAGGCACGGGTGCACCAAGAACCATGGAGGTCGACCATTGCTCGACGAAGTCGGTGCCCGTCAAGGTAGCCACTGTCGGCCTCGAGCCTCGATGGTAGGAGGATCTCTAGGAGATGAACAAGAAGATCAAGGCTCCCTAGTTCAACACCCACACCCCCTCAGTCCTAACTATAAGGCCCAGTATGTTTTCTATAGGTTCGTATTCTTTAGAAGATCATTCGGTCGGCATTCGGGACCTTGGACGACATGTTTCAACTGAATCATGGGTTTGTTGAGGTTGACGTGAACAGTCTTTGACGTCAACCTACTACTTGTTATGATGGCAATTTTGATTGCCGTCTATTTTATTTTGACGTCAATGTCTTTTTTCGTCAATATTTCTTAGTTTTCTGACTGCAATGTTAATTGACGTCAATATTTTTGTTGATGACAATGAAGTTTGATGTCATTGCATGTTCCAGTTCGACTTTCTCTCTGAAACTAGTGGTTTCCTTTGGATAGGTTTGAAGGGGTAGAGTTGTGTTAGGGAAAGGATCTTACCCCAATCACGACCCTTGGCTCTCCATATATAGAGAGGGTATGTTCTGAGGAGAAAACTTTTGCTCTCTTGCTTGGGTTCGGGTTGTGAGAGAGGGGAGAGAGAGGGCAATCCCGAGGGTAGATCGGTCATGTTGCTGTTAGATCAATGTTGCCGTTGAGAAGAGAAACTTCCATGACGTTAGAGGAAGACTCTGGATGAGGAGATCATGGCTGGATTGTGCTCAAGACAAAGGATTTGATCTTGCTTGGAGATACCTCTTCGGGTGCAAAATATGACTTCATTGGCTAAATTCTTTTGTTGTAGAATTTTCTTGAGGCATGTAACTTAGGGTTTCTCTCCGTGGACTTGTCCCTTAGGGTTTTCCTATTTTTCTAGATTTTTTTTTTTAAAATTCGATGCCATTTGCCATGTTTTTTTGCCCTTAGTCTGCACTTTGTGCAGTTTGGGAGGCGGACGGCAAGGGGTGTACCATTAACCTGAAGTTAACGACAACTTATGTTGACAGTTCATCTTGTCTAGAAATTTACAGTTTCAACATATATGATGTTTTGTGAGATTTTGTGATGTTTTTGGATTCTTTTTATTCTGTCTTGACTTGTTAATCATCATGATGAGTTTGGATAACCTTAGATTAATTTTTGTTAACTATGGTATTTATTTGAATTTCTATTTACATGAAAAAGTACGTGAACCATTGATAATTTGATTTCTTTGTTGTATTCATGTTATAAAAATTGGAAAACTCTGTACTTTAGTTGTTTAGACTACTGTAAGCATGATTTAGGGATTTTTAACCTCGTTTTACTTTTGTTCATGAATAATTAGTACTTTTGTGAATAATAATATGATTTCAGACTTTAATTATAAAACATAGTTGTGCTACTCCAAAACTTATGAAAATTGTACTGTTGTGTTTTGTCATACATATGTACCTCATGGTTACAATTTGAGCATGTTCTGATTACTGTACAATTAGTTATGAATTTTTTATGCATTCAATACCATGTTTTAATAATAAGTCCTAAGTTAGCTTAAAAATATGATTAGCATCATGCTTAGGTACTATTTGCTACTGTTTAAGATTAAACTGAGTATCTAAAAGTGATTAGTATATGTTTCTTGACATATATGTGCATGTGCATGGAAAGAGAGAGAATATGTGACATGTGTTGGATCTCTTATTTTGATGATGCCTAAATATGATTCATAATATGTGGAAATCATGTTTATCATGTCTCATTTAAATCTCACATTGTTTTTCCATGTGTTGCTCAAGCAAAAGATAAAGACATGCCCAGTGATGTTGACACAGTGCACTTGTGTGTCGACACTAGTTCACTATCCCAGCAGCTTGTTGGAGAGGACATGCCCAATAGTGTCGACACAGCGCACCTGTGTGTCGACACCAGTTCACTGTCCCAGAAGCCCATTTTGAGGCCAATGCTTGGTGTGTCAACACATGTATTTATAGTGTCTACACACTTTGGACTTTTTGTCAAATCAAAATTGCAGACACACGTGGATGTTTTTGGTAAGGGATTTTTGAGTGGGAATTTTTGTGCCCCCAGATCCGAAGATATTTTATGGACCCATGGGACTCTAAAAACCCCTTATCCACTTGGCTTTTAAAAAGTACCAATCTGCTCAACTAGTCTCCAGAGTATTCCAAGCGATTTCAGAAGATAGCTTCCTCCTGGTGGATTGCTTCCAGATCTGAACAAATTGGAGATTTTATCATCTTGGATGATCCATCTGAAGAAGGCGTTCCAATCTATAGAGTCTTCTTCCTAGAGCTAGAGCAGAATAACTCATCTCTCTCATTGAAGTAGAAACAGGAACATTCGAACCAGTCATCTCCAACCTGGTTTTAATTGTTTAATCTGGTTCATCATTCTAAACTCACTCTAGTGTGTGTATTTTGTGAAATTGGTGCAATCCTTGTGCCCAATTTTGTGTGTGTGGTTAGATCTGAGATTTCTGAATCTCGGAGTGTGAGCATCGTTTTGTGACTTTTCTGAACTGTTAAGAAAAGCCACATTTGTGTGTGTGTGTGGATGGTGGATGTAGGATACACTGTTGTGTAATCCGAACCACCCTAAATCTCTTTGTCCTTGTGTTTTGATTGTCTTTTGCGTTAGATGCTTGATAGGCTCGCTAGTGTTTCATCATTTGTCTTGTCGAAATTGTTCAGAATTGTCATTGATCTTTAGATCACACTCATAATTCAATATCTTTAAGATCCTAATCGAAGTGATTTTTAAAATATAAAGAAATCTATTCAACCCGCATTCTAGATTTCTTCATAGCAGTTTTTCCTCAACAATTCATTTGGTATCAGAGTAGGTTCTCATGGCACTTTAAGTGTTTGATCTAACGATCAAGAGTATATTGCTATGGACAATACCAAGGGGTTTATTGCTGAGGGTCATTCAATTACTAGGCCTCCTTTTTTTGATGGATTTGATTATTCATATTGGAAAAATAGTATACAAGTGTTCTTGAGAGCTCAGCACTATGAGCTTTTGATGATTGTTGACAAGGGACTAGATGAACTTCTTGAAGATGAAAGTCTATGGACCAAGGATCAGATCAAGAAGTTTACTCTCAGCTGGAGTGCCATGAACATGATGCAGTGTGCAATCAATCCCAATGAATACTCCAGAGTATCATCATGCAAGTCTGCGAAGGAGATGTGGGACAAGCTCCAACTCATTTATGAAGGAACTTCTGAGGTAAGGGAAACCAAAGCAAGTATTCTAGTTTCAGAGTATGAATTGTGTAGAATGAAAAGTGATGAGACCATATCTGAGATGTTTGCCAGATTCATGCTCATTGTGAATAGTTTTAGAGGTTTAGGAAAAGACTATTCGAATAGTGATCTTGTTAGAAAAATTCTTAGGTCACTTCCATCAGCTTGGCACATAAAGGCAACAATAATTGAGGATTCAAAAAATTTGTCAACCATGCAACTAGATGAGTTAATAGGTTCACTCATGACATATGAAATCAATCTGAAAAGAAATTCATTTGTGATTACATGAAAGAAACCTATTGCTTTAAAAGCTTCTTCTAGCTCAAAAATTGTTGCTGACCAATCTGATGAAAATGAAGAGTCTTTTGATGATGAGAATGATGAAGAATTAGGCTTACTGACAAGGCAATTCAAAAAGTTTTTGAAAAAGAAAGGGAAAGGTAAGCTCAAACCCTTCATCAAAAATGATGTTTTAAAGAAAAATGATTTTAATAAAAAATTGGAAACAAATGAATAGATTAATGTCATTTGTTATGAATGCAGGAAACCAGGACATATGAGAGGAGAGTATCCTGATCTGAAGAAGAAATTGAAAAACCAAATGTTCAAGAAGACAAGAGCAATGCTGGCCTCTTAGAGTGATGAGGATGATGAAGACCAAGAAGAAAGTGGGTCAGATGAGGGACAAGTGACTTGTCTCATGGCTAGACATGAAGAAAGTACTGAGGTAAGTTCTTCTTTTGAGGACTTTACAATTGATGATTGGGAGGAAGCATATGCTATTTTATTTGAGAAATTGTGTGAAATAAAATCTGAAAATAAAATGTTGAAAAGGAAAATTAACAGCATAGTGCAAAGTCCACAAGAATCTGAGCAAATAAAATTGTTGAATAATGAAATCAATGACATGAAAAAGGAACAAGAGTGTTTAAATGAACAACTAGATGTCATCAATGAAAGATGCCAATCCACTGAAAAAGAAAAACAAATCTTGGTAGATGAAAATGAAAAACTCAAAAAGGAAAAAGAGGTAATTCAAGAGGAACTAAAGAATGTCCAAAAAGAACTGAGTGACAAGAAATAAATGTTGTCAAAATTTATCAAAGGCAAACAAAACCTGGATGCCATTTTAGGAGTTCAGATCAATCCTACCGAACATGGTTTAGGTTATCAGCCTGAAAATAAGAAGAAAATTGGGCAAACCTTGATAATCTCATTTGTTCAAGGAAGCACTTCTTATGGAAATTCTGAAAAGAACATCAAAGAAAAATCACAAGCAAATTTAAAATCCAAAATTCAAAATCAATTTCAAAATTCCAAAATACAGTTCACACATGAGAGAGGTCAAGGCAAAAATCAACAAAATTTGAAATCCAATGTTAGACCAACTTCATATCCAAAGAACAATTGAAACTTCTCAGTTGGATCTAACTCTCATATCAAAAAGAATAAAGACTTCACACCACAAAGGATCATGATATGCATAATCTACAAAAAAGCTGGTCACACTGATGATAAATGCAGATCAAGAGTAAATTCAAGAAAAATAAAACAAATCTGAATTTCAAAATAACTTGTTGTTGAGTTGAAACAACTGATGGGACCTAAAGCAATTTAGGTACCAAAATTCTCTTTCTAAATCTTTTTTACAGGAATGTCTTACAACTCACAAGAAAGATAAGTGGTACCTTGATAGTGGCTGTTCAAGACATATGACTGGAGATAAAGAAAAAATTTCAACATTGATTGAAAAAGATGGTGGACAAGTGATTTTTTGAGGTAAGAACAAAGGGAAAATCATTGGAATAGGAAAAAGTGGTAAGAATCTTTCAAGCTCCATTGTGAAATTGTTGAAAAAGATTCTGGAAAAATAAAATTTGTTGGTCAAAGAATTAATAATGTTTACTTAGTTGATTTAAATGATCATCAACATGAAAATGTTTGTCTTGTTGCCAACCAGCATGATCTATTTCCATTGTGGCATCGAAGGTTAGGTCATGCTAGTGAAAATGTTCTGAATAAATTGTTAAGATATGCTCTTGTGAGTGGTTTACCAAAAATGAAGAAAAAGAAAAATGCAATTATATGTGCTGCTAGTGCCCAAGCTAAACAAACTAGGAAATCATTCAAATCTGTTGCACCCTTAATCACTTCCAAACCTTTTGAGTTATTGCATATGGATTCATTTGGTCCTATTAGGACACTTAGTCTTAGTGGACATAGATTTGGGTTTGTGATAGTGGATGATTTCTCTAGATTGACCTGGGTATATTTTCTGTCTCACAAGAGTAACACTTTAGAAAACTTCAAAGAATTTGTTGATAAAATTGAAAATATAAAAACAAATAAAATCCATTCCATTCTTACTGATCATGGAGGTGAATTTGACAATAATTTGTTTTTTGATTTTTTTCAGGATCAAAAGAATTGATCATAAATTTACTTCTCTAAGTACCCCTCAACAAAATGGAAATGTTGAAAGGAAGAATAGGACATTGGTGGAGATGGCTAGAACCTTGCTTGTTGAAAGTAAGCTTCCAAGAAAATTTTGGGCAGAAGCTGTCAACACTTCATGTTATGTTCTCAACACAGTAATGGTAAGACCTGTCCTCAGAAAAACTTACTATGAACTCTTGAAAGGTAAGAAGCCTTACATTGCATATTTTAGAGTTTTTGGAAGTAGAGTCTTCATCCACAACAATGATAAACATGATCTAGATAAATTTGAAAAGAATAGTGAAGTAGGATTTTTTCTGGGATATTCTGAGAATTCAAGGTCATATAGAGTTTTCAATAATGAATCAAAAACTGTGGAGGAAACTCCCCATGTCATATTTGATGAAAATGGTGAAAAATCTAATGACCATGATTTCTACAGGAACCAAGAAGAAGATGCTGAAATTCTTGCAAAAGAGTCAGATCAATCAGTGGAGAATGAAGAACTTGATGAACATGAAGATGTGTCGACACAACAAAACATTGAGTCAACAACAGAGCAGGTAAGTACAATAACAAGAGGTAATTTTAGATACTCCAAAGCTCATCCACTTGAGAATATTGTAGGAAATGTTAATGATAGAGTTCAAACAAGATCTCATTTCAAAAACATCTTTGAACAAGATCAAATGGTCTTTATATCTCAAGTGGAACCCAAAAACATTAAAGAAGCATTAAAAGATAATTCTGTGATAGAAGCAATGCATGATGAATTGAATCAATTCAAAAGGAATAATGTATGGAGTCTAGTTCTAAGGAATTCTGAAAGTTCAATAATTGGAACTAGATGGGTTTTTAGGAATAAATTGAATGAAGAAAGAAAAGTTGTAAGAAATAAAGCTAGACTTGTTGCTAAAGGATATAATCAAGAATTTGGAGTTGATTTTGAGGAGTCCTTTGCACCCGTGGTTAGGTTAGAAGTAGTGAGAATTTTATTGGCATTTGCATGTTCTAAAAATTTCAAATTGTTTCAAATGGATGTGAAAACTACTTTTTTGAATGGTTTTATAAAAGAGGAAGTGTTTGTTGCTCAACGTACTGGATTTAAAGATCATGATAAACCTAACCATGTTTATAAATTGCACAAAGCTCTTTATGGTTTGAAACGGGTTCCAAGAGCATGTTATGACAGATTGAGCAGTTTTCTGGTTAGTAAGAATTTTTCAAGAGGTAAGGTAGATCAAACTCTTTTCATAAAATCAATCCATAATCATATCATTGTAGTTCAAGTTTATGTGGATGATATCATCTTTGGTTCCTCCAATCCTTCATTATGTGAAGAATTTTCCAATCACATGGACAGTGATTTTGAAATGAGTCTTATCGGAGAATTACAATTCTTTCTTGATTTGCAGGTCAAACAACTTGAGGATGGATTTTTTATAAATCAAGCCAAATATGTCAATGAATTGCTCAAAAAATTCCATTTTAAACAAGCCAAACCAGCATCAACTCCCATGAGTACCAACATCAAATTGGACAAAGATGAAAAAGGAAAAATGGTTGATGCAAAGCAATACAGAGGTATGATTGGGTCTCTCTTATATCTTACTGCAAGTAGACCAGATATTCTATTTAGTGTGTGTCTTTGTGCTAGATTTCAATCTAGTCCAAAGGAAAGTCACATGCTTGCAGTTAAAAGAATTTTCAGATATCTCTGTGGCACTTGTGAACTGAGTTTATGGTATCCAGTTGGATGTCATGTTGATTTGATTTCATATTCTGATGTTGATTATGCTGGATGTAAACTTGATAGAAAGAGTACTAGTAGATATTGTCAATTCTTAGGAAGTTGCATGATATCATGGGCATCCAAAAAGCAACACTCAGTTGCACTTTCTACTACAGAAGCAAAATACGTTGCTGCAGGGAGTTGTACAGCTCAAGTGTTGTGGATTAAAAGTCAATTGCTTGACTACCATATTGATATTGGATGTTCATATATTATGTGTGACAATACTAGTACATCTAACCTTTCAAAAAACCCAGTTCAACACTCCATAACAAAGCAGATTGAGATTAGGCATAATTTTCTAACGGATGAAGTTGCAAATAAAAACATTGAACTTGAATTTGTCCCTACTGAAAAACAAATTGCAGATATTTTCACAAAACCATTGGCTGAGGATAGATTCACATCCTTAAAAAGAGAACTTGGGATATGCAACATTGAATAAAAACTGAAAAACAAATTGTTTTCTTATGCAATGATTATGTGGTATATCAAATGATGATTTGTGGAAGGGCAAGTTATGCTTGTCTGAAAGCTTTCATTATGTGTTAAGGAAAATCCTCCGCCAAATACCAATAATCTATCTTGTGTAAGGATCATCAATTGTAAAAATTTAAAAATTTTAAAATATATATAAAAAATTTTGTTGATGTACTTGTGACACAATTGATCATATATGGTTGTTTGCCAACATTGAATGTTGAACTTTGATTATTTCTAAATGATTGCTTGTTGAAATTAAGTGCCACAATTTGATGTCATTGGCTTGAATATTGGTGCACACATTGAGGGAGAGCATTAATGCTTGAGAAGTAAAGGTAAGTTCTGAAAATCAGATTTGTTCATAAAGCCTTTTGAGAACAAGTTACTGTGTTTGGTCAGAAATTGTTAAGGAATTGTGAGTTTTTGAAATAATATCAGGTTAACACACAACCATGCAGTGTTCTTGTTTCTGAGTTGTGAGTACATTTCTCATTGAATCCTATCAATACATGTTCATTCTTGCAATCCTCAATTCTTCAATCTGAATTTCATCCAATTCATTTGATCATCCTAACCATTCTTCCATTGAAGAAGGATCTTCTTTACTTTTGATGAAAAATTGATGAGATCAATAACTCAGGGGGAGATAAAGACTTCATTGCTATTTTCTCTCATCAAACCAAAATTGATTCAATGTGTTGATAAATATCTATGCATGGAATGCTCATTAATCCTTCTGAAGAAAACAAGGAGTGACTTTTTAATTGCTATAACATATTCTTTCAGTCAACACTCTTTTATATTATGAACTTCTAAAGTAACTTGATTTCTTTAATGAAATTATGATAAATTATGTATTGACTTTACACATTTCCATTAAGACTGATAAAGAGTAAAGTTGTGTCAAAGATCTTAATGTTCATTTTCAAGTGTTCTTTTGATAGAACAATAGCACAAATATTGAGAAACTGCACACCTTCACAAAAAATGAAGAGCCATGTATGTCATGAAGTGTTTGTGTTATCTTTGTTCTAAGGGGTCAATTTAAAATAAAAAAACAATTCAATGATAACAGAGTAACAGAAAATATTAGCATCTGATAAACGTATATTTCCATGTAAAAAGGTTTTCATTCACCCCTTAAAGCAGGATAATGAGTAAATCTTTAGTAACCAGGGACTCTGGTGTGTAAAAATATGTATACCTGAGTGAAAAAGATTTACTACATTTGCATGCTCATTGCTTAAATATTAAAGCAGATTCAATCAAACAAAATGAACAACTTAAACTCAAATAAGATCTTTTAAGGATGTTTAACTTCAATACAAATTGTCTCCATCTTGAAGAAATCACATTACTTTGGTTTAGTAAAGTATCAAAGATTGCAATTGACTGCATTGAATACTTTATGTCAATCAAATTGTCATTCCAGTGCTTCAGAACTTTTAATGATTAATTTTTGTCAGATATCTTACAACCCAGTGAATTTGTAATGGAATTATGATGAGAAATTGGAAATGATTTCTTTAACATATTAAAAATCCTTGAATGATTGATATTAGATATTTTTCATCATAACAAAGACTTTCCTTCACTTTTTTTCTCAAAAATTCATAAATTCTTTCCAAATCAGGTCGACACACACTCTTCCTGTGTCAGCACCAGAGTCTGTCAGGTCGACACACTCTCTCTGTTGTGTCAACACAACTGGGTTCGATCGCTAGTCCCTGTTTAGGGTAAACGAACCGAGGGAACATCTTTTCCTCTTTCCTGTAGTGTCAAAACCTTTTTTATATGCCCTAAAGTTCAGGTCGACCCTACCATTTGAGATTCCCATTCCATTTGAACTCTTTCTTCCATCCAACCTTCTGAGAAATGATCCCCTACGTTTCAAGACTTTCTCTTCCAACCGCCAAATTTCTTTCTCTTCTCTTCTCTCTCTCCATCATGCCTCCCAAGCAAACTCCCAAGAAAGGAGCAAAATCCAGGGCTACTGCAAAGGGAATCGTCATTGAAGAACCCCAACCGGAAAGGAGGAGCAAGTTTCGGCATGATCTATCCTAGAGGAAAGGTGTTTCTTCTCCTTCTGAGACTCCATCCAAGTGGGGAAGAATGTCCCCACTGAGCAATGGCAAGTCTCCTATGTCTTCTAGATACCCTAGAAGAAAGCTTATTCCTGATTCTAGTGACTCAGAAGAAGAAGGATCATCTTCTGAGTCTTCGTCAGAGTCATCCGAGACTCCTGCAGTAACCCCATCTAAAGTTGCTTTTGAAGGCAGATCTATTCTCAAGCCTAGGGCTGTGGATTTGTCTGATCAGGGTTTTGCTGATGCCTTTCCAGAAATTATCACTTTCTTTGGGTTTCAAGGATGGTTGAGGTTTATTTCTGAGTTCATAACTTTCTACCCTCACTTGGTTCAAGAATATTATTTTACCATGGTAGATGTTCCAGAGGGTTTCAAGTCTGAGGTCAAAGGTGTTTCTATCCTTTTTACTCCTGAATTGGCTTCTGAACTATTTCATTTTCCAAATGATGGTGAGGATTACATTGATTTTGAGTTCGATCTTCATGAAGCATATACACTTCTTACTGGTCTTCCACATGATAAGAAGGATTCTTGACAAACTCATGTCACAAGGTTTAAGACCAATACCTTTCTTCTAGTTCTTCGCTTGGTACATCACATCCTTACGACCATTATCACACCTCAGGGTGGTGGTAGGAATAGGCTAACTGATATTCAAAGATTTGTGATGTACTGCATGAAGAAAAATATTAGAGTCAATTTGAGCTTGATCTTGACTCAAATCATGTTAGAGATAATTAGAAAAGACCTTCATAGATCTTTACCCTATGTTGCACATATGACAACTGTGTTTCAAGCATTGTGGAGTTTCTTTTGAAAATGAAAAGGTTCAAAAGATACCTCAGAACAACATATAATGTCTGCATCATTTGCAAAAGTTCATGGGCTTTATAATTGAAGGTGATCAAGTTCTTAGAGGGCCAGTTGTAGAGCCTCCTGCAGCACATGAAGAAGAAGATAATGTTCCAGATATTGATGCTCATCATATTCCAGATGTTGATGTTCCTCCTGCTGATCCAGTGGAACAGCCAAGTGTTGAGGTTGAGGTCCCACTTGAGACACCAGCTCCACCCACACCTCATACATCCCCTCCTTCTTTAAATGTGCTTGTTCCTACAAACTTTTTCCATCAGTATCATAGCTCAGCTTCCACTTCTTCAGGTGGATCTTCTGTTCCACTTGAGCTTTATAAATTTCTCCAAGTTCAGTTTGACAATATTAATTCCTCCATGAGAGAAATGTCTGATAGATTTGAGCTTCGGATTCAAAGATTGGAAAACTCTGTTAATGGTCAGTTTGTTCGACAACAAGAAGCAACTGAACAAGCCACTAGACGTTTCAATAGGTTGATTGGCACCTTAGGTGATGCTTGTAATCAAATGCAAGATCTTCTGCTTCAATTGCAAGGAATCCTATCTTCCATCTTGGATAACACTCAACAAAGCATTCAGACTGGTAAAGATGCAGTGAGTCAAGTTTCCAAGACCCGTCTATCCTTTGCTCATATTGTTGAAGAAATGGAAAGAATGAAGACTCTCATTGCTCATATTGATTAGGAGATAGCAGATCTCCGAACTTCCAGCAGCAAGGCACAGTTCCTAGTTCATCTTCTACTTCTCAACATGCACCTCATAGTCTTGGTGCCTTTCAGGAGAATGTGCATGAAAACCATCAAAGAATGGAAGATCTTTTGCACACAAGACTATCTACCATGCAAACTAAGACGAGAACCAATTTGTCTGCTTTGGAAGCAAGGATGAAGAACATTGAAAGCATTTTACTACCCATTCCTCCTCCTCCATCTTCTTAATGGCTGTTTTGTTTTGATGATGTCAAAGGGGGAGAAGGGTTTATATTGTAATGGATGCTTGATGCTTGCTATTGGACCTATACACATTTTGATATGGATGCTACACTTTTTAGTTGCTGGATGTTTATATTGTAATGGATGTTTGTACATTTCATTCTTTTTGAAAGTGACAAATAAATGATTGTTATTGAAGTGATGTAAATCTTGGATGTCATTGTTATGCTTCTTATATGCCATGGAATAATGTGAATGGATGTTCTTAAAATCACATTTGTGATAAAATCAAATTAGATTGATGAATCATAGTTGCCATCATCAAAAAGGGGGAGATTGTTGGATCTCTTATTTTGATAATGCCTAAATATGATTCATAATATGTGGAAATCATGTTTATCATGTCTCATTTAAATCCCACATTGTTTTTCCATGTGTGGCTCAAGCAAAAGATAAAAACATGCCCAGTGGAGTCGACACAGTGCACCTGTGTGTCGACACAAGTTCACTGTCCCAACAGCTTACTGGAGAAGACATACCCAGTGGTGTCGACACAGTGCACATGTGTGTCAAAACCAATTCACTGTCCCAGAAGCCCATTTTGAGGCCAATGCTTGCTGTGTCGACACATATATGTAGTGTCGACACACTTCTGACTTTTTGTCAAATCCAAATTGCAGAGACACGTGGATGTTTTTGGTAAGGGCTTTTTGTGTAGGAATTTTCGTGCCCCCAGATCCCAAGATATTTTGTGGACCCATGGGACTATAAAAGCCCCTTATCCACTGGCTTTTAAAAAGTACCAATCTGCTCAACTAGTCTCCAGAGTATTCTAGGCGATTTCAGAAGAAGGCTTCCTCCTGGTGGATTGCTTCCAGATCTGAACAAATTGGAGATTCGATCATCTTGGATGATCCATCTGAAGAAGGCATTACAATCTATAGAGTCTTCTTCTTGGAGCTAGAGCAGAAGAACTCATCTCTTTCATTGAAGTAGAAACAGGAACATTCTAACTAGTCATCTCCAACCTGGTTTTAATTGTTTAATCTGGTTCATCATTCTAAACTCACTCTAGTGTGTGTATTTTGTGAAATTGGTGCAATCCTTGTGCCCAATTTCGTGTGTGTGGTTAGATCTGAGATTTTTGAATCTCAGAGTGTGTGCATCGTTTTGTGACTTTTCTTAACTGGTAAGATAAGCCACATTTGTGTGTGTGTGGATGGTGGATGTAGGATACACTGTTGTGTAATCCGAACCACCCTAAATCTTTTTGTCCTTGTGGTTTGA
The DNA here is from genome assembly GCA_014218235.1 of Colocasia esculenta. Classification (NCBI taxonomy): domain Eukaryota; kingdom Viridiplantae; phylum Streptophyta; class Magnoliopsida; order Alismatales; family Araceae; genus Colocasia; species Colocasia esculenta. The sequence goes on from CM024755.1 coordinate 137,404,739, forward strand.
TTGTCTCTTGCATTAGATGCTTGATAGGCTCGCTAGTATTTCATCATTTGTCTTGTCGAAATTGTTCAGAATTGTCATTGATCTCTAGATCACACTCATAATTCAATCTCTTTAAGATCCTAATCGAAGTGATTTTTAATATACAAAGACATCTATTCAACCCCCCCTTCTAGATTTCTTCATAGCCATTTTTCCGCAACATTTCAACATGTGTGCATGAATAACATGATAATGTGAAAAATAAAAGTTGTGCCAATGAGACACTGCTACCATAGATTGCGTGGAGCCATAGTGTAGTAGTGCCCCTACAGGAAGGCTCAATCATGTTACGTGATACTCGGGGCTACAGGTCATGTGAAATCCTAAAGGTGGACAAGTTCCACTAGTAATGGTTGGGAGGGCTTCCCCCGGTTCTGCGCAGTAACTAAGACTTGATTGCTTTACCTGGTGATTAAGTATGTGTATGTGATCGTGTGATCTTTCTGGTGGTGGTTTGGACTGTGTCTCAGTGTATTTAAAAGTGAATATGTGAATAATGTGTAAAGTGATATGTGAACGTGGCACGTGGTATGTGCAATTGATCGTGATCGTGAAAAGTGAAAAGTATGTGAAAGTTATGTGAAAACAAGTGTGAGTGAATGTGAATGTGATATATGTGACAATAAGTGCATGTGGAAGCAAGGGTAAAAGTGTATGTGAATATGCCATAAGAAAGTAATGCATGTGTTAATGTGATTTATGTTAAACGATAATTGTGATATCATGTTTAGTACCATGTGTAGAAGTATGTTAATTACGTCCATGAGTTAGTGATTACTTGATGAGCATGTTTGTCACGCCCCGACGTAGAATATCAGAATGTGAGGCAGTTGCAAGTAAGCAAGTATAGAGTGCATAATAGACATCAAGCTATTGCACAATAAATAATGCCAAATCAAATGTATTTCATTGATAAATCCACTAATGTCTATTACAACCACTAATTTCAGAGCCATTACATGGGGCCCAATTGACATCATTACATTGAATGAATGTAAAGTACTAAACTAAGACTCTAACATAACACTAGTATGCCAGGGTACTCTTGATTCACTCCTGGTCATCTCCATCCTCATGAGTGTAGGTATCTTCTTCAGTTTCACCTGAGAACACATGTGAAATAATGCAAGGTAAGCGATAATGCCCAGTAGGACTTAAATAACATGATCATGCATGCTTTAAATGATTAATGTATTAAAGAGAAAAGTAACTAACGATAGAGAATGTATTAAAGAGAAAAGTAACTAACGATAGAGAGTGAGACTCATGTATTGTCGAGCAAGTGATAACACAATAGCATGATTCACAAGTGTCAGGTATAGCATAGAGAGCAGGATGGCCATAGTACAAATAACACAATATATTTCACGATAGCACAACGAGTCGAGTATAGTATAGCATTTTGATTATCATTAGATAGTCGAGATAGATAGCACTTGACTATAATCCCAAACACCCTGGTCAATTAACTCCCGCGGGTAAATAACACTTATGGGCGCACCTCCCAGGACCAGACTGGGCCTTTTATATTGCCAAGCATTAGTCATATTGTTTTTCTTTAGGTAATCAGTCAAATTGCCATAGAGAGTATCAAGAATAGATGAGAGTATTTGATGAATAGACAAGAGTGTAGAGAATTTGAATCGATGAGTGAATAGAATATAGATAAGAAATATAGGTCAATGTGTATAAAACAATGTCAAATAGACGATAGTAATAGTTGCACAACACGCATGATTGGTGTTGGCATTTAGTAGAATTCACTACCAACCACCTGGCCCATGCTACGAACAAAGTCCTGAGGTCCGACGTGATCTCATGGTAGAGAGAGAGCAATCTAAGCCATTTTGATCATACTGATCCCCAAGGTTGTTGTAGTTATTGAGGGTACAACCGGCTCGTCGACCATGTGGGAATCCATGAACATATGAGACTTACGAAGCCTTGAATAATGTAAGGCCCTCAAATTTTGTCCTTTTATTTTTTTGTGTGTGTGGATTCGTGCTTGTGTGTAATATTATGTATGCATATGTAGATATCTATTTACATATTAGCTAGGTGTACTTATGTATGCATTGTATGTTTTAGATGTAATTATTGTTTGTTGCATGGTGTAGTAGTGTGTACACTATACTATATATATTGCAAGTATATAGATATAGCATATATAGGTTTTTCTGAATGGTTGATGCTCTGGCCGAAGAGCAATTGGCGTCAACATGGATGGACGGCCATGAGTAAACGTCCATGTTGATGGACGCCAACTATGAGTAAACGGCCATGGATGTGGACGTCTACTTCTCTGATTTGCTGTGCACAACAGACCCCGAATTTCGGGTTGGGCTCGCTCACTGAATGGGGAGATGTCTCCCAATGGCTCTCAACTTCCATCAGACCCTGCCCACGCATTCCCCAAGCCTAGACTTATATAAAAACACCCCTTAGCAGCTGGAAGAGCCCCTTTGTCTCTTGGAAAAGAAAACCCTAGAAGACCTAAGTCTCTGTGCAAAAACAGAACTTTGGGCCTTGAGATCTGAAGACTGTGTGCTTCTTCCGACGATCTACTTCAACAAGGAGGAACCCTTGACATCAGGCTACACATCCGCGGCTCTGGTGTACTGCGAGGATCATCACAGAAGCTGGAGTGGAGGTGTTTCGGAGGCTTCTTGGCACTGCCCAAGGAGAGCTTCAACAGCCATTTAGATCCCCTTGGAGATTTTTCTAAAGGCAAGTAACCCATCCCCGTGATTCATGTATATGTCCAGTAAGTCTTAGATATTTTATGGAATTTTACTTGTATCCTGGATCCCCCACATTCACCTTTTCTTTGGAGCTAGGTCTGTGTTTTTGCACAGACAGGAACCTAACGGCAAGATCCCTTGTCGTTAAGCTCTTCAGTTGGCAGCAGACGATGTTGTCGTTAACCCCTCTGAACGGCTAGCCTTTGCCGTTTAGTTCTTCAGGACAGAACAGTGAGCTGTTCTTCCATATATATGATTAATTTCTGAAGTTTTTCGCATGAGGATATATTGTAAACATTATATGCTATGTATTATGAATGGTGGAAGGCGTTGTAAGATTTTGTGAATTTCTGTAAATGGTGTGAATGGTTACACTTATGAAAATGCGTGTTAGATGAGACCTTGGTTGTCTACTTTCACATGATTCATGAGGAATTTGAATGCCATAATTTTCTAGACCATGTTTGTATGTCAGACCATGCTCTGCAAAATTGGAAAATTTCCCATGATCATGTAATTATTGCACTTTCGTTAATGAAATGAGAAAGCATATGTAGGGTCATGTAAAAATCACAGTAAACGTATGATGTGAGATAAATTCAAAAAAAAATTGGTGATAATGTGCATGTTAGTTACAGGTCTGAGAACTGCCAATTCGACATTTATGTTGTGCTTCCATGCTAACTGAATTATTAATGGCATGTGAATGAGTGTTTCATTTTTTTGTAAATTCTGTGTAATTCAGAAAATGTGAAAATCTGCATGAGTGTTCTAAACCCTGCAAACAGTGTGTGGTTAAATTTCATGAGATTTGAGTAATAGTAGTTATATTGTGAAATTTCCATGTGAAAATAAGCTATTATGCATGCTATCATGATTATGTTTTGATTATGTGTTTTCACAACCTGATTAGTGTAAATTACTGAGTGTTTAAACTCTGTCAACACAGCACCATGAATTAGGAAAAAAAAACTGAACCATGTGCTTGATAGAGACAATGTAAGTAATTCGTAAATTGGGTGAAATGTGCGTGTGTTAAAAATCGAAATGTGTAAATTGTGCCGTGTGTGACACTGCTTCCATAGAGGGCTGTGGAACCGTACTGTGAAAAATCCCCACGGGAAGGTTCAATGTGTTAAAATCCTATGGCATTAGATGAAATCCTGGAGGTGGACAAGTACGACTGGTTAGGTGGAGAGTTCGTCTCCCGTTTGCGCAGTACCAAAGCGTCACTATGTTGCCTAGGTGCCGTCTATGTGATATGTTTTATGTGAATGTTCCTTCTAGTGGTGATTTGGACTATGTGTCACGGCATTTAAATGTGAAAATGTGAATGTGTATGTGCAAATTGTGTAGTGTGACATGTGAATGTGAATGTGTAAATGTGAACAATGCGAACGTGTAAATGGTGTAAACCATGTGAATCCAAGGTGTTAAAACTGCGAACTTGTGATTTATGTTAGAAAATGTTAGATTCATGTTAAAACAACAACCTTAATGTGTTTATAATGGTGTTTTATATGTGCAAAGTGTGTAGAATCCATGTTAGGGATATTTCCTCTTATGTGTGAAAATCACATGCTAAATTTGCTATCATGTTGTTGTAAATGTATGTGTATTTCTCATGTGAATGAATGAGTAGAAAGCCTGCGGTAGGTATTTCATTTTAGATTGATATAAACCAGGTATCATGCATAGTGAAATTAGTAGAAATATCATGATAGGTAGTTTTTCTATTATTGTACAACCATGCTACATTTTTGATTAAAAAATTGAATGAATGATGCCTACTTGTGATGTATGCATGTATGATGTGTATGGAGTTTACTTGATGAGTTCTTTTAGACTCACTCTTGCTTCGGCGTACAGGTTTAGCAGGTGACCCTACTTTCTTGGAGGAGACCATTGAGAGCGACTCCGAGCGAGAGAATAGAGTGTTGTGGAGTCACCGTTGTTGTACCTTACTTTCATATTATGTAATTGAGACTTATGAAATTGAAGCTTATGTAAATTTGTGGATGAACAATTTAACTTGAATTTTGTATTTCATTATGTGGACTTAGTTCCTTAAATTGCTCTATGGATCATGTATGTTTAATGTGGATGATGAAATGAAAAGACAGTGGTTCTTTTACTTCTGCTACTCTGTATTCATATTTGTGTACATCTCAATCACATGTGTTAGTGCTTGGGTAAATGTCCGACTATGACGAGACTCACTATACCGATGTGGATTGGTATAATCGTACCGGTATAAGGAGGGTCGTCGCAGAGATTGGTATGAGAGCAACTGGTTGAGATTGTACATAAATATATATAAGTCATCATCTCCATTACATGCTAAGTCCTTATAGAGTTGTCCACTTGTGTAGAGTTGATTAATATTGAATGAAAGATAGATAAGAAAGTGTTAGGGACTAACAATGTAGTTTCTAATAGTGATTAAATTAATTGCAGCTTATGGCTTCACGCGGTAGACGGTGGTGTACCTACTCGTGATGGCGAGCAGAGAGAGATGAGCCTAGGCGTGAGGACCAAGCTGAGCAGCAGCCCCGACACCTCACGGTCCCTGTACTTCCCCACACCGCCACTTGTGGATTATGGAGTGTTCATGCAGGGTCTAGTGCAGGCCATGCAGACGCAGGCTCACACCCAGGCTGCACTCCAGGCTCAGATGGAGCTCAGTTGGAATAATAAAAATAAAGAGTAGTTTGTTTTATTTTAATTGCATGATGTTGTGTTGAATATGCATTGCTTGTTGTCTGTTGTAGCAGGCCCAGGTTCTAGTTCCCCAGGCTTAGGACCATGGTGGACCCTCCATCATGGAATGATTCAAGAGGATGTTGCCACCCTCTTTCAAGGGGGAGAGCGACCCATTCTAGTTGAGAGCTGGATGAGGGAGATCGAGAAGATCTTCCGGGCTGTTAGGTGTGCGGACAAGGACAAGGTCACTTTAGCCACTTATATGTTATAGGTATGTGTTAGTTTTATATGTTTGCTTATCCTGTTAAACTAGAGCTGTTAGTTGGTGCTTATGAAGGTTGTGTTGCAGGAGAGAGCTGATGTGTGGTGGGCTTCCTTACTGCGTACCCAATTCGAGGATGGTGCTATTGACATTGCTTGGGACGAGTTCGTAAGGCTCTTTCGGTCCAAGTTCCGTCCCCGAGCATATCCAGAACAGATGGAGCAGGAGTTCCCCTGGTGTGAAGAAGGAGTGTCCCCATTGCGGGAAGACACACTTGGTACGGAGTGTTGGATGGTATCGGGAAAATGCTTGAAGTGCGGGAGCAGTGACCACAAGATCAGGATTTTTCCGAGACTTCAGCAGGGAGTCCAGCGCAGAGCGCCCAACCCCAGTAGCGGTAGCAGCAGCAGTGCCAGCTACAGGAAGACCAGAAGGCCCTCGAGCCCCAACTCGAGTGTTTTGCCCTAGCACGAGAGGATGCAGAGCAGGCGGAGCATGTCACCGAAGGTACGGTTTTACTTCTAGGTGTGCATGCTCGGGTTTTCTTTAATACGTTGCCACTCACTCGTTCATTTCCGAGAGGTCGCTAGGCAGTTAGCTCTAGAGTTAGGCGTAGAGTCTGTGGATTTAGAAGTCCCGTTGTCTATACACACACCATTGGGTATGGTATCGACTGGGAAGTGTATTCCGTCGTTACCTGTGTGCATTGAGGATAGAGTCCTAGAGGGTGTTTCTTCTTGCTAAAGATGAAGGACTTTGATGCTAATCTTGGTCTGGATTGGCAAGAGAAGCACTATGCATTGTAGATTGTCGTCGAAGAGGATTGTTTTCCGCATTCCTGGTGAGGATGAGTTCTCTCTCATCCCTTGCCAGAAACTTGGCGGGAAAGTTGGTCATCTCTGCCATGAAGGCGATGCGCATGGTAAACAAGGGTTGTGACGCTTTTCGTGCCAGCGTACTGTTAGTACCCGAGGCTGGTGAGTCCCTACTATGCAGAGATCGAGGTAGTGCAGGATTTTCCAGACGTCCTTCCCGATGATTTGTCTGGATTGCCACAGGATAGAGAGATAGAGTTTCACCATAGAGTTTGCTTTCGGGCACCTCTCCTATCTCGAAGGCTCCATATCGTATGGCACCTGCGGAGTTAGCCGAGTTAAGGAAGCAGTTGCAAGAATTGCTAGTTAAGGGATTTATTCGCCCTAGTTGTTCCCCCTTGAGGCGCACCTTCTTATTCGTAAGAAGAAGGATGATCACTTAGGTTTATGCATCGATTATAGGAAGCTAAACCAAGTGACAGTAAAGAACTGTATCCCTTACCTCGTATTGATGATTTGTTTGACCAGCTGCAAAATGCATAGTCCTTTTCTAAGATCGATTTGCGGTCTGGTTATGATCAGTTGAGGATTAGGAGTGAGGATGTGTCCAAGACGGCGTTTAGAACCCGTTATGGACATTATGAGTTTTTGGTCCCTTCCTTTCGGATTGACCAACGCCCCTGTAGTGTTCATGGATCTCATAACAGTTTTTTAGGCCGTACTTAGATATTTTTGTTGTGGTTTTATCGACGATGTGATGGTCTGCTCTCCGGATGAGGCCACACACTGTCAGCATTTGAAGGTAGTGTTAGAGGTTCTCTGTGAGCACAAGCTGTATGCAAATTTAGCAAGTGCGATTTTGGTTGAAGGAGTTCATTTTCTTGGGCATGTTATCTCCGTTGTTGGTGTAGCAGTTGATCCAGCAAAGGTCCAGGCAGTTATGGATTGGGAGACCCCCAGACCCCTTCCGAGATTCGTATTTTTCTGGGTTTGGCTGGTTACTATCGGCGATTCTTGAGGATTTTCATTCATCCGCGGCCCCATTGATTCAACTTACCAGAAAGGGGTGAAGTTTGTGTGTCCGAGACATGTGGAGTAGTAGCATTCATTATTGGGCTAAACTTACTTTCGCTCTGGTATTAGTATTACCTAGTGGTGCTGAAGGTTTTGCCATTTATACAGATGCATCTCAGATTGGCTTAGGTTGTGTACTATGCAGCGGAAGGGTAGTGGCGTATGCTTCTCGCCAATTGAAGGAGCATGAGCATAACTAATCCGACTCATGATTTGGAGCTTGTGGCAGTGGTTCATACACTAATGATCTGGAGGCACTATCTTTATGGTGTTAGATTTGAGGTATTCACTGACCATAAGAGCTTGAGGTATCTCTTCTCCCAGAAGGAACTAAACCTATGACAGCGGAGATGGATTGATTTCCTCAAGGACTACGACTTCGATCTTCAATATCATCCAGGAAGGCGAATGTCGTAGCAGATGCTCTTAGCAGGAGGAGGTCTTCGCTCCAGCAGGATTGGAAGATGTTGGAGGATGTGGCATGTTCGATGACTGAGTTAGAGCCCTTATGTCAGGCTTTTGTGGCTCATTGTCCCCTTAGGTCTTCGTGTTGGACGAGGTGATCGAGAAACAGAAAGCCGACCCTAGACTCCAAGATTAGTGGGCAGGCAGCATCGCTCATGATGAGATGGTGCGATTAGATTCCACCACTGAGTATTTGTTCCTGACAATGTATATCCGTGAGCATGTTTTAGCGAAGCTCATAGTCGAGATTCTCTATTCATCCTGGTACACTAAGATGTACCAGGATTTGAAGAGGTCCTTTTGGTGGTTCGGGATGAAGAGGATGTAGCGGATTATGTATCTAGGTGTTTAGTGTGCTAGCAAGTGAAGGCCGAGTGGCAGCGACCATCTGGTCTTATGCAGAAGATGGAGATCCTAGTATGGGAAGTGGGAAGCTGTCACTATGGATTTTGTTTCGGGTTTGCCTCGATCTAGATGGGTAATGACTCGATTTGGGTAGTCGTTGATAGATTCTCGAAGACTGTGCATTTCTTGCCTATGAAGAAGAAGCCGTCATAAGAGCTTGGCTAGATTGTATGTCATAGCATTATTAGATTGCATGGTGTGCCGAAGTCGATCATTTCGGATCGAGATCCGAGATTTACTTCGAGTTGTGGAAGGGTCTTCAGGATGCTTTAGGTTCGGAGCTGAAGCTCAGTTTGCCGTTTCATCCCCAGACAGATGGACAGTCGAGAGGACTATCCAATGCTTGAGGATATGTTGAGGGCGTGTGTGCTAGATTGGAAGGATGATTGGGAGCGCCATTTACCTCTAGTGGAGTTCACATACAACACAGTTTTTCATGCGAGCATTGGTATGGTTCCATTTGATGCATTGTATGGAAGGCCTTGCAGATCTCCTTTATGTTGGGAGGAGACCGGCGATAGGCAGTTGATCGTCCGGAGTCAGTTCAGAGACTTCGGATAAGATTCAGCTTATCAGGAAGAGGCTTGTTGCGGCACAGGATAGGCAGAAGAGCTACGCCGACACAGGAGGAAGATTTGGAGTTCGAGGTGGGTAAGCATGTCTTTTTGAAGATTTCACCTACTCGAGGTTGTAAATCACAGGGATTGTACCCCCTCGACACACGATCGTGTACTAAACTATTATGTGGAAATATGTGGATCGCCACCTAGCAAGTTGCCTAATAATAGAAAGAAGATGATGGCTAACTTAACTAGGAAAAGGAAAGAGAACAAAAAACGGACCTGTTGTTGTGGTCGCCATGGCTACCGCGGTGACTGATATCGCGTCAGCTTTTGTCGACGCATCTATGCTCGCGTCACCCTTAGCCGTCGCGTTCTCTGAATGCGGGAGAATTGAGGTAGGGACCTTCTTCTCGTCCTCCATCCGGCCGAGAACCAGAGCTTCTCGTAGACCTCACTTGCTTGCCTGCCAATCAAAAATAAACACAAAGAATATACCCATAGAACATGTTAAGCATAGTACCTATTCTAAAGATGAAAGAAAATGGGGATCATGGTGGGAACGCACCTAGGGTGGTTTTAAACCCCTATGGGTGTGGGAAAATGTGGGTGGATAGCAAATGTGCTCTATCTAAAAATAACATGAAAACTGCATATAGAATAGGAGTGGGAAGGAGGAAAATTGAGCCCCATTAGGGCGACTCCCTGGCGTGGGTGTAGTTCCAAAGATGTGAAAGTACTCCTGACGATTGTTGGGTCGCCCTCTTCACGTTCCATGCTCCATTGATGGTGAAAAGAGTAGCTTCGTGGAGTGGAATGTGAAGGGAAATGAAGGAAATGGGAGGCTACGAGGCTAAGTATGATCAAGAGGAAATTTTGGGCAGCCCTTCGGGATGGTCAATGAGGCTCCCCTCGTCCTTGAGGAGGGGCCTTGTTTATATAGAGCTTGGAATGAGAGTAGTGACATTATCTCCTTAAATAGCTTAAAATTAAAAAGGGGATAAAGCTCTATTAAAATCAGATGGAGAGTCCTTAGAGAACCTTAGGAGAGTTCTTAGGGCCAGAATCTCGCCCCAAGGGTGGAGATAATCTTAGGATTAAGTCAGTTCATAGGAGGATAAAAAGGGGTATTTTATGAGGCCAGAAGGTTCGGTCATTGTCGCGACATATCATAGGTCGCGACTAGAATGCGACGGTGCGGGGGAAGCGACAGCGTTGTCCACGTGCATGTATAATGCATGGGCTGTCGCGGCAACTAAAACCGTTGCTACTAGAGTCGCGGCGCCACGATGCGTCACGGCAATAAATCCGAATTATCTTGAATTATCATCCTAACCACATGATAAGATGAGAGTTATATGCTCCAAGGACTCTCTCAAGTGATAAATTGCGGGATTTCAAGGCATTTTAATGGCTTAATGGGCTCAAAACAAGGCAAATGATGGGCTCAAGTGGTGACCACCATTAGGGCCCACTAGATAATAAGAAATGTGGTTCAACCCAATAGTCTAACCGGTGTCTACAGATTGCCCCTCCTTGGCTTCCACTTTGCAGGGGAGCGAAGCAGAAGTGGAGTGGAGACGTCATGAAGTGACGACGGAATAGAAGTGATGCTAATGGACTGAAAAGTGGAAGCCAAGGTAATGTACACCCAGCTTAACCAATGAGCAATTGCAATCTTTCGTGAAAGCCCCAAGTAGGTTGTTCGATTCAGAATGCAAAGAAGAGCACAAGTCTGGACGAGAAGGGAAAAGGAAGAGGATTCCACCCCTCGATTGAGAGGTACCCTAGCCGATTGGCCTGCAGTTTTTGTTTTGTGGAGACATGTGCGTGCTAGGCAGGTAACTTATGACTCTGTCCTGGGAGCGGTTCACAACCAAAAAATAGATCAAAGAGTAGGATGAATATTGGATAGAAAAAGCTAGACAAGGAATTCTTGTTAATCTACGGGAACAACTCACTCGAAGGCTAACCTTCCTGATTCGCAGCAGAATTGAGATTTCTTGTTTTGGAACATGAAGAATGATTGGGCACTATCATAAGGGCTCATCAATGGTCAAGAATGAGTCAGGAAGCTCAAGTCCTCATGATGCATGCTGGACTAAAATAAAAGAAATCATCAAACAAATGCAATAAAATGAGAAAATATAAATATATCAAGGATAATATTGTTTTAAGCTGGATAGAAAGAGTCAAGAGACTACCCATAACCACAGTGTAGGCCTGAATCCATCGTTCCCAACTTATTTAACTCAACGGCCTATCCAGCGATTAGCAATGTGCACCTAGATTATCACTGTTTTGGTAAAGCGGAACTGAAATCTCAGAACACATTGAAAACCAGCCGTCCTTTGAGATAATATAGTAGCATAATTCCTATCAGTATGCAGGGGAGAAAGGTTAGCGATACTTACCTGTGGAGCGCAGAACTCGCCATTTTTTTGGGTTTTGCTTTTTCTAATTTTTTGTGTCCTTTTTTGTGTAAATGAAGAATAAACAAAGCACTAAACAAGCAACAACAACAAGCATAAACACCTCAGTCATTCACATGATTGAAACAAAGCACTGAAGAACAGCCAGGTTCCACACATAGAGAGTCCTCTCATGGAGCCATTCAGATGAAGGAGAATATTTAGGGACTTCGGAAGGACTTGGTGGGATAATGAGTTTGAATTCAAATCATGGTGGAACTGAGGAGGGAGACAGATCGTAAAGATGATGTGAGTAAGACTCAGACAAATGTAAAGAAGAAATGTGGAGATCTGAGCGATCAATGCTTGGGAGCCAATGTACCTGCACACTTAGCATGCATGATTAATCAGCTCATTTTTGTATTTTTAGTTTGAAAACATTTGATTTTTTTTTTAGTTTTGAAATTAGTTGATTTTTTTTTAGATTTTTGCAACATCTGATTTTTTTAATTTGGAAAAATTTTGATTTTGGATTTTTGGAAATATTTGATTTTTTGGATTTTTGGCAATATTTGATTTTTGGGATTTTTGGAAATATTTGATTTTTTGTGATTATGAAAATATTTGAATTTTTTTGGATTTTGAATAACGCCTAAAGCCGCGCTAGCCCCTTCTATCAAACACATTAGATGGAAGGCACTCCACCCTTGCTACTACCACTAAAGCAAGATCAAACTACTGGCAAGGGGTCCCCATTCATTCACCTTTCATTGAAGACTACCAAAGGTCGATGTGCATTAAGATGGTGGCGTCCTTTAGATGGTTTCCCTTAACCTGGTGGTGTGCCACTACAAGGCCATACCCGGAGACGACCCCAACCTTATAGAGAGAAAGAAGAAATTTTGGGGATAATCTAGTGCAAGCTTTAAAGGACAAGTTATGTTTACCTTCCTTCCACGCATACCTCTTAGAGGTTTCAATCTGTTGAGGAGGGACTTTTGGTCCACTTTATTGTGCCTGTTTCTTGTTTGGGGCATGCGTATGACCGGGCTCAAGGCCGTCCCGCGGGGAACTGTACTGCCACTCTTTGTCATGCCCCTATTCCTCAATTTCCCTTCATTTGTCCTTCTTTTCCTTTTTATTTTGCTTTTTCTTTTCTTTTGCAAGGCTTGATTGACCGTCCCTATTTGAGATTTCCTCTCATAATATGTGTTTTAGGTTGGTCGCCTTGCCCAAAGAGCCCTTTTTTTTTTTGCCCCCTACACTTCGATCGAGTGAAGAAAAGAACAACTTTTGCACCTCCTAGGTAGGCCTGAGTAGAACGGTGTTTTACTAGAGGAACCGACCAAGGTTGCCATCGGGTGTGTGATGATCCTTGCTTAAAGTGCATTCAACGACAGGGGAGGAATGTTGAACTCCTGGCACGGAGTAATCTCTAGCTTGAGTGCTGCGAAGCAAACAAACCTAAGACTAACTCGAGCACTTCTTTTTGTGAACTGAGATGACTCTCTTTGATGCTCTTGGTGTTGAAACAATATTACATGGTTATTGGTTCTCATTGCGACTCCCTTTTTTTAAAGAATGACCTGCACTAGTCTTTGAACTTTGATTTTGGTTGATGTTAATTTGCTCATTTGCAAGAGAAAGTAAAGTGGGGGTGTGGCAAGAATTGGAGTCAACTCAACACAAACACTAGGGAGACATGACGCTACATGAAGATGTGGGCTAAGAACCCTTAACCAGAAAGGATTTACATGGAAGTGAAGAAAGTGCTAGTGAGGACTAAAACCTTCGGCAAATAGTGAGAAAAAAGGTCAGGACCCTGAACAGGGAGTGAGGGAGGAATCGGGTCAGGCCCGAAATCAGGAGGAGTCAGGGGAAGGAACTGTAGAATAGAGGGTGGAGGATCTGGTGGATTAGAAGGTGATGTGGAAGGAAGGGAATCAGGACCAAGATTGGATGTCCCTGAAGGATGTAGGCCCAGCCTACAATCAGAAACCTCGGCTGAAAGAAGAAAAGGGGAATCCTGAGCACTAGGAAGAAGTCAGGTGACCCAGGTGGATATGGAGAGAAAGACTGGGAACCCCGAGGGTGATCGGGTGGCTTAGGATGAGAGGATGAAAAAGGTATCTTGAGTACCCAGAGGATGATCAGGGAACTCAAGTGGAGAAGGTGAAAAGAAACCCTAAGTACCTAGAGGGTGATCGGGCGGCTCAGGCGGAGGAGATAGGTGAGGATCCAAAGACCCGAGGGGAGTAGGAGGGAAGAATGCGGCACTAGTCCAGGATCGAGAGATCGGGCGCCTCCTCTGGGAACTAGATTGACCAGGATGAGTAGCATTGAAAGATCAAGGTCAGAGGATGCGAGGATAGGGAGATCGACATTTTTCTTGTAGAATTTGAATCTTGATTGCAACCTCCTTTGCTTCTTGGCAGATTTCTTCTTGTGATGCCATAGCTTCTTCGCTCTCACATACAGATACGACGGTTTCTTCTTGACATGTCTTCTTAAATAGCGGGACCAGGCAGCAGATGGCCTCGCTCTTCACTGCAGCCACATGGCTCTCTCATCAATTATAGTCGTCATGACTGCTGTGTGCGCACTTGCCTCTTGGCTATCATTTGCATATTCAACCTTTATAGACACCCATGGGGGAATGTCATAAATAGGCTCCTTTGCTGAGAGGGTTTCCCTTGACAAGTGGACAGTGTAGATCCATGGGAATTTGATGCGTGTTACCAGCAACTTGAGACTTGGCATCTTGGCCTGACAATCTGGCATGAAGACCAACTCCCTTGACAGTTGAAGAGGGGATGCTTCTGGGAGTGTGATGGGTGGCACTAGCACAGCCAACTGACTGACAGGCTGAAGCAAATTGCAAAGGACTCTTGGCATAACCTTGAGTGTTCTTGGTGACATAGCAATGTGCCCCTGGTCAAGTTGAAACATGGCAAGGAGGGCTTTGGATGCTTCGGGCAGCGTGACTTCTTGCCCCTTGAGTGACAGCTGATTCTTGATGGCCTTAGCAGATGCGTGAGATAGCACGACGTTTGTAGAGGATCCCTTCTCTTGACCAGCCATATGCAAAATAACTGAGTGAGGAGTGATGATGGCATTAATGGTAGCATTTCCAATAAGCAACGTAATGGCTACCGTCCCCGCTTTGGATCTGGTTGGCACTAGGGCCTGGGAACTCTTTTTGACAGTGCTCTTTTGGGTAGATGAAAGCTCATCCATCCCGAATGTGCCTGAGATAAGGACACAGACCGGCATGCGACTGATGTAGTTGTAAGGATCGAAACACATGACCGGAACTGGGCTACCTTCACTCAGTACATCTTGCATAGGGGAGGTAATTTCAAGGCATGCTGCTGGTGATGCACATCCGCTCCATTGGGATGTGGTGATGGGATGTATGGTGGCTATGGTAGGTTTGTCAGATGCAGAGGGCTTGATGTGAGGTGATCGGATGATGGGAAGGATAGGCTCGTGTAGAGAGAGCTCTTGTTCCATTTCAGAGGCTGAATTAGCCTTAAGCTTAGGAGTCAGAAACTCTTGCCCTTCCTCAGAAGCGAGTGGGGCTTGCTCGAGCCTTGGTGTTGTGGTGGTGGTTTGCTCATGCGTAGGCGGTGGGGTGGAGATAGTGGTGAGGGGTAAGGATGGAGGGTTTGTGGGAGGTGAGGGATCATCGGATTGCGGCATTGTTGGAGATGACTGGCGGTGCACCGACACAATACGTCGAGCTGACAACTTGCCGTCGTGTCGCGGTGCGGTATCAGGGGTAGGTGTGGTGGTGCTAGCCTGAGCAAAGGTTGGTGGAGGGGGTTGTTGAGGTTGTGACATAGTGGATGGTGCACTTGGAGTATAAGTAAAGAAGTGACTTTGGCCTTGAACTGGTGGAGATGACGACTGCCTTGATACTTATGCTGGTTGTCTTGGTTGCGCTGCTGGCTGCTCGGGCAGCTATTTCGCTGCCTGTGATGGGGAGGACTGCTGCCCCTGGTCTTGTGCTTTTCTCTTCTCTTGACAATGTAGGATGAGCCTGTGCATTTCTGCCCAATCTATCTTGTGCTCTAGATTAAGATCACATTCCGAATTCGCAGCAGTTTGCGACTGTATGCCACGGATGGCGATGATATAAGCAATATTCTGATCGGTCCACTATCATGTCCCAGCTTGGTTTTTCTGGAGGGAGTTGCAATGCATTGATGGACATCAGGGCTGTGAGGACATCAGAGAGGGATTCGGGCAACGAATGATAATGGGCTCGCTTTGGGCCAAGTGAATGCCGTGATGGCTGGGTAGTGGATGGCAGGGTGCTGCGGCACGGGCGAGGTGGTTGTTCTTGTGGAAGTAGGGCGAGTTGGCTATATGAAGGTGGAGGTGCAAGGTGGTTAGTGGAGTGAGTAGGCATAGGGTGGTGGATGGTATCAACTTGGGCATGGGTTTAGACTCCCTCATAAGTGGGCCCTTGAAATGAAGAATTCGGTTGTTGGGCCTCAAACATGGATGGCCTGGGGGAGTCAAGGAGTTGGGTTTTAACAAAGTGAGCAGGGATGTATAATTGTTGCATGGATGTGATATTGTTCACAACCATGATGTGGCGATACATGGGCGTTGCATTAGCAATGATAAGCTTGATTTCCCTCTTCTGGGATGTGCATCTGGACATGCGCGGACATCTGACGCCACCGGTCAGCATAAGTTGCGAATTTTTTCATCAGGCTTCATCTGCTCAGCCACTAGATTGGCCATTGAATATGGGGCCCGGCCCAGTTTTTGATATTGCTGCACGAATCTGGCCTTGACATTTCAAAATCCTCGGCTTCATTGAGAGGCGGGAATAAAACACTCCATAGCGGGCCCGTCTAATGACCACCAAAAGGTAAGCCAGTAAGCGGCGATCATGTTGATAGGACAACCGACTCATAGAGAAAATCCTTCAGATGATGTAAGGGTCTCCAGCCCCATTGAATTTGCGATAAATAGGGAGCTGAGAAGGTGGAGGGATCCGGAGATCACAGAAATCAGGAAGAGTATCATTGAAGGAAGGTTTTTGGCTTTAACTGCCTCCGCGGTCATTGAGCTCTCGCTTCATGGATTCGAACTCGGATTGGAAGTCCTGAGCCGAAGTGGACAGTGGATAGCGAGGCCAGCTTGGGAATGAGAGCGGAGTCGAGAGTCAAGGTCTAGGCCAGATTGAGCATAATGGGTCGCTGCAATGATGTGGGCTGAGCAAAAGATGTCCCGATCTAGAGTGACAATGTTAGGTGATCTAGAAGAGCAGATAATGTTGGCCTGTTGGGCCCATCCTAGAAGACCCCGTAGAGCAAAGGTGGACAACAATTCCGGGCCTGGTCGGGCCCATTTCAAGCAGGAGGCGCTCTAATTCAGCGACCTCGATAGAGATGATGGTGACGGATTAGGTTGGGAATGGGCACTCTCATCGGCCCGATGGGCCCTGGATTGGGCCGAACTTAGAATAGACTCATGAGACAAGAGGTCTACACCGGGAGGAGAGGATGGAGGATGGTGAAGTGGAAAGGATCCATGAGAGGATGAAAAATGGGAGGAATTAAAAATAATACACTAAAATACAATAAGGATACAACACACAATATACATTACACAAGAAGGGACGAGAAAAGAGTTGTCAAGCAAACACCCATGTTGATATGATAAGCGTTAGGATTTAGGGTTATCACTTAGCCTTTTAATGGATTGATTTAATTGAATTGCACTTGGCTAAAGAGGACCCTAATGGGTTGTGTACTCAAGTACTCCGGTGTGACTAAGGGGGAACACACAATTCACACATGGGGGATGGCTCAAACTAGGGGAACAACGGTACAACCGCCCGGTGAACCGCAACGTGCGTACGGTCACGAGGACTTAACGGAGGTCCTCGGAAGGTGGGCCCAAGTCAGCCTACGAGTGCTCGTAGGTGAGAGGGCTCACTCAACCAAGGGGCCTAGACAATGGGAGCAATAGTGTATGCAAGGCCTAGTGCCCAAAAATGTATGCAGAGTAACGATGAAGACCAAGCAGGGTGACAAACAAGCTCTCGGGCAGAGTCGCGGCGGCCGGGTACACCGCGACACTATCGCGGTACGGCGGCCTGCCGCGATAAGAACGGAAACCCGAGAACAAAGTAAGTCACAAACACAGACTCAAACAGACTACCCTAACAGATGATAAAAGCACAAAATCCCTAAATTAATACAGTATGGATCAGGAAGCACCCAGAAACTGATTCATTGGATGGAAGCATTAGCAAATAGAGCGTACCTGTTGACGCGACGATCACCCACGGCGCGACCTGGTCGCGTCCTTGCGCTACGCCGCGACCTGACCCGAAAACTTACAAATAAAAAATATAAGGAAAACCCGAACCCTAACAAGATTCTAACATCCAAAGACACGACAATACATGGCGCAAAGACATGGAACAGGGATGCATGATCTTATAGAAGGAGGATAAGGCAGATATGAGAGGAAAAACACTGACCTGCTATCGCGCCCTTGACAAGCGACGCGACGCTATCGCGTCACCGCGATACGCCGCGACACGAACCGAGGGATAGAATGCAGGAAACAAAGAACAAAAAAGACTAACAGGGCACTAAAAGGACGAAAAAGGAAGAAAACATGGCAAGCATGCAAACTAAATCCACGAGGGTAGCACTGAAGGTCCCACCGTGATCGCCAAAAGGTGTAATTACAGGGATTGTACCCCCCTCGACACACGATCGTGTACTAAAACTAGTAGTGTGGAAATATGTGTGATCGCCACCTAGCAAGTTGCCTAATAATAGAAAAATGATGATGGCTAACTTAAACTAGGAAAAGGAAAGAGAACAAAAAAATGGACCTGTTGTCGCGGTCGCCATGGCTACCGCAGTGACTGATATCGCGTTAGCTTTCGTCGACGCGTCTATGGTCACGTCACCCTTAGCCGTCGCGTTCTCTGAATGCGGGAGAATTGAGGTAGGGACCTTCTTCTCGTCCTCCAGCCGGCCGGAGAACCAGAGCTTCTCGTAGACCTCACTTGCTTGCATGCCAATCAAAAACAAACAGAAAGAAAATACCCCATTAGAACATGTTAAGCATAGTACCTATTCTAAAGATGAAAGAAAATAGGGGATCATGGTGGGAACGCACCTAGGGTGGTTTTAAACCCCTATGGGTGTGGGAAAACGTGGGTGGATAACAAATGTGCTATATCTAAAAATAACATGAAAAATGCATATAGAAATAGGAGTGAGGAAGGAGGAAGAGTATGAGCCCCATTAGGGCGACTCCCTGGCGTGGGTGTAGTTCCAAAGATGTGCAGGTACTCCAGAAGATTGTTGGGGTCGCCCTCTTCACATTTCATGCTCCATTGATGGTGAAAAGAGTAGCTTTGTGGAGTGGAATGTGAAGGGAAATGAAGGAATATAGGAGACTGCGAGGCTAAGTATGATCAAGAGATGAATTTTGGCAGCCCTTCGGGATGGTAAATGAGGCTCCCCTCATCCTTGAGGAGGGGCCTGTTTATATAGAGCTTGGAATGATAGAGTAAGTGACATTATCTCCTTAAAATACCACGGTGGCAAGAAAAGCATCACAACCCTTGTTCACCATTCTCATCACCCTCATGGCAGAGATGACAAACTTCCGTGCCAAGTCCCTTGGCAAAGGATGAGAAAACTCATCTTCACCAGGAATGCGGAAAACGATCTTCTTCCCATAACAATCTACTAACGCATAGTGCTCCTCTAGCCAATCCAGAGCAAGAATGGCATCGTAGTCCTTCATCTTTAGCAAGAAGAAACACCCTTCTAGGACTCTATCCTCAATGCACATCGGTAAAGATAGAATACACTTCCTAGTCGATACTGTGCCCAGGCACAGACAAAGGGACCTCTAAATCCTCAGACTCCAACCTGACTCTAAAGCTAACTGCCTAGCAAAACGCTCAGAAATGAACGAGTGAGTAGCACCCGTATCGAACAAAACCCGAGCATGGACACCTAAGAACAAAACCGTACCTTCAGTGACATGATCTGCTTGCTCGGCATCCTCATGAGCTAACGCAAACACTCGAGCTGGGGCTCGAGGTCTCCTTGGTTGTCCTGTCACTGGTGCTGCTGCTGCTGCTGTTGGGGCTGGTGCCGCTCCACGCTGACCTCCCTGCTGTAGTCTGGGGCAATCCTTGATCCTATGCTCGCTGCTCCCGCACTTCAAGCACTTCCCCGCCAACTTCAAACATTCTGTACCACCATATGCCCTCCCGCAATGAGGACACTCCTTCTTACCATTATGGGAATGTTGAGAAGGTACCTGACTGCTTCCCGATGCCACGGGACGCTGCGGTGACTGAAAAGTCACCTTCTTTCTCTCTTGCCTCTGAAATGGAGCTGCTGGAGTCTTTTAAGAAGCCTTCTTCTCCTCCAGGTACTGCTCCATCTCTCCCTCTTGTCGACATGCTGCGCTGAGCGCTTGCTTGAGGGTACAATGGTCGAAAGCCACCAACCTCGTCCTCTGTGATGGTCTCAGACCCATCACGAACTTCTTCGCCTTCCTCCGCTCATCAGCTACTATATGAGGGGCATACTTTGATAATTCTGCAAACCTGGCCTCGTACTCTAGTACGGTCATCGAGCCCTGAGTCAACGAAAGAACTCCTGCTCCATCTTATCCTGGATGTGCTCTGGAACAAACTTGGCTCGAAAGAGCCTCACGAACTCATCCCAGCCAACCCCCACAGCACCATCCTCGAACCGAGTACGTACAATGAGGACCACCACACGTCGGCTCGCTCCTACCAAAACCATCCATAAGGTCTAACCAACAAAATCTATACTTCAAGAAATAACCACCGAATTAAATTACACATACCTGGAGCATATAGGTGGCTAAAGTGACCTTGTCATCCTCAGTGCACCTAATAGCCCGGAAGATCTTTTCGATCTCCCTCATCCAGCTCTCAGCTAATAAGGGATCGCTCTCCCCCTTAAAAGAAGGTGGCGATATCCTCTTGAACCTTTCCATGATGGAGGGTCCACCATGGTCCTGAGCCTGGGGAACTGGCACTTGAGCCTGCCACAACAAACATCATAAGCAACATATATAGCATAGTAACATAGAAAGCATATCATCAAGTAAAACAGACTACCCTTTTTATCATTCTATCCTGAGCCTCCAGCTGATCCAGGATTGCAGCCAGAGTGTGGGCTTGCGTCTGCATGACCTGCACTAGACCCTGCATGAACACTCCATAGTCTACTGGTGGCGGTGGGGGAAGCACAGGACCTTGGGGTACTGGGGCCTGCTGCTCACCCTGATCCTCACGCCGAAGCTCATCTCTCCTCTGCTCACCCTCATGAGCAGGAACACCATTATTGGGTTGAGTGTGAATATAATTAATTTCTCCTCACATTTTGATGATGACAAGTTGTGATTTTGATGCATAACCATTGGAACATGTAAAATACATCACCTGAAATTACAATATTCAAAAAGCATGTTTCCAAGCACATTTATCATTGATATTCATGATAATATATTTAACTATGATTTATGTGTTTATTTTCACAGGGACAAACACTTTCTGCAAAGGTAGTGTCGACACAACCATCCTTGGTGTCGACACAATGGTTCAGAACAAAGGCAGAAATGTGAAGAAAAGTCCATCTCAGGTCGACACGAGTCCAGAGCAGGTCGACACTAGAGAGCCTTCCCAGAAGGCCTGTTGTTCAGATAGCCAAAGCAGGTCGACACCAAATGCAGGCAGGTCGACACTAGATGGCTCTCCCAGAAGGCCTGTTTTTCAGATGGCCAGAGCAGGTCGACACAAGATGAGATCAGGTCGACACTAGAGAGCCTTCCCAGAAGGGCTGTTTTGCTGTCTGGGTCATGAGGTCGACACTGAATCATCTCAGGTCGACACTAGAGACCTCTCCCAGGGATTTGTTTTGCCAGTCTGGGAGAGTGTGTCGACACACCTCATGGGCAGGTCGACACACTCCGGAATCTCTGTGACTTAAACTTTCTCCTGGACACGTGGCACCCTAGGGAGATGTCAGATCAACATTGGATCTTGTGCCCACGTACCCCAAGGGTATCTTCTGGATACTTAGGGTATAAATACCCTCTTATTGGGCACTCATCCCAAGAGAATCTCTTCAGAGCCTCCAGAAACCTGAAAGCGGCGGCAAGAGAGTCTCACCTCCCTGTTCTTGCTCTCTCCTGTGCTCCCACACCAATTCACACTTCTCTGAGCACAAGACTTGAAGATTGATCAGCATGAAGCACTAGGATCAACTTCAAAGGAGCAGATCAAGTAGAAGCCAGCAATTGTGAAGCTCTCAAGGAAGATCCCAAGATCAAAGTTGTAGAGCATCGGCCAAGGGACTTCAAGTGATCAAGATTCTTCCAATTCGGCCTCTACAAGGGAGTTTTCTTGAAGAACAAGAATTGTCAACCTCGAGTCTAAAGTCTTTCTTGTTTCTTCTTGGCTATTCTAGAAATTGTGCATAATCTGTTGCACCAATCTTCTTGAATTGGCCTTAATAGATCAGATCATTGCTAGAGGATCTGCATCTTGTTGTTTCTGTTCTAGCAAGTGGTTGTGAGCCTGTGTGCTCAGGTTTTTGAGTCGTCGTACTCAAGTTGGTGGTTGAGCAGTCTTGCTCAGATTCTAGAGTAGTCTTGCTCTAGGTAGTGTGTGAGTTGTCTAACTCATTTGTGGAGTTGTCAGGCTCCAGTGTGGTTGTGTAACCCAGGTTGTTTAGTGGATCCTCACTGTGTGTGAGGGGTGGATGTAGGAGTCACGTGGTGTGATTTCCGAACCACCTAAAAATCTATGTGCATTGGTCTGCTTGTGGTTTGAACTTACTCTTCGTTAGATGAATGCATAGGATCGTTTGAATCTATCTAATCAACTTGTTTTTCACACTCCAATTGTTTAACTCACTTAATCTCCCTTCAGATCTGTGAAATTTTGCTTTCAATCTAACTCTGATTCAAAGGTTTTTCAAAACTGGTTTAGCTTCCGCATTAGTTGGCATAGATCTATTCAACCCCCCCTTCTAGATCTTGTCCACACCTTTTATCGATCCTTCAATTGGTATCAGAGAGGGTTTACACTTGATCTGATCTGATCTGAGTAGTTTCTGAGTGTTCTTTGTTGCTTGTTTGCTTGATTGTGTGTTTTGCTGAGTGTTTCCTTCCTTGCACCTTCTGTTTAATTAAATGGATTCCAGAGGATTCATAGCTGAGGGTCATTCCATAAATAGGCCACCATTCTTTAATGGAACGGACTATTCTTATTGGAAAAATAGAATGCAAGTTTTTCTAAGAGCCCAAAATTATGAAATCTGGAAAGTAGTGGAAGTAGGTCCCTATGAAAACCAGGGAGAAGAAGAAACCTGGACTAGGGAACAAATAAGAAGAGCTACATTGAATTATAGTGCCATGAACATGATTCAATGTGCTGTTCACCCCAAAGAGTACTCAAGAATCTCTATGTGCAAATCTGCCAAAGAGATGTGGGATAAACTTGAGGTACTCTATGAGGGGACATCTCAAGTTAAAGAAACCAAGGCTAACATACTTGTCTCTGAATATGAGTTGTTCATGATGAAATCTAACGAGACAATCTCTGAAATGTTTGCCAGGTTTATGATCATAGTCAATGGACTGAAGGCCTTAGGTAAGGACTATACGGATGCTGACTTGGTAAGAAAAATCCTGCGTTCTCTCTCTTCAATATGGCACACCAAGGCCACTGTCATTGAAGATTCTAAAGACTTGTCCAAAATTTCTTTGGATGAGTTGATAGGATCCTTAATGACATATGAAATTAATCTAAAGAGAAATGAGGAACACATAATCAAAACCAAGCCAGTAGCATTAAAGGCCTCATCTAGTAACAAGGACAAAAGTCAGGATAAAACCAGTTCTGATGAGTCTGAGTCAAATGAGGATGAAATTGCCCTCATGACCAGGCAATTCAGAAAATTCTTGAAATATAGAAAAGGAAAATTTTCTGGTAAAAAGAAATACTCTTCAGGTAAAAGAAACACATCCTTTTCTAATGCAAACTCTAACAAGAATAAAAAATCTGACGATATTGTCATTTGCTACAGGTGCAACAAACCAGGACACATGAAGGGAGAATGTCCTGAGAACAAGAAGGAGAAGCACAAGAAAATTCACAAATTCAAGAAGCCGAAGGCCATGGTAGCCACTTGGTCTGATGAGGACACAAGTGAAAATGAAGAAGAAGAAAAATCCTCAAGCTCTGGAAGTGAGGAGATTTGCTTCATGGCAAACAGCTCAGATGGAAAGGTAAGCACTTCTTTTGAAGATTTTTCTGTTGAAGATTGGCAGGATGCTTATGCTGAATTAGTTGAAAACTATACTGAAATGAGAAAAGAAAATAAGCATCTCAAAAAGAAAATTGAAAATATTTATCATAACCAATCTTCAAACAAAAGAATTTGTGAACTAGAAAATGAAGTGATAGAATTGAATGAAGAAAAAGAAAATCTTCTGAATCTGATTGATGAACTTAAGCTAGCCTCTCAAAAGGCCACCAATGAATTCAAAGACTTATCTGAAAAGCTGGAAAAAGAAAATCAAGATAAACAACAAAAGATTGAAGAAATCAAAATTTTGGAAAACCAGCTAAGACAAAAAGATGAAGTCATTGAAACATTCACAAATGGCAAAGATAATTTGGAGGCCTTGTTGGGAACAAATATGAAATCAATCTCTCATGGACTAGGGTTTGATAAGCAAAAATCTAAGAAAGACAAATCCGGTGAAAAGAAGGATAAAGCACCACTAATCAAATTTGTTAAGGGCCCTAGTCTTGAAAACACAGAAGTCAAACAAAAATCAAGCAAAACACAAAAAAGTCCAAAAACTCAGAACAAAGACAAGGCAACCAGGTCGACACAATCTCCTGACAGGTCGACACCAGTCCACAAGAAGAAGGCTTCTGTGGCTGTAGTGTCGACACCAGTCGAAGAGAGGTCGACCTGCTCAACATCAACCAAGAAAAACCACAAAATAAAAAATTCAAATAAAAATCTGAAAAATAAGAAAAAGTCAAAGGAAGTCATTAATGAAGAGCCTTGGACCTCCAAGACAGCATATCAAGCTGATTGGAACAATTCTTGGAGCCAATGGTATAACAATCCATGTTGGTATCATCCTCAATTTTTCTATCCAAACTTTCTGATGTACCAACAAAATCCTTGGATTCCACCTCCACATCTAAATTCTCATGCTCAAATGAAAAACACCCCTCCTACCAAAAACAAAAATACTGGTGTTTTCATCCCAAAAGAAAAGAAGAAAGTGAAAAAGACAGAGAACACCAAAGTAATAAAACAAAAGTAAAAAACAAGTCAAATTTGGATGAGAAAAGATTTGTTAACATTGTCCAAACTTTCTGATGGTCCCAACTCTGTTTGGGTACCAAAATCTTCTCTCCACTAATTGATGTTGCAGGAAGGTCGTGCACCCAATTCAAATGTGTGGTTCCTTGACAGTGGGTGTTCACGACATATGACTGGAGATAGAGCCAAATTTTCTTTCCTGCTAGAAAAGGAGGGTGGTTCAGTGACATTTGGAGGTAAAAATAAAGGAAAGATCATTGGATCTGGAAAGGTTGGTCAAACTTCCTCAAACTCTGTTGATAGTGTTTTATTAGTTGATGGTCTTGATTACAACTTGCTCAGTATCAGCCAACTATGTGACAAAGGTCACAAAGTTGTGTTTGAATCTGATTTTTGCAAAATAATTGATTCATCAACTGATAAAATCAATTTTTTGGAAAAAGGGAGAACAATGTTTATATGATTGACCTTAATAAAAACTTTTCTGAAAATCTCTGCTTTGTTGCAAATAAAGATGAAATTGCATGGACTTGGCACAAAAGACTTGGCCATGCAAGTTTCAGAACTTTAAATAAATTGTTAAGGCTGAATTGGTTAAGGGTCTTCCTGAATCCTTTTCAAATGTTGAAAATCAAGTTTGTGGGATCTGTGCCCAAGGTAAACAAACCAGGAAATCTTTTAAGAACTTCAATGAGGTACTCACATCTAGGCCACTAGAACTACTTCATATGGACCTTTTTGGCCCAACAAGAATTCTAAGTCTAAGTGGCAAGAGATATGGGTTTGTAATCATTGATGATTTTACTAGATTTACTTGGGTCATTTTCTTGTCCCACAAAAGTGATACTTGCCTTGAATTCAGGAAATTCTGTACCACTGCCCTAACAAATTATTCATATAAAATCAAAAATATTTTGACTGATCATGGGGGAGAATTTGAAAACCAATCCTTTTCTGATTTATGTGCTGAACTTCAAATTTTCCACAAGTTTTCTTCACCAAGAACTCCAGAACAAAATGGAGTTGTGGAAAGAAAGAACAGAACTCTTGTGGAAATGGCTAGATCCATGCTCCTTGAGAGTAATTTGCCCAAATCCTTCTGGGCTGAAGCTGTAAACACAGCAAATCATATTCTCAATAGAGCATTGGTCAGACCAAAAATCAAGAAAACCCCCTATGAATTACTGAAAAACAAGAAGCCAACTGTTTCTTATTTCAAAATCTTTGGGTGCAAATGTTATGTACACAACAATAATAAAGAAAATCTTGACAAGTTTGATGCTAAGAGTCAGGAAGCCATCTTCCTTGGCTATTCAGAAGTGTCAAGAGCTTTCAGAGTGTACATTCTCAAAAACAAAACTGTTGAAGAGTCTCCTCATGTTATATTTGATGAAAATTCCTTTTCAACTAACACTTCTAAATCTTGCAGGGAAAAACACGACAGTGAAGAGGATGACTTCATTGTGGACTCTTCACCAACTGTTGAGGAGCTTGAAGACACTGGTGAGATCTTGAATACCAATTCACCATCTTCAAGTGGATCAGGTAACATTGCTCCAGATTTAAGTACCCCTCAACAGGTAATTTCTGAACATCGAATTTTGAGAGATCACCCATTAGATAATATTGTTGGTAATTTGAATGATAGAGTTAGGACTAGATCATCTTTTATGCTTGCTATTGAAGAAGACCCACTAGCTCTAATTTCCCAAATTGAACCAAAGTCAATTGATGAAGCTTTATCAAGTTCTGATTGGATTAATGCCATGCATGATGAACTTCATCAATTTGAAAGAAATCAAGTATGGGAATTAGTACCTAGACCTAGTGACCAAACAATCATTGGCACTAGATGGGTCTTCAGAAATAAACTGAATGAATCTGGTCAAGTCATAAGAAATAAAGCTAGGCTAGTTGCAAAGGGGTACAATCAAGAGTTTGGAATTGATTTTGAAGAGTCATATGCCCCTGTAGCTAGACTAGAAGCAGTTAGAATTTTCCTTGCTTTTGCATCCTCCATGAAATTCAAAGTTTATCAAATGGATGTTAAAAGTGCATTCTTAAATGGATATATCAAGGAAAATGTTTTTGTTGAACAACCTCCTGGATTTGAAAATGAAAAACATCCTAACCATGTTTTCAAGCTTCATAAGGCTCTATATGGTCTTAAACAAGCTCCAAGAGCTTGGTATGACCGTTTGAGCTCTTTTTGCTTGAAAAAGGATACTCTAGAGGAACTGTTGATCAAACCTTGTTCACAAAAATAGTCAATAATCAAATAATTGTTGTCCAAATTTATGTTGATGACATAATATTTGGATCAACCAATAAAGGCCTGTGTAATGAATTTTCCAATCAAATGAAAAATGAATTTGAAATGAGTTTAATGGGAGATCTAAATTTTTTCTTGGGATTGCAGGTTAACCAAACTCATGAGGGGATCTTCATCAGTCAAACCAAGTATGTCAAAGAACTTCTGAAAAGTTTGACTTTCAGAACCTCAAGCACTCCAACACACCAATTGCTATAAATGCTAAACTAGAAGAAGACTCAAATGGTAAGTCAGTAGACCCAAAGACCTACAGAGGTATGATTGGTTCTCTACTTTATCTTACAACTTCTAGACCTGATATTCAATTCAGTGTGTGTTTGTGTGCTAGATTTCAATCAAATCCTAAAGAAAGTCACATGCTAGCTGTTAAAAGAATTTTCAAATATCTTGTTGGAACATGTGATTTAGGAATTTGGTATCCTGCTAATTGCAAGTTAGATTTGATTGCCTATTGTGATGCTGATTATGCTGGTTGTAAATTAGATAGAAAAAGCACAAGTGGCTTGTGTTTGTACCTAGGTGGGTGCCTAATCTCTTGGGCTTCTAAGAAGCAACATTCAGTAGCTCTGTCAACTGCAGAGGCTGAGTATGTTGCTGCTGGTAGGTGTGGAACCCAAATTCTTTGGGTGAAACATCAACTTCTTGATTACAACCAAGAGTTAGGTTGTGTTCCCATCCTTTGTGATAACACAAGTGCAATAAATCTGTCTAAAAATCCCATTCAGCATTCCAGAACTAAGCATATTGAAATTAGGCATCATTTCTTGAGAGATGAGGTAGCAAAGAAATCTTTTGAACTCCATTTCATAGAAACTGAAAAGCAAATTGCTGACATTTTCACAAAACCCCTTCCTGACAGTAGATTCTCATCCTTAAGGAGAGAACTTGGTCTTTGTAAATGTCCATTGGGATTGGGTTGAGTGTTAGGCATTTCCTGAGGGGGAGTTCATTGCATCATCATACTCCTTTGCTTCCTTGATTCATCATATCTCTCTCCACTTCACCTCTAATTCCTTTGGTCAATGAACACTTCACCTCACATTGTGTTGAACTTCTTAGTATATCAAATGGTGATTTGAAGAAGGACAAGTTCTGCTTGTCTGGACAGTTTCACTATGCGAGAGTATATGTCTCCGCCAAGTACCAAGAAATGAATATGCAATTGTTGAGGGGGAGCTTTTGTTGCTCAAAGAGAATTATTTCTGATTTCAAAAACTTGCATATCTCTATTCTGATGAAAAATGGTTGAAATCCTCATCTCAGGGGGAGCTAAAGAATTCACAAGTTATATCCTTTGCAAAATTCAAAACCATTTCTTGCATTACATCAATTTCCTTGCATGATGTCCTCATTCAGGTGTCTAGAGTCTCAAAATGATCCCTTGAGTGATCTACTACATTCATTTGTCAACTCTCACCTATATTCTTCAAAACTACAGAAATTTAGATTTCTTTCTAAGACTGAAGGGTGTCTTGATCTTAAACATGATTTTGTTTGCAATTGATGTTGGATATAGATGATATCTTTTTGTCAAAAACTCTCCAAAATCTGTCCATTCAACAGAGCAATGGCCATGTGCTGAGAAACTGCACACCTTCACAATGAATGAAGTGCCATGTAAGTCATGAGGCACTAATGCTATCTCTTTTCAAAGGGGATTAAAAATTAAAAATCAATGCAAAACAAAATAAAAATGCCCAATTTTTTATGATGACTGAGTAACTGGAAATATTGGCGTCTAAAAAACGTGTATTTTCATGTCAAAAGGTCATCATTTACCCCTTTGAGACTTGATAATGGATAAATCTTCAGTATCCAGGGACTATAGTGTGTAAAAAGCATTAGTTCTTGAGTGAACAAGATATATCTCATTTGATAGTTTGTTTCAAAACAAAATATATATGTCATTGGAGAATTTGTTTTTAAAGAATCATTCTTATCCATCATCAAGTTGTTCCTTAAAATGTTTGCTGTCAACACACTTGTTTTCAGTCTAAAAGATTTTTTTTTATCTCTTTGGAATTGAAGAATATGGTAGTGTGTAGTTGATTGTTAAATGTTTATATCCCTCAAATTATCATTTTAATGACTCAAGTCACTGAATGCTCATATCCTGTTGGATATTGTGTAAAGCTTGAATTGTGTTGAATTTTTTGCAAAATTTAACAAATGAATTTTTTAGTCTCTTAAATATCCTTAAATGACTATTCCACCCATTGCTTATCATTATAAAGATGTCCCAAAAGTCACATAATTTTTCCATCCTCAAATCCAAAATTTTTCATCAGCCAGGTCGACACTATTCCATCTAGTGTCGACACACTTTGACTCAGGTCGACACTGCCATCCTCTAGTGTCGACACACTTTGACTCAGGTCGACACTGCCATCCTCTAGTGTCGACACTGACCCCCCCTACCAGACTCATTTAAACCGCGGGCGCTGGTTAAGCGCAAGTTGTTCCTGCGGGGTAGGTTATCCAAAACCCCTCTTTTCTTCTCCAGGTCGACCCGACGGTCGCCATTCTTCTGGTTTCCGGCAGGAAATTTGAACCCTTAGCTTTTTTTCTCTCCTCCAACTCATCTCCATCCATCTTCTCTCATTCCTCTCTCTCCATCATCCCCGATTCCACTCTGCTTCAATGGTGCACAAGCAGGCTCCTCGCCGTGGTGCCCGGTCAAGGGCTACGGAAAGGCCCCCTCCGGCAGATGATGTTCCTCCCACTGAGAGGAGAACCAAGTGTCGCCATGATCCTGCAGAGCAGCCAGAATCTTCCTCTGCTAAGAGAGGTAGGGCATCCTCCTCTAGTCGAGGTCAAGGGTTCATGTACCCTAAGAGAAAAACCCTAGACTCTTCTCCTGATATTTCTGAGAAGTCTTCATCCTCATACTCATCCTCTTCCTCAGAGTCCTCCCAGCCCCCTAAGAGACCCCCTTCCAAACCTCTAAGTGTCGGGAAGACCATCCTGAAACCCAGAGCAGTGGATTTGGATGACAGTGCACTCATTGCTGCATTTCCTGAAGTTTTAAACTTCTTCAACTTTCAGTCTTGGCAGTCTTTCATATCAGAATTTCGAGTAATTTACCCTAGACTTGTACAAGAATTTTATCAAATTTGGAATGCACAGAAGAAGGGTACAAGTCCAAGGTCAAAGGGATTGTCATAGACATGCCAACAGACATAGCTGCTTCAATTTTCAAAGTCCATGATGAAGGAGAAGATTACCACAATTTTGAATTCATCAATCTCCATGAAGCCTACACCATAATAACTGGTTTGCATGCAGATGAGACTGATATAAAGCAAACCCATGTCACAAAATTCAATACCAACACCTTTCCACCTGTGTTGAGGCTTACTCATCACATGCTCACTACCATCATCACACCTCAAGGTGGTGGGAGAGATAGGCTAAGAGACATCCAAAGATTTATCCTTTATTGTATGAGCAAGGACATCAAGATAAATCTCCATGTCATCATGTACCAGATAATCTCTGAGACCACTAGGGCTGATTTGCATAGATCACTTCCCTATGCAGCCCATTTGACTGCAGTTTTCAAGCACTTTGGTGTGCCTCTTGACAATGAGAAATCTGAGAAAATTCCTAAGTCCAACATCTATTGCTTTAAGCATGTTCAAAATTCATGGGCTTTAGGATTGTTGGTGATCAGGTAAGGAGAGGGCCAGCTACAGTAGAGGCCCCTGTGGCTCAGGAGGATCAGCCTCCATTCAAGAGGAACAGCCTCCAATTCCAGAGGAACAGCCTCTAGCTCCAGAGGATCAGCCTCAAGTTCATGAGGACCAGCCTCCTATAAATGAGGATCAGCCTCATGTGGCAGATGAAGTTGAGGAACCTTTCATTGCCCCTCACTCTCCTCAACCTCAGCCCTCCTCCTCCATGAACCTTGAACCTGAAATCCCATCATTTTGTCCACCACCTCCAGCTCAAGTATCCTCCTCCTTTGGTGGACCTTCTGTTCCACCAGAGTTGTTCACCTTCTTAAATGACAAGTTTGAAACCTTGAACAACTCTATTTAGACCATGTCATAAAATTTTGAATTGAGGAATCAAATATTGGAAAACACAATATCTGCCAAGTTCATTGAGCAAAAGACAACCTCGGATTATACTGCCCAAAGGTTCAACAGGTTGATTGGCACAATGGCAGATGCTTCAATTGAGCTGAAGGAGCACCAACAAAAGCTGGAAATAGTTCTTCAGGGAATTTTGGAAAATTCCCAAGCTGATGTCTTCAACACCAAGTAGACACTATCTGAGATCAGCAACACAAGACTTTCATTTGCACATATGGTAGATGACTTGGAGAGCATGAAGAATCTCTATGCTCACATAGATGAAGAGATGTCTGCACTCAAGCAAGAATTCAAAGTATGGAATAGGCCAGGTTGGTCAACTGGTTCATCTTCCTCTTCACAACCAAGGTCAAATGAGTTCAGTGCACTTCAAGCTTCAATGTCAGAAAATTCAGAGAAAATGAAGAATCTTCTGCACACCAGACTCTCAACTATCCAAGCCCAAATGAAGTCCAGTCTAACTTCAATGCAAAAGAGGCTAACGGATATTGAGACTATTTTGTTACCCATTCCTCCTCCTCCTCCTCCCCAGTAATGTATTCTTTTGATAATGTCAAAGGGGAGAAGTTTGTTTGAAATTGTAATGTTCACATCTTGAATGAAATGAAATGAATAGAAGTTTCTGTGCCCATTTTTGTGCCTTAAATGTGATTGCAAATCTTTTGAATGAATGTGAATGTGATGAATGTTTGTCAAGCTGCTTGACCTTTGTGTGGAAACGCTTATTTCTAGTAACATTGTGTCTATCATGTGAATAAATTTCAATGTCACTAAAAATTGTTCAAAGGTCCTTGACAAGAATAAATACAAGAAAATGAAAATGCTTAAAATCACATTTCATTGAAAATCTCCAATTCCAAATGAACTTAATGTTGCCATCATAAAAAAGGGGGAGATTGTTGGGTTGAGTGTGAATATAATTAATTTCTCCTCACATTTTGATGATGACAAGTTGTGATTTTGATGCATAACCATTGGAACATGTAAAATACATCACCTGAAATTACAATATTCAAAAAGCATGTTTCCAAGTACATTTATCATTGATATTCATGATAATATATTTAACTAATGATTTATGTGTTTATTTTCACAGGGACAAACACTTTCTGCAAAGGTAGTGTCGACACAACCATCAGTGGTGTCGACACAATGGTTCAGAACAAAGGCAGAAATGTGAAGAAAAGTCCATCTCAGGTCGACACGAGTCCAGACTAGGTCGACACTAGAGAGCCTTCCCAGAAGGCCTGTTGTTCAGATAGCCAAAGCAGGTCAACACCAAATGCAGGCAGGTCGACACTAGATGGCTCTCCCAGAAGGCCTATTTTTTAGATGGCCAGAGTAGGTCGACATAAGATGAGATCAGGTCGACACTAGAGAGCCTTCCCAGAAGGGCTGTTTTGCTGTCTGGGTCATGAGGTCGACACTGAATCATCGCAGATCGACACTAGAGACCTCACCCAGGGATTTGTTTTGCCAGTCTGGGAGAGTGTGTCGACACACCACATGGGTAGGTTGACATACTCCGGAATCTCTGTGACTTAAACATTCTCCTGGACACGTGGCACCCTAGGGAGATGTCAGATCAACATTGGATCTTGTGCCCACGTACCCCAAGGGTATCTTCTGGATACTTAGGGTATAAATACCGTCTTATTGGGCAGTCATCCCAAGATAATCTCTTTAGACCCTCCAGAAACCTGCAAGCGGCGGCAAGAGAGTCTCACCTCCCTGTTCTTGCTCTGTCTGTGCTCCCACACCAATTCTCACTTCTCTGAGCACAAGACTTGAAGATTGATCAGCATGAAGCACAAGGATCAACTTCAAAGGAGCAGATCAAGTAGAAGCCACCGATTGTGAAGCTCTCAAGGAGGATCCCAAGATCAAAGTTGCAGAGCATCGGCCAAGGGACTTCAAGTGATCATGATTCTTCAAATTCGGCCTCTACAAGGGAGTTTTCTTGAAGAACAAGAATTGTCAACCTCGAGTCTAAAGTCTTTCTTGTTTCTTCTTAGCTATTCTAGAAATCATGCATTATCTGTTGCACCAATCTTCTTGAATTGGCCTTAATAGATCAGATCATTGCTAGAGGATCTGAATCTTGTTGTTTCTGTTCTAGCAAGTGGTTGTGAGCCTGTGTGCTCAGGTTTTTGAGTCGTCGTACTCAAGTTGGTTGGTTGAGCAGTCTTGCTCAGATTCTAGAGTAGTCTTGCTCTAGGTAGTGTGTGAGTTGTCTAACTCATTTGTGGAGTTGTCAGGCTCCAGTGTGGTGTGTGTAACCCAGGTTGTTTAGTGGATCCTCACTGTGTGTGAGGGGTGGATGTAGGAGTCACGTGGTGTGATTTCCGAACCACCTAAAAATCTCTGTGCATTGGTCTGCTTGTGGTTTGAACTTACTCTTTGTTAGATAAATGCATAGGATCGTTTGAATCTATCTAATCAACTTGTTTTTCACACTCCAATTGTTTAACTCACTTAATCTCCCTTCAGATCTGTGAAATTTTGCTTTCAATCTAACTCTGATTCAAAGGTTTTTCAAAACTGGTTTAGCTTCCGCATTAGTTGGCATAGATCTATTCAACCCCCCCTTCTAGATCTTGTCCACACCTTTTATCGATCCTTCAATTGCCTACCATATGAAGCCATATCCTGCAAAATGATTTAATCACAATTTAGAACTAAACTATCTAATTTCTAACTATTTACTTATCTATGTGGACAATCTACACAGACTTAGCGTAAAATGAAGATGATGGTATCTGTATATTTATGTACAATTTCAGCCTGAGGGTCTGATACCAATCTCTATAACGACCCTCCATATACCGGTACGGTTATACCAACCCACATCGATATAATGAACGCCGCTATAGTGGGGCATTTACCCAACATTTATATGATAGGCTGAAATATACCTAAATACATTCACATAGCAGCAGAAAAGAAATAGCCAAGTGTAACTTCTTATTCCATCATCCACATTCTATTCACAGTCCATATATAGAAGAAAAGAAATCTAAACTTTTCATTACTGAATAATGAAATAAATACATTTTCCACAACTTTCCACTAAATAAGTACACAAATCTCAAAGATAGAACAAGTCTACTCTTATTACATACTTAGGAAAAATAAAAGTACAACGCCAAGTCCAAAACAAGGTATCCTAATCCCGTTCCGAGTCACTCCTAACGATCTCCTCGGAAGAAGTAGAAATCTCTGCACCTGTACTGTAACACCCCATAAAAGAATATGTTAAATGTAGTAAATAAGTAGACTACCAACAACTCGGACTAGTCATTTTTAGAGCTCGAGATTGAAAAAAACTCTGAAGTTAAGCGTGCTCAATTGGGAGTAGTCTCAGGATGGGTGACCTTTCTGGGAAGTCTACCAACCAGCACAGTTGTTGGGCCAATTTGTTGGTTGGGTCGTCAGAAATGGTATCAGAGCCTTGCCCAGCCAGAAGTGTAGGAACTAAGTGCCACACAGGGCAAAGTGCTATGCTATGGAAACCACCTCTTGAGGCCATAATGGCGCAAAGTGCTACATAGTGGGAGCCACCTCTTAAGCCTGTGGGGGGCACCTCTAGAATCCTGCCTGCGTGGGGTTCGATTGTGTGCTATATGTGAGCAGCGACGAGGACCTCGCTTATATAAGAGGGGTAGATTGTAAAACCCCATAAAAGAATATGTTAAATGTACTAAATCAGTAGACTACAACAACTCAGACTAGTCATTTTCAGAGCTCGAGTAGGAAAATAACTCTGAAGTTAAGCGTGCTCAGTTGGGAGTAGTCCCAGGATGGGTGACCTTCTTGGGATGTCTACCAACTAGTATGGTTGTTGGGCCAGTTTGCTGGTTGGGTCGTCATATGTACGCCGAAGCAAGAGTGAGTTCAAAAGAACTCAACAAGTAACACCAAACACACTAAACTTACATGCATCACATAACTTTCACATTTTCATACTACACAATAACATATAAACATGGATTTAACAATTAATTCAAGTAAAAATCCTAAACATGATGTCTACACATGTTACACATGGAAATTGTCTTATACAAAAATTTCAATAACTTAAAGCCTATCACATACTTTCTACACACTTTTCAATATATTAAACTAAGCTCATTTAACTACATTCACATATACTTACAAGTTAAACATTAGTCAAATTAAACATGGAGTTTGTACACATAAATAAGAGACAATTTTAACATGATTTCTATATTCATTTTCACATAGATAATACATTTATACTCATGAGAAGGTTGCTATTTTGCTATGCACCTGTTATAATCATTTAAGAAGTTATCAATTTACATGCTGTCACAAGAATTCATATTAACACATGAACACTTACACAATTTACACTTTCACTTTCACTTAAGCACAGGTTCACATTTATTAAATGCCGTGATACATAGGCCAAACCACCTTTTAGAAGGACACACACTAATCACATCACATATCTATCACCTAGGTATTACAGTGATAAATCTTAGTTACTGCGCAGAATCGGGAGAAGCACTCTCCACCCTAACCAGCGATACTTGTTCGCCTCCAAGATTTAATCCCAATGCCCGTGAGACATCACACACTATGAACCTTCTCCTGGGGACTTTACCACAGTATAGTTCCACAGCCCTCTAAGGTAGCAGTGTCACCCATTGGCACATTTACACATTTGTCTAAATTTTAACACACGCTTAATGCAAAATCTTAACACATCCAATACATACTCACACATTTACATACTTCAGTGTTAACTAACATGGTACTACTGTTCACAGTATTATCGGATTCAAACAAGTCTAATCATGTTGAAATTTGCATATTTTAACACTAATCATATTAACGTGCATTTATTTATCAATATTGCACACAAAATCTACATATATAGCTACTATCATCATTTTAGTACAAAATTTTAACCAAACACCTATTACAGGATAATCATCATTCATATAAATTTTCGCATTTTTCTGAATTACACACTAATTATAAAAATTCTAATAGTCAAATCACATAAGACTAAAATAACCAAGTTAACATGGATTTTCATTGTTCAGATTCATAATTCATTATATACATGTATACTGACAGTTCTAATCCTGTGCCAAATTCTAGAGATTTAACTATTTCCATATCGTTTAATGGAATTTCTGCACTAATTAAGCATGCTCACTATTTTTCAGTTCAGAAAATCTAAAAATTTACAGAGTCATCAGAAAATTCCCAAATTTTAACAGCAAGAACTGAAACCCATAAACATTTCATAGAATTTTGATGACACTTGGATTCCACACATATTGCACAAACGAAATTTTACAAGATTAAAACCTATTTAACATGCATTTCAAAAATTTTAATAAATAATACACTTAACGAAATTTCACAGAAATTACACAACATGCTCCACGACACATATTACTTAACATATAAAATTTACCATATATCCTCATACGCAGAAGTCCGAAAAATAGCTTATAAAGGCAGACAGTCCACTGTTCTTGCCTGAAGAACTCAACGACAATGGTATGGCTGTTTACACATGTTAACGACAACATAGTGTGCCGCCAACTCAGATCTTAATAGCAAGGGATCCTACCGTTAAGTTCCTGTCTGTGCAAAACACAGACTGAACATATGAAACTTGGTGAAATTGGGGTTCCAGGACTCGAAATAAAATTCAGAAAATTCCTAGGACTTACTAGACACATGTAGGAATGATGTGGATGTGGTACTTGCCTCTTGGAAAATCTACTAGCAAAGATTTAAGTCAGAGAAGCCCTCCTCGGCCAGAGCCAAAGAGTCCTCAAAACTCCCTTGATCTGAGTTTTGTGTTGATGCAGAGCGCGATTAGGTGTCGTAGAAGTCTTCTCAAATGTTTAAACTCTCCTCCAGTCATTGTAGAACGCCGGATGAAGCCTCTAGTCGCTAGATTTCAGAGCTCAAAATTGGGGTTTCACACAGAGAACAAGGGTTTTGACTCAAGAGCCAAAAGGGTTAGATCTGGCCGGAGCTAGGGTGTTTTATAGGGCTAGGGTCGGAGACGAAGTTGGGTATGGTTGGGTTACCGTTGGGGAACAATTTCCTAAATTAAGGGCAACATTTCCGGAGGCGTTTCCGGATCTAAAATCGCAACAGGTCTGGGAGGTAAACGTCAACATCAATAGCCGCCAATTCTGAGTAGGCATCCATCGATGTGGCCGCTGATTTATGGTCAACGTCAACTGATGTTGACGCCAACAGGTCGTCTGCACAGAACATAAAATTGTAGAAAATTTACGTACACCGCACATGCTATATATATATATTTATAATCTACAATGCACCATTACTTATTCATACAATGTGAACACGTAAGTACTATGTACCATTGAATTTATACATCAATGGCATACATTTATACATACATAGGAAATCACCCAATGATGAAAAATCAAGGGCCTTACAAAGAGCCAGGTGTCAGCTCCTTCTTTACGAACTTTCCATTTATACGGTCAGTGAAGTCAGTAGCATCTTCTAGCAATTGAGCTTTCTTAACCATCTCGACATACATTTGGATGTCGAGAGGGGCCAGTTGTGTGATGTTTTGCGGCTTGAGGCCGTTGAGGAAGCGCTTAGCTTTCATCCTCTTAGTATTAACCAGATGTTCAGCATAGCGTGCCAGCCTAGGAAATTGTGCTTCATAATCATCTATAGAAAGGCTCCTCTGTTTAAGAGCAGCAAACTCTGTGGCCTTCCTCTCCTGGATGTGCTTAGAGAAGTACATGGAGTTGAATGCTTCTTTGAATTCATTCCAAGTGAATTGTCCATTTTCCTTGGTCGCTTCCATAGACACCCACCAGGAGCGGGCGTCTTTCTCAAGTTGAAAAGTAGCTAGCAGTAGCTTATCCCCTGCCGCACATTGCATAACGTGGAAAATTCTTTCCGTCTCCTTAAACCAGTGCTCGGCTTCATCTGGATCAGTAGTACCACTGAATCTTGGTGGATTCAAGCTTCTAAAGTTACGATGCAGCTCGCTTACACCACAATTTCTCCCTCCTTGAGTAGCTTGCAAGAGCCCATGAGTATGTTCCTAGATAGTTTGTTGCATACCCCTCATCTAAGCACGTTCACCAGTCATTTTTAGTGCTTAAGTTCCTACAAAACTTACATATCATTATGATATTGATGTGGAATTTAATTTGTGCGTGTGTGAATATCTTTTTAGATCTTAACCATGGTTCTACCCAATTCTCACATAGGTATGATAGTTGACTTAGACACATGTCATCGCAATCCATCCTAGAACATCCTAGACTTAAATCACCCAAATAAGGATATCGTAGGCTCTGATACCACAAAACTATCATGCCCTAAGGCAGAATATCGGAACGTGAGGCAGTTACAAGTAAGCAAGTATAGAGCACATAATAGACATCAAGCTATTGGACAATAAATAATGCCAAATCAAATGTATTTCATTGATAAATCCACTAATGTCTATTACAACCACTAATTTCAGGGCCATTACATAGGGCCCAATTGACATCATTACATTGAATGGAAGTAAATGACTAAACTAAGACTCTAACATAACACTAGTATGCCAGGGTACTCTTGATTCACTCCTGGTCATCCCCATCCTCATGAGTGTAGGTATCTTCTTCAGTTTTACCAGAGAACACGTGTCAAATAACGTAGGGTAAGCGATAACGCCTAGTAGGACTTAAATCTCCTAATCAGACATACTTTAAATGATTAATGTATTAAAGAGCAGAGTAACTAACGATAGAGATCAAGAGTCAAGTATTGTCGAGCAAGTGATAGTAGAATAGCATGATTCACAAGTGTCAGGTATAGCACAGAGAGCAGGATGGCCATAGCACAAATAGCACAATACATTTCATGATAGCACAACGAGTCGAGTATATTATAGCACTTTGATTGTCATCAGATAGTCGAGATAGATATCACTTGAGTGTAATGCCAAACACCCTGGTCAATTATCTCTCGCGGGCAAATAGCACTTTTGGGCGCACCTCCTAGGAAAAGACTACGCCCTTTATATTGCCAAGCATTAGTCATATTGTTTATCTTTAGACAATCAGTCAAATGGCCATAGAGAGTACCAAGAATAGATGAGAGTATTTGACGAATAGATGAGAGTGTAGAGAACATGAATCGATGAGCAAATAGAATATAGGTAAGAACTATAGGTCAATGTGCATGAAATGACGTTAAATAAGAGATAGTAACAGTTACACAACACGCATGATTGGTGCTGGCAGTCAGGTAGAATTCATTAACCAACTACTGGCCATGCTACGAACATAGTCCAAAGGTCCAACATGATCTAATGGTAATAGAGAGAGAAATCTAAGGCCGTTTGGATCATATTGATCCCTAAGGGTGTTATAGGTATTGAGGGTACAACCGGATCATCTTCCATGTGGAAATCCATGGACAGAGGAGACTTACAGAGGCCTTGAACAAGGATTCACTAGTCTGATAGAAGGAAAATCCAACGGATAGTTTGTCCAAGTCAAGAGATAGTGTATATAGAAACAAGTTGCTCGACATTTTAGAGGAATTCTAGAACAGTGGAGCATCGGTAACGGTGTTCCAAAACCATGAGAGAAATGAAGACAAGTCCATTATAAAATAGGGTACAAATGTACAATATTGAAATAAATTACTAGATGTGTTGTGGGATATTTTAATGCCATGTCAAGTCATATTGGATGGTTACAAGTATGTGCACGTGATAGAGAAAATCGTAGATATGAAAGGTCAAGTGTATGACTTTTAAATAAACTATTACATGTCCATGTTCAAACATCTTCTTTTACTGTGTTTAAGACATTAACAAGATGTATAGTCATTATAGCAAGACAAGAACCACGGCAAATTAGGGTTTATGTACAAAATTGAAGAAGGCGACATACCACTATGAGGATCGGGCCAGGGTACTTCAAGAACGCGATGGGGTCTGTCAAAGAACGTGACAGGTCTATCTAGGATACGCAAACAGAGCACAACGTCATGGCTTGTAGCATTCAGAAAGCAACGTGTTCCTTGTCACGACCGACTTTGAGAACGCGACCTATCGGGCCGTCGCGTTCTTAGGGTTTATGCCTGAGCCTGAGAGGGAAAAAGCCTTGCCTTAGATTGCGGTCCATACTTTCCAAGGGTTGACACATAGGTGTTTTAAAATAGAAATCTCGACGTACACTTGATGAAAAATCATGAAACAAGTTTTAAACGAAACTAGACTTGCAAGGGTATAAACAGTAAAGACTAATTAGAATCTTATCATGGTATTGACAGGCTATGATCTAGTTCTTTCACGATGAACACAGAACATGAGACAATGATGAAAAGAGAATTAATTCAAAATGGGTACATGATTGAATATGGGGAAAAGGGTGTCACTAGTTTTCTAACATCAAATAACATGTACAGTAATATTTTCATGGCATGAGATGAAGTGTAGATACATAATTAAGATAAACATGATGGGTCGATTTCATGTTCTTAATAGAACTTACAACAAGAAATTGTCATGATAGGGTCGATAGAAATTAGGGAAAAGAGAGGGTCCATTGTTCCTAGTATCAAGAACAAACTACAGACAAGAGTAATTTAATTTAGCTTGTGAGATTGCCTACCTTTGGACGATGCAAACTCCTAGGGTTAAGAACGGGAAGAACAGGCTTGTAGATCTTCTAGTAGTCTTCTCCCCACGAGTTGATCCTCCAATGGCCTCTTCTCTATGTCCAAGACGTCCCAACAGAGCAATAGAGTCGGCCATGAAGGGGTTGGGGTTGTATTTATGTATCTAGCATGTTAAATTTCTAATACAACTCTAACTTCCATTAAACTCCGAATTTTCCTTGTTTCCTCCAACCTTCCTAGCATTAACCCTCCTAATTGGGTTAGGTTGGGGTTCCAATTTCGTACCTAGTTAGTCAGGGTAGGGTTAGGATTCCAATTTTGATGTATATTAGCTAAATTAATGATTCACTTGCCTTTTTTATTTTAAGAAACAATAGAGTTAAAAATTTTAGGGTATTTTCTTTTATTTCATTCTTTAAAACTCCTATTTTGGCCCAATAACTTTTATATGAACTATTTAATAAGACCCATTACTTATTTTCGTTTATTGGGTTTTAATTAAATCATATTTTTTTAATATTTCTATTTGTTTATTTATTTAGAAAATAGCGGGTTGCTACAATGTTAGTAGTATCATGTTATAAGTTTTAATATAAGCCATGTGTTAGTGATATGTGAAAGTAAGAATTACAAGTATGTGTTTATATGAATGCTCTCATGTTAGTGACACCATGTTATAATTGACCATTTTTAGAATTCTTGTTATACATGTGTTAGTATAGATTTGTTTAATAGATTCCATATTTAATTATCAAGGTTATAGCATGAGCATGTGTTAGCTAAATTGTTAATTTCTATTAAGTTGATGATATTATGATAGAAGTGTTAAACTATTAGAAAGTATGTATGGTAAGTACGTGGTTTGCAATTTTATGTTGCTTGTTGAGTCTATTTCGTAGACTCACCCTTGCTGACATTTCAGGAGACTTAGAAGCCAAGAAGTTAGTAAGAATCGATGTGGAATGTGAAGAGTAGATTGAAGATTTATAGTTTATTTCTTAGTATGTGATGTAATTGTAATTTTGGACTCTGGTTATTTTGTACTTGGAAACTTTCTATGTTTAGTGGATGTTATGTTTTGTTATTTCTTTTGCTTGGACTATATAGACAGTGGTATATGGATTGTAAAGTTGATGGAATAAGAGGTTCATTTTCTACTGCAATATTCCTTTCTATTTGTGTATATCCCAGCCCATTTGACTATTGTTGGGGTTTTCTCCCCTGTAGCAACTCACTCTCATCTGATGTGGGTTGATATAACCGTACTGGGTGGAAGTGGGTCATTACACTAACCCTCCTCTCCTTCTCGCTCTTCACTGATGAGATCACGCCATCTCCGATCCTGCCGAAACTTCAATTTTCAATGTTCCGATGGCACAATAGAACAACAAACACAATTCACCATCTCGACAACTTTCAAGGATAGGTTGAGATGGTGAAATTTTGATGCTCTAAACTGTCGGGCATTCATGTCAACCCTTGGCGATGCCACACTTCAGTGGTTAAAGTCACTACCTACGCGGTCAGTCCAAAACTTCATGGACTTTGCGTAGTGCTTCTTGGGCCATTTCTACAACACGGAGCAACATTCTCTCTACACCGACAAATTTTGGCTACTCTACCAGAAGGAGTCTGAGCTCTTCCAAGAGGTTCCAAGTCGAGGTCATGAAGATGATCGACCTCGACCTCTGCACCGCCATCAATATCATCACGCAAGTGCGCTCCAACATGCCTTTCGTCTCGTCGATCGCGAAGAAGTCCCCGGTGACATTGGCTGACTTCCTCTCCAGCATGCAGAAGTATGTGCAGTTGGAATCAACCCTCGGGGCTGCTGCCAATCTGGGGCAACCTTTTGATCAGGGGGCAACTAGTAGTGTGTCGGCTCCAAAGAAGAGCAAGCAAGAGGAAGAGACTCCTTGGTGATATGCCCTGCGTTGTCTAGACTTGTCTCACCACCCCGATGACTCACGTCAGTCCAAGACCTACCTCAGTTTGGTAGGCTCCCTTCTAAGATCCTCCCTATCATTAAGAAGGTGCTTGGGTTCTGACAACCCGAGCTGATAAAGAGGCCTATGTTGAAGCAAGGTGCCAACAAGTACTGCGACTACCACAAATACTTCGGGCACACTATTGATGAGTGTCGAAGCCTAAAGGATGAGATTGCAGATCTACGAAAGTGGGGCATCATTAGCAAGGACATCATCAATGGGAAGCCCAAGCCAGTCGACTCAGATGAAGAGAAGACCGCCCCTCGTGGCAAGGGGATGGTGCTGGTGCTCAGTGGAGGTTTGGCTGGAGGCAGCGACAGCGAGAGGAAGATGAAGGCCTACACGTCGTCGACTGGGCCAAGCTCCAAGCATCCGCGAGATGTGGACACTGTAATTTCATTATTGGACAAGGACTTTGTCAGAGTGAATGTCTCCCATGACGAGGCGCTTGTTGTTCACATCGATGTCGATTGGTATGATGTACATTGTATTTTGATTGATAATGGAGCTGCCCCCGACGTGTTGTTTTATGAATGTTTTGTGAAAATGACTGAGCTGAGCATTGAGCTGAGGCTAGTGGCCACCCCTCTGTTCGCGTTTAAGGGGTCTCCTATGAATGCCGAGTGGTCAATCAAATTAAACATCACCCTCTGCACCCAAACACGTCATGTAATGGTTGAGGTCCACTTTCTGATTGTGAAGTTTAAGTCTGTCTACAATACGATTTTGGTTAGGGTTTGCTAGGAAAGTTAGGTGGGGTCCCATCCACCTACTACTCGAAACTCAAGTTCACGACACCTAATGGGATCGGCAAGGTTGTAGGGAACCAAGAC
Source organism: Colocasia esculenta (assembly GCA_014218235.1). Classification (NCBI taxonomy): domain Eukaryota; kingdom Viridiplantae; phylum Streptophyta; class Magnoliopsida; order Alismatales; family Araceae; genus Colocasia; species Colocasia esculenta. The sequence goes on from CM024755.1 coordinate 137,448,521, forward strand.
GAGGCCCGACGTTGCTATGTAACTCCATTAAGGATAAGGAACCAATCATTTCTAAGTATGATTTTGTCCCTAAGGAAGGCTCAGAGCAAGGGCAATCGGCCGAGCAGACCAAGCAGTTATGGGTTTCAAGTGACAAGACACTTGTCATTGGCGTTGAGCTCCAAGAGTGGAGGGGTGGCTTGTGGATTTCTTGAGAACCAACACGAACATCTTCGCCAAGTCGGAAGTTGACCTGCCAATGATAGATCTGGAAGTCATCCAACACTACTTGAATGTCGACCCCAACATCCTCCCAATGAAGTAGAAGAAGTAGCCCTTGTCGGCCGACCGACAGAAGGCCGTTGATGACAGCCTCAGAAAGTACCTTCGAGCAGGGACTGTTCGTGATGTGCTCTATCCGGAATGGGTGGCAAATGTCATCATGGTGAGGAAGACCAAGAAGAAGTGGTGGATGTTTGTTGACTTCACCAACCTCAACAAAGCGTGCCTAAAGGACAACTTCCCCCTGTCACACATTGACCAGCTCGTAGACACCACGATAGGCCATGAGCTCCTTAGCTTCCTCGACACCTACTCGAGGTATCACCAGATCAGGATTGTGCCCGAGGATGAGGAGAAGACAACCTTCATAAGTAAGAAGGGTTTGTATTGTTTTACGCAAATGCCTTTCGGCTTGAAAATTGTAGGGCTACATACCAAGGGCACATCAACAAGATGTCTGAGTCTTAGATCTACAAGACAATGGAGATCTACATAGATGAAATGCTAGTAAAAAGATGACATGTGGGAGACCACGTTCGGGACCTGGCCGATAACTTCGAGGTACTGTGACAGTATGAGATAAAGCTAAACCCCAAGAATTGTGTCTTCAGTGATTGAGTAGGAAACTTCCTTGGTTACCTCGTTTCGAGCCGAGGATTTGACGTCAATGCTAACAAGGTTCAAGCTATCCTTGATATGTCGCCACTGAAGACTATCAAGGAGGTGGAAAGGCCCAGCTGATTGGTCATAGTGTTGAGCTGATTCATGTTGAGGTCGGTGGAGAGGTGCAGACCATTTTTGACTTGTTGTAGATAGGCAAGTTTGAGTTGGACGACGTTGTTGACTCCTTTATCTCCATGATTATATATTTTGGTGATAACAAAACTCATCAGAATACTTCTATATTCATCTAAATTATGAGTATTTTCCCTAATTTCATTTTGGCTAAGTCAACAGGCAACTCAAAGGAAATAAAAATTACATCAAGAATCACCACTGTAAGTATTCCATAATTTTTTCTAAGTCCATTAGAGAAGTCGAAGTTATATATCTTTCACCTCGACTCTTCAGAAGTCAAAGTGTGATTTCACTCAGCATTTTCTCTAGTCGAAGTCCACATCGATTATTGTTTTTGGTCAACATCGATTACTCCTTTTAGTCCACATTGACTACTCCTTTTAAGCACACATCGACCACGGTCTTTTAGTACACAACGATTACGGTTTTTTAAGTCCTATATCAATTACTATTTCAAACATTGATTATGTTCAAACATCGATTATCTTAGACATCAATTACCTTAGACATCGATTGCCATCTCATATCAATTGTCATATCGACTGTCTTCATAAACGTTGATTATGTTGCATAAACATCAATTTCCTTATCTTTGAACATCCATTACCATTTTAAATCACATCGATTGCCTTGTACAAAATATCGATTACCCTTAAACAATTGATTCTCTCAAACATCGACTGTCCTACTTAACATCGATTACTTTTTGCACATTGATTACCCTTTGATATCGATTGTCTCAAACATCGACTGTCCTGCTTAACATCGATTACTTTTTGGACATCAATTACCCTTAGACAATGATTGTCTCAAACATCAATTGTCCTGATTAAACATCGATTACAATTAAACATCGATTGTCTTCATGGATTGTTCTTGAACATCGAGTACTCTTGGACATCGATTACCAATTGAATATCGACTGTGTCTTAACTTTGACTACTCTCTGAACTTCGACTGTGTCTCGACATTATATTATACATTGTTATTTTAGATATATTAGTTTCAAATACCTTGATAATTATTTGTGTATTAACCTTACTGATTGTGGTAGAAATTATAATGATTGCCCTTATGATTAATCATTGTTGTGAACATAACTTGGCGCGTAGTATTTTCAAATCATTTTTAAAGATGTGCATTTCAAATTTCTTGCTATCTGTTACATATTCTTCTTAAAGATTTCAAGGATATCTTCTTACAATATGACTTTTTGACTGATTACTATTTTCATGGTAGGTCCTCTAACACTTTGCGTGTGAATAGAAATCTATTTGTGGCTTACTTAGTCACGGGTCACATTTCATATGGAGAAAGTGCTTTACGGTTTGGCATTCTTATAACAAGTCTTCTTATGGTTTATATGGTGATATAATGGACATTTATATTTCTGTATAACACCTTTTTCCGTTGACTAAAGATCTCTCTTAGCATTTAATGCATGCAGGTTTCCGATAGTCACATGATTCTACAACGTAAGACCTACTGCGACTGCATGGAAACGAGCACCAAGGGATAGAGGACAATGGACACTTCAACATATGCATTTGAAGAAACCTGAACTGCATATAGGAAGATGATGGTTGTGAAGAACAAAGAAGGTAACACAGAAGAACATACAAGCAATACGCGCAGATTCACAACAACCATTGAACGTAGTGCACTTTCACTCCAAGTCGATCTGCTCCGAGCTCTCCTCAAGCCCTCATTTTTTTTCTTTGAGAGCCAGTTGTTATGAGAGGATAGCATCACTATCTATATTCTTCCTCTCTCAGTTTGTGCCACAGATTAAGCAAAGCCTATTGTATAAGCTTGATCTAGGGGCCATCCCTTCAACTTTTCTTTAAGAGTGTTCCTCTTTCTGTGAGAAGAGAAGACCTGCTGTGAGTGGGTGGTTTAGTTCCCCTTGATGAAGGGAAGATCTGTTGCTATAGGTAGTTGTATTGCTTCTTCGTGGGTTGAAGAGAAGGCCAGCGGGTGCTGGATGTGTAAGCATTCTTGAGGGGGACTGTACCCTTGGTTAGTGAAATACTAAGTAGTTTCTTGGGGACTAGACATAGGACTCTTGGGAATAGGAGGTCTAAACCAGGATAAAATCTTTGTGCAGTTTGTGTGATTGTTTCTATCTTACTTTTGTTGCCAAATCTAACATTTGCGCTTATTGTGTTTCTGTTTGAAGTTATTTCAAGTAGGAAAAGTTTTAGACATTCTTGAAGCAACCCATTCACCCACACTCTGGGCTTGCAACCTGGTCAACAGATGCTTGACGACATCTATTCGATGACCTGAAGTAGAACCTAGCAAGCGTACGCACTCTCATCAAACCTCAAATTGGTGAAGGGTTATTATTGTACCTCTCAGCCACTGACCAGTCTATCAGCTCGGTGTTGGTTTGAGAGGACATAAGGCGGCATTTTACCATGTATTACACCAGTTGAGCATAGCGGTGTCGTGGGCAGGGGGGGGGGGGCAGGGGGCTGTGCTATTCCAACCTGGAGAAGGTTAGTTTCACTCTCATGATGGCTATGGGTCAGCTTCGATGCTACTTCCATGCCCACAAGATCATCGTCCTTACCTACCTCCCTATCAGGTAGGTGCTCAGCCAACTCAAGGCCTCGGGCAGGTTGACGAAGTAGGTGATGGAGCTCGGAAAATTTTACATCATCTATAAGCCTCGGGTCACCATCAAAGCTCAAGCCCTCACTAATTTCATTTCCAAGGAACAGCAAGGGCTCCCGAGCCCAAGGACGATGAGGGTTGGAAGGTCTTCATCGATGGGGCCTCAAGCTCCCAAGGCAGTGGAGATTGCGTTGTGCTGCACTCTCAAGAAGGCCTCGTCCTGAAGTATGCCATACGCTTTAGCTTCCTAGCTTCTAACATCATCATAGAGTATGAAGTCATCATCTTGGGACTTCGCATCATGAAGTTACTATGAGCCTCTCGCGTGAAGGTCTACAACAACTCCCAACTAGTAGTTAGCCAAGTTGCCAAAGACTTCAAGGCCCGAGAAGAGAAGCTAGCACAATATATGAACGAGGTCCTCAGAATGATGGACGACTTCAACTTGGCTGAGATATATAAGATCTCAATGGCTGACAACTTACAAGAATGTACTCTCAAAGTACGTGATGGCTTTTGAACATCATCTCGAGCCTGCGGTGTTTGTCGAGGAGCTTTACAAGCTGTCCGTTGGAGTTCTAGCCAACATCCTCTGCATGAGCGTTGGTTTGACCTAGATGACTCCCATTGTGGAGTACATCTAGAGTGGTCAACTTCCTTAAGGACCATGATGAAGCGCTAAAGGTTCGGCGACGAGCTCCCAGGTTCCTTCTGATGGGAGACATCTTGCACTGTAAGGGCTTTGCATATCCATACCTCCACTGTGTCGGTCCTACCTAAGCTAACAAGATTGTGCACGAGATCCAAAAAGGTACCTGCGAAAGTCATATAGGATACTGGTTGCCAACAATGCTGAAAGATGATGAGGAATACGTGAAGTAGTGTCACCAATGTCAGATTTTCAGGAAGATAGTTCGACAACCAATGGCTACCCTCACCACCTTGTCCACTCTGTGGCCATTCGCCCAATGGGTGATGGACATTCTCGGCCCATTCCCATTTGCTTCTGGTCAGTGGAAGTTTCTCATTGTCATCATCGACTACTTTACTAAGTAGGTCTAGACAAGCCATTGACAAAGATCACAGATGCAAATGCATGGGGATTTGTCTGGAGGAGCATAGTCTGTCAGTTCGGAGTACTGAAGATGCTCATCACTAACAACGAGAAGCAGTTCGACAACGGGAGGTTCTGTTAGAACTGCTCTGAGCTCGGTATTCAACATCAGTTCACCTCTGTCACCCACCCTTAGTTGAAGGGGCAAGCCGAGGTGATGAACCGAACACTTCTCATTGGGTTGTAGAAATGGTTAGAGGACCTCAAAGGTTGATGAGCCAATGAGCTGGCCCATGTACTTTGGGCATACTGTGTTACACCCGAAAAAACAACAAGAGAATGCCCTTTCAAGCTTGCCTTCAGAGTGGAGGCAGTAACACCAATGGAGTTGCGCGTAGTACCAATGCAAAGAGTGACAAGCTTCAAGTGTGAAGGGAAGGGCCAGTCTCTCCGAGGCGAGCTAAACCTGATCGAAGAACGTCAAGACCAGGTTGCCACTTAGATAGAGGTATACCAATGAAGGATGAAGTGAACCTTTACCACCAAGGTCAGGTTGAGACGCTTTGGCATCAATGATCTCATCTTGCAGAATTTGGCCTTTTAGGACCCGAAAGCTATAGTTGGTAAGCTTTCTCCGAACTGGGAAGGTGTGCACCATATTGTCGAAGACATCAGTCATGGGGCCTATTGGTTGTCAGATCTGATAGCTCGGACATTCTGAGGACGTGGGATACTGAGCATCTACGATGTTATTATGCTTAATAAAATTCAATTTTTATTTGCATTCCTTGTGATTGGAATGATGTGTTTCTATATGCATCATCTTCTATGAACCGACGAGTCGCTTTACGCATCATTTGGATATTGACAACCAATCACTGTATGCATCATCTTGCAGTTGATGACGAGTCTCTTTACAACATTGTCTCTTGGCGAGTTGCTTTGATTAAGGTGCATCTGATTAACGTCATATAGGTTGGCGAAGTCAGCGATGAGGTAGGTTCGGCACTTAACTTACTCTGACATTATAAGTTAATGCAAAATTTACCATTGGGTCACGTCTCATCCATCTTCAGAGGCGTTGGAAAAGTCATCGTTGTAGACGCGAGATTTGGCCCATCCTCACGTGGTCCATGGCCCATTAAGACTTGTTTGACTCCTTGTTGACTTGCCTCGGATCCCATGTTAATGTCAACATCGATTGCCGTTTACCCCAGGTTGATGGCACACACCCTTGATATTTACTCAAGTTGACGGCAACATAGGTTGACATCTACATGAGTTTGGCGACAGCATCGATTGACGTCAACCTGGGTTTACCAATTCTATGGAACTGTCTGTAACACCCCATATAAGAATATGTTAAATAGACTAAATCAGTAAACTACTAACAACTTAGACTTGTCATTTTCAGTGCTCAAGTAGGAAAAGAACTCCTAAGTTAAGCGTGCTCAATTGGGAGTAGTCCCAGGATGAGTGACCTCTCTGGGAAGTCTACCAACTAGCACGGTTGTTAGGCCAATTAGCTAGTTGGGTCGTCACAAATGGAATTAGAGCCATACCCTAGTCGGAAGTGTGGGAGCTAAGTGCCACACAAGGCAAAGTGCTACATAGTGGGAGCCACCTCTTGAGTCTGTGGGGGCCACCTCTAGAGTCCATAAGAGAGGTAGATTGTAACACCACATATAAGAATATGTTAAATAGACTAAATCAACAAACTACCAACAACTCGGACTAGTTATTTTCAGAGCTCAAGTAGGAAACGAACTCTGAACTTAAGCGTGCTCAGTTGGGAGTAGTCCCAGAATAAGTGACCTTCTTGAGAAGTCTACCAATTAACACGGTTGTTGGGCCAGTTAGCTGGTTGGGTTGTCACACTGTCCAAGAATCTCGCCCACTTGCACCCCTACCTTGGCCAAGCAATGCATGGGGCCGTTCCCAATGGGCAAATGGGCCACCTTGGCACCCCCTTGACCTAGTAAAAGTCGTATGTGGCCCCCTCCTATTGGCCAAGCCATTCTACTTGGATTGCCACATGTTCAAGTGTGTTTCCACACATTTAAGCATCTTATGCTCCCTAGCTCCTCCCCCAGTGCCTATATATGAAGCTCCCTAGCCTTCTTAGGAGGGGGGGAGATACTGGACGAGCTGAAGCTTTGATGCCTTGAGAGAAGGGAGAGAAAGAGCCACTTAGAGCCTTGAGAGATTCCATCTTTCCTTCCTCTCTGCCTCTCATCATTTGGAGTGTCCAAGAGGCTTCACCACGAGCTGGAGAAGTCCACCAAGCAGCCACAAGCGTCTACAAACGAGGATCATCTCCCTCTTCTCCTTCCCTTCCCTTCTTCCTCCTCAGTCTTGCATGCTAGTCACTCCTCACATACACACACCAAGCTTGTAGTGCACACTCCCACACACCTAAAATGGGTTTTCCAAACCAAAAAACAGAGGGAAGAATGGTGGTCATAGCACTTGACTACCCCTCTTCTCAAGCCCGCAACTGGTACGGGGCTCCGCTTTTAGGTCATTCTCCTTTACTTTTGAACACTTACCATACTTCATTAAACTCTTATAGTGTTCTCTTTGTCGCAGGAACACCTTTAGCAACACTACAAAGCTTCTTCCTTTTGGCCGGCCGAAGGAGAGAAAGTCGGTGTCCTACCATCATCTGCTCACAAGGCCACCACGTCGGTGTGATCTGAACACATTGTAACGCCCCTCTTAGACCCGGTACAGTTGTACCAACTCACATCGGATCTAATAGTGGTGTTACAGTGGAAACATCCAACATTTATCGATTTAGATTGAGATATACACAAATGACAATTAAGTTCCAACAAGTTTGCAATGGAATATGAAATTTACTTTTCCATCAACATTGTATCCAAATACCAAGTCTAAAGCATACAAGAAGAACTACAATAGTCCAAGTAATAACAGTTCATAAAGTCTAGAAATAACATAATGTTCAACACACAATTTATTTTCACATACATAGTCTCTCAAATAAACTCTCAATGTAAAGAACTAAGCCTCCACGTCCTCACGCTCAGAGTCAGAATGGACTAACTCCTCGGTGTCCTCAGCCTCTCCTGAAATGTTAATCAAGTGTGAGTCCACTAGACCCAGCAAGCAACAAGGAAAGATAGTTCAAGATTTATCATATAATTAATTTTAAAACATGATAACTTATCCTTGATACAACATAGCTCTTACCTATCAACATACTCTAATTCATTTGGCAATCATTCTTTACGTAGGATGGTTACTTATCATGTAGAGTAAGACAAATTCATATGACATGTGGATTTCATCATATAATGAGACAAAGTATTTAAACAATATCATGTGGCATGGCATATAGACAAATTCTTATATCATGTAGTTAATGTCATGTAACATATAGTCAATGTCATGTAGCATGTAGTCAATATCATGTAGGATGTTGTCAATATCATGTAGCATGTATTTAAAGTTGCCGAGACATAACCCCACTATTAATAGAGATCATGTGGAGTGTAACATTCACTTATCACCTAGGCAAAACAGTGATGAAGTCTTGGTTATTGCGCAATACCGGAGAAAGTCCTTCCCACCTTAACCACTAGAACATGTCTACCTCCAGGATTTCAATCTGTTGCCCACGGATTCATGTACTCAATTTCATAGGTGAACCATTACCATAGGGGCATTCTATGGTGTAGTTCCATGTAGGCATCTCTATAATAGTAATGTCTTATTGGCCATATCATTTTAGAAATTTAATAACATGTTTCTTGCAATTAATATCTACATGAAATTATATCATGCTTTTTCAAAAAAATCAAGACATCAATGTGCAATTTCACATCACATTTCCTCAGTTCTGAAATCATAATTCCACTGTATAATAGCAACCTATCATGATACTACTTTTACTGATTTCATCAAAATTCAACATTAATGTCCCTTTTTTTTTCTCCATCTACTTATTTCCATGTGTACTTTTATCATTCATAAAATTATAACAGTAAGTACATTGTTACGAAAATTCTGAAATTTTGACAAAAATTCTATTCCTGGTCATGCATCACATATATAAAGTTTTACATCTTTTTGAGTTCTGTATCATTTCTTAGGATTAATTCTCATAAACTTGGACTAATTAACATGGTACAAAATGTAAATGAATCATACAATTACTCAAAAACTGAGCATAATGGGTCTGTGATTCCATCTAACAGTAGTACAAACTCTCAATCATAACATCATAACATGTATTAAGCTATTAACTATTTCATTTTCTATTTACCTAATCAAAGAAAATTCTTTAAATTAATCATGCATAGCTCGTACATCATTGTCATGACTCTCCTGCTGCATAACAGTAATGACTTACACATAACAGAGCCTAACTGAAAAACTCTACACATGCATAGATCATAGAATATACACAAAATCAGAATTGTAGAAAAATAGTAATGATGAACTTAACGTCAAAGTATGCTGTCATTTACACAGGTTAACATCAACATACCCTTTCCTTAATATCAGTTGATGGTGGCACATAACGCTGTTAATATATATATAGATGTCCAAAAGCTTGACGTTTACATGAAATAAACAGCAGTCGATGTTGACATTTGGTTCATCCAGCCAGAAAACCCAGAAATTGCACATGAAATAACAAAACTTTAACCCCTTCTTACTCTTTTATTCATCGGTTTAAAAATCCATAAAAATGATAAATCTATAGAATCTACTATCCTAAACCATTCCCCCATGTTACTTGCCTCTAACCCTCCTTCTGGAGTCACGAGGAAAGTGTTGAAGACGCCCGCCTTGGACACAAGAGAGTGTCTTCCACCATCTTCAATTGCTTGATCCGTCCTCCAAAACAACAACCACGTTTGGAGAACCTTCTGCACTCGATCCTTGAAGTCCTACCTCTGTCCAGATTGCTTCAGTTTGTACAAAACACCGCACAACAACTCCTCCTTTGGCCCTCTTTCTCACCTCCGAAATAGTGAAAAAACCCTTTCCTAAAGGCAAAATCAAGGTCTTATAAGGACTCCTACACTTTGTCTAAGTTTCAATCCTGACCCTTGAACCAAAAACGTCCCGATCCATCGATTAAATGCCTGGAAAATGGCCGATCTTTTCTCCCTGAAATGGTAACAACAAAAATTGGCAAGTCAGGTAAACGTCAACCTATGTTGTCGTTGACCATGAAGTAGACATCCATCGATCTTGTTGTCAAAATATTTGCTCGAAAAATGAAATATTCTAGAAAAATATAAACGACACATTCTCCTGTCATTATCAGACAGTAGACGACAATCGATTATGCCGTCAACTATAGTGAACGTCAATAATGCTTGACGTCAAGTTCATTAAATTTACAGTTCAATGTTAGTTACAGAGAAACACACAATTGCATAATTCAATCCAGAAAAAATCTAGGGCACTACACACACCCTTAGGCACAGGTAAGACCCTGGCGATCACACCCTACTCATTTGCTTGCTAGTTTCCTTGTTTTCTTCCCTTTTTTCTTCAGTCAACTCTTTCAAATGAGGGTCAACGCGAAAAGAGGACGAAGATGGGATCAACCAGCCGTTGCAACAACATCACCCACAAGAGAGCAATGTTTGGGGGATTCGGAGTGTAGGAAACTAAAATGTCTACAACTCTCTTTTGGTGATCACGGTGGGACCGGCTCTACTGCTATGGTTCTGAAGGTTTCAGCCTGTGCATAGGTAGACGTCAATCATTCTTGACGTCTACCTAGGTAAACGTCCACATCCTCTATCGTTTAGTTTTTCTTAACGTCAACATCTTGTGTCGTCAACTTCATTTTAGCATCCATCAATCATGTCGTCTACTTGTTTCTGAGGAACTTGACATCACATCTGTTGGCATTTACTTTCACAGAAGCTTGTTTTGTTTGATTTTTTCTTTCTGTTTTCTTTTGGTTGCTATCTCTTTGATGATTGTTGGTCCTAAGTCATGAGGTGGGTCTCTTTTCTCATATGTTCTAGCCTCCCCACAGCTTTTAGGATACCCCTTCTTGATTTACAATCTTTTACTCGGGGATTCCCTCTCGGGTACATCGGATTGGCTTCAAGAAGAACTACATAAGTCCCTAAATTCTGTGGATTCCCTCATGGTACAGGGTAGGAGGACCTTTGCCCTCCCATATAGCTAGCCCATTCACCTGGCTTTGAGTGAGAGGTGAGAGAATCGGCCTTCACAAGTTGAGTTAATACACAACTGTAACATTTAAAAGATTTTGGGACGTTGCTTGGCAACATTGTTTGTGTAGAAATTCACATTTCTCCTGATAACAGTGTAGTTAATCAGTCTAATCATCTTAAAAATCAGTAGGTTGTGTGCTAATGGACTCTTGGTTGAATTTTGTCAACATGTCTAATAATCCGGCTTTTGAGTATGATGATAATTTGAATGATGAATTTGTCAGAATGGTTAATTCTAACGTGCAACCCGAAGAGTCACTCCAATCTTCCTCTCAAGATGATAATGAAGAGGTGAGTTTGAGGGTCAATCCCACTTATGCCTAAGAAACCTATGATGACCCTAAACTCTCCCAACTCTTGTCTCGCTATTCGCCCAAGGACATCATTTCCATGCTTTCCAAGCATATGGTTCGGGCGAGGGCTTCCACCTCTTCATCCAAGCCTATTTCGAGGCCTATCACTCCATCTTGGATCCCCATTCCCACTCTTTCCACCCCCCTTCTGCACCAACTCCCATTCCAACTCCTCCTTCTGTCTATCCACCTTATGTCCAACCCACACCCCCCACTCAACCTGAATTCGTCTCCAAGCCTGAGATGGAGGGTTTTGTTAGGAAACTTCTGGCTAAATCTTTATCCTTATCTATGCCTGATTCCCTTCAAAACTGCTGCAAGCTCCCAAATGCCTATTTTCCTCCTAGTTTCAAGTCCCTGAAATACCGCAAGTATGATGGGACCTCTGACCCCCAATTCCAACTCACTGGATTTCTCATGGACTCCCACCGGTGGCTATATGATTGGGTCCTCATGGTTCACCTCTTTCAACAATCGTTAGAAGGGGAGGCTTTGATGTGGTTCTCCTCCTTACCTGCATCCGATCTACTTAACTTTGACATTGTCTCTAAATGCTTCATCTCCCACTTTTCTTACATGGCCACCCAAGTCCCCACACTTCCTGACTTGGTGGCAGAAAAGATGATGCCAGAGGAAGACTTTGTCACCTTTGCCAACCGCTAGAGATCTATGGTTTCGAGGGCCAACCTCCCTATCCCAGAGTCCCAAACCATCACCATAATAGTGACGAACACCACTCCCTTGCTCAACTAGGGTGGTTCAGAACCAAATCAAGGACTTCTCTCTCCTGGCATTCTTTGAAGGGAAGTCCAAGGGACGTAAGGCTCCCGTGGCACCTACCACTAAGGGGGTGACCGTCAATGAGTCCATCAGCGCCTGCAGTCAGCCACTAAGGCCTCCTAACAAATATTTCACCTTTACTTCCCCCTCCAATCCCCATCAATTCACATCACATCCCTCCAGGCCCTATTCAGCTGTTTCTCCACCCTCTAGCTACACCCGTCCAAGTCCCAAGAGATCCCACTTTCCTACTCTCCTCAATCCCTCGGGGACATTTTCTTTGCTCTGATGTCTTGCGATTCCATCCAACTTCCGCCACAGAAGGAGGGTGTACATCCTAGGGCCGACACTTCAAAGTACTATCCTTATCATAGGGCCCCCAGTTATGAAATCCACAATTGTTTCACCTTCGGTGACTGGGTGTATGACATGAATAATCAGGGTAGGATTAATTGGGATCATGTTAAGGTAGCCATTGCCAAGTCCAGGCTGACGAGAAGAGACCTGGGTATAGTTCAGAACCCCCTCCCCAACCACCAAAACAACAACCCATCTACCTCTAAGTCTCAGGAGAAGGTCAACACCATGACATATCTAGGACCTCGGGTCGTGAGAAGAGAACAACATTGGGGGCTAGAAGGCTTTGAGGAGTGGTACACATGTTCCTCGGTAGAGTCCTAGGAACCCTCTACCATTGTTGATGCTATCCTAGATGAGTGGCCCTGAGTGCTCATCAGACCCGCTCACCAGGAGACATAGTCCATTCCTAGTACCTCCACCTATGAGTCAGCCACCTATGGCTCCCAACCCCTCCAACTCATTCTCCCTAGGTCTTAGGAGAACATTAATGTCACCCTCCGAAACCGCATTGTTCCCCCACTCCCATGGCCATCACAAGATGAGAAAGATAATGGACCTCCGCAACCTGCCGGCACCGAATATAATATTCTTCAGCACTTGGACAAGACTCTGGCAAGGGTTTCCATCCCAGAATAAATTTGGAAATCTCCGTCTCACCAGTCCACTCACCTCCAATTCCTCTAAAAGATCATGGTCAATGACGATCTTCCTGCAAGTGGGGTGACCAGTGCTATTCTTTCCCTTACCTAAGGGCCTTCCATATCATTCTCAAATAGAGATCTTGCAGCTCCCAAGTGTCGCTCACTTCCTCTCTGTCTAACTGTCACCCTCAACGGGGTGTCAGTAGACTCTACTCTCATTGACACGGAGGCATCCATCAATGTTTGTCCAATGAAGACCCACAAATAGCTGGGTTTTGGGGAAGACAATCTGGAAAAGATTTGCTCCACCATTGCTGCCTACGACAATTCCAAGAGGGTTGCCAAAGGAAAAATCGCTCTTCAGCTGGAAATAGGACTCGTTATAGTCTTGGACGTCGATCTGGCCTATAAGGCCATTCTCAGCTATCCTTCGTTAGAACAAACTCTAGGAGTCCCTTCCACCACCCATCAATGCTTCAAGTTTCCAAGCAATGGGTGTGTCATCAAAATCAAGAGCATCCGTACCGTAGAAACCATCAATTCCATCACATCGGAGTAGATGCCACACCTCTTCATTCTAGACAAGGGGAAGGAATCTATCATGTCAATCATTGATCCACCATCTCCCATTGATTTAAACCAACCTTCCTTCATCGACAAAGAGTTTGAGACCGCCACATGTCGTCAAGGGAAAGGTTGGGAGGTGATGGCAATGATCGGCTATATCCATGGCCGAGGTTTGGGAAGAAACAGGCAAGGTTCCATCAGTGGTGTCCAAGTAAGGAGGTTGTTAATTAGGACTAGTTTGGGATTTCATCTCGACCCTATTCATCTGGATCCTTTCATACCCTATACACCTTTTACTTTGACCCTAAAGGAACATTTCATTTAGGGACCCATCCAACCTGGAACAAGGGAGCTTGTCGTGGGAAAACTGTCTGAGTCAGAGAGTGAGGAAGAAGAAGAAGCTGTCGAGGTAGAGGAGGTCTGTGAGGACTTTGGCCTTCTTTCACTCTTTGGTTCCAACTCCGATCCTCTATCTCCATGTCTATCCCCATCTCCTTCATCTTCTCCCTCAACTGGAGTCTGCTCGGCACATGAGTGTCCTGCTCTAGCCACTTCCCTCCCCTTCTCTTCCAACCCATCCTCCCTCCAATACTCACCTGGCCAGTCAGGGCAACCTCGAGCCAACAGTTCATGGTTCTAAGCCTTGACTCCAAAAAAAAAATGCCAATTCTCAAAGGTGTGAATGTGAGGTCTTCATCGATCACCCTTTGGAACGCCCTCGAATTTTGTTGTATTACTTTATTACATGTAAATAATTCATGCTTGTGTATGCATAGATATACATATCTACGTACGTATTAACTAGTTATATTTATGTGTGCATGTGTATAATTAGTTGTAAATAGTGTATGAATTGCATAGTGGTAGTGTGTACATGATAGTATATATATGGCAAGTATATATATGTATAAGTTAAGCATGGTTTCTGCATGTTTTAAGTTCTGGCCGAAGGGCCAAATTAGCGTCAACATGGATGGACGTCCATGATGAGTCAGCGTCCACCTCGATGGACGCTAATACTTAAGTCAACGGCCATGGATGTGGACGTTAATATCTCTGACCTGCATGCGTTGCAGACCCCGAAATTCCGGGGGCAAGCAAGCCCAACCATTGGGGAGATGTCCCCAACAGTTATCAGGCCATCCCATCACCCCTTCGGGATATCCCAAACCCCTTCTCCTATAAACCAAACCCCTTTGCAACCAGGAAGACCTCTCTTGACTCTTTGAAGAGAGGAGAGAAACCCTAGCTCTGGATTGAAGGAAACCTGAAATTTGCATGTTTTGATCCGGCAATTTGGAGCTCATCCGGTGACGTACAACAACTGGAAGCTAGCTGGAGCCTAGAGGAAGGCTTCCCCGACTCCAACCTGCTGTGGAGATCGACCAAGAACCCGAAGGAGTGGTGTTTTGGAGGCTTCTTGGGACTACCCAAGGAGAGCTTCATCAACCTCTTTGATCCCTTTGAAATTTATTTAGAGGCAAGTAACCCATACATTTCGTCCATGTATGAGTCTAGTGGGGTTTTACCATTTTTACATATTTTTCCTCATGTCCTAGATCCCCCAAATTCTCTTGTTCTTGGAGGTCGGGTCTGTGTTTTGTTCAGACCTGAACTTGACGGAAAGTTCTCTTGCCGTTAAGATCTTCAGTTGGCGGCATGCGACAATGCCGTTAAGCTCCGTTAACGGCCAGACTACGCCGTTAAGTTTTTCAGGACAGAATAGTGAGCTGTTCTCCCTTCTATATGATTAATTTCCGAAGTGTTTTCACATGAGGATATAATGTAATCGTATATGTTATGTAAAATAGACAATGTGATGTGTGTGGAATTTTCTATGCTTTTTGGTGAATGGCATGAATTGTTAGACTTATTGAAATATATGTTTGGAAAAATGGATTATGCATGTTCACCTACTGTCTACATGATCCCTGAGGAATGGAATGCCCTAAAATTTTCTAAAGCGTTTATATACGTATCTGTCCATGCCCTGCAATTTTGAGAATTTTCCATGATTGTGGGATTTACTGTAATTTCTATTTTGGAAATAGAAGACATGCGTAGGATTTGTAAAATTTACAGTAAATTGTGTGTTCTGCAATAAATTCGGGGAAAATTCTTGTGATGATGTGTATGTTAGGTTAAGGGCTGTGAATTGTCAAACTGGATATTCATGTTATGTTCCATGATAAATTGAATTATGAATGTCATGCAATTGAATGTTTTAATTTCTGTAAATGTAGTATGACTCATAAAAATCTGGAAATTTGTATGTGAGGTCATGAACCAGTAATTAGTGTGTGGTTAAAATTTCATGATATTTGGATAACTATAAAGTGCATTATGAAATTTCCATGTGAAAACATGTGACAAATGCATGCTATCATGAATATGATTTGATGATGTGATTGCCAACCTGATTAATGTGAGCTACTGAGTGTTTGATTTCTGTCAACAATAGTATCATGATTAGGAAAACAGAGCCATGTGCATAAGTGAGAGAATGTAAGGACATGTGTAATATGTGTGTTAAAAATCAAAATGTGTAATGTGTAAAAGTGTGTGCCATGTGTGACACTGCTTCCATAGAGGGCCGTGGAACCGTACCATGGAAAAGTCCCCATGGGAAGGTTCAATGTGTTAAGATCCTAAGGGCATTAGGATGAAATCCTGGAGGTGGACAAGTACCACTAGTTAGGGTGGAGACTTGTTCTCCCGGTTTGCGCAGTCCAAGAGTCGTCACTGTATTACCTAGGTGACGTCTATGTGTATGTGTTATGTGATGTGTCCTTCTAATGGTGGTTTGGACTATGTGTCACGGCACTAAATTGTGAAATGTGAATGTGAATGTGACTATGTGTAAATTGTGTAGTGTGAATATGTGTAAATGTGCAATGTGTAAAAAAGAGAACTATGTGAATGAGTGATTGTGCAAACATGTGAAACCAATAAGTTAGATTGTGAAATTGTGATCCATCATACATTAATGTGAAATTATGTTACAACAGCAACCTAGTTGTGTTTATAAGAATGTTTTATGTGTGCAAAAATGCGTAGAATCCATGCTAGGAACAATTCTTGCTTATGTGTAAACGTTTCCATGTTTAAGTGCTATCACGTTGTACTTTAATCGAGAATGTAGCTCTCATGTGATAGGATGTGAATTGCTAAATCTATGTCAAAACAGCAACCTTAAGGTGTGTAAAATGATAATGTGCATGTGTAAGAATGTGTAGAAACTATGATAGAAATGTTTCTTTTTATGCATGCAAGAATCCCATGTTTGGTTGCTTCCATACTATAGCCTAATTTGAAATGTAGCTTTCATGTGATTACATGAGTAGAAAGCATGTGATAGGATATTTATTTTGGAATGGCTTAAATCATGTACCATGTGTTTTAAAGTTTGTAGAATTATCATGATAGGTTGTCTTTATCAATGTCCAAGCATGCTATATGTTTTGCTTTGGAAATTGGAAATGAAAAACCTACTGTGATATATACATGTATGAGGTGTGTGGTGTTATATGCTGAGTCTTTTAGACTCATTCCTTGCTTCAGCGTACAGGTTTAGTTGGTGACCCCACATCGTTAGAGGAGACCGTGGAGAGTGACTCCGAGCGTGGCGAGTAGCATGGTGGAGTCGTCATCGTGACATTTTGCTTTCATTGTATGTAATTGAGGCATTGTAATGAAACTATTATGTAATTGTGGACAAGCTATGTAATCTGATTTTTAGCACTTTATTTACGTGGACTTTAGTTATCTTTAAATTGTCATTTGAATCATGTATGTTAAATGTGGATGATGAAATAAAGACAAGTAGTTCTTTTGTTTCCGCTACTCTGTATTTATATTTATGAGCATCTCAATCGTATGTTATTGTTTGGGTAAATGTCCCACTGTGATGACGTTCATTATATCGACGTGGATTGGTATAATCGTACCGGTATAAAGAGGGTCGTCGCACCCTTCCTCTGTGGAGTCTCCTCCGATCGGCCACGGGCCGACTCTCTCCAGCTTGAGCACCCACACTCGCCCATATAGGGGCACTCCTCATGTACATAGTCCTGTACATAGTAGTTTAGATTTAGGTTTAGGATCAAGTCTAGGGTCAGGTCTAGGTTTTGAGGAGTCTGGTCCCTCTCAGCCGCACATTCACAAGGAGAAGGGTAGGCAAGTCCTGCCCGATATGTTCTCACTTTGGCTGAGAAATGTGCTAAGTTGAGTCGAGTCCCAAAATTTCTTGAGCAACCTGCTCTTGTAGAAAAAGATTTCGTAGAAGGTGATTCGGTAGATGATTGTTTAGGAGTGTATCTGCTAGACTTAGAAGAAGAAAATGAGCCAGGAGATCTTCGGTCGGAAGAAGAGGACCCAGTGAGCTCCTAAGTGGATGGCACTAAGAGGTTCGATGAGCCAACCATGGCTGCGGATGAACCGACCAACGAGATCAACCTTGGCACCGAAGAATCCCCGAAGATAGTTTTGATTAGTGTCAACTTGAGCGTATAAGAAGAAGAAGCTATTATAGCTATCCTTAAAGAATTTTCCGATGGCTTTGCCTGGTCCTACGAAGTCATGCCGGGACTTCACACCTCTTTGGTCGAGCACCATTTAGTTTTAAAAGAAGATGCAAAAGCCGTCAAACAAAAGCTAAGGAGGCTACACCCCAAGCTTGCGCTCAAGATTATGGAGGAGGTTGATATGTTGCACAAAGCCAAATTCATTAGGGTTGTACTTTATCCGCAGTGGGTAGCTAACATCGCCCATGTGATGAAGAAGGATGTTAAGGTTAGGATCTGCATAGATTTTCGTGACCTTAATCGTGCTTGCCCTATGGACGATTTTCCTCACCCACACATAGATGTCCTAGTGGACAATACTACCGGTTTTAAGATATTATCTTTCATGGATGGTTTCTCTGGGTACAGCCAGATCCGTCTGGTGGAGGAAGACCAAGAGAAAACTTCTTGCACTATGCCATGGGGAGCCTATTGTTATGTCATGATACCCTTCGGATTGAAGAACGCAGGTGGAACATATCAAAGGGCAATGATGACAATTTTTCAAGACATGATGCATGTGCACATGGAGGTCTACGTTGATGATGTCTTGGTTAAATCTAGAACTCATCATGGCCATGCTGAAATCCTCTGGGCAGTTCTCCAACGTTCTAGAGAACACAAGCTCAAGATGAACCCCAAGACGTGTGTCTTCGGAGTATCCTCGAGAAAGTTGCTTGGATTCATTGTTAGCAAGAGGGGAATTGAGATTGATCCCAACAAGGCCAAAGCAATAATCGACATGCCTCCTCCTATAAATATCAAGGAAGTTAGAGGGATGATTGGTAGACTTCAATTCATTAGGAGGTTCATATATCAACATTCAATCTGTTGTAAGCCCTTCTATGAGATGCTTAGAGGAGAGGCTAAATTTGATTGGAATGATAAGTGTCAAAAGGCCTTTGAAGAATTGAAGAGTTATATTTTCAACCCCCCAATTCTCGCTCCTCTGGTCTTGGGTCGGCCTTTATTGCTCTACATGTCAACCACCGAAGATTCCACTGAAGCAGTCTTGGCCCAATATGATGATGAGAAGAAGGAGAGAGCGGTGGATTACCTATCCAAGTTATTCAATGAAGCTGAGAAAAAGTACACTTCCAAGGAAAGAACATGTGTTGCCGTCGTCTGGGTCGCCCAGAAGTTGAAGCACTATTTCCTAGCTCATGAAGTGAAGCTTTTGGCACAAATGGACCCAATTCGGTACTTACTAGAAAGGCTCGTTTTGACTGAACGTTTGGTGAGGTGGCAAAGTTTTCTTAATCAGTTTGACATCACCTACGTGAACCATAAGTCAATCAAGGGGCACGCCATCACCGAACATTTGGCCCCACCATCCCTTACCTTCATGTTCTCTTGTTGATGAAAGTTTCCCAGATGAAGAGTTAGGAGCCATTATTAATGGTGAACCTTCATGGATACTTTACTTCGATGGAGCTCTCAATTCTAAATGGAGTGGAATAGGGGTAGTCCTCCTCTCATCAGAAGGGGTAGTGATTCTGCACGCCTACCAACTGACCATCCTTGCCACGAACAATGTGGCCCAATATGAGGCACTCCTAGTTGGGCTGAAAATGACATTGTTGCTCGGAGTTAAGGAGTTAAGGATAATTGGAGATTCACAATTGATACTCTAGCAGTCCCTTAGCAAGTACCAAACCCAGGATCCCAAGTTGAAACCATACCAAGATTTGGTAGGAAGAGTCATCCGACAGTTTAGGAAGCTCACTCTAGTTCACAGTCTTAGGGCTCAAAATATTTTGGTAGATTCACTTGCTTCCCTAGCTTTTTCTCTCCCTATCCTACTAGGGAGATCTTTGAAACCATCTCTATCCAAAGATTGAAAATCCCTTCTCATGCTGATTCATGGTTCTCCCAACTCAAGTCTTCCTCCCTTCAAGTCCATGCACTTTCAAAGGAGCCAGAAATCGACCTCGATGATGGCCATCCCTGGTACTTTGGCATCGAAAACTATCTCAAAGATGGATCCTTCTCTGATTATGCCACCTCTTCCGATAGATGGGCCATTCGCCGCGTCTCTGCATATTACAAGATCATAGTTGGCATTCTCCACAAGAAATCCCTCAGTGGGGTCTATCTCCGTTGCCTTTGATGAATCTCAAAGTGTTGTTAAAGCCACTCACTCTAGTGAATATGGTGGCCATGTCAATGGTCGAGCAATTGCCCAGAAGTTGCTAAGACACTATTACTGGCTTACCATGGAAAAAGATTGCACTCATTTTGTTCGTCACTGTGCTAAATGCCAACTCCATGGTGACAAGATCCATGCTCCTTCCTCCTCTCTTCACCCTCTCATTGCTCCATGGCCTTTCGCTATGTGGGCATTCGATGTGGTCGGTCCACTCGAGGATAGAACCGGTGAAATATGTAAGAAGTCCTTCATTCTGACCGCTACTGAGTACTTCACGAAGTGGGCTGAAGCATAAGCATTCATAGAGGTCAAAGCTTCAACGGTTGTTAAGTTCATCAAGCACAATATTCCTGCAAGATTTGACATCCCTTAGGACATCATCACCGACAATGGACCACAATTCACTTCATAGAAGCTTCATGACATGTGTAGTAAATATGGTATAAACTTGCATCATTCATCTCTATATTATCCACAAGATAATGGACAAGCAGAAGCTACCAATAAAACTCTCATCAAAATCATAAAGAAAACTTGCAAATCTTATAATAATGTTGATTGGCCAAACCGCTTGATTGAAGCTCTATGGGCTTATCGCACCTCTATCCGAACTCATATGGGGCAAACCCCCTAATCTTTGACATATAGATCAGATGCGGTACTCCCATATGAGATCTTCGTCTCTTCACTAAGAGTTCAATTGAATTCCGAACTTGTCCTCGGTCAATGTCAGGAGGCTTTGTTAGCACAACATGAATTCTTAGACGAAAGGCGAATGATAGCGGTTGACCATGCATAGGTTTACCGTCAAAGAATTGCATATTTTTATGACAAAAGGGTCCTTGAGAGAAAATTTGAAGTGGGTGAAATGGTTCTGAAACGCAAAGTCATTAAGGTATCAGGTCCCAGGAGTAAATTGCAAGAGAATTTGGAGGGTCCGTTTGTTGAAAAGAAGTATACTCGGCGAAAGCTTACAAGTTAGTGGACGCCGACGGAGTTGAGTTGGATGTGAACGCATTTTACCTCAAGAAGCTCTACCCTTAGTCAGTCAGTCAAGTTTATTTGTTCATCACTTGTCAATGTCATGGGTTTGAGAATCTACTTTTTCACTTGACCACTAGCAAGGTAGGGTCTCTTTACACACCACACGATGTTGGAGTATTGTTCATTAGTCTGGAAATCATAAGTACACTTGGATGTGTCTTAGGTCAATATAACCTCTTTTCTCCATGTTTGGAAGAAGGGGCAAACTACAAGTAAGGGACCACCCACTCTCACCAGAACGACAAAGTCATGACAAACAGGGGCAATGAAAGAAATGTAAATGCAAAGGCAAATGCCAAGCCAAATATAAATGGCAAGGATAAGCCAAAAGGTCAAAAAAGGGTAGCAAAAAGTACATACCTAGAAAAAGGCTAACCAAATCAAGGAGGTAACAAATAGTACGTGCCACCACGAAGGAATCAAGATGAAAAATACCCCTAAAAATAATTGAAAACTAAGTTTTTCAGTGTGAGATGTTGGTTTGGAAACAAAAAGTGGTTTGGACCGAATCCTTACATGACTTCCTATTTACTTCTTCTAATTTCTCCCTCTAGGGGCAATTTGACCTTGTAAGACCTTCCACAGTGAAAAATATCAAGAAGGCTATGGGCAGTCTCCAATATCAATGATATCATGTACGATCCCCCTTGCCTATGGCCTTTGTGGCTAGGTGGATTATGAAGACTGTATACCTTGACTTATGATGAATATGTGTCTTAGAGTCGAATGATAAAAAATCTAAAAAAATAAAAAAGAGAGTCTATTGATATGTACATATTTCCCCTCTTATCTTAATAAAACAAATTCAAAAAATCAAAATCCAAAAAAAAAATAGTTGTATCAGGTACATATACTAACATATTTCCTTACTTTCTTATAAAAAATGTATGTACATATTTCCCTTTGGTATTTTATTTGTTCCTATCTTTAATTACATTTAGCCCCTTGACCAGATCTCAAGAAATGTATATCTTTTAGGCAAGGGGCTAAAGATAGATCTACACTCACTTTTTTCCTTTAAGTGTTGTGGATGTAGGAACAAAATTTGGCAAACCATTCAAACACACATTGGATAGATAAAAGCACAAAAATCCACTATGAAGGATCATGTTTTGTACATAGCATGACAGGGGCATACCCCTGGGGGTACATCTGGAGCCTCGCTCCTCACTCCTCTCTACATCGCTAGGCCTCTGCCTATGCGAGCTGCTCACCTCCTCCTCCACTCTCTCACGGTGCCGGTCTGAGAGAGGCGGTCTCGTCGCCGTCGACGCCTCTGGCCGTTGTCCTTCTCGTCCCACTGACGGGTCTCCCAGGTATAGAAGATCGTCTAGCGATGCGTAGATCGACCCGGTGCTCGCCGGCGTGTCCGGCTGGGCCTATCGCTACTGCTCCCGACACTACTTTAGCACCCAGTTCTTGAGGAACTCTAAATCCGCGACATCCTACGCTCGGGCTATAACGTAGCGCATTTTTCGGATCCTTGTGGATTGTCATTTAGTGGTTGTTCGGATCTGTGTTTATTGGTTTTGGTGTGGTGCTCATGACCAATGTGGGGTCATTGGGCCTTGGTCGTGGTTTCCGAGCGTTGTGCAGGGCTTAGTGGGCTAGCAGGTTAGGCCTATAGGACCCATTGGTTCACTGATTGTGAATGTGAGGGGTTGTGCGTGCATTCTGAACGCAATGGCCCTGGTGGTGGCATTCTTGTTGCCGCTGTTTGGGTCGACATCTGCATGCACACCATGTGTCGCGCGCGGGGCAGGGTGTACTGACGTCGATAGTGGGAAGGTGACGGCCTCCTACGTCGCGTTCAAGTCGCGACGTAGAAATGCGTCACGTTCTCAACCGCTAGATGTTTTTAGGTTGTTTCGGCCGAACAGATCTAGGGGGAGGTTTGCTTGGCCAAGGGAGGAGTTGTTGTGCGTTCTTCGGGCGATTCGACATTCCGGCGTGGCTCTTGACGCGAGGACGTCGCATGGAGCGGGGGAGACACCGTGTTGTGCTCAATTTTTGTGTTCTTCATGGAGGTAGGGAGTTCTACCTTGATTTGTTATGTGGATTGCATGTTTGCTTGTTTACCACTTTAAAAACAGTCGATACCATGTCTAGGAGGTGTAAAGAGCATGAAAACCGGGTTGGTTTACCGTTTAGTGTGGTTTGAATGGAAAATCCAAACAGATGTCCCGTATTAGGGTTTCCGCCTGTTAAGGCAACAGACCTTGCTGTCGTGACCAGGTCGCGACAGGCCGACCTGTCGCGTTAGGGTTTTCTAACGCGACACATAGTGGTGTTGCGATCTGAAGGCGATGGAATTTGCTAACGCGACACATCAGGGCATCGCGTTCTAAAGGCGACACAACCCCACGTCCTGACCTCAGCCGAGAGGTCTTGTGTGCATGGTTTAAATGGTACGAATATCTGATTATTGGTGCTTTTCGTGCATGGCTAGCTTGAGTGGTGCTTTGGCACCTGTAACGCTCTTTAAGCTCGCTTGTGGCATGTTGTTTGTATCGTGAATGTGTGGTTTACGTGGTTAATGTATAATATGCATGGTTTGCATGGCTTGAATAGTGTTATAATGATTGGTTTGTGGTAGCTGGGCGGTGAGGTTTCCACGTGAACCTAACCCTAGCTTTCTAATGTCTGTTAGAGGCTATGTAAGGTGGTTAATTTGTAAAGTATGAGTATTGTTACCGTGTATTGAGTTTAATGTGGCAATGGAGGTCACTTCGTGACCAATGACAGGCCAGGATATTATTGGTTAAGGTAAAGTATATGTATGTTCGTGTTAGATAGCTTGTAGGTCACAGGGTGATGGGATCAAGCTATTTCTCGTTTGTGTACCATGGTTTGTAATAATGGATATATAATAAATACCATTGTTTATATGTTGCCGAGTTTGGTGGTCCGACGCCTATTCTGGAATACCTCTGCGGTAGGGTACCCCAAGTTCCTAGGAGAGCCAGGCATGTGTGTTGTGCTCGTGGCGTGTCTCGGTACGGTGTGTAGCTTTGAGGTCTGTGTCGTCTATCCTAGACACCCTCACTCCTGTGTTTGAGTAGTACGTTCGGCTGAGGGAAAAATGACAATGGGACAACGACTTGTGAGAGTTTGT
The DNA here is from genome assembly GCA_014218235.1 of Colocasia esculenta. Classification (NCBI taxonomy): domain Eukaryota; kingdom Viridiplantae; phylum Streptophyta; class Magnoliopsida; order Alismatales; family Araceae; genus Colocasia; species Colocasia esculenta. The sequence continues at coordinate 137,473,057 of CM024755.1, forward strand.
GTTTGGTCGCTTGTAGCGCGCCCGTAGTTGGGCGTACGGACACCAGTAGTCGACACTGGTCCCCAGATAGTCCTGTTTTCTAGTGCCTCACTTTAGGGAGCTTAGGCCAGAGTCCCTAAAGGTGCCAGGCATGGGCCTGTGGGGTGTGTGACCTGTAGGTGTGGTGGTTTGGTTGGTCTCCACAGTTCTTTGGCTTTACTTTTGGTTGTGGAGTGGTAGCTGAACCTTATGTTCGTGGCTGCGAGACTGAGAGGTAGTTCTTGTGTTGTGTTGTCCGGGTTGGATACTGGCGTCATGAACCAATAGTCTGTTTTCGTGTGGTGGCGTCCTTCCTCTCCAACTCGTGCTTTGCCACTAGTTATGGCTTGTGTGTGTGACTCGTTGGTTGAGGTTTTACTCATTGAGGTGTGCCTTGGTATTGGCATAGTTGAGACAATGGTTTGACTTGCCGTGGTGTGCCTGGTTGTGGCACAAGCTTACTTGTGGTTTCCGTGGTGGTACCTCTTGGTAGTAGGTACTTGTACCTAGTGTGGGTGGTGGTTTGTGGTGGTACATTGTACACCAGGCTTTTCAGGTGGTATGGTGGAGCTGTGCTCCGTGGAGGTCATGTGGTGAGACCTTCCACTTGTTGTGTTTTAACTTTTGTGGGTAAACTTCCGTTTATGGTTTTAATGTGTGATGGATTGGCCTCGTGGTACCCAGTCCTGTTACGTAAGTGTGACATTAGATATATCGTGGTTTAGGGGTATGAAGGACTAGCTCTTGGTTAGCAGTCCTGTTACCCAGGTGTTTGTGGTTTGCCAGTGAAGCTTGTAGCCTAGGCAGAGGTTTGCCTGTGTGGTCTACAACTTAGGCGACTAGTTGTTGATGTGGTGTGCCCGTGAGGCTTGAGGCCTAGGATTTACATTTGTGGAGTGGACTATTGGCGTTGTGCTAGTCCTAATGTTTGTTCTCTTTACCAGGTTTTATATAAGCTGATATAGTTATGTTTAGTATTTGTTAATTATGTTTTGTGGTGAGCATGATATGGTTTGGCTATCGGTGTTGCCAGTAAGACCTGTTTGGGATGAGGTCTTGCTATGTTGTGACTGAGCCAGTGACTTATTGGGCTCAGTTCTTTTCAGTTTACCATAGGTACGACTTTTGTCGTGACAGACTTGTACCACCAGCAGTTCTGTTAGTACAATTGTGTGAGCTTGTGCTCTCGGGGTATAGGTAGTTGTACTCTTGTTATTCTTGACATGTAATAATGTAATGGGATAGTTGTAAATTATTATATGCTGATATGAGCACATGTGCTTTGTTGTGTCTTATACTGTGTAGTTGTCTTTTATATTCTTACTGGACACGTATACGAGCTATCCCTTGCGAGACTTCGGTCCATTCGCGGGAGACGGATCTGGATATGGAACCTTATTGGGCATAGATATCCAGGGCCGTCACAGTTGGTATCAGAGCATGGTCAACTTATAATATGAAAAGGCATTGAGGTTACAATGTCCCAATACAAGGATTAATGTCCACTGCTGGTAGTAAGTCTGTGGTTTTATGTGATTTTCAGTGTGGTTTTTTACGTGAATTTTTGGTATGTGAAATGTGTGTCATAGTTTGTTAAAATGGCAACTGTTATAAATGGCAGATGAATGTGTATAGTTGTAAGAATGATGGTAGTTGTTAGTAGTTATTAAGGAATGGTATGGTTAGTGGTATCGTTATATTACTCTGCCAGTTTGTAGTTGAAATATAATTATTCAAAGGTTTTCAGTATAGAAATTGGAAGGATTAGTGAATTCAGTTAAGAAATTTAGTAAAAGTGTTTTAACAAGGATTAGGGTTGGTAGAGATAGGTATAAGGTAATGATATGATGGAATAGCAGACGGAACAGTGATATGAAAAGGAATAAAGTTGTGTGATTAGGACTAATAAATCGATGAATTGTGGCTGAGAACTGTAGCAAAAAATAGCCATTATGTTTAAGATTTTCGTTAATAAGTGTTAAGGAGCAGCTTGGATAATAACATGATTAATGGCATGTCAGGCATAAAATGATTGAGTGAGATTGTTTAACTTGAGATGAGATGTTGATTAGTAGAGGAATAGTGATTAAGATGGTCATAAGTGTGATTTGGTTTAAAGAATAGTTGCAGTAAAGAGTTTAAGGGTAGTGCTGTTATGAATAATGGGAATAATAGAAAATTAGATATAGAGACCCATGTAAGTGTGTGTAGAGGTGATTAGTTGGCTAAAGAAAGAGTAAAAGAAGAAAGTGTGAAGTTAGATTTTTCTACGAATTTCATAAGAGAGAAATGGCTGATTAGTAAGAGGTAGTGGGTGAAGAATTCAAAGAAAGACTTATACAATGTTACAGTATTAAAGATAAGAGCAGTGAGGTCAGCATATGTGTGTAGTTTGTGGAAATGGAGTGAAATTTATGTCAAAAATAGATTGAAGTTAAGGTTGAGCAATTGGAGTAAATTGGAGCTATGCAAGTCAGAATAGAAAAGGTTGAGTCTATTGAAAAGCCATGGGGAATAGCAAGGTAAATTGTGAATGAATATCTATGAATGAGTTGTAGTAGAGAAATTATTTATGATTGGTAGTAAAGATAAAGTTTAGTATTATTGATCAGATGAGGAAAAAGAATATGGCAGATTATAGAAGAGCGATAGTTAGATGGTTCAGGAAATGTGCAGTAAGAATTTGTGTAATGGTATGCAGTAAGGTGAACCAGATGAATAAATGAATTCTATTACAAGAAATATTTTTTGAATTTGAAATCAAAGTAACAGCAGATTAGTTAAAGGATAACGGGTAAATTAAAATATGGCAGAATAGAACAAATAGAATAAGGAAGTATGAACAATTTAGAAATAAGAAATCTTGAATTAGGCGTTATATAATTGAAAAAGACTTCGATAGAGATGAAGGTAGACATTAAAGTAAGTGCAGTATTGAATTAATTGAATAAGTTTTGTTTTTCGATAAGAAAGGAATAGTGTTACAGCAGTAAGAATAGAAATTGTGAAAAGTTGCAAGTCTGGTTTGCTGAGGTAGTTAGTGAATGTTAATGTATAAAGAATAAAGTATGTCAGTAATACTATGACAAGAATTAGAAATTTAATATAGTACACAAATAGTTGTAAGCAGAATATGAGCAGAATTAGTTAAACAATGTGATTCTTCAGTAAGAGAAATGTAAAGTAAGATGGAAAGTATGATTTAAAGCAAGGTAAGTTACCAGTGGAGTAATGGAGTCCATGATTTATGAACTATTTTACGAAATACCCAATGTGATCAGAACTGCGCAGCGTAAGCGTAGAAGGCTTGATATTCATAGGTTATTTGTGTAAATAATTAAAAGAAAGTCTAAGGTTTGTGCACAGTTCGGTAGAAAGGTAGAGGTTTTTAGCCAAAAGTTAGTTAAAGCAGTAGGTACAGAATAGTCAGAAGAGGTAGGAAATTTCAAGATGTTAATGCAAATTTTGCAAGAAGTAAGCAATTGAAAATGTGAATATGGATAAAGCAAAGTAATGGCCAGCAGTAATAAGTAGATAATGAAATGCCATCGAGGAATCTGAAAATTTAAGTAGTATTTAATACGGCAAAGCATTCAAAGGTAGCAGCCCAGAAAGAAATGTTGCAAACACAACCAGGAAAATGTGGAAGTAGGTTGAGTCCAAGGAGATAAAGCGCCATTGGCAAGGTAGAATTGCTCACAGTCGAAAGGTAAGGAATGACAAATTGAATCCATGAAATAAAGCAGTTGTGGAATCAATTAAAAGGAAAAGAAAGACAGAACAAGCATGGAAATAAACAGATGGATTAGTCAGTACAGATGATTTGGAATGAGGATGCAGAGGAAGCATATCCTACTTGTTCTGTACATGGCTTTGTTTCTTTTTAGGTGATAGTCTGGTTTATTCTGATTCATCTTGAATGTCGAGGACGACATTCCTTTTTGGTTATAGTAATGTAACATAGCGCGTTTTGTGGATCCTCGTGGATTGTCGTTTAGTGGTCATTCAGATATATGTTTATTGGTTTTGGTGTGGTGCTCATGACCAATGTGGGGTCATAGGGCCTTGGTCGTGGTTTCCGAGCGTTGTGCAGGGCTTGTGGGCCGGCAGGTTAGGCCCATAGAACCCGTTGGTTCACTGATTGTGAACGCAATGGCCCTAGTGGTCGTGTTCTTGTTGTCGCTATTTGGGTCGATGTCTGCATGTGGACCACGTGTCGCGCGCGGGGCAGAGCTTGCTGACGTCGACAGTGGGAAGGTGACGGCCTCCTACGTCGCATTTAGGTCACGACGTAGAGATGGGTTGCGTTCTCAACCGCTGGATGATTTTAAGTTGGTTTCGGTCGGACAGAGCTTGGGGGAGCTCTGCTCGGCTTGGGGAGGAGCTGTTGTTGGTTCTTCAGGCGATTCGACGTTTCGGCGTGGATCTCGATGCGCTCTCGACGCGAGGACGTCGCATGGAGAGGGGGAGACGCCGTGTCATGCTCAATTTTCGCATTCTTCGTGAAGGTAGGGAGTTCTACCTTGATTTGTTATGTTGATTGCATGTTAGCTTGTTTACCGCTTTAAAAATAGTAGATACCATGTCTAGGAGGTGAAACGAGCATGAAAACTGGGTTTGTTTACCGTTTAGGGTGGTTTGCATGGAAAATCCAGAGAGAGGTCCCATATTAGGGTTTTTGCCTGTTAAGGCGACAGACCCTGCTGTCGCGACCAGGTCGTGACAGACCGACCTGTCACGTTAGGGTTTTCTAACGCAACCATAGTGGTGTCGCGATCTGAAGGTGACGAAACCCCCTGTCGCGACAAGGTCGTGACAGGCTGTCTTGTCGCGTTAGGGTTTACTAACACGACACATTGGGGCATCGCGTTCTGAAGGTGACACAACCCCACGTCGTGACCTCAGCTGAGAGGTCTTGTGTGCACGGTTTAAATGGTACGAATATCCAATTGTTGGTGTTTTTCGTGCATGGCTAGCATGAGTAGTGCGTTGGCACCTGTAACGCTCTTTAAGCTCGCTTGTGGCATGCTGTTTGTATTGTTAATGTGTGGTTTATGTGGTTAATGTATAATATGCATGGTTTGCACGGCTTGAATAGTGTTATAAAGATTGGTTTGTGGTAGCCGGGCGGTGAGGTTTCCACTTGAACGTAGCCCTGGCTTTCTAATGTCTGTTAGAGGCTAAGTAAGGTGGTTAATTAGTAAAGTATGAGTATGGTTACCGTGTATTGAATTTAATGTGGCAATGGAGGTCACTTCTTGACCAATGACAGGCCAGGATATTATTAATTAAGGTAATGTATATGTATGTTCGTATTAGCTAGCTTGTAGGTCCCAGGGTGACCGGATCAAGCTACATCTCGTTTGTGTACCGTGGATTGTAATAAAGGTTATATAATAAATACCATGGTTTATGTGTTTCCGAGTTTGGTGGTCCGGCGCCTATTCCGGAATACCTCTGCGGTCGGGTACCCCAGGTTCCTAGGAGAGCCAGGCATGTGTGTTGTGCTCCGGGTGTGTCTCGGTACGGTGTGTACCTTTGAGGTTTGTGTCGTCTATCCTGGACACCCTCACTCTTGTGTTTGAGTAGTACGTCCGACTGAGGGAAAGACGATAGTGGGATAGCGACTTGTGAGAGTTTATGTTTGGTCGCTTGTAGCGCGCTTGTAGTTGGGGGTACGGACACTTGTAGTCGACACTGGTCCCTAGCTAGTCCTGTTTTCCAGTGCCTCACTTTAGGTAGCTTAGGCCAGAGTCCATAAAAGTGTTAGGCATGGGCCTGCGGGGTGTGTGACCTGCAGGTGTGGTGGTTTGGTTGGTCTCCATAGTTCTTTGGCTTTACTTGTGGTTGTGGAGCAGCAGCAGAACCTTACGTTCGTGGCTGAGAGACTGTGAGGTAGTTCTTGTGTTGTGTTGTCCGGGTTGGATAATGGCGTCATGAACCAGTATTCTGTTTCCGTGTGGTGGCGTTGTTCCTCTACGACTCGTGCTTTGCCACTGGTTGTGGCTTGTGTGTGTGACTCGTTGGTTGAGGTTTTACTCGTTGAGGTGTGCCCTAGTGTTGGCACAGTTGAGATAGTGGTTCGACTTGCCGTGGTGTGCCTGGTTGTGGCACTGGCTTACTTGTGGTTTCCGTGGTGGTACCTCGTGGTCGTAGGTACCTATCCCAGTATGGGTGGTGGTTTGTGGTGGTACATTGTATACCCGAATTTTCAGGTGGTGTGGTGGAGCTGTGCTCCGTGGAGGTCGTGTGGTGAGACCTTCCACTTGTTGTGTTTTACCTTCCGTGGGTAAACTTCCGTTTATGGTTTTAATGTGTGATGGATTGGCCTCGTGGTAGCCAGTCCTGTTACGTAAGTGTGACATTCGATATATCGTGGTTTAGGGGTATGAAGTACTAGCTCTTGGTTAGCAGTCCTATTACCCAGGTGTTTTTGGTTTTCCAGTGAAGCATGTAGCCTAGGCAGAGGCTTTCCTGTGTGGTCTACAGCTTAGGTAACTAGTTGTTGATGTGCTGTACCCATGAGGCTTGAGGCCCAGGCTTTACAGTTGTGGAGTGGACTAGTGGTGTTGTGCTAGTCCTGTTGTTCGTTCTCTTTACCGGGTTTTATATAAGCTGATATAGTTTTATTTAGTATTTTTTAATTATGCTCTGTGGTGAGCATGATATGGTTTGACTATCGGTGTTGCCAGTGAGACCCGTTGGGGTTGACGTCTTGCTGTGTTGTGTGCGGTTTTGGGTGGTCCCCTACTGAGCCAGTGACTTGTTGAGGCTCACTCCCTATAGTTCTTTTCATGGTTTATTGTAGGTACGGCTTGCGGACGTGTCGTGATAGACTTGTACCACCAACAGTTGTGCTAGTACAATTCTGCGAGCTTGTGCTCCCTCGAGGTATGCCCCAGGTAGTTGTACTCTTGTTATTCTGGACATGTAATAATGTAATGGGACAGTTGTAAATTGTTATATGCAGATATGAGCACATGTACTTTCTTGTAACTTATACTGTATAGTTGTCTTTTATATTCTTACTAGACACGTGTACGAGCTATCCCTTGCGAGACTTCAGTCCATTTGCGGGAGAGGGATCTGGATATGAAGCCTTATTGGGCATAGATATCTAGGGCCGTCACACGGGCCCTCTCTGTCTAGCCCTCTCTCTCCCTCGCCTCGAGCAGGCGACCCTCCGTCCTCATCAAGTCCAGTCTCAGGCTCTCCATCTGCGCCTGGAAGGTCGCCCTAACTCCCTGCCACTGAACATAAATGAAGAAGTATGTCAGTCTAAATCAACACATGCGTAGAAAGGTAGTGTTTGGTGTCTTACCTCCTCCTCCAACTCCTAGATCCTCGCCTCCGCTCCCTCTAGGGCCTCTCACAGCCTGACTTCCAGGTCCCCGCTAGGAGGCTGTGCGGACGAGCTCGCTCCCTTGTCTCAACTCGCCCGCACCCTCGCTAGCTTTTCTCTCTACAATCACATAGATTGCTCCGCCAGCCACCCCTCCAGCAGCCTCACTGCCTCGGACTCGGCCATCTGTCATTCACACTTACAAGTCAGAACCACAATTCAGGTAACCAAAGCCAATGGTAGGAGGTCACTCACCACGTGCTGGTCCAGCCGGAGTCGCCTAGCATAGCGTACCCGGTAGTCTGCTAGGTATGTCATGCTATCCTGGAGGCCGGTGTGCTGCAGGACCTGCTCCCCTCCGCCCCTCTAATAGGTGACGGTGTTGTTGTGCTCCTCACCTCAGACTCTGTCCTCGACGAAGAAGCATCGGCGGGAGTGTCCCTCTCTCCCTAGAGAGGGTACCTCTAAGGTCAGCTGGTGCCAACCTAGAGTCCATACTACCAACTCCAGAAAGAGGGGCTCGCAGGTCCCCAGGCGGCGCCGTAGCACGTGGCGGTCGAAGAGAACACGACCTGCCACTACGACTGGGTGAGAAGCATCTGCCTCCCCTCTGTAGGGGGTCCACACCACCTTCATAAAAGGAAGAATGCTAGTCAGTCGAATCAAATCAAATAGAAAATGAAACCAGAAGAGTATAAGTTGAGGATTATATATGATCATGGGGGAAGAGATCAAGTCACACCCACACATTCTCCATGCGCCGATCCGTCACCCTCGGATCGGGCGTCACCTCCCACTAGGCCATGAGCGATACCATGGCCCGACTCCCCTCTGTCTGTACCCCGCATCCCAAGGGGAAGCAAGTGTAGCCCCAGATCTGCAAGAGAAGAGAACATGTTCGTCAGTCACAATTTAAATCAATGATGGGCATTAAGGAAAGTTGCATACCTGAAGAAAGGGGGTGAAGCCCCCGGTGCTCTGAGACTGTCGCGTCCTAGCACTGTGACGCCTCACGCATGTCAACCTACCTGCTCCAGGTCCCTCAGCAACAGTAGGAACTTGCAGTACATCTGGGATAACTACGTCGTAAAGAGGAGCCGTCCGAAGAGGTACATCACGAAAATCCATACCGACTACTACTCGCTCCATCCCTCCAAATGTATCGACGCCTGCACTCCAGTGCCGAACTCCTATAAGATCTCTAAAGCTCCCCTCCTCCTCCCATCAACCCTACAGCATCCTACAGAACTCCTAATAGGATGCTGCGGATTGGCCTCCCCCACCCGGCCACAAACTCTGGTCCTAGCAACTCTAACACCTCGTCGTGGTAGTCCATCCTCTCCTGTCCTACCACCGGCTCTCCCTTAATCTGAAGTCTCATCAGATACTCCACATCCTCCATTGTGGGTATCATGTGTCCCCAAGGCATGATGAATGCCTTTCAATCCTCATCCCACCTCTCCCTCAGTGCCTCCAAGTAAGGGACATCTATGTGGAAGGGCCGCACTGTCAGGAGGTGCCCGAACCCCATCTGTGCAGCCCCAGTCTACTGGGTCTCCGGAAGCATCTTGTACTTTGCCCAGCACAGGTCCCATGTCACCCGGCTCCTCAATCTGCCCTTTCCCTACACAGAACACAACAAAATTAACATCAAGATCGATTGTCGTTTAGAATAGGTTGACGGCAAAGGGTCTACTATTTACTCTAGGTTGACGACAGGTGATTGGCCATTAAGTTCATCAGTAGACGTCCAAAACCTTTCCATTAAGTTCACCTTGACGGCAATGATGTGGACATCTACTGGAACTCGACGTCGACTTTGTTGACGTCAAGTTCCTGATGAACCCGACGACACCTCCCCTATTTCCCCTTCTTTCCCCACTTTGTATAGGCATTCATTCACACACAGGGAAGGGTTTGAGAGGTCCTCTTCATACCTTTTGCCGGCATGGGGCCCTCCAAGGTGCCTCGATCTCTATCTCTTCCTCCCCCCCTTCATCGTCTTCGGTCGGGTCTTCCCCCTTCAACGTGCTGCCACCGGTCTCCACCATGAGATCCTCCTCCTCGTAGTTCACCTCCTTCGATGACCCCTCCGTCATCACTTCTTCCTCCATTTGGCGAGGTAGGGAATGACTCGCCTGCTTCTTCTCCCTTGCCATCGTACGAGCACAGTACAAGTGTAAGAGGGGAAGAAGAAGAAATCAAAGTGTTGGGTGAAGATTAGAGAGAGTGAGAGCAAGAAAGAGTGTGAAGAAGAAGGAGGAAAGTCTCTCCGACAAATGAAATGAGGTGAAGAAGTGCAGGAGAAGACCTTTTGAGAAAAAAGCTGTGTTTTGAAGTTGACGTCAACTAAGTGGCCGTTGAGTTTAGGTTGATGTCGAGGTATTGGCCGTTTGGTTCTTGCTTCGAAGCACCTTGTCAGGCCACTGTACCACGATTGATGGCAAGCTTATAGATGTCTACATTGATCTTAATGTCCATCGATGTGGACATTAATTATACTCTCTTGTGGTCAATGACAACCTGGTTGACGTTTACCTTGTCTTGACATCCATCGTTGAGGACGTCAACTCATCGCACACAGAAATCCTCATAGAACACAGAAACAACACAATTCAAGGCATTTAACACATTGGGCTTAAGGCCAATCATTGTTTATTCATTAAAGCTTGTGTGTTACACTTATTGGAATGAAAAGTACATCATCTTGCTTTGCGAGCCATAAAGAAATCACATGAGATGGGACAAATGGTGTCAATATATTCCTCATAGGTCAGGATGTCCTTCCAATTCTCCTACACTACTGGTCCCACCTTCAGCCTAACAGTGTACCTCACCCATGTCTTTTTGGCCTTCTTCATCAGCATCTCATTCTTGCCTAAGATGATCATGGTAGCACAGTGAGATGAAGCTGGGATTCCCTGTGGTACTCCTAGCTGATGCTAGCACTGGTGTGGGTGGTACACCACCATCTGATCAGGACCAATCAACCACAAGTCTCTGTCCTCTCTGGTGCGAACTTTGAACTCAATGGTCCTCATGAACATTGGTCTCACTATGAAGTCCTCCATTGGGAAGTAGCCTAGGTAGTTGCGCCAGGCATCTCTACTCTTCAGGTGCACTTTCACACACTTAATCTCATCTTCCGACTCATACCATGCCCTGCTGCAGTACACTAAACTCCGATGGAAGATTCTAGAGGGGGTAGGTTGTTTCTTAGCGTAATCAAACTTCAGATGAGCTTCCATCCATACCTGAAGTAGAAACATGCTCCCACATGTGCATTCGCCTACGCTCATTGAAGTGAGGGAGATGTAAAAGTGAGCTAGCACTACAGGGGCAAGTGACTGCCCATGGCACAATAGAGATAGGATTCCCACATGCTCATACAGAAGAAAATCACCACTAGTAGGGAAGAAGAACACATCAGCAAGGCAATGTGTCAGTCCACGAGTCGCCCTGTCACCGCCTATCTCCTTCGCATGCTGGATCAACAACCAAGCCAGCCAGTCTAGGAATATCTCATTCTTGTTCGTCATTCTCAGCACTTCCATCTTGTCTTATACGATGTCTGCCAAAATCTCTTCCCATGGAAGAAGAGGGGTCATAGCGTCATACTCCAGGCAGTGTTTCCGGCCCAGAAACAATTTCCACCTCCTCCAGCAGCACGGTTGCCTTGAATCCCTGGAACACGAATGTGTGTGTGTGTGGTTCCATCGCTCCACTAGTGCCCCCAGAGCATCGAACCCCCACCACATATCCTTCATGTTCTTGGCCAGAACGACAATGAAACTCAGGTTCCATGCCCCGATGTAGCTTCTCATGTCAATTGTTAACACGTTCACAAGGTTAATTAGTCAGGAGAAGGCTCATACTTGGCCCTGACTGGGGAAGGCGGGCATGTCCTGCACATCCAGGGAGCACCATGAGAGGAAGGTTTGGGGCATTTTCAACAAGAGAGGAAACAAAAATAGGCATTACATACCTCTCCGTTGGCCAGTCGGGTGCCCAGATTCCCCAGAACCTCGCTCAAAACACTTGGATTCATGCTAGTGGACATTCTGGTTAATGAAGATGCCATGCAGACTTGCAGCAGGTCGTCGAGGAAGTGTTTGGTTTGGAGATGAGGAAGGGAGGACGGAGGATGAAGAAGGAAAAGTCCTAATGGCCTCCCAATTGCATTATTCTCAGTTTTATCCACTGACAGGTTAACGTCACCATCGTTTGACGTCGGTGCATGATTGACGTCAACATATATTGACATCTACTTTTGTAGACGGCACACTATGTGGACGTCAACTGTGCATTGACGGCAATCGATCTTGATGTCAACTGTGGTGAATTTTCAAACCTTCTTTATTTATATGGCCATTATTTCTCATCTAATGTCTCAAGTTATTTTGCAGGACATTCAAGCGTAGACGATGCTTCAAATCTACGAACACTCATGCGACCTTAAGTGTTGTACAGGCATGTCTAACATAGGTTTAGTCACTAGAGGTAAATAACTTGGCAACCGTGAATGTCACGTCCTGAGAATTACGCAGCGGAAATATTCGAGAGAATTAATTAGAGTCGATATTTCGAGACATGAGCAGTCGATAAATAAGCCTCTAGCTAGAAAGCACTAAATGTGTATCAACACAATATAACATTAGGGCCTAAATAATGAACTCAACTAAACTTGTATTCAATCTCAACTCATTGTTTCAAAATAACACTAATACAACTCTTCCATTATGGAATAACATGACTAAGACTCAATAAAGAAAAATTACATGTAATCTCACTTCCTACTACATCAATCTAACACTCATTCTAACTATTGATAGACGCATAACATGGAACGCTCAGCACTCAGATGCATTCCCATCCTCGACTTGTTCTTCCTCTTGAACTTCATAGTCACTTAGAAGGTTAATGCTATGGAATGAGCAAACTAGCCCAGTAGGATTTATCTCACTGTGAGGGCAATGATATAAGTGATTAACAATTTAGAACTAGGTAAGCATGATTATCAAAGATATACAAGAATGATAAATCTCATTAAACACGATACATGAACAAGATAGAATGAGGGATAATGATGGAGCAAGATCTAGAATGAGATAACAAGATAGAACTTGCAATAGATCACTTTGCAGAAGTACGTAAGATATTAATTGATGTCAATAGATTTCACTTATTGCAATAAATGTAGGATGTCCATATCACTCAAGCAAGCAACCACGAGCACGATCATGTAACACTAATCAAGTACGAAGACACTAATGTACACCAAGGAAAGATCCACCTTGAAATGCACAATGGGACATGTGTATGTGGGTATTGTATCTAGCATTCAACACGCAAGTACTCCCAGCGCTGATGCAATGCCAGTAATTATTATACCCCATGGTTAACAGTATATTTATGACTCTCCGTCATTGGGACTAGACTGGAGCCATTGGACACTCGTCGTGCCTGATCAGCATCTCACTTAATTTCAAATGTAGATACCCACAGTCATTCATGGCCAATAATAAGAGTTTTAATATGTAAGCAATGGTAATGTCATGTTCATGATGATGATGATGTCAAGGGTATCAAGGCATGTGAACATGATCCAGAGATAATTTCGGTGGCATAACAGCGCAATTTACACGTTTAGTTAACTTATTACATTAATGGCTTAAGTCCAATCTTTCAAATCATACCCACAAGAACAAGATAAGAGAGGAAGTGCACTCTATCTCTAGGGAACTTATGTAGCAACCCGGAAAATTTAGTATTTAAAAATTTGAAATAATAAATTTCTATAAAAACGGAATAATAGAAACATTCATACCATTATCGTATGTGCACGAACACATCTAAAAATTTTGTAAAAATTATAAATCAACCCCAAATATTATCCCTAAGTGTTCCACAAAGAAATTCATGCAAAGAAAAAATCCGATTGGCCAAGTGTATGTCACAACGTGACTAATTATCCAAATTTGAAAACTGAGTCGGAAAACTATTAACACGGAAATATAACAGGCTCATAAATGAAACCAACCTGTCGGATAGACTTCCAACGTCATGTAATGATTACCCATTATCGAAATTGGACCAATGGACCTCTCATAGCCCATAAATAAATTCATCTAAGAAAAATATAATAAAATCCAAAATTTCCTGATTAAAAGGGGAAATTTCCATAAGATAAATTCCATTAAGTAATGGGTTCTTTTAAATGGACCCATTATAAATTAGTCGGCCAAAATAGGGATTTTTAAAAGGGGAATAATATAAAAATACCCTAAATTCGTAACTTAATTATTACTTAAATTGAAAAGAGTTATTTAATACATTAAACAGGAAGTTTGGGTTAGATTTAGATTCCTAAACCTACCCTTATAGGTTGGCCACGAATTTGGATCCCAACCTAACCCAAATTGGACATGGCAAGCTTAGAAGGTGGAATTAAATAGGAAATCTCGGAAATAAATAGGAGTTAGAGTTCTATTAGGAATTAGAAACATAAGAGACATAAATACTCTCCTAAACCCCCATGGCGGGCCCTAGCTCATTGCCAAGAGTTGCTGGACCCGGAGGAGAGGCCAAGGAGAGGGAGAATTCGTGGGGAGAAGGCTGCTCAAGCTCTCAACCCCCGTTCTTCAAGTTCTAGCCCTAGAGAAGGAAAATGACTAAAGGTAGGCTTTCTCACAAGCTAAAATCATAAAACATCGTTTGTAGGTTGATCCAATCTACAGGATCAAACGCCCTCTGATTTCATATTTTTCCATCGAGCCTATATTTTCTTCTTGATTTTTCATGTTCTGCAACTAGCATGAGCCCGACCCTTCATCTTAAATCTTTTTCTCCTTGTATACTCAACCCCATACCACGAGATTTTTACTGGAGGAACTGATGCATGTTAGGCATCTTTTGACCCAAAAAGCCCTAATTTTCATCCACCCTACATCGTGAATTAATTCTTTAACCCTATCTGTGTACTGTTCCATGTTCTTCATGAATTATCATGATTAAACCATGCTAAAATCATGTTTGTTTTCAAATTCCTATTTATTGGAAGTACTCATGCATGTCTAGAGTCGTTTAAAATTCATTTCATGAATTTTCATCGATTGTACATTTAGTTATTATTTTTTGAACCACCTTGTGTCAAAATAAGATAGTTGTAGACCGCAATCCAAGAACATGTCCTTTTGCTTTCGGACTCAGGCACAGGACCTAAGAATGCGACGGCCCCATAGGCTGCGTTCTCAGGGTTATTGCGACAGCATCTCCCGTTGCGATCTGATCGCGACAAGATATCCCGTCGCGATCTGCCTGCCCGATCTGACGAGCCCGTCGCGACCCTCAAGCGACCCCATCGTGATCTGCCTACCTGATTTGACAAGGCCGTCGCGATCTGTACAAGGCCATGTCGCGTTCTTAGTTGACCCCATCGCGACACTTATTGGGGTGCGTCGCGATCTCTGAGTTTTGCATGAAAACCCCCAATTTTCGATGCTCTGACTCTCTACAGTGCTTGTACACTTGGTTAACAGTCATACACACAAAAAATACACTTGACATAAATTAAACATTTATGTGTGATTAAAATACATGCACATGATTTTTTTGTATCTACAATTTCATAACACATGCACACACTTGAACCTTCCAATTTGGCTTAATTCGGCATGAAAACATTTCATAATGTATCTGGTAATTTATTTCAATAATATATATTAATTGCCCTATTTTGAATGAACTTGTCTTCGTTTCTCGCGTTGTTTTGGGAACACCGATACTGACGCTCCACTATTGTAGAATTCCTCTAGAACGTCGGATACTCTTTCTGCCGGACTACTGAATCCTTGTTCAAGGCCTTCGTAAGTCTCCTCTGTCCATGGATTCACACATGGTCGACGAGCTAGTTGTACCCTAACACCTATGATACCCTTTAGGGATCAACATGATCCAAACAGCTATTAGAAGTTCGCTCTTATCTTGAATCACGCCGGACCTCTGGACCTGTGCGTAACATGGCAAGCGGAAAGGTAGTGAATTTCACCTGACTGCCAACACCAATAGCGCGTGTTGTGCAACTGTTACTATCGCCTGCTACTCAAAGTGTTACATGCATTGTCCCTTAGCTCTCATCTATACTCTACTCGCTCATCTATTCACATTCACTCTACTATCTTGTCTATTCATCTAGTGCTCTTATCTATTTCTTGTTACTCTCTATTTCCCATTAATTGAATCTCTAAAGATAAACAACATAATCAATGCCAGTGCAATAGGGCGCGATCTGGTCCTGGGGAGAGCACCCAAAAGTGCCATTTGCCCGCGGGAGTTAAAAGATCAGGATGTCGATATTACATCTAAGTGCCATACTATCAAGATTAATCTAAGAGAATCAACACAAAGTGCTATATTCTCTCAATGTCTTTGACAAAACAAAGTGCTATATTCTCTTGTTGTCTATTGATGACAAAAGTGCTATATTCTCTCTCGGCTATCTACGAATAACCAAAGTGCCATTACTATCTCGATTGACGGAAGTTAGTCAAAAGTGCTATACTATTTCGATTGATAAGAAAATCAATCAAAGTGCAATTTACTCTCTATGTGGCCAACTACTTTCTCTCTCCTTGCTATACATGTTGCTTGCTATTGCCTGACGATGACGTTATTTGCCATCGTGTTGTTATCATTTCTATCGTGACTTGACTTTAATCATTGTGCTATACATGATTCATCTGCTATCTGAACCATGTCACTTGTGCTATTACTTTCTCAATTTTACATGACTCACTCTATTATTAGTTACTCTTCCTTTTAAAGCACTAATTATTTAAAACCTGCTTGATTCACGAGATTTAAGTCCTACTGGGTGTTATCGCTCACCCTTCGTTATTTGTTATTGTGTCTCAGATAAGCTAGATGATGTCACACACACCAATGGGACAGGACTGGAGTGATGAGCGACCTGGAGTCAGTTGATGAAGTTTAGTAGTTATTACTTTAGATTTCTTTTCAATGTAATGATGTCATTGAGCCCTATGTATTAGATCCGAATTAGTGATTGTAATAGTTTTAGTGAATTTCAATGAAATGAAGAGTTTATTCCAATTATTGTTCATTAGATGCTCTGAATCATTCAACTGTTGTACATTTTACTCTACTCTGTACTTTGTTCATGTCTCCCCGATTTATTCCGCTACTAAATTGGCGGGGCGTGAGAGTTGGTATCAGAGCCTAGGATGTCCTTATTAGGATATTTTAGGTCCTAGGATGTTCTAGGTGAACTGCCATGACACGTGTCTAAGTCAGCCACCATACCTATGTGAGGATTAGGTAGAACCATGGTTAAGATCTGAATACACTCATCTATACGTATGTATCAACTTAATATTACTTTAGCATCCGAATGTCAACCTTATTCTTGAAGGGTCTCTTAATGGACGCCGACATGGGATCAACCCACAGGCTAGTTCTGGCATGTCAGCAAACCGCTCAACTGTTAGAAAGAGCTCTGGAAGCGACTAAGGAGATTA
Source organism: Colocasia esculenta (assembly GCA_014218235.1). Taxonomy (NCBI): domain Eukaryota; kingdom Viridiplantae; phylum Streptophyta; class Magnoliopsida; order Alismatales; family Araceae; genus Colocasia; species Colocasia esculenta. Next base: position 137,489,953 of record CM024755.1, read on the forward strand.
AAAAGGAGACCAATCAAAATGGGAATAGAAGATATAACCATGGCAAGAAGGCCAACCAACAAGTGATCGTAATGATGAGATCATCTGCCTTCATTGTCAAAAGCCAAGTCATGTGGCCAAGGAGTGTTGGCGAAAAATTGGTGCATGCCTACATTGTGGCAACTCGAGGCATCAGCTGCGAGACTGTCCACTCTTAGAAGAATTAGCTACTAGTGTGGAAAATATCAATTCTATGACAAAAGGGAAGCAACCAAACAATGGTAAGGGTAAAATGAAGAATAAGAAGAAGGTGTTGAAAAAGGAATGTGATACTAAAGGAGGAGATACAGTAAATAGAAAGAGAATGAAGGGGAAGTAGAGCAGAACGAAGTCTGTGAATTTTGTGAAAAGCCAAGGCATCAGGTTGATAACTGTTGGAAGAAATTGGGCAGATGCTTGCAATGTGGAAGTCAACAACATCGAGTCATCGATTGTCCAATAAAAAAGAACCAAACTCCATGCCAAGGATGATTACAAGCCCTTGTGGATATAAATCATGCCAATGAAGATGGACAGGGTATCGTCACTAAACCCTTAGTTAATTTCATATTATTTTCACGATAGTAAAGCCCTAAGTGGGGGAGATGATAGAATGAAATATTCAGAGAAAATTGGTAATCGTATCATATCATATGAATTTGGAGACTAAATTCTTATAAGTGCGGGAGGATGTAGTAACCTGGAAAATTCAATATTTAAAAAATCGAAATAATAAATTTCTTTAAAAATAGAATAATAGAAACATACATACCATTATCGTATGTGCAAGAACACATCTAAAAATTTCATAAAAATTATAAATCAACCCCAACTATTATCCCTAAGTGTTCCACGAAGAAATTCATGCAACAAAAAAATCCAATTGGCCAAGCGTACGTCATAACGTGACTAATTATCCAAATTTGGAAACTCAGTCGAAAACTATTAACACGGAAATATAACGGGCTCATAAATTAAACGAACCTATCGGAGAGACTTCTAACGTCATGTAATGATTACCCATTATCGAAATTGGACCAATGGACCTCTCATAGCCCATGAATAAATTCAAGTAAGAAAAATATAATAAAATGCAAATTTCCTAATTAAAAGGAGAAATTTCCATAAGATAAATTCCATTAAGTAATGGGTTTTGTTAAATGGACACATTATAAATTAGTCGGCCAAAATAGGAATTTTTAAAAGGGCAAAAATAGAAAAATATCCTACATTCGTAACTTAATTATTACTTAAATAGAAAAGAGGTATTTAATGCATTAAATAGGAAGTTTGGGTTCGATTTGGATTCCTAAAGCTACCCTAATAGGTTGGCCACGAATTTGGATCCCAACCTAACCCAAATTGGACATGGCAAGCTTGGAAGGTGGAATTAAATAGGAAATCTTAGAATTAAATAGGAGTTAGAGTTCTATTAGGAATTAGAAACATAAGAGACATAAATACTCTCCTGAACCCCCATGGCCGGCCCTAGCTCATTGCCAAGAGTTGCTGGACCAGGAGGAGAGGCCAAGGAGGGGGAGAATTCGTCAGGAGAAGGCTGCTCAAGCTCTCAACCCCTGTTCTTCAAGTTCTAGCCCTAGAGAAGGAAAACAACTAAATGTAGGCATTCTCACAAGCTAAAATCATAAAACTTCGTTTCTAGGTTGATCCAATCATCAGGATCAAAAGCCCTCTGATTTCATATTTTTCCTTTGAGCCTATATTTTCTTCTTGATTTTTCATGTTCTGCAACTAGCATGAGCCCGACCCTTCATCTTAAATCTTTTTCTCCTTGTATACTCAACCCCATACCACAAGATTTTTACCGGAAGAACGGATGCCTGTTAGGCATCTTTTGTCCTTAAAAGTCCTAATTTTCATCCACCCTACATCGTGAATTAATTCTTTTACCCTATCTGTGTACTGTTCCATGTTCTTCGTGATGTATCATGATTAAACCATGCTGAAACCATGTCTATTTTCAAATTCCTATTTACTGGAAGTACCCTTGCATGTCTAGAGTCATTTAAAATTCATTTCATGAATTTTCATCAATTGTACATTTATCTATTATTTTCTAAACCACCTTGTGTCAAAATAAGGCAATTCTGGACCGCAATCCAAGAACATGTCCTTTCCCTGTCAGACTTAGGCGTAGGACCTAAGAACGCGACGACCTGATAGGCCACGTTCTCAGGGCTATCACGACAACATCTCCCGTCGTGATCTGATCGCGACAGGATACCCCGTCGCAATCTGCCTGCCCGATCTGACGAGCCTGTCGCGACCCTCAAGCGACCCCGTCGCGATATGTACAAGGCCATGTCGCGTTCTTAGTTGACCCCATCACGACCCTTACTGGGGTGCATCGCGATCTCAGATTTTTGCATGAAAACTCCCAATTTTCGATGCTCTGACTCTCTGCAGTGCATGTACACTTGGTTAACCGTCATACACACACAAAATACACTTGTCATAAATTAAACATTTATGTGTGATTAAAATACATGCACATGATTTTTTTCTATCTACAATTTGATGACACATGCACACACTTGAACCATCCAATTTGGCTTAATTCGGCATGAAAACATTTAATAATGTATCTGGTAATTTATTTCAATATTATATATTAACTGCCCTATTTTGAATGAACTTGTCTTCGTTTCTCGCATTGTTTTGCGAACACCGATACCGACGCTCCACTATTCTAGCATTCCTCTAGAACGTCGAGCACTTGTTTCTTTATAAACACTCTCTCTTGACTTGGATGAACTCTCCGTAGGATACTCCTTCTGCCGGACTACTGAATCCTTGTACAAGGCCTCCGTATGTCTTCTCTATCCATGGATTCCCACATGGTCGATGACCTAGTTGTACCCTAACACCTATGATACCCTTTAGGGATCAACATGATCAAAACGGCTATTAGAAGTTCGCTCTTATCTTGAATCACGTCAGACCTCTGGACCTGTGCGTAACATGTCCAGTGGAAAGGTAGTGAATTCCACCTGACTGCCAACACCAATAGCGCTTGTTGTGCAACTGTTACTATCGCCTGCTACTCGAAGTGTTACGTTCATTGTCCCTTAGCTCTCATCTATACTCTACTCGCTCATCTATTCACATTCACTCTACTATCTCATCAATTCATCTAGTGCTCTTATCTATTTCTTAGTACTCTCTATTGGCCATTAATTGATTGTCTAAAGATAAACAACATAACCAATGCCAACGCAATAGTGCCCGATCTGGTCCTGGGGAGAGCGCCCAAAAGTGCCATTTGCCCACGGGAGTTAAATGATCAGGATGTCGGCATTACATCCAAGTGCCAAACTATCAAGATTAATCTAAGACAATCAACACAATTCACTCGATGTTATTGACAAAACAAAGTGATATATTCTCTTGTTGTCTATTGACGATAAAAGTGCTATATTCTCTCTCGGCTATCTACGAATAACCAAAGTGCCATTACTATCTCGATTGACAGAAGTTAGTCAAAAGTGATATACTATTTCGATTGATAAGAAAATAAATCAAAGTGCAGTTTACTCTCTATATGGCCAACTACTTTCTCTCTCCTTGCTATACATGTTGCTTGCTATTGCTTGACGTTGATGTTATTCGCCATCGTGTTGTTATCGTTTCTATCGTGACTTGACTTTAATCATTGTGCTATACTTGATTCATCTGCTATCTGAACCATATCACTTGTGCTATTACTTTCTCAATTTTACATGACTCACGCTATTATTAGTTACTCTACCTTTTAAAGCACTAATTATTTAAAGCCTGCTTGATTCACGAGATTTAAGTCCTACTGAGCATTATCGCTCACCATTCGTTATTTGTTATTGTGTCTCAGGTAAGCTAGATGACGTCACACACACCAATGGGACAGGACCGGAGTGATGAGCGATCTGGAGTCAGTTGATGAAGTTTAGCAGTTATTACATTAGATTTCTTTTCAATGTAATGATGTCATTGAGCCCTATGTATTGGCTCCGAATTAGTGGTTGTAATAGTCTTAGTGAATTTCAATGAAATGAAGAGTTTATTCCAATTATTGTTCATTAGATGCTCTAAATCATTCAACTGTTGTACATTTTACTCTACTATGTACTTTGTTCACGTCTCCCCAATTTATTCCACTGCTAAATTGGCGGGCCGTGACAACTTCAATGGTACAACCAACTCGATCTCCATGAGGGAATCCACGGAGTATGAAGCATTATGAATGTCTTAAGAGAAAGGTCACTGGACGGCCGATACAGAATGACCGGCCGTGACTTTCCAATCCCCCATCAAAGGGCTACCAACATGTGCAAGTGTATAGTGTAGTACGTGTCTCAATCCACAATCCACAGTCCATCAGTTGTAAACATGCGGAAAGAAAATAACATGATGACATGAAATTGAAACATGCACTTAACTTGACATGGTTTGCAGTATTTTAAGATAACATTTATTCACTTTAAAAAGCTAGAGCAGCAAGATGATCAATCAATAGTTTGCAAGAGTAGATCATATCATTTAGAGAAAATTGCATAAGTTTTCACATTGTTATGTCTTTTTCATGGGTTAATGGTTTTTAAGCCGTTGAACAAACTACATACACTTAATAGAACCATGACATTCAAACCTTAAACTCTAGACCATGCAAAATAGGTCTCGGGTAGGCCTTTAAATCCATGACGGACATAGTCATCACATTTAAGAAGACAGTACATAGTTCTGAGGCACGAGCATTCTGTAAACAATCAAATTGCAATGTTCTAGATCGTCGCCTTCATGTTTAAAATGCGACGGTCCTGTCTGTCGTGTTCACAACGCGACAGGCACGTGCCACCATCATCCTTGAATCGCGATAGCTCGATATGTCGCATTCAAGATATGTTTTTAAAATAATAATATAAAAATACTAGGGAATTCATGAGCCGGAAAATATTCTAAATTGCGATGTCATACTACGTCGCGTTCATGCATGACACGGAAAACCACACGGTGCATAGTTTAATACGTCAGAATGGTCAAATCAAGAGTGAAATCGCGATGTGGGATACAGTTGCATTTTAGTTGAACGTGACAGTCTAGTACGTTGCGTTCATGCACAGAAGAACGCGACGTCCAGTGTCGTCGCATTTCCAGTTCTTGCACGAAACGATGAAAACTGTACCACAATGCATGCAACTCTTATATCTCGCGAACTAGGGCTCCTGGGACAATACCAGCGTCATGAAAGTTGCTGGGTACAAGAAGTAGAAGAGAACTATGGTTTTGGTTTCATGGGATTTGGCCTCAGGATGCGTGAGAACCAATAGGAACGTAAAAATCCCTAAACATGCACGACCTTTGGAAAATGCTTAATACTTCATGTATACTCGATGAAAATTGAGGAAAATGCATGCATATGAAAGTAGACTTGATGAAGTACATGATGGTATGTGTTTTTCTTAGGTTTGGCCCAAGATACCTTTAACTGAGATTAAGAAGAGCCTTCTGTAGGTCGATGCAGAATGCAGGTGGGGAAGAAGAGCTCTGGTTGCGGGCGATTTCCTCCTCCTCTGGTGCTCAAGCTCTGCTCCTCACGACCCCAACTAATGGTAAACTCATCCCCATGGGTTTTTTGACGAGTATATAAAGATCTAGGGTTGTTTAGGGGTCCTAATTCAACTAGGAATGAAGGGTTGCAGTTTTAGCATGAACCCTTCCATGTTTTGATGATTTCTCTCCCAATTAGATTGTGTAAGGCTTTAGGATGATTCATACCATGGCTACGCACAAATTTGGGTTCCTAAGTAAGGCTAATTGCCTTGGGATTTGCACTAATTGCCTCTTCCTATTTTCTGCCCAATTAGGATTATGAATTTCTAGTGTATTTTCTTGCTTGATTTTATTCTTGGGCCAGAAGTTGTCCATTGGCCCAAATTTGATAATGGGTTATCATTACATGTTGTTTGAAGACTCTCCATGATTTTTATTTAATTTATGATCACATTATCTACCCATGATGACTTTATTTCCTAATTATGATAATTGGTCACAATCCATCATAAACTTTGCCAATCGGATTTTTCGTCGCATGAATTTCTTTGTGAATCATCTACGAATATTGTATAGGGTTGAATTATTATTTTTATGGAATTTTCCGATGAGTTCTTGCACATACGATAATGGTACGTATGTTTCTACTATTTCGATAATATAAAAATTATTTATTTCCATTTATTTCATTTTTTAATTACTGAAATTTTTCGGGGTGCTACACCCTCCCCCACTTATGAAAATTTGGTCCCCAAATTCATAGATAGGATTTATAGGGTAAGTGAGGTGTACTTACTTGTGAACAACTCCGGATATCTTTTGCGCATTGCCTCCTCGAGTTCCCAAGTATCATCTTCTTCCAGGCATTGATTCCATCTAACCCTTACCAATGGGATGACCTTGTTTCTCAATTGGCACAGTTCTCGGTCCACAATCTCAATTGGCTTTTCCTGATAAGTTTCGTCTTTGTTGAACTCCAGAAGTTCATATCATATGACGTGATAAGGATCACGTACATATTTCTTCAGCATAGATATGTGAAACACATTGTGTATTCCCTCAAGTTGTGGTGGTAGTGCCAGAAGGTATGCAACTTCGCTTACTCTTTCGAGGATTTCGAAAGGCTTGATGAACCTTGGTGACAGCTTGCTTTTAATTCCAAACCTTCTAACTCCATGGCCTGGAGACACTTTTAAGAACACATGATCACCAACTTGAAACTCCAGGTCTCTCCTTCTATTGTCTGCATATGCCTTATGCCTTTGTTGTGCTACAACCATCCGTTCTCTGATAAGCTTCACCTTCTCTATGGTTTCACTTATCATCTTAGGTCCTAGCAATTGTTTTTCACCAACTTCATACCAGTAGATTAGAGATCGATAACTCCTACCATAAAGTGCTTTAAATGGTGCCATTTGAATGCTGACCTGGTAACTGTTGCTGTAGGAGAACTCCATGAGAGGTAAGTGTTCATGCTAGCTACCTCCAAAATCTAGAATTCGGGCTCTAAGCATATCCTCAATCACCTGATTTGTTCTCTATATCTTACCATCAGTTTGCGGATGGAAAGCCGTACTGAAATTTAGTTTAGATCCCAAGGAATAGTGCAGTCCTTTCCAAAAATGGGATGTAAATCTAGGTTCTCTATCAGACATGATAGACACCGGTACTCCATGTAATCTAACAATTTCCTTCACATATAAAGCAGCCACAACATCAACTGTCCACTTGTACTTAACTGGCAAAAAGTGAGCAGACTTGGTTAAGAGGTCGACGATCACCCATATGCCGTCGAATCCACTTCTAGATTTAGGTAGTCCGAAAATGAAGTCCATCCCTACACCTTCCCATTTCCATGCCAAGATTTCTAGGGGTTTAAGTTTACCTGCAGGTCGCAAGTGTTCTGGTTTGATTTTCTGGCAGGTTAAGCATCTGGCGACATAATCTGCCACCTCCCTTTTCATATTTGGCCACCAAAAACTTCTTTTCAAGTCCTGGTATATTTTAATAGTTCCTGGATGAATGGTATGCCTAGTCTTGTGGGCTTCTTCCATTATTGCTTTCTTTGTTTCCTCATGGTCGGGTACTTAGACTCGGCCACAAAACAACTATCTTCCATCTTCTGTTAGGGAAAAATCCGACCTCTGGTCCAGATTAACCTTAATTTCCACGAGCATAGGGTCATTGTCTTGAAGTGCTATAATGTCTTCAAGTAGAGTAGGTTGTGCTCTAACACTAGCAATCAAACATCCCTTCTTCTTAGTGTCGGCATCTATATCCAACTTGGCAAAGTCTTCTAATAGTCTCCATTCTCCCACCATGAGACTTGACAAGGTAGCCTTCAGCTTCCTGCTAAGGGCATCTGCCATGACATTTGCTTTACCTAGATGATATTGGATAGTAAAGTCGAAGTCTTTCAGATACTCCAACCATCTCTGCTGTCTCATATTCAACTCTTGCTGAGAAAACAAATACTTCATGCTTTTATGGTTAGAAAATATGACGAACTTCTCACCATATAGATAGTGGTGCAATTTCTTGAAGGCAAAGACTACAGTAGCTAGCTCCAAATCATGCACAAGGTAGTTGTTTTCATGCTTCTTTAGCTGTCTGGAGGCGTAGCATATCACCTTCCCATTTTGCATTAGTACACAGCCTAGGCCGATCCCAGATGCATCTGTATAAACTTCAATACTTCCCCCAGTTACTAGCAGTGTCAGTACATGTGTTGAAGTGAGGTTCTCCTTCAATGCCTTGAAACTCTCTTCACAATCGGAGGTCCATGTGAATGGATTCTCCTTCCTGGTAAGTATGGTCAGTCATACAACTATCTTGGAAAAATCTTTAATGAAACGACGATAATAACCAGCTAAACCCAGAAAGCTTCTAATCACTGACACTGTTGTCGGCCTTGCCTAGTTCTTCACAGCTTCCACTTTAGATGGATCTACAGAGATTCCCTCCTTGGATATGATGTGGCCAAGAAAAGATACTTCCTCCATCCATAATTCACACTTGCTAAGTTTGGCATAGAGTTGATTGTCTCTAAGCAATTGTAGAGCAACCTTCAAGTGTTCTTCATGATCTTCGTTAGACTTCGAGTAAATAAGGATATCATCAATGAATACCACTATGAACTGGTCTATGTATAGCCTATAGATATTGTTCATAAGTTGCCTAAAAGCCACTAGAGCATTTGTTAAGCCAAATGGCATGACCACGAACTCATAGTGACTATATCTACTCCGGAATGCAGACTTATGTATATCTTCTTCTTTAATTGTCAGCTGATGGTAACTCGATCTTAGATCGATCTTGGAAAAGTATTGTGCATCGGAGATCTGATCAAATAGCTCATCGATGTGGGGTAGTGGATATTTGTTCTTTATTGTCAATTAATTTAACTGACGGTAATCAACGCAGAGCCTCATTGACCCGTCCTTCTTTTTGACAAACAATACCGGCACTCCCCACGGGGATGTGCTGAGCCTGATGAAACCTTGATCTAACAATTCTTGGATCTGCCTTTTTAGCTCCCATAATTCAACAAGGGACATGCAATATGGAGCTTTGGATATAGGGGCTGCTTCAAGGAGTAACTCGATGGTAATGTTTACCTCCCGTTTAGGTGGTATTCTGGGCAAATCTTCTAGGAACACATCGGGGTACTCTCTGGCTACAGAAATATCTTTTAGAGTAGGTTTCTTCTTTTCAATCGCCCTGACCGAAATTAGAAAAGCATCATAACCCTAGTTGATCAACTTGGAAGCTTTTAGAGAGGATATCAGAACAGGGTGTCTATGATAGTAGGTGCCAAGTAGTGAGAGGGTTGGAAGGTTTGGTCTTTCAAAGGTGATGCTCCTATGACGGCAATTTATGTCGACATCATATTCAACCAACCAATCGACACCCAATATGTCATTGTAGCCCTTCATATCTAAACACATGAGATTGGCGGGGAGATTGTGCCCTCCAATCATGGTTTCACAATTTGGTAGGTGGTGTGTGAGCTTAGATTTCGAGCCAAGAGGTGAAGCTACAGTGATCTTGGACTTCATGAGGCTGGGTTTAATATGTAGAGTTGCAACAAATGTGGTGGAAACAAATGAATAAGCAACTTCAATATCAATAAGAACAAATGTGACGACCCTCCTTATACCGGTATGGATATACCATCCCACATCGATATAGAGAGCATCGCTACAGTGGGACATTTACCCAACACATATTCAATAGGATGAGACGTACACAAATATAACACATAACAGCGGAATAGAAAGAACTAATATGAAGAAAATGTCTTATTCCATCATCCATATTTATCCACAGTCTATATAAATACAAAGGGATTAAACATCTCATAACTGAATGACTAAAACAAACTACATTGTCCACAATTGTCATCCACAATTAAATTACATGGTTCTAATGTAATACAAAGTCTTCCTTTATTACATACCATGAAATAAAAGTACAATGTTGCAGTCTCCACAAGTAATTTCCTACTCTCGCTCCGAGTCAATCCGAACCAACTCCTCGGATGAAGTAGAGACACCTGCACTTGTATGCCGAAGCAAGAATGAGTCCAAAAACTCAGCAAGTAATTCCATGCACACTATACCTACATACATCACATGAATCTTTATCTTTTACACAAACAACTAACACATATAACATGGATTTGACAACCATAAACAAAGAAAAGTCTAACATGATACTTCTACAATTTCATGGTGCATGGAACAAGTATTGAATTTCTTTCACAATAAGTAAACCTATACATGATTTCTACACATTCCTTAAACTATCCGATCATTTTAAAGTCAATTAATTAAGAAATTACACACCTGTGATTAACATGAATTCTACACATTAGGAAAAAAAACAAAACTTCTAGCATGGATTCTATTCTCATTTCCATATACTTAACACAAATATAAACATGATAGCTTGCTGTTTTGCTAAAATGTTAACATATTCATAACATGGTTTACAATTTCACATGCTCTCACATTTATTTTGCATATTTACATGCTTCTTTACACTTTATACAATTTTCACAATTCATATACACAATTCATATTATTCTCATTAAGATGTCGTGACACGTAGTCCAAACTACCTCTAGAAGGACACTCACTTATCACATAACACACATATCTATCACCAAGGCAATATAGTGACAGACCATAGTTACTGCGCAGAACCGGGAGAAGCACTCTCCACCCTAACCAGTGGTACTTGTCCACCTCCAGGATTTTATCCCAATGCCCGTGGGACATCACACACATATGAACCTTCCCGTAGGGACTTTACTACGGTACAGTTCCTCAGCCCTTTAAGGTAGCAGTGTCACCCATTGGCACAATTACACATTTTCCATTTTTTTTTACACACTTTAATTACACACTGTTTAGCATACTATTCTCATATTCACACACATGTACATGATTCATGTTACAAAGCATGGTACTACTGTTAACTGAGTTAAACCAATTATACACTAATCCTAATCGTTCTGTAATTATCTAATTGATCCCTAATTATATTAAACATGCTTTGATTGATCATTCTATCATGAAAACCCAAAATGTATATCTACTGTCATCCATTCAGCATGAAATATTAACTGTAGACTAGGTACAGGTTAATCATCATATATGTCAATTTTCATATTTTTTGGAATTACACACTATTTATGAAAATTTGAGCAATATATCACATAACTTGTCAATAATCATATTTATATGATTCACAGTGGTACAACTACAATGACCATCCTACCTCATGTATCTAATAGTCACGAACTCATACAAAATTTCTAGGAATTTAATCGACATCACACTATTTATTTGTAAATTTAAATAGGAAACACATGCTCACTATTTTATACTCCAGATAATTTAATAATTAACACAGTTGTCAGAAATTTACCCAATTTTTATAGCATGATCTCACATATATTAAAATGTTATAGGAAATTTATTTCATCACAAATCAACACAAAACCATGCAAACAGTAATTAACATGATTAAAATATGCTCAATACCACATTGCATATAAATTAAATAATCATTACAGTGAACAAAAATTCACCATAATCGCCTGTCATGATCTACCATAGATATTTAACAATAGAATAATTTTACCATATATCCTCATACGCAGAAACCCGAAAATATATCATTTATAGTGAAATAGGCACACTGTCACTGTCTGAAGAACTTGGCGGCACACTGGTGGCCGCCTACCAGGTTAATGACAATAAAGGTCGCCGCCAACTTCAAATCTTAATGGCAGCAAAGCTTGCCATTAAGTTCCTGTCTGTACAAAACACAGATTGAACGCCAAATCTGATAGAAAAGGGGGTTCCAGGACGCGATTAAAAATCAGAAAAATTGCCTAGGACCTACTAGACGCATGTAGGGATAATGTGAATGGTTTACTTGCCTTCAGAAAAATCTACAAATGGGGATTTAGGTTGAAGAAGCCCTCTTTGGCCTGAGCCAAAGAGCCTTCAAATCCTCCCCAATCTGGCTTTTGTGTTGATCTTTAAAGTACACCGGAGTCAGGAAGACGATCCTCTATGTCTAGACTTCCTCCCAGTCGAAGAAGAACGCCGGATGAAGCCTCCAATCGCCGGATCCACGGGTCCAAAGTTTAGGTTTCGCACATGAAAGTTAGGCTTTTTCTCAAGAGAGCAAAAGGGGACTTAATCCGTCGATGGGGTGTTTTTTATAGGATAGGGTTTCAGGGACGCGCTTTAGGTAGGGTTTCTTGACCGTTGGGGTCAGTTACCAAAACAAGAGGTGACAATTTCGGGGGAGTTTCGGGATCTGAAGTCGCAACAGATCTAGGAGGCTAACGTCAATATCACTGGCCGCCAATATGTACTTGGCATCCATCGATGTGGTTGCTGACTCACCATTAACGTCAACTCATGTTGACGCCAACAGGTCGTCTGCACATAACTTAAAACTACAGAAAATCATATTTACACCATACCAATACATAAACTATACAATGTACACTTCAAAAATAGTACTATCCATGCAATGTAATTATATATATATATATATATATATATATATATATACACACAATAGGTATACATGCCTAAATTTACATCAATCTATCAATTAGTTTATTTACATACACATATACATCTATACATACAAACATCTATTTCTACCATAAGCAAACACCTATACAATAGAGAAAAATTCTAGGGCCTTACAACAAAAGCAGGTTGAGAGTGTATGAAAATGGTACCTTCTACCATACCCCCTTCCTCCGGTAGGTCAGCGTCTACAACAGCATTAAGGTGTCCCTGACGCCGTGGTACATTCTGGGCCTTCCCTGGCTGGTCCTTCAACATATGTCAGTCAGGTATGTGGTGGTCTCGACCACCACACCTCAAGCATGCCCTGAGCTTCTTCCAACATTCTTCTGCTCGGTGTCCTAGTTTGTCACAGAATCGGAAGTTCTCAGCTAACTACCTTCCTTCCACCTTGACTTTCTTGTCCATAGCATAGTCTCTTCCAGCATTCGGCCTCTTGTTGTTGTTATTATAGATGTTGTTGTTGTGGTTGTTGTTGTTTCAGAAAGTTGCCGCGGTATTGGCTGCTCCTTTCTTTATAAAGGTCGGCTTTGAGATGTCTTTCCCCATTATGCCTTCTACCTTTGTCATGGTGTCTTCTACTAACTGGGCTCTTTGGACCATCTCGGTGTATGTTTGAATGTTATGAGGTCCGAGCTTTTCAATGAACATGGGCCTGAGCCCATCCATGAACCAGTTGGCCTTTAGCCTCTCAGTTCCCACTAGTTGTGCGGAGTATACGGCCAAACGAGCAAACAGAGCTTCATACTCAGCCACAGACATGCTCTTTTGCTTAAGTGCGGCAAATTCCACAGCCTTCTTCTCTTTCACCCTGTCCGAGAAGTATTTTCCCCGGAATAATGAAAGGTTGCCGAATTATACTATATGGTAATCTAGAAGGGGGGTTGAATAGATTACTACCAATTAAAGTTTACTACCACCTTCTTTTGATGAAAAACACAAACTTTTGAGACTTGCAACAGAGTGTAAACTAAACTTAGATGTGTTAGTTATAGATAGATAGAGTAGCAATTTATCTAGTGTGTGTGAAAACAACGTGCCTACCAAATATCTAACGTAAAGACGTGCAAACCATAGGACACGAGGTTTTAAGTTGGTTCATAGTACACACTTTGTGTATCCTACGTCCACCGTCCACACACACACGCAGAAACACTGCTTATGAGCTAGTTCAAAACTACAACTCACACACATGAGTTGTCTGATGTGAAACCACGATCAGATCAACACAGACCACGTAGATCACATACAAGAATCACTTGATCCACAACCATACACAGAAGTAAAAATAGAGACTTAGAAGGGTTATGAGTTGGAGAATCAAATCCTTATGTAGAACTCTCTACAGGTCGTCTGGATGATCTTCAAACTTTGTCTTGACAGGTTCAAGTTGATGTAGAATCTTGAGTCACCGACGAACTGACTTCACCTATGCTTGGAAGACAGATCTTCTTGTTTTATGGGCGGCAGGTTGAAGCAGAGCAGCAGAGAGACTTCTTCTCTTGGATTTTCATAGGGTATTGGATGGTGGCTGCTTCTGTACGTAATTAACTCCAAAGAGTTCCTTTTATATGGGTGTTGAAGTATAGAGAGTCGTGGAACAAGGAAACACCCACATAGGAAACATATAGAGATCTCGTATTGAGATTTTGTTTACGTCTGTCTACAGGCCTTAGATCATCTGTCGACAGCTAGAGACAAATTTGCATTTGCCAGATCTCTAAACTTCGGGGAAGGGTTTTCCTGTAGGTAGCTGTCGACAATCGACTGGGAGTTTTCTATCTGACAGGCAGCTGACGAGCTGTCGACATGTGCTTGTCTTTTGTGCTTTTCTTGATCTCTTTGCTCTTGTTTTAACACACTGTCTTTTGTGCAATCTCACCTACATGTAAGACCATTGTTAGTGAGATAACGTGAACATTTAAATGATCAAGTTGAACATGTGTTTGCATGGTTCATGAAGTGTTCATCAAGTACTCATGTATTGCTTATCAATTGTTCATCATCAAAAACAATCATCAAATATAAATTCATGTAAACCCAACATTCTCCCCCTTTTTAATGATGACAAAAATTTTCAATTAATGCACAATTGAGTTGTAATTGAGTTCTCCCCCTTTTGACAACATCAAAAAATATACATCATACATACAGGAAGTAAGCAAATAACTGTGAATTTCATTGAGGTGTCAATCATTACACACAGTTACAACAGTAGAAATAACGTAACATTAGGAATTACAACAGAAGAAGACAACATCACGACCAAGACAAACTAGTGCATCAACACTATGACCATGACCGGCAACAAAAGACACTTAGACTCTCTAAGTAGCATCATCGCCAGGCAGTGCAGAGGCCTGACGGATGTCACGAAGCTCAGTAGAAAGCCTAGTGAAGCGGAGCTAGAGCTGGACTTGAGTATCCGCGAGTGTGTCAATGCTTGTATCCACGGTGTCCAAACGTGCATGGAGCTTATCAAAACCAGTGGACATCTGAAGCTGTAATTGTGCTAGAAGATCACGCACGGAAGGCTCAGCAGCAGAATCACTAGCGGCAACACTAACGTCATCTCCCGGAGCATCGAGATGCTCAGACGGGGAGTCTTCATCAGCATCGTCATCATGATCATCATAATCTTCATCATCCTCCCGATCTCCATCCATAGCAGTAGCTGGTGCCTTACCCTTGAGTTCTCGTGTGACAACCCCATCAATCAGCTTATACCCCATCCTATGTGCAGCAGTGAGATCAAAACTACTGCGAGAATTGAGCTCGACACATTCACTGTCAGGAATGTTGATGCCAATGAACCGAAGAAGGGAAGTGATTGGGCAGGCATATGGCATGGATCTCCTGGGGTTATAATAACAGTGAAGGATTAAGCCAAGCATGAGGGCAGGTAAGTTGATTTGCTCACACTGGAGGAAGAAGGTAAAAATGGATTTCTGAACTTCAGTGACAAGTTCCCGACTGCCATGCTTTGGTGCAATCAGGGTGGTGAAGATATGATGAATCATCTGGTTCAGTGGGGGAAAAGAGTTGGCATTGAGTTTGGCAATTTTCTTGGTGCCATCATACGGTTGGAGGGTGATGAGGTGAAAGTACTCAGAGGCAGACGGGTGATGGGTGAGTATATCAGCACCAGAGTTAGGGATTTGAAGTGTTGTGCTAAAGAGATTAGCAGTAAGTTTGAAAGGGGTGCCCTTTACAGAGGTGTAAAACACCTGTTTCTCGGAGTAGCCAAGATTGTTGAAAAATTCACTGACGGCAGTAGGAGAATAGACCTTATGGGAATAGAGAAATACCGTCCAGCCCTGGGTGTCAAAGAGGGGTTGGAGGTTCGAAAACTGGTCTGCCAAGGACATGAAATCAACATACCGAGGCTGTACAAACTTGGTAAAGGATCCCTTAGCCCGTGTGAGATTCAGACGAGGAGGAACCATGAGTTCGGGGAACAGATCATCCGATGCTTCGTCCGGCGCTCAGCGGGAGCCCGGGAGCCTTTGCCTGCTTCAGAGGAAGCGGGACGACGATGGGAGACCATCTTCTTCGCCGTGGAAGCCATGGGAATGGCAAGAACGAAGTACAGAGGAGCGATGAAGGGAAGAGAGATACAGTCGGAAGAGAGAAAGCAGGAGGGTGACAGGGTAGGGTTTGCGCTATGGAGAAGGAGGGTTTTAGGTTGGGGATGGTTTTGGTGGTAGAGAAGGAAGAAGGGGCGTGGGTGCCTTTTTAAGGAGTTGGGATGGGATTTGAAAAGGAAAAGGTCCCACCAAATCAGTCCCGAAGTGGCGCGCCCGTTGGGTTACACAAAATAGGCTGGCTGCCGGCTGTCGACAGATGCACAAGTGCCTGTCGACAGGCGTACACAAAAATGTGCCAGAATGGAAATTTTTCGAGGAATTTGTTAATGAATTGCTGAGCAGTGTGTATCCAATGAATATAGAAGGTGTAAAATAGGTGGACACATAGTTTAAACTATCATACTCATTGAGATTAAGTCAAGTCAATATCCTCAATGGTTTAAACATAATGCTTAAAAAGTTGCAGGTTGGAGCATGAAGAGAACATCTTACCAAAACTAAGGGGATTACCATAACACCTGTTGAATAACAAAATATTGTAGACGAACACGATTCCAAGTAAAGGATGGTCACATGGTTGATGAAGAAAATGTCTACATAGATGGCTAGCCATAGACACCAATGGACCTGGAATTTATCAAACAGTGGAGGCTTCACACTATTTCTTTTTGATTTTTTTTGTTTAACAAAATGCAATGGGAAAAGTGATAATTAGGATCACGAACACCTTTTGACGTGAGGGTAGACATGTTTAGTGCCCTTACCCTCAGTTACTCGGTGAGAGTGACCATCATACCATTCTACAGAGTTAATGAGTAAGCTTTTTGACGCGAGGACAGACATTTGTGATGCCCATGTCCCCGGTTACTCAGAAATACACATCATTGCTCTATCTTTATCCCAATTTTTGAGTTGTATTGAGATATGAGAAATAGGTAGCTTTTCTCCTTTCTTTGAATTTTATCATGTTATGTTCTGTTTGAAAATCAAGGTCAAATAATGTATGTGGTTAACAATCAATGCTAGACATAGAGTTCAATGACCATAGGACTGATCAAGACACTTGTGAACAGTGTGTGCCTACAAGAGAGTTATGCAAGGGAGTTAGGTGATATCCATTAGATTAGATCAATATTCTCAGAATGATACAACCTAGACTCTTACATGAGTAGTATGTCAAAATCATGGTGATACAGACAATGGCTTTAATATCATACGGGTATAAGTGATTAAAACATGCATAGACACCCAAGTGACACCTTACTTGAAAGGCATGAACCTGCTGAAAGAGAATGTTGTGAGATATCCAAGAAATGCATGGGAAGTGTGTGGCTGTCGACAGCTAGAAGGAGCCTGTCGACCGATGTACACAGACAGAAAAGTGGCTATTTTGGGAAATAAAAAACTGTGCTTGGCTGCCGACAGATGAATTGTTGTCTGTCGACAGAAACATGCAGAATGCAAAAACTGGTGTCTGTGGAGCCTGATCTGTCAATAGGATGGAGCAAGGTTGTCGACAGCTGCTTGTGCAGAACAGATTGAAGGCTAGGATGAAAGAGGAAAAGAGATATGTGATGTGAGGAAAAAGAAGGTATGTGAAATATGATTAATTTCCCTCAAGATGTCAATCATCTAACCTAAACTTGCTACCCCATAGTATGTGGTCATATGGACACAAACAATCAAGTACTTCAAGACACATTTGCACAAATTGTGCAATCAAATGTACACAATTTCATGAATAAGGACAGACTATGAAGAAATCCATTTGTTTAAGAATGAAAGAAAGGGCAAAGTGAAAAGAAACTAAATACCTTATAGAAAGTAAATGACCCTTATTTACAACTTAACTATGGATATGTGGCGTAGAATTTTTTCTCACGCATAATGACAGTTTCCAAACAAGCATAACTTGTTCTTCCACAAATCACCATTTGATATACCACATAGTTGGTGCACACAAGGAACATATACTTAAGATTTGGTATGAGTTTCATTGCATTTTGCACAAACCCAATTCTCTTCTCAATGTTGTGAATCTATCCTAAGCTAGTGGTTTTGTAAAAATATCAGCGAATTGTTTTTCAGTGGGTAAGAAGCTAATGTCCAAGGTTTTGTTGGCTACCTCATCTCTCAAGAAGCGATGTCTTATTTCGATGTGTTTTGTCCTAGAGTGTTGGACTGGGTTCATTGAAAGATTGATGGCACTAGTGTTGTCAAATAAGCTAGGCGTGCATCCAATTTCAATATTGTAGTCAGACAAGTGACTTTTTATCCACAACACTTGAGCTGCATAACTCCCTGCAGCAACATATTCTGCCTCTGCAGTGGAGAGTGCAACCGAGTGTTGCTTCTTGGATGCCCACGAAACCATGCAACCACCATGAAATTGGCAATAACCACTAGTACTTTTTCTATCAATTTTACATCCAGCATAATCAGCATCGGAATATGATATCAAATCAAAACTACTGTAGCAAACTGATTTTTTGTGAAAAAATAAATAATTAAAACCTAGCTAAATGGATATTTAAATGAAAAGAGCATTAAATAAAACCCATTAAATGGAAAAGAGTAATGGGCTTTGCTTAATGGATCCTCTAGAATTTATTGGGTCAAAAATATGAATTTACAAAGGGAGAATAATAAGAAAATACACTAAATTCGGAGTTTTATTATATCCTAACTGGAAAGGGGTTATTAAAGCAATAAAAGTGGCAATTAGAGTTGGAATTGGATTCCTAGACCTACCCCATATAGTCTAGCACGAATTTAGATACTATCCTAACCCAATTAGAGATTGGAAAGCAAGAGAGGAAAGGTGGAGTTAGGATATCTCGTAATTAAGAGGAATTTGAGTAGTAGTAGGAATAGGAACTTGTATTTATATAAATACACCTCTTAAACCCTCATGGCCGGCCCTAGCTCGTGCAAAGGGGTTCTTGGACGTAGAGAAGAGGCCAAAGAGGAGGAGAAATCGAGGAGAGGAAGATCAATCAAGCTTCTTCCTTCGTTCTTGGAGTTTTAAGCCCTAGAAGATAAATCGAGTCAAAGGTAGGCATTCTCACGAGCAAAATTAAATTAAACTCATTTGTAGGTAGTTCCAATCACTAGGAAAAAAAGCCCTCTTATTTCATAATTTTCCATCGAGACAATCTTTTGTTCTTGATTTTAGAAGATCTGCAAACATGAATACCCCGAGACATCATGTTTAATTCTAAACTCTATTTAAACTTGATCCCATGCTACGAAATTTTTACTGTAGATACTTCATGTTGTTAGGGATCTTTTGCCCCTGAAAGCTCTAATTTTTGTTGAGCATGTTGCTCGAATTAAATCAATCTTGCTCTCTGTATCATGTTCCTTGTTACTCGTTATTGTTCATGATCAAACCACGTTCAATCCATGCTCTCTCTCTAATTCCTATTTACTGGAAGTACTCTCGCATGTCTAGTTTCATTTGCCACTGGTTTCATGATTTTTCATCGTGTATACAATTAGTTATGATATTCTGAACGACCTTGTATCAAAATCTGATATTCCTGGACCGCAATCCAAGACAGAGCAGAACTCTGTAAGACTCAGTCCATGGACCTGAGAATGCGACGGCCTGACAGGTCGCGTTCTCAAGCCCATCGCGACGCCTCTGCTTGTTGCGTTCTGAATGCGACAGTACCCTACGTCGCGTTCTGGCCTTCTGTTCTGGTAGCCCTGTCGCGACCCGTACAGGACCCTGTTGCGTTCTATCATGACCCGTCGCGACCCTTACATGGGTACGTCGTGATCACAGAATTTTGCATGAAAACCCATAAAATTTATTGCTCTCACTTTCTATCAGTCACACACGCAATAAAAACACGTGTTTTAAAATGGAGCCATATTGAATGCTTTAAAATACATATTCACGACTTCTTTTCTATCTATGATTTCTCGTACACATGCACACACATGAACCATCCATATATGGCATAAAATAACTCATTGTGTATCTGGTAATTTATTGCAATTAAGTATATTAATTGCCCTATTTTAAAGGACTTGTATTCGTTTCTTGCGTGGTTTATATACCGATATCGACGCTCCACTGTTCCAGAATTCCTCTAGAACGTCGAGCAATTGTTTTATATACACACTTTACTTGGCTTGTGGTGAACTCTCCGTAGGATATTCCTTTCGCCGGACTAGTGAACCCTTGCACAAGGTCTCCGTAAGTCTCCTCTGGTCATGGATTCCCACATGGTCGACGAGCCGGTTGTACCCTAACACCCATTACACCTTCAGGGATCGATATGATCCAAACGGCTATTAGAAGTTTGCTCTTACCTTGAATCACGTCGGACCTCTAGACTTGTGCATATCATGGCCAGTGGGAAGATCGTGAATTCCACCTGACTGCCAATACGACGTGCGCGTGTTGTGCAACTGTTACTATCACCTGTTACTCGTCGCATTACGTGCAATGTCCATTAGCTCTCATCTATACTTTACTTGCTCATCTATTCACGTTCTCTCTACTATCTCGTCTATTCATCTAGTGCTCTCAACTATTCTTGGTACTCTGTATTGGCCATTGACTGATTGTCTAAAGATACAATATAACCAATGCCTGGCAATATCTAAAGGGCCCGATCTGGTCCTAGGATGTGCACCCGAAAGTGCCAGTGCCCATGGGAGTTAAATGATCAGAGTGTTTGGCATTACACTCAAGTGCTATCTATCTCGACTATGTATATGACAATCAAAACACAAAACGTGCTATACTCTCTTGATGTCTAGAATGACAAACAAGTGCTATACTCGTCGTGCTATTATTATACTTGTGCTAGTTGTGCTATGTCCATCCTTCTATTCATGCTATACTTGATACTTGTACTTTTTTTGGAAACTATACTCGATATCATGCTATTGTGCTATCCTGTTACCTGTTGTGCTATCCCTTGCTATATTTTGACTCTCTTGTATCTACTATCTTTAGATACTCTGCCATTAAATGCGTTAATTATTTTAAGCTTGCTTGAGCCTGAGATTTAAGTCCTACTGGGCGTTATCGCTCACCCTACGTTATTTGATGTTGTGTTCTCAGGTGAGACCGAGGATGACACATACACTCACGAGGAAGGGAATGACCAAGAGTGAAGCCAGGAGTACCCCCGAGTCATTATATTATCTTAGAGTTGTAGTTAGTTATTTCCTTTTATTGCAATGTAATTGGGCCCTTGTCACGCCCCGAATATTTAGCAGCGGAATAAATACCGGGGGACGTGAACGATACAAACCGGCGTATCACAGTTGAATAGTGCAGAGTCACATTCAGATATAACAACACATTCAAGACTATAATATGGTCACCAATAGTATACTTTAATTCATTTCATTCAACTAGATACAACCTCACGTAAGAAGAATTAACCAAAGAGTCCATTATTCAAATAATCTTCCAGAAAAGTTTCACTATTACATAGACAACTCAATTTCTATTTATAATCTGTCATCTATTCTAGGACGGGTGCTCATCACTCTTGCCCAGTCCCATCTGACTCCACGGGTTCTTCATCACTACCTAAAAAAGGGCAGGATGATAGGGGTGAGCGAACTAGCTCAGTAGGATTTATATCTCAATCACGTGCGGGCACTAGTATACATGATTAACATTTTATATAGGCAGATATGCTGATGAGTATGCTGACAATGCATGCTTTTCTAACAAGTTGAATAGCAAAGTAGAACGGATAACATGTCAGATCAAATGTCGAGTTCCATATACAATGGACAGATATTTCAAGAATAAAATCAGGTCAGAAGAGATTGACCATATTCAAGCAGAGTTCATGTGTTCACAAGAACAAACGTATCATATAATGTCAAGTCAAACTTATCAAGTCAAACAGGAGGCACATATTCACAATCTTGCATGTCAGGTGTGCTATGCCAAGCACCAAGAGTCCATACTCCCTCGGTTAACAAGTACGTTGGGGCGCTCCTCCCCAGGACCGGACAGGGCCCTATTGCACAGGCATTGTATCAAGTTTTGGACCGGAGTCCCACGATGTGCCGAACAAACAGATTCATATTATGGCCACAGATTTTCAATGACAAGCTCATAGTAAAAGAAACATGATCATTCATAGAGTCAAGGAATGACAAATAGCTCAAAAGAACAAGGCAGGATAACGACGTATCTTATGTTTCATAATTCTTTAATGTCTTGACATGAGGGTGTTTCAAAAGACAGATCATATGTAGAACATGAAATTTCCTAACATGTATGCATATGACAATAATCAATCAGACACCGGAAAACATGTAACCATGAAACTCATATGCAAATCATAACATTAACACCACTAATATGTCCATACTAATCATGTATTCATCCCCACATTCATATCATATTCTTATCTTATCAATTGACAATAAGCAAGATCACAAGATAATCCAATGATCATAAGAACAATCAAAATTTACACATTAGAATCATATTCATATCATTACCATTTCCTTTAATGGTTTGATTTATTTGAAGTCCATGCATACCATATAACATCATGTACATGCTTGAAGACATCATGAAATGATTAGTCTCAAATTATACAAAAATCTTGTAAGGATAGTGTCGACACTAGATCAGGTGGTGCCGACACCATGCTCTAAACACAAGACACAATCAGGTAAAACTGGTCAGGTAGTGTCGACACTAGTTCAGGTGGTGTCGACACAGTGCCTCAAATACAAGACAAAAAGGTCAAGTCGTGTCGACACGAGTCCAGGTGGTGTCGACACAGTGCTTCAATTGCAAGACAAAACAGTCAAGTAGTGTCGACACGAGTCCAGGTAGTGTCGACACTAGAGACAGCTTCCAGAAAACCTTCTGGTCAATATGGGACAGTGTGTCGACACTAGCATAGGTGGTGTCGACACTAGATCAGCTCCCAGAAGCTTTCTGGGTCAAACTGGGGGAGTGTGTCGACACTAGATGGGGTGGTGTCAACACTAGAGGGCTTCCCAGAACACCATCTGGGCTGTTTTGGGACAGCAGGTCGACACTAGCACAGGCAGTGTCGACACTAGTGGCTTTCCCAGAACACAACACATGGTCATGTGGAACCCGATGACACATCTCATGCAGCGATTCACTTACGACTCTTATAAATATTTAAAGAGTGACATTTAGACAAAACGTAAAACATGAAAGATGAAGAGGACAAGTAGTAGAATAACTTTAATGTTGAGGGTTTGATCTAATTCGGTCTCGAATCCTGAGAAAAACATATGAAGAACAGAAAGTCAAGTGTAGCCCGAAATCATAGTATCATGCAGAAACTCTCTTATCATGCTCCTAACTCTCTAACGAAGGATTTTTGGACAAAATGTCCAACATAGAAGATGATAGTAACTTCAATTGGAAGAACTTTCATGAAGAAAGCTTAGTCAAATTTGGTCTTGAATCGTGTGCACAATATGACGAACGAGAAAAGCCCTAACTATGCAAGACTTCGGGAAAATCACCAATACACAAAGAATACTCCATGAAAATTAGGCAAATCAAGTGCAAATGATCCTAGACTCAAAGAACTACATGTTGGCATTGGTTTTCTTTAATCTTGGCCCAAGAACACTTACCTTTATGAAGATCTAAAACATGTTGATGTTCTGGACACAACAGAGGATGCAGGGGATGAAACTCCGGATTCCCAGCCTTTCTCCTGTTCCTCAGAAGTTCTTGCTTGCTTCCAAACGACTCCAACTTCGTTGTTAAACCTTCCCCAAGAGTTTAGGGACGAGTTCTTATAGTTTTAGGATGTTGTTAAGAGTCCTAATGATGCTAGGAAAGGGGCTACGAGCTCTGTTTCCTAATTTCCAGAAAATCTGGGATTCCTTTACTTAAAAGAGGTAGCCAAGGTTTAGGAAACCACTAATTGAGATTGAGTTCGGTTTTGGCTTACCTTACATGACTACTCATCCATAATATGACTCTAAATTACCCTCCCTAATTACTGCATAATTACATACACGAATTTCTGGGTAATTTTCTGTCCTAGTTTGTTCATATCCTTGGGCCAAATATGCTCTATTGGCCAAATCTTATTAATAGGTTATTAACACATGGTATTAGAAGTCTCTCCAATACATTTATTTATTTTTATCCCTCTATATTTCTGAAATTTTAAATTGCTAAATTTCCGGGGTGTTACATCCTCCCCCACTTAAGAAATTTGGTCCCCAAATTTATGCGTAATGGTGTAGTTCGTACCTGAGAATAGCTCCGGGTGGTTTTTCTGCATTCTATCCTCTGTTTCCTAGGTAGCATTAGTAACTCCATCTCGACTCCATTGGACCTTCACCATAGGTATAGTACGATTCCTGAGTCGCTGAATCTTCCGATCCAACAGTTTGATCGGCTTCTCTTCATAAGTCAGGTCCTCCCGAATCTCCAAGTCCTCGTGATCAATTACATGGTCGGGATTGAATAAGTACTTCCGCAGCATGGATATGTGGAACACATTATGCACGTTTGCAAGTTGCGGAGGTAGTGCAAGTCTATACGCCACCTGACCAATTCTTTCCAGAATTTCAAATGGCCCTATAAATCTGGGACTTAGTTTTCCTTTGATCCCAAATCTTTGTATTCCCCTCGAAGGTGAGACCTTCAAGAAAACATGTTCGCCAACCTGAAATTCCAGTTCTCTCCTTCTCTTATCTGCATAACTCTTTTGTCTGGATTGTGCTATCTTCAGACGTTCCCTGACAATCTGAACCTTCCGGACAGTGGCCTCAATCAAGTTGGGTCCAACCCATTGGTTCTCCCCAACCTCTTCCCAACAAATGGGTGATCTGCAACTCCTGCCATATAAGGCTTCAAATGGAGCCATTTTGATACTGGCCTGATAACTGTTGTTATATGCGAACTCCATCAGGTACAACTGATCATCCCATCGACCTTTGAAATCCAGCACTAAAGCACGAAGCATATCCTCCACAAATGGATTGGTCCTTTCAGTTTGTCCATCAGTCTGAGGATGGAAGGCAGTACTAAAGTTTAATTTAGTACCCATTGCTGCTTGTAAACCCTTCCAGAAGTGTGAAGTAAATCTAGGGTCCCGATCTGATATTATGCTAGATGGAACCCCGTGCAATCTAACTACTTCCTTAACATATAGAGCGGCCAACACATCTACTGACCATGTACTCTTGATCGGAAAGAAGTGAGCCAACTTAGTCAATCGGTCAACTATTACCCAAATTGCATCCTTACCACCTCTAGTCTTGGGCAATCCCATGATAAAGTCCATACCGATACTATCCCACTTCCACTCTGGGATTTCTAGTGGTAGCAGTCCACCAGCCGTACGGAAATGTTCGGCTTTGACTTTCATGCATGTCAAACTGTATGCCACATGATCGGCCACATCCCTCTTCATGTTTGGCCACCAGTACGACCTTTTTAAATCTTGGTACATCATTGTTGATCCTAGATGAATCATATATTTGGACTGGTGAGCTTCATTCAGCAACCTTTTCTTGAGTTCTTCATGATCAGGGACACATGTTCTACCTCTGAATAATAATCTTCCTTCTGCTGATAGAGTAAAGTCGGGTCATTGTTCTAACTTCTCTCTGATCTGAACTAAGAGTGGGTCTTCTCCTTGTTTCTCCTGGATTTCGGTCAGTAGACCGGATTGTATTTGGAGATTAGAAATCATTACTTGTTTCTCCTTCTTTTCCATGTCCAAATTCAGACTTGCAAATTGCTCCAGTAACTTCCATTCGCCCAGCATCATACTAGCTAGAACAGTTCCTGGTTGTCTACTTAGAGCGTCTGCCACTACATTGGCTTTCCCAGGGTGATATTGGATGGAAAAGTCAAAGTCCTTAAGGTACTCTAACCACCTTCTTTGTCTCATATTAAGCTCTTTCTGTGAGAACAGGTATTTCAAACTCTTGTGGTCAGAAAAGACTTTAAATTGCTCACCATAGATATAATGCCTCCAAATCTTTAAGGCGAATACCACAGCTGCTAACTCCAAGTCATGAACTGGATAGTTCACTTCGTGGATCTTCAACTGTCTGGAAGCATACGCTATTGCCTTCCCTTGTTGCATTAGGACACATCCCAGTCCAGTACCAAAAGCATCTGAATAAATTTCAAATCCTCCCTCTTCAGTGGGTAAGACGAGGACAGGGGCAGTAGTCAGACACTTCTTCAGGTTGTTGAAACTTCCCTCGCAATCATCAGTCCATACAAATGGATTTTCCTTCCGAGTCAGCTTGGTTAATGGTACTGCAATCTTTGAGAAATCCTTTATAAACCTTCGATAATACCCAGCTAATCCCAGAAAACTCCTGATCTCTGTGACGCTTGTCGGTCTTTCCCATTTCAACACAGCCTCAACCTTTGATGGATCTACAGCGATACCATCTTTGGTCACCACATGCCCGAGAAAGGATACCTCCTCAAGCCAAAATTCACATTTACCTAACTTGGCATATAGTTTGTTCTCCCTCAAAATCTACAATGAAATCTTCAAATGCTCCTCATGATCTTCCTTTGTTTTGGAATAAATCAATATATCATCGATGAATACTACCACGAACTTATCAAGATATGGGCGATAAATGCTATTCATCAGTTGCATGAAAACTGCAGAGGCATTTGTTAGTCCAAAAGGCATAACAATAAATTCATAATGCCCATACCTGCTTCGGAAGGCAGTCTTGTGAATGTCTTCTCCTTTGATCCTCAATTGATGATAACCAGATCGGAGATCTATTTTAGAGAAGTACCTAGCTCCAGATAATTGATCAAACAACTCATCAATTCTCGGCAGAGGGTATTTGTTCTTGATGGTTAACTGATTCAGTTGTCTGTAATCTATGCATAGCCTCATCGACCCATCTTTCTTCTTGACGAAGAGGACAGGTGCACCCCATGGCGATGTGCTTGGTCGGATGAAACCCTTCTCTAACAGTTCCATCAGTTGCTCTTTTAATTCTTTCAGTTCCGCGGGGGACATTCTATATGGTGCTCTTCATCCTTTTCCAATTTTTCTTTTAGCTTATCATGTTCACTTTGGAGAGATTCAAGGGAGTTCATTAGACCTTCCTTTTCTTTTTGAGTTTCTTGCAATTTTATTTTCAAACTGTCCATCTCCTCACAGTGAGCTTCCTCATCAATTTTCATCATCTCAATTTCTTTGCTCAAGGATGCAATTTGTTCATCATTATTAGTGCCATGAACAAGAGAATTGATTTTCTTTTTGAGTGCTTTAATTTCAGACTTAAATTCACAGAGCTTTTCAAATAAGACTATATAGGCTTCTTCCCATTCTTCAACTATATAACTATCAAAGGAAGAATTTACCTCATTGGAGTCATCGCTTCTTGCCATTAGACTTTGAACTTGTTCATCTCTAGAGGTAGCTTGTTCGTCCTCATCTGCATCTTCATCACTCCAAGTAGCCATCATTGCTTTGGCTTTCAGGAAGGTGAATTTCTCCTTCTTCAGTTTCTTCTTGAGCTCAGGGCATTCTCCTCTCATGTGCCCTTGTTTCTTGCACTCATAGCATACAATGTCAGATTTTTTGTTAGACTCAAATTTATTTGAAAAATCTTTCTTTTGAAAAGGTTTAGAGTTACCTGACCCTTTCCTTTTGAATTTGAGGAATTTCTTGAATTGTCTGGTGAGCATGGCCATATCATCATTCTCACTATCACTAGAAGTTTCAAGCTCATCACTTTCCTGTTGAACATCTTTTTTGGAACCTGAAGAATTTTTCTTGGAGGCTTTTAAGGCGATTAACCTTTTTAGGTTTTCTTCAGTTTCTTTCCTTTTCATATTTATTTCATATGTCATCAGGGAGACAATTACTTCATCTAGTTTCATCTTTGAGATATCTTTTGAATCCTCAATGACAGTGGCCATGGTGTTCCATGAGGATGGAAGAGACCGAAGTATCTTCCTCATTAAGTCACTTTCTGAGTATTCTTTCTTAAGACCCTTCAGACCATTTATTATTAGCATGAACCTTGCAAACATGTCTGAGATGGTTTCATCATTGTTCATCTTAAACATTCCATACTCAGAAATTAGCATGCTTGCTTTTAATTCCCTTACCTCGGACGTACCTTCGTAGATCAGTTCAAGTTTGTCCCACATCTCTTTCGCTAAAGTGCATGTGGAGACCCTTGAGTATTCTTTGGGATGAACTACGAACTGCATCATGTTCAGGGCACTCCAGTTGAGAGTTCCCTTCACAATCTGGTCCTTCTTCCAGTTGTCTTCATCCTCGGGAAGTGTGTATGCTCCTTTGCTGACAATCTTCCATAATTCGAAGTTTTGTGCTCTCAGAAACACCTACATGAGGTTTTTCCAATAGGGATAATCAGTACCATCAAAGAAGGGTGGCCTGGTCACAGAGTGTCCTTCGGCCATGTACCCCTTATTAGATTCCATGAGATCGAAACTCTCCTAATCGTAAGATCAAATAAATACAACAGTAAATTAGAGAAACCTTGCTCTGATACCAATTGAAAGGTTGCGGAATTATACTAAATGGTAATCTAGAAGGGGGGTTGAATAGATTACTACCAATTAAAGTTTACTACCACCTTCTTTTGATGAAAACACAAACTTTTGAGACTTACAACAGAGTGTAAACTAAACTTAGATGTGTTAGTTATAGATAGATAGTGTAGAAATTTATCTAGTGTGTGTGAAAACAACGTGCCTACCAAATATCTAACGTAAAGAAGTGCAAACCATAGGACACGAGGTTTTAAGGTGGTTCGGAGTACACACTTTGTGTATCCTACGTCCACCGTCCACACACACACGCAGAAACACTACTTATGAGCTAGTTCAAAACTACAACTTATACACACGAGTTGTCTGATGTGAAACCACGATCAGATCAACACAAACCATGTAGATCAAGTACAAGAATCACTTGATCCACAACCACACACATAGAAGTAAAAACAAAGACTTAGAAGGGTTCTGAGTTGGAGAATCAAATCCTTATGTAGAACTCTTCTACAGGTCATCTGGATGATCTTAAAACTTCATCTTGACAAGTTCAAGTTGATGTAGAAGCTTGAGTCACCGACGAACTGACTTCACCTACACTTGGAAGATGGATCTTCTTGTTTTCTGGGCGACAGGTTGAAGCAGAGCAGCAGAGAGACTTCTTCTCTTGGATTTTCTTAGGGTATTCGATGGTGGCTACTTCTGTACGAAATTAACTCCAAAGAGTTCCTTTTATATGGGTGTTCAAGTATAGAGAGTCGTGGAACAAGGAAACACCGACATAGGAAACATATGGAGATCTCGTATTGAGATTTTGTTTACGTCTATCGACAGGCCTTAGATCATCTGTCGACAGCTAGAGACAAGTTTGCATTGGCCAGATCTCTGAACTTCCGAGAAGGGTTTTCCTGTAGGTAGTTGTCGCCAGTCGACTGGGATCTGTCGACAGATGGCTATGTTCAGAACCTGGTGTTTTCTGTCTATAGTTTTCTGTCGACAAGCAGCTGAGGAGCTGTCGAGAGGTTCTTGTCTTTTGTGCTTTTCTTGATCTTTTTGCTCTTGTTTTAACACACTGTCTTTTGTGCAATCTCACCTACATGTAAGACCATTGTTAGTGAGATAACGTGAACATTTAAATGATCAGGTTGAACATGTGTTTGCATGGTTCATGAAGTGTTCATCAAGTACTCATGTATTGCTTATCAATTGTTCATCATAAAAAACAATCATCAAATATAAATTCATGTAAACCCAGCAAATAATTCCAAGAATCCTTCCATTCTAGTTCCATCGCATTGGGCAGATGAGCTGATGTGGCCTTCCACCACGCTCGCGCGTCCTTGCTAAACTGAAAGTAGCAAGTATCACCTTCTCCCGATTTGTGCTTTTACATGACTTGAAATATCCTTTCTATCTCTTCTTTCCAGTTTTCTTCCTTGTCTGGATCAGGGGATCCAAAGAAATGAGGAGGGTTTAGACTCCCGAAATTACGGTGAAGATCACCGGCTCTGTTCCTAGAAGCTGCAGCCTGATTTCCAGCCTGAACTACGTTTTCTAATGCCCGAGTTAACTCTGCCACTATTTCTTGCATAGCCTGTCAGTGATTGCGTTCATTCCTATCTGAGTGTAGGAGTTATAAGGTTCTTGAGAAAAGGATAAGAACCAATTAATGTCTCTAGATACATTATAAAAGTCAATGGGTAGGAGTGCTTAGTTTATTCTAACATATTCCCAGTCTGTACCCATTCTCACCAGGTACTATGTGTATGATCCATGACGTAAGTTCTGATGTCACCTGAACCTAGGACTTAAATATTCCTATTGTTTCCTAGGCCGTGATACCACTAAACTGTCACGTCTCGAGTATTATGCAGCGGAAATATTCGAGAGAATTAAATAGAGTCAATATTCCAAGACGTGAACAGTTGGCAAATAAGCCTCTAGCTAGCAAGCACTAAATGTGTATCAACACAACATAACAATAGGGCCCAAATAATGAACTCAACTAAACTTGTATTCAATCTCAACTCATTGTTTCAAAATAGCACTAATACAACTCTTCCATTATGGAATAACAGGACTAAGACTCAAATAAAGGAAAATTACATGTAATCCCACTTCCTACTACATCAATCTAACACTCATTCTAACTATTGATAGACGCATAACTTGGAACGCTCATCACTCGGATGCATTTCTATCCTCGACTTGTTCTTCCTCTTGAACTTCATAATCACCTAGAAGGCTAAAAGTTGGGAATAAGCAATCCAGCCGAGTAGGATTTATATCTCACTGTGCGAACAATGATTTAAGTGATTAACAATTTAGAACTGGGTAAGCATGATTATCAAGATATGCATGAACGATAAATCTCATTAAACACGATACATGAACAAGATAGATTGAGTGATAATGATGGAGCAAGATCTAGAATGAGATAACAAGATAGAACTAGCAATAGATCATTTTGCACAAGTACGTAAGATATCACTTGATGTCAATAGATTCACTAATTGTAATAAATGCAGGATGGCCATATCACGCAAGCAATCAAGCACGAGCACGATCATGTAACACTAATCAAGCACGAAGACACTAATGTAAACCATGGAAGAATCCACCTTGAAATGCACAATAGGACACGTGTATGTAGTTATTGTATCTAGCATTCAACACGTAAGTACTCCCAGCAGAGATGCAATGCCAATAATCATTATACCCCATGGTTAACAATATATTTATGACTCTCCGTCATTGAGGCTAGACTGGAGCCCTTGGACACTCGCCGTGCCCGATCAGCATCTCACTTAACTTCAAATGTAGATACTCACCGTCATTCATGGCCAATAATAAGAGTTTCAATATGTAAGTGATGGTAATGTCATGTTCATGATGATAATGATGTCAATGGTAGCAAGTCATGTGAACATGATTTCATGATAACAATAATTGAGAGATAATTTCAGCGGCATAACAACTCAATTTACACGTTTAGTTAACTCATTACATTAATGGCTTAAGTCCAATCTTTCAAATATTACTAACGAGAACAAGATAAGAGAGTAAGTGCACTCTATCTCCAAGAAACTTCAATGGTACAACCAACTCAGTCTCCATGAGGGAATCCACGAAGTATGGAGAATTACGGAGGTCTTATGAGAAAGGTCACTAGACTGTCGATACGGAATGACCGGCCATGAGTTTCCAATCCCCCAAGAAAGGGTTGCCTACATGTGCAAGTGTGTAGTGTAGTACGTGTCTCAATCCACAATCCATCGGTTGTAAACATGCGGAAAGAAAATAACATGATGACATGAAATTGAAACATACACTTAACTTGACATGGTTTGTAGTATTTTAAGATAACATTTATTCACTTTAACAAGCTAGAGTAGCAAGATGATCAATCAATAGTTTGCAAGAATAGATCATATCATTAAGATAAAATAACATTAGCTTTCACGTTGTTACGTCCTTTTCATGGGTTAATGGCTTTTAAGGCACTGAACAAACTACATACACTTAACAGAACCATGACATGCAAACCATAAACTCTAGACCATGCAAAACAAGTCTCAGGTAGGCCTTTAAATCTACAACCGACACAGTCATCACATTTAAGAAGACAGTACATAGTTCCGAAGCACGAGCATTCTGTAAACAATCAAATCGCGACGATCTAGACCATCACCTTCATGTTTAATATGCGGCGGTCCTGTCTGTTGTGTTCACAACGCGACAGGTACATGTCGCCATCATCCTTCAATCGCGACGGTTCGATACGTCGCGTTCAAGAGATGTTGTCACGCCCCGACATTTAGCAACTGAAAATAAATGTCGAGAGCATGAGCGATACGAGTATGAGTATCACAGTGGAGTAATTCAGAGTAACAACTAAATATAACAAAAGACCTGATACAATAATATTGCCGGCAAAATAATCTTTATTCCATTTCCATCAAACTAATTTAATACCTTACATAATCAGAGCCAAACATCGGGCCAATATTGTATTCCAAGTACATATGACATCAAGGAAAATAAACCTATCTATTACAGTCTCCTCTAACTCTAATCAACTTGGTTGACGTGCTTTGTAGATGGTATATTTGTGAAGCTCGTCACTCTTCCCCGGTCCCAACATTCTCCAAAACTTCATAATCATCACCTAAAAATAATAAGGAAAGTAGGTGTGAGCGCACTAGCGCCCAGTATGATTTATATCTCATGGTGCGGGCATGCTTTACGTAATTAACATGTTAACAGGTATGATGCTATCATGCAATACTCATGGCAATAACGATAGTGACAATGCTCATGTACGATGGAACGATTATCAATGAAAATGATGACAGTATGATCATTTATCAATGTAAGAGATTCGATAACATGTAGCATGTACAATAGATATCTCAAGTTGAATTCTAGAGAATTACAGTGGACAATGACATATTGGATCCAATAACGATGACATGTACAATAGATTTCGCCATTTCACATATAACAGTTCAATCAATCAATCAATCATTCAATAACAGTGTGAAAATTACCCAGATCGATCTTACATTCAATTAGGTGATTGCCAGAGACCTCAATGGATCATACACTATCGTGATTTATAAGTATTTCGGGTGCTCCTCCTAGGACCAGACTAGGCCCTATTTGCACAGGCATAGTTATGAACCGAAGTTCCAATAGTTTCTGGTAATTCCATTCATTCATTTATGGCCAATACGAATTCCAACCGATAGACAGTATGTACTAAAGATCATGTCAATGATAATAAGGAACAAGGCAAGTGGACATGATCCTGAGTAAATTTTTGCAGCATAACAGCTTAATTACTTAAGTTCAATCTTTACATTTAATGGCTTGGTTTCAATGTGTCAAATCACTCTCACGAGAAGTAGATAAGAATAGAGGTGCATTCTATCTTATGGGTACTTCATTGGTACAACCAACTCGGAGTACAGAGAATTACAGAGGTCTTAAGAGAAAGGTTACTAGAATGTCAATACGGAATGTAAGGCCCTCAAATCTTGTACATATAATATTGTTTATTTCTGTGCATATATGTTTGTTTAATGTTTTTATGTTCTGCCCGAAATCCCTGTTTAACATCAACATCCCTTGACGTTAAGAGCAAGTTGACGGCAACTTTTATGTCATTGACTGTATGGCCAGAGGATCTTGACGTCAATATCGATTGACGCCTATTTTCTATTGATGGCAGCAAAGTGGTCGTTTACTTCTCCGACTGTGTTTGAGATTCTAGATCTGAAATGGCCTCGTTTTCTCCAAAATTTATATTGGAAACGTATCCCCCAACGATCAGGACTCCAAATACTAGGTTTACCCCGACTCTTAGCCTATATAACCTAGACATCTCGGGTAGGAAAGACCCCTTAGTTCAGAAAGAGATTTCTAAGATTCGGGTGAGAAAAAGGCAGACCTTTGAGAGGCTTGATCCTGCATTTGGGAGGCTTCTCTAGCAATCTTCTTCGACTGGAAGGTTCTTCTGGAGGTGAAGGAGCTCCCCTGACTCTGAGAGATCATCTGTGCAAGCGGGAGGATCGGATTTAGGCTGAAGAGCATCACCTTCTTGGCTTGGCCGAGGAGGGCTTCATCGCCAAATTAGATCTTCTGAGGTTTTTCTAAAGGCAAGTAACTTAGGGGTTTCATCCCTAGACAAGTCCCTTAGAGTTTAGGTATTTTTATAGATTTTAAAATCGTGTCCTAGACCCCAAAATTCTGTGTTTGTTTGTGGTCGGTCTGCACTTTTCTGCAGACAGGAGGTTGACGGCAACCTTGTTGCTGCCAAGTTCCTGAGTTAACGGCAACCGATTGTGCCGTTAACCCATCCTGACAGCAAGACCCTTGCTGCCAAGTTCTTCTGTTTTATACAGAATTGTGATTTTAATATCTGTGATATGATTTTCGGATTTCTGGATGGTTTGCACATGCTGTAAAAATTATGGATGTTTAGGTATTGTCATAGGGTCAAACCATGAATTTCTATTGAATTTCTGATCATGCTTTCATTTAATATAATTTATGTTATGGAGAAATATGCATGATTTGACAAGATTAAATTCTGAATAAATAGAATTGATGCAGGAAATTATTACAAAATCTTTTCATGAATTTAGGGCTACTGTTTACATGTTTTAAAACTGTGAGAACTGACTGTTTACTGTCTATCATGTTAAAGTATAATATATTTCTAAAATTGTATGAAATCTATGTTAAATGTTAAAAATAGAGTTACTATCATGAAAATTCTGAAAAATTAGCCATATGATTTATTCCATACGTAGGGTTTGTGGTTAAATTTTGGGACTATTTTGATATCCATAGTTATTGTTGAACTTATAAACTGAAGTATTTTCAATGATAATCATGTTTGATTAAGAGAATGTATTTTCAGTGATTTGTAGCATGTTTAGGTACTGTTATGAATGATCTAATACTATTAGACAGTTATGATAGGTTCTATAAACTGAAGTATATATGTTTAAATAATATGCATGTGAATGAACCAAATAGTGCGTGTAAATGATATTAATCATGTGATTAAGTGAGATAATGTGTTAAGTAACAAATGTGCCGAAATTAACACTGCTACCATAGAAGGCTGCGGAGCCGTACTGTGAAAAAGTCCCTATGGGAAGGCTCAATGTGTATGTGATGTCCCGTGGGCATCAGGATGAAATTCTAGGGGTGGACAAGTACCACTGGTTAGGGTGGAGAGAGCTTCTCCCGGTTCTGCACAGTTACCAAAATTCGTCACTATATTGCCTAGGTTACGGGTATATGTTGTGTGATATGTGTGTCTTTTTTTATGGTGGTTCGGACTATGTGTCACGGTAAATAATGTGTAAAAGTGTGAAAAATGTGTAAATGTGCATACTGCTCATGTGAAAGAGATGTGTTACCATGTGAAATGATGTGAAATTATGTGAATATGTTTTATTTATGTTAAACTAGTAAGTAAAAGATGTGATTATGTGATATAAAAGCATGTGAAAAGTGTTAGATATCATGCTAGGTTTGTTAGTAACCATGTGCTTAATTCCATGATCTATTTGTTTAGAAATAGGAAATGATATGAATTGAAATTGACATCATGAATCAAGTAAAGACCATGTGTAGAAAGTATGTTATAGGTTATCCATGTGTACTTGTTACTGTGACATAAATCATGTGCCATACTTCTCTTGTTGTTTAAAAGAATAGCATGAATGTGATATGTGTAAGGATGTGCCAATGGGTTGCTTGCTGGGTCCTTGTGAAGACTCATACTTGCTTTAACATACAAGTGAGACAAGTGTCCCCGTACTTGAGGAGGACATTGTGAGGAGCGACTCCGAGTGAGAGGAGTAGTGGTGCTTGTGGAGATTTTCTGCTTAGATTGCACATTCTTTCATTAGTATGTGGACAATGATATTATGTTATGTACTTGTATAACTTTGGACATTGGTTATTTTCATTGTTACTATATAGACTGTGGAATACGTGAATGATGATGGAATGAGATTATCTTTTAATTTCATTGTACTTTCTTTTGTTATTTATGTACATCTCTACCTACTGTGTTGTGTTGGGTACATGTCCGACTGTGACGGCGCCCTTTATATCGATATGGGTTAGTATAGCCATACCGGTATAAAGAGGGTCGTTACACGGAATGACCAGCTGTGAGTTTCCAATCAACCAAGAAGGGCTGCCCATATGTGGACAGTGTCGTGTAGAACGTGTCTCAATCCACAATCCATCAGTTTAAAACAAGACGAAAAGCTTATAACAAATACGAATGACATGTATGCATTTCAATCTATCACATAGTTGTTGTAATTTTTTTGGAACAAGACATATTATGATCATGGCTCATATCAATCACATGGTAGATGGAATTAATCAATAATTAATACTTAGAATAGAAGTTCACATTCTTATGGCTTTTATATTGGTTGATCATTTTTAGGCCATTGAATAACTACATGACAAGATATAACAATAGGGCATGCATATAGTTAACTGTGCAACTCAATAGAATAGTCTCGAGTTGGCCTTTAAATCGCGACGGGTTCAGTCATCGCACTTCAAAGGGCCATACACAGTCAAAACAGGACTTTGTGTAAAGTTTCTAAATTGCGACGGACCTACCCGTCGCGTTCAAATCGTGATGGGTCAGATCGTCGCCTTTCAAGTTAGGAATCGATTGTCAGATCGATTGTCCAATGAGGAACGCGACAGTCCCATCTGTGGCGTTCACAACGCGACACATCGATATGTCGCGATGACTCTTGAATCGCGACGATTCTACACGTCGCATTCAAGAATAAATTTCAAAATCCGAATATAAAAACAGGCAAAAGTCTTGGGCGGGAAAACATTCAAATCGCGATGGCACATGCTGTCGGGTTCAAAAGGGGTGCTGAAACCCATGCGGCGCATAGTTTCATGTGTCAGGTTGACTGGTCAGGCATCAAAATGTGACGGAACAGTCTGTTGTCTTTATTAGAATCACGACGTACATGTACATCGTGTTCATGCAAAGAGAAACGTGACGTCTTGAGTCGTCGCCTTCTTTGGTCTTGCCCGAAAACACAGAAAAGGCTACAATCCTTCATGAAAGACTTATAACTTGACATCTAGCAATCATTAGACAAAACTCTGAACATGAAAAGTGTCAAGGACGACAAGTAGAAGAGAACTACGATTTTGGTTTGGCCCAATTTGGCCTCGGTTTGCATGAAACACAGTAAGAAGACATAAAGCCCTAAACCTGCGCGACACATGGAAAACACTTAATATGACTCACATGGTTCATGGAAACTAGAGAAAATACATGCAAATGAAACTAGACTCGATGCTTTTTCCATTGGTATGTGCAATGTTTACTTTAAGCCTGAGAACACCTACCTTTGTGTTGTTCTAAGTGAGGTCAATGCATAAGTCGCAGCAGAGAAGAGTTGGGGAGAAGCTCCGGTTCTTGGTTTATTTCCTCCTCTCCTGGTGCCCTAGCTCGCCTCCTCACGACCCCAGCCCAATGGTAAACCTTCCCAACTAGTCTTATGGCAATTATTTATATGATTAGGGTTAATTGCATGTCCTAAACAGACTAGGAAAGGTGGGTTGCGGTTTTGGCTTGGCCCCTTCCCTATTTTGGGGATTCTCCTCCCAATTGGAGTAGCAAGACCATTAGGAAATCTCCTAACATGGCTGGGTATGAATTTGGTTGCCATAGATGACTAATTAACTTTGTTTTAACCCTAATTTGCCCTTTCCTATTTTCTGCACAATTATGGTCACGAATTCTTGGGTTTAATGTTATTGGGTTTTGTTCTTTGGCCCAATAAGAGTTCTCTTGGCCTAATATAGTTTAAATAGTTGATTCCCTCTTTGGGAGTTTAACTATGACTTTTATTTTATTTCTAGTCGATATTTATTTAATTACTATTTTTCTTAAATTTTAAATCGATAATTTTCTGGGGCGTTACCGATGTTTTGAAAATAATAAAATAAAAACAGTACGGAAATCATGAGCGGGAAAATAGTCTAAATTGCGACGTCATACTACGTCGCGTTCATGCATGACACGGAAAACCACACGACGCACAGTTTAATATGTCATAATGGTTAAATCAAGAGCGAAATCACAACGTAGGGTACGGTCGCGTTTCAGTTGATCGCGACGGTCTAGTACATCGCTTTCATGCATAGAAGAACGTGACGTCTGGTGTTGTCGCGTTTCCAGTTCTTGCCCAAAAATGAAAAAAATTGTACCACGATGTATGCAACGCTTATATCTCGCGAACTAGGGCTCCTGGGACAAAACCATGGTCATGAAAGTTGCTGGGTACGAGGAGTAGAAGGGAACTATGGTTTTGGCATGATGGGATT
Source organism: Colocasia esculenta (assembly GCA_014218235.1). Classification (NCBI taxonomy): domain Eukaryota; kingdom Viridiplantae; phylum Streptophyta; class Magnoliopsida; order Alismatales; family Araceae; genus Colocasia; species Colocasia esculenta. The sequence continues at coordinate 137,528,655 of CM024755.1, forward strand.
TGGCCTCGAATGCGTGAGAACCAGGATGAACGTAAAAAGCCCTAAACATGCACGATTTTTGGAAAATGCTTAATACTTCATGTATACTCGATGAAAATTGGAGAAAATGCATGCATATGAAAGTAGACTTGATGAACTACACGATGGTATGTGTTTTGCTTAGGTTTGGCCCGAGATAACCTACCTTTGACTGAGATTAAGAAGAGCCTTCTATAGGTTGATGCAGAACGCAGGTGGGGAAGAAGAGCTCCGGTTGGGGGCAATTTCCTCCTCCTCTGGTGCTCAAGCTCTGCTCCTCATGACCCCAACTAAAGGTAAACTCATCCCCAAGGGTTTTTTGACGAGTATATAAAGATCTAGGGTTCTTTCGGGGTCCTAATTCAACTAGGAATGAAGGGTTGGGGTTTTAGCATGTACCCTTCCATGTTTTGATGATTTCTCTCCCAATTAGAGTGTGTAAGGCTTTAGGAAGGTTCATACCATGGCTAGGCACGAATTGGGGTTGCTAAGTATGGCTAATTGCCTTGGGATTTGCCCTAATTGTCTCTTCTTTTTTTCTGCCCAATTAGGGTTACGAATTTCTAGTGTATTTTCTTGCTTGATTTTATTCTTGGGCCAGAAGTTGTCCATTGGCCCAAATCTAAAATGGGTTATCATTGCATGTTGTTTGTGGTCTCTCCATGATTTTTATTTAGTTTATGATCACATTATCTACCCATGATAATGGTTTTTCGTCTTTATTTCCTAATTATGATAATTGGTCACAATGCATCATAAACTTGGCCAATCAGATTTTTCATCGCATGAATTTCTTCGTGAATCATATAGGAATATTGTTTACGGTTGAACTATTATTTTTATGAAATTTTCTGATGTGTTTTTCCGTATACGATAATGGTACGTATGTTTCTACTATTTTGATAATATGGAAAAAAATTATTTCTATTTATTTATTTATTTTGTTAATTACTGAATTTTTTGGGATGCTACAGTGAACCCTGAGTTCCCCTTTACCAAAAACTGTGATGGGTTTGCGATCTCCCAGTTATTTGTTTGTCCTTAGAAATTTCCTCTAGTCTTAACATACATTTTAGATAGGAGACCCAGACCAACATGCATTTAGGATTTCACTGCTAACCTTCTCTTACTAACTCAAACAACATATATATATATATATTGTAAAAATATGTACGTTCGGATCGTACTTTACCGGTTTGGGGGCCAGTGTATGGCCCATTAGTAGACCATGTGTGTCTATATCTGTTTATACAGGTTGGTGTGGCAGGTTGTGAGGCTGCAGGGTTGGAATTCCCAGCCGAAATAGACCTCTGTCGGGTTCATTAAGACGATACGTCGTGATTTAATCTTAGTGTGTTTTGGGCTTCTGCCCTTGACTGTACAGTGCAGTTGCACTTTTCAGCTAAAGGAAGTTTTGCTGCGGGTTTTAAAGGATTCTGGGGTAATTTTGGGTGTTTAGCTGCCCGTTCGGTGTGGTTCTGGCATGAGGAGGTGTTTCACAGCACGTGGAACTTACGGACATCGTTGGATTCATGTTTCCTCTGTTGGTAGGAGAACTTTACCTTGTTTTCTCTTGCATGGATTGTATGGATTAGGTTTTATGGATTTTGACTTGGAAATCATGTATGGATAATAGAAAGCATGCTTAGGGTGTTATATGAACATCTATTTCCTTCTTTCACAGCATGTACACCCTCTTGGTGTGTTTTTCGGATAGTAGGTTGAAGGTGAGTTTCAGTTGTCTGAAAGGCGACGGAACCAGTCGTTGCGTTTTCTGAACACGACGACCTGGCCCGTCGCGATTTAGACCTTAAGGCGACGGGTTGGTCCGTCACGATTCAAGACGATTGGCGACCACTATGTTGGTCGCGGTTTAAAGTATGGCCACCAGAGCTCTGGGGTTCCGTAGCCAGTCTGTTTGATTTCTGTTGTACATTGCTTTGGCTGTGTTCGCTATGCAATGTAGGGTCTATATGGGTTGTGTCGGCCTATACCATGAATGATAATGATGGGTTTTGCATGGTAATGCGTGCATAGAAAGTTGGGTTGTTACGCCTTCTGTGGTTACCTCTCCAGTCGATTACCCTAGCACCGGGTGATCAGGGCTTGTCCTGGTACGGTGAGTACCGTCAAGGTTTGTGTCATCTTCCCGGACACCCTCACTCCTGAGTTTGAGTTGTATGTCTGGTTGAGGGAAAGATGACAGGGGGTAGCGACTCGTGTTTATGGGTGTGCGGTCGCTTGTAGCGCACTCGTGGTTGGGGGACGGACACCTGTAGATGTACTGGTCCTCAGCTAGTCCTATTTCCAGTGCCTCACTTTACGATTTTCAGCCGGAGTCCCTAAAGGTGTTAGGCTTGGGCCTGCAGCAGTGTGGTCTACAGGAGTGGTGTTGCTTGTCTCCATAGTTCTTGACCCTACTGAGGTAGAGCGGCAGCTAGACCTTTCGTACGTGACTGCGAGGTTGAGAGGTAGACCTGTGTTGTTTGTCTGGGTCTGAGGCTGGTGTTGCGAACTGTTGGGATCGGATAAGTGACTAAATTCAAGTTACGAATGTGTATTTTTGGCAGCGGAATTAAAATGAGTAACACACACAAATTGATTAGATCCAAGAGTGGTGTGTGAATATAGAGTGAAATGATGCAGCAAACCACAACCAAACCACAGTGCACAGAGAATTTTAAGGTGGTTCAGAGAACACAACTTGTGTCTCCTACGTCCACCTCCCCAGGAGGGAGGAAACACTAACTTGAGCAGTACAACCTAGAGTACGACTCCAAACACCTTTGAGTGCAACAACTCAAAGAAAACCCAGGAGATAGGCACGACGACCTACTCTAAAGACCACTTGTGAATTCAGTAATTCACAAGTACTTGAGCTCGATGGCTCAAACACCATAGAACTACGGCTCCAAACCAGAGTACACAGTACTCAAACCTTTGGATCACGATGGATCCAAATTCTGCTAGAACAACCTCAATTAGAGAGTAGATCCTCTAGCGCGATCTATCTCAGTACAATGGAAAAAATAGAACAAAATAGAATTAGGTGATCTGTTAGAACACATACACAGATCATACAGAGAACGCATTAAAAGGACGAATTATAGACTCTGCAAAATCTTCTTCTCGTTCTTCTTTAGACAAGCATTGCTCTACTCCCCTTTGGATGAAGATGCTTCTTCTCCCTTTTTTCTCTTTTCCTTCTGCTTCCTGGTGGCGATGCTCTGCTCCCCTAGATGCAGATTCCCCTTTTCCCACTCTCCTCCTCTTCTTCTAGAATAGTCTCAGCTCCCTTACTTTAGGAGTACGAGGATCAAGGGTATATATAGTCCCATGTGTGCACGTGGTGCCTTGAGGTGCGTGGGCACAGAAATCTAGGTCAAATCCCTTGATTCCCACACAAACATGTGTCCAAAAAAATTCAGGTTCTAAATCGTCATCCGATGTTTGTCGACACAATCAAGTTGTGTGTCGACACAAGATCCTCTTCTGCTGCTTAGTAGTAAACCTGTGTCGACACATACTTAACTTATGTCCACACAATTGGCTTCCTTCTTCTAACTGTTTTCTGGAAAGCAAGGGATGTGTCGACACACACTGGACCTATGTCGACACGACTGGCTTCTTTTCTCTTTACTGCTTTTTGGATAGCAAGGGATGTGTCGAAACAGACTGCACCTGTGTCGACACGACTGGCTTCTCTTCTCTTTACTGCTTTCCGGAGAGCAATGCATGTGTCGATACACACTGGACCTATGTCGACATAACTTTGACAAAATCATGTGAACCTGTATATATGAAGTGTAGACCAACAAAAACATGTCATTAACAGTAAAATGTAAAATATTAAATGTCAAGAACATGTTGTTTGAGCATTATTGTAATATATTCAATATGTACAAAATGTTCAATATGTCATCATCAAAATCAAAGTATGAGTGATGTCCATTGGTCATCATAAAAATTCAACATTTAGAAATTCCAGTACACACTCAACACAACATTCTCCCCCTTTTTGATGATGACAAAATAAATGCACAAACTTGGACTTTGCATACACAATCTCTCAAAAGCCTTACAAAGACTCATTGTCCCCCTGACTATAATAACTCCCCTATCCCTGTAATTTCTACCATATAAAGAGCTTTTTACCCCTTTTTGACAGCATCAAAAAGATAGACAAGAGAGAGAAACCGAGATGGTAGGAGATAAAGAAATGAAATTGTGGAAATGAAGGTTCAGGAATGATCAAAATCAGTGAGGCAAAGTGATATTGACATATGAGAAAAGTTCTTGTGTTTTTGGTATTGTGCAATAAAGTGTAATCGCAAAGACCCACTCAACACAAAGCATAACAAGAAATAATGGTATGAATGTACTTAAAATAATGATGCAAATGTGAATTAATGTGACCTATATGAGTGAGCAGAAGTATTTAACAAGGATGTTATGAGCTTGAAGTTTAACACATTGTAAAATAATAGGTCTAAACTTAGTATACATGAACTTTATTCAGGTCATGAGCTTTTCTATCCTGTCTTTTTGAATTTGCTTTCATTTTTAACTGGGAAAGAATACAAGAATAAATTAGTTAAATCTCACTTTTCAATGCAAGAGATCACATTTACCAGATGCAAGACCTCCTGATTACTGAGTGGTTTAACTTTCATTACCTTGCACAGAGATGACAAAATGCTTACCACTTTTTGACGCGAGACAAATCACTTGGTTAGGTGAGATGGCCCGGTTACTCAGTAACATACAAGTTTGCATTGCTCTATCTGTATCTTTCCAGATTATTGTTTATTTTCATTTGATGTTTTGCGGGAATATGTTTGCTTTGACCAGAAAAAACATGAATATGAATATAGAAAGATTATTCTTAACATGTGGTAAAAATGAAGCTTAAACATGCACATGTTAAATATTAAACCACTCATGTGCCTATAATAGTGTTTTGCAAAAGTATTTTAAAGACATTCAGTATTAAGATTGCACAACTTTGAGATGAAAGTAAATCTTTGAAATTAAACTAAATGCACAATGAGTTTAGTTTCAATGTCTTAAGTCTCTCACATGAAAATAGCACAATGACTTAAAAATTCTGATAATTGGGGCTCAAAATAGACAATAATTGTCAAGAGAAATGAGTGAAGAATAGGACAGTGACTCCCCCTATCAAGTAGCTCTCCCTCACAAGGTGAACAAAAAAATAAGAATTGAATGAAGTGAGAACAGATTCAACAAGAGTGTTTTATTGAAAGACAAATACTCCCCCTCAACAATTGCATAAGAGGATCTTGATACTTGGCGGAGACATATACTCATGCATAGTGAAAGTGTCTAGACAAGCCTGACTTGCCTTTCTTTAAATCATTATTTGATATACCAAGAATTCCAATGCAACTGAGAAGTAGGAATTTATTTGCAAGAACAGAATGACTTTTATTTTCACAAAGAAATGAGATGAAGATATCAGACATGTGAAAACTTGCATAAATCAAGTTCCCTTCTAAGGGAAGTGAATCTAAGTTCTGCAAGAGGCTTAGTGAAAATATCTGCAATTTGTTTTTCCGTGTAAATGAAGTGGAGTTCGAAAGAATTCTTTGAGACTTCATCTCGAAGGAAATGATGTCGAATATCAATGTGCTTTGTGCGGGAGTGTTGAATAGGATTTTTAGACAAATTTATAACACTGGTGTTATGACAAAGAATGGGAATGCAACCTAATGTGTGATTATATTCTAGGAGTTGATGTTTGACCTAAAGAACTTGGGTACCACAGCTACGAGTAGCAACATACTCTACTTCTGCAGTAGAAAAAGCTACAGAGTATTACTTTTTGGAAGCCTAAGAAATAAGACAACCACCTAGATATAAACACAACCCCCTAGTGCTTTTCCTGTTAAGTTTGCACTCGGCATAATCAGCATCACTATATGCAATCAAATCCAATTTACAACCAGCAGGATACCAAAGTCCTAAATCACAGGAAAAAAGAAGATATTTAAAAATTCTTTTAATAGCAATCATGTGACTATCTTTAGGATTTGCTTGAAATTTGGCGCACATGCAGACACTGAATTGAATATCTGGCCTAGAGGTAGTTAAATAAAGAAGAGAGCCATCATACCTCAATAGGTTTTGGAAATCAAGTCTTTTGAGTAACTCCTTGACATATTTTGTTTAGCTCAGAAAAATTTCTTCAAATGTTTAATGCACTTGCAGACCTAAAAAGAATGTATGTTCTCCCATTAGACTCATCTCAAATTCAGATTGCATAAGATGGGCAAACTCATTGCACAAATTATTATCTGTTGATCCAAAAATGATATCATCAACATAAACTTGCACAACAATGAAATGATTTTTTGCAGTTTTTGTAAACAAACTTTGATCAATTTTTCCTCTTGTGTAACCTTTATTTATGAGAAAGGAGCTCAACCGGTCATACCAAGCGAGCCTGTTTGAGACCATACAGAGCTTTATTGAGTCTAAAAACATGATCAGGAAATTTTTCATTTTCAAACTCAGGGGATTGTTTGACAAAATCATTTTCTTTTATGTAACCATTCAAAAATGCACTTTTGACATCCATTTGAAAATTTTTGAACTTCAACTAAGCAGTAAATGCAAGAAATATACGAACAACTTCAAGTCTTGCTACAGAGGCATATGACTCTTCAAAATCAATACCAAGTTCTTAGTTGTACCCCTGAGCAACAAGTCTAGCTTTATTTCGAACAATATGACCAGATTCATTGAATTTATTTCTGAAAATCCATCTAGTTCAAATGACTGTAGTTAGATCTGAGGGTTTTGGTACTAAATCCCAAACTTGATTTCTTTCAAATTGATGAAGCTCTTCATGCATAGCATTTATCCAGTTTTCACAAGATAAAGCTTCATCAATATTTTTGGGCTCAATTTGGGACAGTAGTGCCAAAGAATCCTCATCTATTACAGAATGAAAAAATGATCTGGTTCTAATTCCATCATCCAAATTACCAACAATGCTTTCAAGAGGATGGTCTCTTAAGAATCTGAGTTCAGAAATTACCTCATTGTTTGCATGAATTTCAGGAACATGATTACTTGAATTGTTGGAAGTTGGCATTTCGATAACCTCATTTGCATTTGGTACTTCCTGCTCTTCAAGATTTATGGATGGACCTTCAAGAATGTCGTCTTCATCATCACACATTTGAGTTCTTCAAAAATTAGGAATGTCAATCTTTATGGAATTTTCATCAAAAATGACATGTGGAGATTCTTCCACAGTCTTATTTTTCAAAATATAAACTCTGTAAGCTCTTGAATTTTCAGAATAACCTAGAAAGATTTATTCTAAACTCTTTGCATCAAATTTATCAGAATTTTCTTTGTTGTTATTATGAACAAAACATTTGCAACAAAAAAATTTGAAGTATGATACACTGGGCTTTTTATCCTTTATGAACTCATAGGGGGTTTTTCTGATCTTTGATCTTAACAATGCTCTATTCAAAATGAAATTAGCTGTATTTGTAGCTTCAGCCAAAAATGATTTAGACAGTTTACTTTCTAAGAGCATAGTTCTGGCCATTTCCACAAGTGTTCTATTTTTTCTTTCTACAACCCTATTTTGTTGTGGAGTTCTAGGGGAAGATAACTTATGGATTATGTTCAGATCAGTACATAGATCAGAAAAAGATTTATTTTCAAACTCACCCCTATGATCTGTCAAAATGGATTTTAATTTGAAAGACAAACCCACTAAGGCAGAATTGTAAAATTTTCTGAATTCTAAGCATGCATCACTTTTATGGGATAAGAATAATACCCAAGTGTATCTTGTAAAGTCATCAATGATCACAAATCCATATCTATTACCACTGAGACATTGAGGTCTAGTTGGACCAAAAAGATCTATATGAAGTAACTCAAGTTGTTTAGATGTAAGTATATCATTGAATACTTTAAAATATTTTCTTATTTGTTTTCCTTGAGCACATATCCCACAAACTAGATTGTCAATAATTGGGAAAGATTCAAGGAGACCTTTTACAAGATTCATTATTATGAGTTTGCTTATAGTTGAGAAACTTATATGACCCAACCTTTTGTGTCATAACCAAGCAATGTCATTTCTATTTGCAATCAAACAAACATTTGAAGAAGAATTATCACTCAAATCTATCATGTAAACATTATTTTCTCTTTTTCCAATCAATTTGATTTTCTCAGAAGATGAATCAATTATTTTGAAAGAATCAGATTCAAAAAGAATTTTGTGACCATTGTCACACAATTGACTAATGCTAAGCAAGTTGTAATTCAAGCCTTCAACTAACCAAACATCATCACTCAAGGTTATGCAAGACTTACCAATTTTTCCTTTGCCAATTATTTTGCCCTTATTCTTACCTCCGAAGGTGACTGATCCACCTTCCTTTTCAATCAAGCTGGAAAATTTATTTCTATCTCTCGTCATATGCTGTGAGCAACCACTGTCAAGAATCTAGATGTTTGAATTGGATGCACGGCTTTCCTGCACACAACAAATTAGAGAAGAAAAGTTTTTGGTACCCAAATGTGATTGGTACCAACATCCTAAGTCAGAAGAGAAAGTAGATCCTTTCTAACCCATATTTGAGCATTTTTCTTCACAGTGTTCTTTGGAACAAAAGATTCAATTTTTTATTTTTCAATTTTCTAAACATTATACCTCTTAGTTGGTTTATTCCACTGTGAAAATCTTGGCATGTAATGCTATTGATGATTAGGAAAATGCGAGTAATAAAAATAAGGATTGAACCATTGGTTAACATTGTACCTTTAGTTCCAGGAATTATTCCATCTTGAATTGTAAGACATGTAAACATTCCAATTTCCATGAGAAGAATGATTCTTTATTGGTTTGAATTTTTTCTGATTTTTATAAGAGGGGTAGGTCGACCTATGTAGTGTTTGTGTTGACCTATGAATGGGATGGGTCGACCTGGGTTGAGTGTGTGTCGACCTATGAATAGGATAGGTCAACCTGGGTAGAGTATGTGTCGACCTATGTAGTGTGTGTGTTGACTTCACAGATTCCTTTTATTTTTTTATTTTTCCTTTGTTTTCAGATAAGCCTACCTTGACAAATTTTATTAAAGGAATTTTTTATGATTTTGTTTTCTTTGGAGATGATTCAGTTTTCTTTGAATTTTGTGGTTCAAAACCTAAACCATGTTTATTTGAATTCATCTTCATTCCCAGTAAAGCATTCAGATTATCTTTGCCTTGTGTGAAGTTCTTGATGATGTCTTCTTTTTCTTTAAGGCAATGATTGAGTTTTTCAATTTGATTTAAATTTTCTTGATTTTCCTTCTCTTTTTCTTCAAATTTCTTAACATAATTGATAATTTCTTTGTTCAATTTTTGAATTCTCAGTTTTAAATCATCAATAAAAATCAACAACTCATCATTTTCTTTGATTTGATCTGAAATCTGAGCTTCCAATTCAGAAATGTTTCCAGATGATGATGTATCATGAAGAATGCTGTCAATTTTTCTTTTCAAATATTTATTTTCTTTTCTAACTTCAGACAGATTTTCAACCAAATTACCATATGCTTCTTGCCAATCTTCAATGGTAAATAGTTCAAAAGATAAATCTAGCTATTCTTCACTGGTTCCAGCCATGAAGCAGACTTCATTTCTTTCTAAACTTGGAGATTCTTCATTGTTGTCTGAGCGTTGATCCTCATCTGACCATGTAGCAACCATGGCCTTGCTCTTCTTTCTATGAAACTCCTTCTTGTGGTTTTTGTGCTTATCCTTCTTAGCCTCTGGACATTCAGCCATCATGTGTCCAGATTTGTTGCACCTGTAACACACAGGAATTTCATCATTCTTCTTGTAATCAACATGTGAAAAGTGTTTCTTTTTACCAGACATGTCATTTTTCTTATTACCAAAATTCTTCTTGTTAGATTTCAAAAATGCCCTAAATTGTCTAGTAATCAAAGCAAGATTATCATCATCAGATTTAGATTTTTCAGACTCAGAAATTTCTTTAGATTTTCCTTTACTACTTGAGGAAGCTTTAAGAAAAATGGGTTTTGTTTTTAGCATGTGTTCTTCAGATCTCTTAAGGTTTAGCTCATAAGTCATTAAGGATCCAATGAGTTCATCCAATGTTATTTTGGATAAATCCTTTGAATGTGCAACGACCCACTTCAACCCGGTACGGTTATACCAACCCACATCGGAAGAGAGCAAGCCACTACATGGGAAAATACCCCAACAAGTAACAAGTGAGCTGAGATATACACAAATAGAATTGAATAATGCAACGCAATTTAAATGAATCTTATTCCATCAACTTTTAAATCCACATACCACAGTCTATATAGTTCAACAAGAGATAACATAAGCGCAATATTTTCCAAATACATAGCCGACTCCAAATACATTTGATCAAAATTCAAATTTCAATTGTAGCATTACATACTATGAAAGATAAATTACAAATCTTCAATCACTTAGTCCAACTCCACTTCGAATCTTGCTAGCTCCTCCACTGCTAATTTCCTGAAATGTTTAGCAAGAGTGAGTCTACACAATAGACTCAGCAAGTAACTTAAGATTCAATACATACATGCTTTTCTTTCAATTAACACAATAAAATTTCAGTAGTTAAAATCATACATGATCACACTATAACCTAATTAATTTAACATGGAATTTCATTAAACAATTATCCTAACACATGTAAAACTAAAATCTAAACAAGATCACTAACATCATGGTGTCATTAACACGAGTAAAATATACACTCACACGTTTTTACACTTTACCCAAGTCATTGTAAAGTTTGTACAACTAAACCATGGAAACATATAAAAGATAGGTAGCACTCCTAGCATGATTTCTAACTCACTTTGCATGCAATCATAACAATTTACTTCACATTTAGCTTGCTGATTTTATACCAATTTTATCACATTCATATTACCTTTGCATAGGGATCACTTTTAACTACACAACATAATACTAAACACATGTACATCCAATAATTCAAATTTCATGAATATGAAAGCATATACTTACATTTTGGTACTAACAGCAACATCACCCTTAGCATTTGACAATTTATATATCAACACATACACACCGAGGAATAATCTAATTCATGAGGATAATAACACATATTTATACACATCAATAAACAAAATATCAATTAACACTATTGCCATTTACACTTATACTATTTTCTCGTTACGTACAACCATATGATTAACGTTGGCTTTCACATACACTCACTTTGTTCTATCACACAATACTTATACACATTTCCCATTATTTCCTCTTTCACATTCACATACTTCTTATCATTTCACTTTTGCACATAACATGTGCGACATTTACACATATCTTGGACATACCTTGTGCCATGAACACATATCACTTTACGCATCACACTTATGCTGACTTTTACATAATGCCAAGACACAGCCCAAACCACCACTAGATGATCATATAACACACACATTCACATTCACGTACTTAATCACCAGCATAGTGATAAAATCTTAGTTCCTGCAGAAACCGGGGAAAGCCCTTCCCACCATTACCATGGAACTTGTCCACCTCCAGGATTTCACAAGACCCTTTGCCAGGGTATAACAATTTATCAAGACCCTTTTCTAGGGTATCACATATCATATTGAGCTTTCCGTAGGGGCACTAATATAGTACAGCTCCAAGCATCTAGGGTGGTAGTGTCTTATGGGCACCATTGTTTATCTTGTCACATCTAACCATTTTATACACATATATCACTTGTTCTCTCACTTCTCATGCATGCACACTTTCCTACATAATTCATACACAGATAAGCTCTCATTTACTGATTTTAACCTTACTATTCCAACTGACAAATAATCATAATATAGATTTAATCACACTAAAATTTACTGAATCACATCAAATCACAATTAACATGCTCACATGGTCGTTTTTCTCATTTAAAATCCATAACAATACTTACTGTCATCAAAATAACATGAGATTTTTACCACAGGTATAAGACAGTAAGCATATCACATTCATAATTTTACAGATTTTTCTGATTAGGAAATACATTTATAACAATTAAACTAATTGCAGGTGCATTTCCTCACTAATTTCTCTTAAACAAAAGTTCCAATAAAATAGTTAAATCTAACAGTACTAACGCGTAAATACAATGATCACATGCTTACAGAAAATTCACAAAAATCTAACTCATAATTGATCTATTTTACACAAATTAAACATGGTCAAAATATGCTCACAGTCCAATTATCCTAATTTTAATAATTTACACAAATCACGAAAATTCACCAAATCCTCATGATATGACCTAATGACTGTATACAACTCCACATAAAATTTACAGTACGTACACATGTCCAGAATTCATTTAAACAGCCAAAGGAGATCAAATAGTGCATTTTTCAGGACACTAAAGAAGTAGACGTCAAGGGATGTTGTCGTTTACTTTCAATTGCGGCATCCCTTGCCATCAACTGAAGAACTTGACTACAACCTATGTTGCCGTCAACTGCTCCCAGCAGCACACATAGACAGCATCTCATACAAGGGTGAATCGGGGGTTCTAGGACGCGAGGAAAAATCCAGAAAAATGCTGGGACCTAGGGCACATGTATAGGATTGAGATCTATAGGTTACTTGCCTTTGTAAAAATCTACAAATGGATTATAAGGTCGGAGAAGCCCTCCTCGGCCAAAGCCAAGAAGCCTCCAAAACACGTCCACTCCGTCTTCTGTGATGATCCTCGCAGCACACTAGGGCCGGGGATGGGTAGCCTAATGTCCAGGGTTCCTCCTTGTCGAAGTAGATCGTCGGAAGAAGCCTTAAGTCGTCGGATTCGAGCTTGCCATGTTCAGTTTTCCTCTAGTTTTTTTTTTTTTTTTGAGCTAGGGTTTCTCTCCTCCTTGAAAAGAGTCAAGAGAGGCTCTTTCTGGTGCAAAAAGGGTTTAGTTTATAGGAGAGGGGTTTGGGATATCCCGGAGGATGTTATGGGATGTCTGATAGCCGTTGGGGACATCTCCCCAATGGCTAGGCTTGCTTGCCCCCGGAAATTCCGGGGTCTGCAGCGCATGTAGGTAAGAGATATTAACGTCCACATCCATGGCCGTTGACTTAAATATTAGCGTCAAACGATGTTGACGTTGACTATCATGGACGTCCACCATGTTGACGCCAAATGGGCCCTTCGGCCAGAACTTAAAACATGCAGAAAATCCATGCATATTCTATATACTTACATGCAATATGTATACTATCATTTACACACTACCACCATGCAATTCAAGCAATATTTATAATCTAATTATACACATGAACACATAAGTATAACTAGTTAATACGTGCGTAGATATGTACATCTATGCATACACCAACATGAATTATTTACACGCAATAAAGTAATACAACAAAATTTGAGGGCCTTACAGAATCCTCAATGACAGTTGCTTTAGTGTGCCATACAGGAGATAAAGAATGCAAAATTTTCCTTACCAAATCTTCATTTGAGTATTCCTTACCCAAAGCTCGAAGTCCATTGATGATAACCATAAACCTAGCAAACATCTCAAATATGGTTTCATCAAATTTCATGATAAACAGTTCATAATAAGAAACTAACATGTTTTCTTTAGTTTCTCTAACTTGAGATGTGCCCTCATATAGCAATTCTAATTTACCCCACATCTCCTTAGCAGACTTACACATTGAAATTCTGGAATATTCCTTTGGATGGATGGCACATTGCAGCATGTTCATGGCACTGTAGTTCAGGGTAGCCTTTCTGATCTGCTCCCTTGTCCGTGTATCTTCATCTCTAGTGATTTCTACCAGTCCTTTCTCAACAATCCTCTAGACTTCAAAGTTTTGTGCTCGAAGAAACACCATCATTTTGTTCTTCTAATAAGGGTAATCAGTACCATAAAAAATGGAGGTCTATTAATTGAATGACCTTCTGCAATGAAACCTCTTGAATCCATGATAAAAATGATAAACTCAAATGAACAGTACATATTGAATAAATCAAAATCCAAAAATATTGATGAATCACAAAGCACCTCTGAGTATAGAATTAACTCTGACCTTCTCTGATACCAATTGTTGGGATCGAATAAGTGACTGAATTCAAGTTAATTACGAATGTGTATGTATTGCAGTGAAATTAAAATGAGTAACACACACAATTCGATTAGATGCAAGAGTGGTGTGTGAATATAGAGTGAAATGATGCAGCAAACTACAACCAAACCACAGTGCACAGAGAATTTTAAGGTGGTTCGGAGAGCACAACTTGTGTCTCCTATGTCCACCTCCCCATGACAGAGGAAACACTAACTCGAGTAGTACAACCTGGAGCACGATGACTCCAAACACCATTGAGTGCAACAACTCAAAGAAAACCCAAGAGATAGCCATGACGACCTACTCCACACACCACTTGTGAATTCAGAAATTCACAAGTACTTGAGCACTATGCTCAAACACCAGAGCACTACGGCTCTAAACCTGAGTACACAATACTCAAACCTTTGGATCACAATGGATCCAAGTTCTGCGAGAACAAGCTCAATTAGAGAGTAGATTCTCTAGTGCGATCTATCTCAGTACAATGAAAAAATAGAACAAAATAGAATTAGGTGATCTGTGTAGAACACATACAAGGATCACACAGAGAAAGTATTAGAAGGACGAATTACAGACTCTGCAAGATCTTCTTCTCGTTCTTCTTCATACTAGCACTACTCTACTCCCCTTCCAGACGCAGATGCTTCTTCTCCCTCTTTTCTCTTTTCCTTCTGCTTCCGAGCAGCGATGCTCTGCTCCCCTGAATGCAGATTCCCTTTTTCCCGCTCTCCTCCTCTTCTTCAGGAATAGTCTCAGCTCACTTACTTTTGGAGTACAAGGATCATGGGTATATATAGTCCCATGTGTCCATGTGGTGCCTTGGGGTGCGTGGGCACAGAAATCTTGGTCAAATCCCTTGATTCCCATGCAGACACGTGTCCAAAAAACATTAGGTTTTTAATCGTCATCCGATGTGTGTCGACATAATCACGTTATGTGTCGACACAAGATCTTCTTCTGTTGCTTGGTAGTTAACCTATGTCGACACATACTTGACCTGTGTCGACACAACTGGCTTCCTTCTTCTGACTGTTTTCTGGAAAGCAAGGGATGCGTCGACACACACTGGACCTGTGTCGACACGACTTGCTTCTTTTCTCTTTACTACTTTCTGGATAGCAAGGGATGTGTCGACACACACTGGACTTATGTTGACATGACTGGCTTCTCTGCTCGTTACTACTTTCTGGAGAGCAATGCATGTGACGACACACACTAGACATGTGTTGACACAACTTTGACAAAATCATGTGAACCTGTATATATGAAGTGTAGACCATAAAAAATATGTCATTAACAGTAAAATGTAAAATATTAAATGTCAAGAACATGTTGTTTGAGCATTATTGTAATATATTCAATATGTACAAAATGTTCAGTATGTCATCATCAAAATCAAAGTATGAGTGATGTCCATTGGTCATCATAAAAAATCAACTTTAAGAAATCCAATACACACTCAACACACATGAACCAGTTCTCGTGACTCGTGGACGACGGGCCCTTCTTTAGCTTGTACACGCGTACTTGGTTTGCCGTTTATTTACTTACAACTGTAGTATCATCTGTAGGCATCATATATTTTAAATGCTTACAGCTTTGCTTATCTTATCTGTTGTACATTGTTTTATCGGCTTTAGGGGAGTTGCCCTACTGAGCCAGTGACTTGTGAGACTCACCCCTTCTTCTTCCAGGTGCAGAAGAGCTGGAGGGTTCCCGTCCCTCTTCTAGTTCCGGTCAACACCATAATGGAGTCGGGCCTTCGCCACCAGCAGAGTAATACTTTTACTTGTGGAGCCTCGGGGGTTTGTCCCGAGCTGTTGTACTTTGTTTAATGACTATGATATGGAACGAAACATGTACATTTCATGTGAATATATGTGGTAAATGAAATCTTATATGTGTTCAGTGTGTTTCCTTTATATTTTCACGGACAAGTGTGGTTGATATCCCTTGCGAGGCTTCGACCCGATCGCGGGAGGCTGAGTCGTGTCGGGCACGTTATTGTGTTAATGAGCCTGAACGGCAAGGACCGTCACAGTTGGTATCAGAGCAAGGTATGTGTAAATATGAAGAAACAAGAAATGTACATAGTATGTTCCTTACTATAGTCTACTGTTGGTAGTTGGCCCTGTTTTTGTAATGATATGCTTGTGAGTTGTGTGGATTGGAATGTTGTGTGTGCAGGTTTATAAATGGCTGATAGGAGAGATTAGGGAGGTGGAGGTGATGAGCCATAGGAGACCACACATTAAATGATAGAGAGGTTATGTGACAGTATTACACAGATTCATACACGATTGGATCAGCAGCCACCGGTTCCGCCAGTAGTTACAGCACCACTAGTGGAGGAGGAGACCGTACCGGCACTGTTTGTACCACCGTATGGAGTTGAGGTACCACTTGTAGTACCTTTACCTCCAGTTGTGCCAGTGCGGCCAGCTAGTGTGGAGGAGTCCACGATGCTAGTGGAGAGGTTCTTACGTTTTCCGCCACCAACGAACTCTGGAGGTTCGAATCTGGATACAGTTGAGCATTGGGTGGATGAGATAGAAAGGATATTTATTACAATGAGGTGTCCACAGGCGGACAGAGTGATCTTGGCTACCTACTGTAGACACCCATTTCTGACCCATAAGTCGAGTAAAATCCCTTGTCGTATCATTGATGCCCCACGTTGGCTCATCATCGTCAAGCTGACTTTCTCCGATCATGACATCATTTCCATTAGTTCATCGCCCTGGAGGACCCTTCCGGGTCAAATCAATCTCTCTCACTATAGATCTCTGAGTCAAGAGTCTGATGTTTCAATCTGAAGGCTGCGCATGGAGATTGGACACATTGCATGGCCAAAATGCAGAAAAGTCACTGAAGACGATAGGCCCTATGTCGCATTCTTGAAAACGACAGCCACTACGTCGCGATCATAAATCCACATTTTAAATCCTTGAAAAATCACAAAATGACTTGAAGTCACCTTCCTTATGAGGAAGGCGACGTATCGAGGCGTCGTATTTAGGAAGGCGACACAAAGGCCGTCACGTTTAGGACCTTAAACATGAAACTCTTTCCGAGGCCAACTTGGACACATGCCAAAGATGGATATTGCTTCATTTGAACGACCAAATCGCGTCCAAATCCTCTTAAATTTGGAAGAGACCTTCCTAACATGTCCCTTTCCAAGTTCCAATTGCCCATGCATGGCCATACTTAAATAAGGTCGGACTCCTTCCCACTATTCCTCTCAGACTCAAGATAGGAATAATCACCCATAAGTACCTTGTCTCTCCATCTTTTGGTGCAAGGCCGGAGTCTTTAGTTCGCCGAGCAAGAGAGCTTCATCTTCCAAGAAGAGAGTTTTCCCTCCAGACGACCCAGAAGAGCCCTCCAGGGCATTTTTTCATCGGCTACACAATTCCTCTCCCTTTCTTTGCACTGTTTCATTCAATTCATGCATGCATAGTCTTGTTTTCTTCATAGAGTAACATTAGATCACGACACACACACCTATATTTAACACCCACAGGGGTTAAAAACCCCAATCTCGTGAGTTCCCTCCATTATAGTTCATGTTTTCATGCTTTTCATTGAATAGATCTCATACACACGAATTCTAATGGGAGTTTTGTTTGTTTGAATCACTTTGGCAGGTGTTTGAAGATCACAGCAATGTGAGGCTCTTGCCCCTCGGCCGGCTGAGGAGCAGGAAGACAAGAACCCCAACTTCCATCCACAGAAGAAGAAGGCGACATAACAGCTGTCGCGATAAAGAAGGCGCCGTGCCCTACGTCTCATTAAGTTCATGGCATAGCAACGCCACCTTCGTCGCATTAGCAGGTACGCCTTCTCTTCAATCTTCCTTTCCAACGTTGTTAGTCGTCCCTCTCTACACATCAAAAGGCGACTGCTTGGTGGCGATCATGGTTAGTTCCTAATCCCTTACATATTCACAATCTTTCAAAAGGGGAGCACAATCCCGTGATTACACCTTTTGGCGATCACGGTGGGACCTCTAGTGCACATCACGCTTGCTCTTCCTTTCCCTGCCGTGCTTACCTTCTAACGGGTGTGTTGTGTTCTTAGTTTTTCTTTTTTTAGTTCTTTTCCTCTGAGTTTCTTAGTGCTCTGCGGTTCTGGATGAGAAGGCGACAACATCAACGTCGCGATCAGAATAGCGACACACGGCACGTCGCGATCAGGTTAGTATACAACGTCTTCCTTGTCTGTTTCTGTTCTGTGTGCTGTGAGGAACGCGACGTCACTTTCGTCGCAATAAGGAAGGCGACAACAGCAGCGTCGCTACCAGGTATGCGCTCTGCCCGTACACTTTCTTGCATTATTTAAAAATTATTGAGTCTACGGAGAAACGCGCCGCTGTTATCATCGCGGTAAATAAGGCGACGGTGGTTCTGTCACAATCAGGTCAGTACCCTGATCTTTTGAGTTTCCTTACAAATTTTGGTTCATTTGATACATACTCCATCCACACTCCATCATACCATGCTTATTCCATGATTTTAAGAGTTTGACTAGTCTTGTGTGTTGTAGAATTGTTTGATTTCCGTGCATAATTAGGGCCTAATTGCTCTCTGTCCACTGTGAGAAGGAACGCGACAGTCTGATTGTCGCGATCTTGGTCACGACAGCTTCCTTGTCGCCTTCTACCTCTAGGAGCAGTTAGCCCTGATTTCTGTTTTGTTAGTACTAGGTAAGAATTTTGCATGCACTCCGGTGCACATAGGATCTGCATTCATATTTCCATATTCGTAGTATAGGTTTCCTCCTCAGCGACGCCCGCTCTCTCGGCCACATATTCCTTGTGTCCAACTAGAGCACTCGCTTGAGGGCCTCCGTAAGTCCCCGCTGACCGTGGATTCCCGCACGGCCGCCGGACTGGTTGTACCTGTCGCCACCTGGGATCGAGTCTAGATCATTTTGGCAAGGTTGAGAGAATCCTAGTCACACCCGAAGTTGGAAGCTCTCTCCCATTTAGGAAACCCTTCCTTATTTGGAGAGAACCCGCTAAAAGTCAATTCACTAAAAGGCAAACTTGAACTAATTAAAAGAAATCATCATCATTGCCAAATGCTTGGTTTGGGTGAAACGTTTTCTCTTTCCTTTTATCTGCATAGGATTGTTTGCTTAGGAAACTAAGAGTCTGTCTAGGTTAGGTCGTCTCTCTAAAGTCTGGAAAGGCTTTCCCCATCTCTGTGTGCTCACATGTCAAATATGGAGTCATATCTGAACCTGGTCTACGATGAGAATTAGGACCCTGCCCTCTACACCTCCCAAGACTACGAGGACTCCCTTCCTCACGATCTCTTTGGGGAGTCGACTCGGCCTTAGGTCGCTACTGTCCATGCCTCTGAGGGTCACCATCACAACGATGGCGGCCTGTCTCAGAACACCCATCCTCAGTCGGATGATCAAGCCACTCAGCTCTTGTGCTTAATTCCCTAGCTTGATCAGTCCCAGATCCAAACCCTCATGACGGCCCTCAAAGGAAAGGCCGATTCCTCACCCTCACCTAGAGCGGGCGTGTCACGGCAGTTACTTCTGGCCCCCATGTTATCGTGGGACAAGCCGACAACACTCTTATCCGGCCACGGACCATCCGATTCACGCCATTTGAGTCTGAGCACTACCTTCCCCGTGAGTCATGGCCCCGGTCTCCACCTATCAGCCATGTTACTCCCCTCATCGTCCTGAGCCACGCGCCAGGCCCACCTCTCATGCCTCTTTCATGTACGCTCAGCCATCTGCCGCACCGGACATGATGTCCGAGTGGGCTTCCATCAAGAAGGAGCTTCAAGAGCTCCGAAAGCAAGTCGACCTTAGGCAGCACCACGATGTGCACATGCCAAATTTCAATGGCCTATGGGTCCCCACTCCATCCGAGCTGCCGAAGTACCGCAAGTACAACGGCTCGGGAAATCCTTACATCCATATCAAGGACTTCATCTATGAGTCCGCTCCCTACCAGCATGATCGCCACCTCATGGCATATCTCTTCCGCCGGTCGCTGGATGGGCACGCCTTAGATTGGTTCTACTCCCTGCTACCTGAGGACGCAGAGGACTTCGCTGTCGTGAAGGCCAAGTTCCTCGAACAATTCCAAGATAGGGTCAGGCCTGAATACTCTCTCATGGATCTTATGGCCGAGAAAATGAAGTCGGACGAGGATTTTCCCACGTACGCAGATAGGTGGAGGCAAATGGCTACCAGAGTTCGGGGATACCTTCTAGTGGGGGAGAAGGTGAAAATCATCATTGCCAATGCAACACCTGCTTATAGAAACATCCTGGCAATGAATGACATCACCACCATGCATCAACTCTACAGCCGGGCCTGGTTTATCCAGACCCAGCTCAAAGATTCTCCCATCCACTCTATGTTCGAACCCCAAAAGTCCCAGTTCCAAAGAAAGCCTCAGAGGCCAGTCACTAAGGGCGTCCAAGTGAACAAGCAAGTGAGCACGTTCAACCCCGCCGGCCAAAGCCAAAATTGCCAGCCTTACACTGCCCAGGGTCAGAACCCTACCCATCCACCACAGGGGCAACAGCAGCGCCAATACAATCAGGTGCCACCTCCCGATGTCTCTCAGCAAAGGAGTGCCGTGGGTCCTAGAAGAACTCACTACCCGCCATTGCCAGAGACACTCTCCGACATATTCTTGGCCTTGCTCTCCACAGAAGCCATTAGGCTCCCTCCTGAGAGACCCTTGAACCCTAGTGTGGACCAAACCCGGTACTGCGTCTTCCACCGGCAGCTTGGTCACACCATCGATCAGTGCTTTACATTCAAGGATTTGGTGTATGACTTGCATGAACTACACAGGATAGATTGGACAGCCCTCCGGAAAGTGATCGGAGATATCAAGGAAAGGCAGAGGCAACAACAGCAGCAGAGGCAGCAGCGCCAACCACCCCCTCAACAACAACAGTAGCAGCAGCACCAACAGCCATTGCAAAACCTCGGGATCGTCCACAACCCCCTACCAGACCATCCGCCAGCTCCAAACCCACCACCACAACAACCTACCCAGGTAAACCCCATCGACCACCACCCTCCTCCTCAAACGAACTGGATGTACGATGATGAACTAGACGTTCAGTAGATGATGGCCATTAACCAATATTCCCTTCAATCCCAAACAATACAACCAGCCTACACGGCTCCCCAGTCAGTCCCTCCTGTAGTCTCTATGGCCAACGCCGTCATACTGCCCGTCGATTCAGCACTCGCGCCAGTCGCCAATCCACCCATCATCTTACCCTTCACTCCACCTGTCTCCGTACCTCTACCCCCTATCATATCTACCCCCTCACTCATCATCCTACCCCACCTGGGCCGGACCAACCCTCCGCCGCTACACTATCCTTTGCCAGACAACCACCCACCCATCCAACCACCCTGCGGAGCGGTAGAGTCTTTCGCCACCCGTACCCACCTATCTCCACCACCTCCACCAGCCAAAACAATCCCCAACAGGTCCTACAACCGCCTCAGTAACAGCAAGCTCAGCAGCAAACACAAGATGAGGGGTTCATTGAGCCATTGCCAGGAACCCACTATGACATCCTCAAGCACCTTGATCACGTACCAGCCAAGATCACCATTTTGGAGTTGATAAAGAATCCAAGGAGCACCAGGAAGCCTTGAGGAATTTCCTGCAGAGGTGGTAGTAAACGAGGAATGCTACCTGACAACTACCAAGTGCCCTAGCCATGGTAACCCGCGGCCGGAAATTACCTTTGCCGAAAGCGAATTAGCACCCCCAGAAGCCAGAGGCTCCCACTCTGCATAACCCTGGTCATCATCATGTGGCGCGGAGGGCACTGGTGGTTAGTTATGGATGTCCTCAAGCCAATCATAACTTGTACAATCTTGTTCTTTGATAATAATAATAAGGCTTTTATATTCATTATGTGTAATTCGTTTATCGTTTCATTATGAAGTCCATGAATATACGCAATGGATATTAATTATGATGAGATCATAACAATGAGATTAATATCCTTTAAACGTATATTCTTAATTGTTCCTAGTCGGAGGATATTCAAGAAGGACATTGAATATCCGGTTAGACTAGTATAGATTGCACCTGCTCATATGATGAGGGTGACTGGTCTCATAGTCACTTGTGTGGAGACACTAAGGTGAATCTGTAGGTGCTCATTGGAGAATGAGTTCACTGAACTGATCCGTTATGAATCGCTGGATGGTAATGTTACCTAACTGTCAACCAGCTAGATTCATTGTCACAGTGGCGTGATTGGTCCTTAGACCTGAGACACCAAGGACACCTTGTTGGTGGACTTCTGGTTTTGACCTTGACTTATAGATCTCTAGCCATGAGGTCTTAATCAGTTAAGTGATCGGATCTAGCGGAATACCTTCGAAGGTGATTGTGTGGTCAATATGGGATCGCTCGCTCTCGGTAATAGGAGAGTGAATGCTCTACGGAAGGATGCCTGATAGTCCCTGGCCAGGGCAAGACTACTTATCAGAAAAGGAGTTTTCTGATATTGTTATGCGGCATCTAAACCAAGTGAGTACACACATTAGGGTTTGACAGTTGACCATACCCTAAGTGCACTCGGGAGCATTGTACGAGCGAAGGATTATAGTCACGTGGTAACTGATGATACAAAAGGTTCCTTGAATGGGTTGCTGAACCCCAATGCTTTCCAGGATCAAGTGGTGTTGCTTGGCACCCAACTTGATTGGAAGCCCGGTCAATTATCGTGAGACGATAATTGATTGTGTAATTAATTAATATGAGATGTTAATTAATTACCATAAGTCAATAAAGAGTTATTGAGCTTAATGGGCTGAAAACTGGACTAGCAGTTGGGCCTAGAGGGTCACACGCATAAGAGTTCCGAGCAGACTGGGCAAGGTGTTCTTTATAGACAATGACTGGGTTTTGTGAAAAACCGCGGTGTCTATAAATATACGCTGAGAGTTAAACCCTGGGCCAAGCTCCAGGCTTAACCCTGGCCGCCCCCCTCCTCTCTCTCTCCCAGGGCGCCCCCCACCCTCTCTCTCCTCTCTTCGGCACATGGTGGAGCTGAGATCCGGGAGACGCGTGGAGAACGAGGAGATCCCGTCTGCGTCCGGAGCTCGCGTGGATACGTCTAGAGGCCGGACACTTGAACGGCTTGAAGCACCGGCGCCTCCTGCGCCACCTCCTCCCCGGATTCGGGAGTTACGCAACCCCGCAAAGGTAAAGATGAGATCTGCCTGTGCGTGGTTTACCGTTTTATGTTCGATCCGACCGCCGGCAACGATATCTACCTGAGGGATTCGCGTTTCCGCTGCGCTCTATACGAAACCTTACAGTGGTATCAGAGCCAGGTTGCTGGTACGTTCGGAATCGGCGTCTTGTGTATGATATTTTATGCGTTTTCGTCGATTCACGTTGTGCATGAGTCGCCATGTTTGATGTGTTCATGGGTCGCACGTGAGATGTGCACTTGCCGCTTGGCACATGGAAGAACCCTTTTGTGGAGTCTTTGGGCCACTGTGGAGTCGTACGGCCTGCAAAGTGCCACCGTCGCACAGGTTGCAACTTCTTGGACAGTCCAAGAAGGCGATTTGCAGGTTTCTGGGTTTTCTGGGATTTTCTGGGCAAATGGGGGCGGTGGGTGGCGGTGCTCCGGCGTCGCTGGCGCCGTCCGCGGCCCCTAGAGGCGCGGGGGCCGGCGGGCCGCCCTCCGCCGGAGAGCGGCGGCGGCTAGGGTTTCACCCTAGCCGCGCCCCTCCGTTCGGGGAGGGGGCGACCCCGCGCGGGCCGCCCGCGGGCCGCGTGCGGATCTGCGCGGGTCCGCCCGCGAGTAA